>OY728135.1:814772420-815972420 GCA_963277665.1 Viscum album
GTTTTCAAGCAAACTACTTTGTGTGGTATCACAATGGGGAGAAAATGAAATCTCAAATTGGTGATGATCAAAATGAAAGGATTGGAATGGAGAATTTGTTAGATGATCAGTTTCCATTTATTATCGTCATGAAAAAGAAAAGATTTCGACTCACGAAGACTTTGATATGAGGACAGATGATGCATCTAGTGAAAATGATGATATTGATAGGGTGAAAAAATTGAATGATGCTGCCACAACTCAAGTATATCGACAATGCGATAAAATGAAAAAGCTGGAATTTTTAATCCGATTGTTTCATGGGAAAACTATGCATGGGATTTATAAAACAGCAATCGATTACATTCTTACCCTCTTGAAGGATTTACTTCCAGATGATGCATATATTCCCTCAAACCACTATATGGCATGGAAGTTAGTTGAAGAACTTGGATTTCAAGAAACAAAATTAATGCTTTCCCGAAAGATTGCAGTTTATTCTGGGAGGAAACCGATGAACGAAATGATTGTATAAAATGTGGCACACCCCACTGGAAGTCAAAATATGATGGAACACCATCCCGCGTTCCACAGAAAGTAATGTGGCACTTTCCATTGATCCCCAGACTCCAGAATATTTTTATGTCTCATGACATATCAATAAAAATGAGATGGCATGATACTGAGAGAAAGAAGACTAATGATGAGTTGGTTCATCCTGCAGATGGATTTTCATGGCATAGATTTGATGCTTGACATCCTGATTTTGTAGCTGACGTGCGTAATGTGAGGCTGGGTCTTTCATGCGATGGTTTTAATTTGTTTGGGCAGATGCTTACTTCACACAACACATGACCAGTTTTTATACACATTTATAATCTTCCCCCATGGTTGTGTATGAAAAAAACCTTTCACTTTCATGAGTATACTCATATCTGGTCCTTATGATCCCAACATTGATATTGATGTATACATACAACCTTTAATAAAATAGTTGGAACTTCTTTGGGATGTGGGTGTGCACACATACGATACATGTTCGAAAGACATATTTCAGATGCGTGTTGCGCTTATGTGGATGATCAATGATTTTCCAGCTTATGCAATGATGTTTGGATGGAGCACGAAGGGAAAACTGTCATGTCCAGTTTTTATGAAGAATACATGATCTAGAAGACTAAAACATCACTGTAGTTTCAGTTTTATGGGACATTGACAATTCTTTCCAAAGGATCATCCATATAGAATGAATCGTCAAAGATTTGATAATACCATAGAGACTGAAGATCCACCTCAGTGTATGTCTGGAACTGATGTGCTTAATGAATTGAAAGATTTCAGTTTTTCATTCGGGAAGGGTCAAATGAAATCTGGAAAGAGAAAGAATGTTTCCACTGAAACCTGTTACAATTGGAGGAAGAGGAGTATCTTTTTGATTTGCCTTATTGGTCAACCAATTGTTATGTCATTGCTTAGACATATTTCATATTGAAAATAATATATGCGAAATGTTGCTTTCGGTTCTTCTAAATGTCAAGGGGAATACAAAATATGATTTATGATCTCAGCGTGACTTGGTGTATTGGGGAATCAGACTAGAATTGCATCCTGTGCGTATCAGTGAAAATAAATGGCAACTTCCATGTGCTTCTTATGTGATGACACCTACGAAAAAAAAACAATTTCTAGAAGTATTAGAGACTATTAGAGTTCCTGATGGCTATTCAAGAAACATATCTAAACGGGTCAACAGAAGAGATTTGAAGCTAAAATCTTTGAAGACTCATGATTATCACGTTCTACTGCATGATTTGCTTCCAATAGAAATCCGTCATCTTTTTTCCAATAATGTAAGGGTTACTGTTATTCGGTTATACCATTTGTTTAGAGACCTTTGTGCTAAGAAGTTGTCCAAGTATTTCTTGCAAAAAATATTGACAAATGCCCCATTAATTTTGTGTGAGTGGGAGAAAATATTTTCTCCATCATTTTTCACATGCATGCTGCATCTGACTGTCCATATTCCCACTAAAATACTTCTTGGAGGACCTGTTTCTTTTCTTTTGATGTATCCAACTGAAAGAAATTTGTACACATTAAAGTCTTATGTCCAAAATAGGAATCATCCCGAAGGTTCTATCGTGAACGGTTACTTGGGTCAAGAATGTATGGATTTATGCTCAATGTATTTGTATGATCTTACTAAAAGAATGAACAGACCAATGAGAAATGAAGAAGAATAGTATGAGCAAATTGAACCCAATTTTCCATCACTTCCTCAAACAGGAGGAATTCCTGGATCATATACATTGAAGACATTAAGCCATGAAGAGCAGGAGATGGAACATCGCACAGTTTTGTTCAATTGTGATTTGTTCGATGACTATATTAGGTAACTAAATTGAATATGTATATCTTACATATATATCTGTTAAACTATTCATATTTTTTTTATCTACAGGGAACATAAAACAATGATAAATATAAAGCATCGTTCTTTATCTTTGAGAAGGAGGGAGACTTTGCATAGCAAAGAGTTTTCTGCTTGGTTAAAATTGAAGGTAAAAATATTACTGTTTTAAATAATTATATCAATATTTAATTAAGTTTAATAGTCATTTATATTGCAGGTATTGAGTTTTTCTGCTAACTCTGTCTTTGAGGAAATAAGATCTTTGGATTTTGGTCCTAATACCGTGGTTCGTGACTATAAATCAATTGTTATCAATGGGTACAAATTTATTGTCACTGAATGTGAAAATAACATGAGAACACAACATGATGGTGTTATGGTTACTGCCACAGCAAATTATTATGTTGGTGCATCAGATAGTAGACCGCGATTTGAAAATGTGGGTTATTATGGAGTCGTTGAGAAAATAATAATATTGGATTATTACTCTCATGGACAAGTCACAATGATGAAATGCCATTGGTTTGATTCGATGATGAGACAAAGCACATTTATTGATGATTGTGGATTTCTAGTAATTAATATGACTCGCACTCTTGATACTGAAGAACCATATGTGTTGGAATCAATGGCTAAATAAGTTTTTTATGTCAAAGACCAACTTCGACCTGAATTTGGTGTCATAGTTGAAGTAATTCCAAGACATATTTTGATGATGGTGATGATGTAATTGACACTTTACCTAGTGCCATTGGAACCAATCCATTTATCTCTTTTGATGACTCTAATAGATCAATTTTCAAAGTTGATTGTGAACCTGAAGTTGTGGTTGAAAATATATATAATCATTCATCCATGTTCTCAATTATTTTGGTTTACCTCAAGTTGGGTTGGTAAGGTTGGTAATATTCAAATTGATTTAGTATTGATCACAAATATGTTTTAGCTGACATGATCGTTATGTGAATTTTCAATGTTTATTGGTTGCAGTTTTATTTGAATTGCATTTTCTAATTTGGAATTGAATCGCATTCAAACCTAGTCAAACAATATTTCTAACTTTGTAAACATTACAACTTGTATGATTTATTAAATCCATTCAAGCTCTTATAAAATAATTGATAGCTAAATTACCAATGAACCCCCCTATTCCCTCATATATTTAGTTTTTTGGGTTACACATTAGTTTCCTTTTTCTAATTAATTACATATTTGTTTTCAAAAGCAGGAAATGCAGCCAATTGAAGAGAGACGAAGGAAAAAAATGATGGAGAACAATCGTCGAATGACGGAGATGGGCATTCCACCATTAGTGCTTACAGTAAGTACTTTATTTCAAATATATATATTTAAAGGATATATAATGTCATGTGATTAATTTTTTTATAAACATTTTTGTAGGATCCACCTATACGTCAACAGTTATTCGATGAGGAGCCTAGTACTGGTCCTAGTACTCAGGCCGGTGGTACGAGGAGGGTTCATACCATAGGTGGACGAGCAGCTTCGCGTACCCGACTAGACCCTGCCCCTCCCACTAACATGTCATCCTTCCCATATTCTGATCCCGGTGTGTCTTTAGGGACACACAGGATATTTAGGCCTCCCATGTTTTCGCCATGTTTTGCATCTTCTAGACCATTTTTTTCATATCCCATGATGATTCCCACTCCCCAGTCAGAATACGATCATACAATTGTCCCATCTTCTTTTTCTTCTACTTCTATCTCTCTGAGCTTCTATATTCCATCGTCTTCGACTCCTGTTCCACCACAGGGTGTTCCATCAGTTTCTGTGGATCCAACGGTGCTCAGCGATCAGACTGGCACATGTATATTTATAGAACCCTAACAAATTTTTATAGCAATATTTATTTTCATTATAACATGTTTTGATAAAATATTTGTTTTTCTTTCATGACAGATACATCTACTGATAGGAGGCGGGGGTGGGGGCGTACACGCATGCGTGCGGTGTGGAACCGCCACACATAGGTTATGGTGGATTAAAATGAAGACAACCAAATGGTTGAGAAAACAGAACAATAATGTCGAAGTTTTTTGGCGACGCTTGCTAAATACTCTGAAATCATTCCCGTCAGCCCGCTATCATGGAGACATTTTCCACATGAGGTCAAGGATAGAGCTTGGGTAGAGATATAGGTAAAAAAATCTATTGTATTTAATTCCATGAATTATTTTTGTATTTATATGAATTAATATTTTGATGTCAGATTCGATTTAATTTTCCCGATGGTGAGGGTGCACGACCGGAACGTCTAAAGGATTTAGGTGAGATTTGGAGATCCTACAAGTATGAGTTGTATATTGGCTGGCGTGCTAGAGTTGACACTGAGTTATAGGCGGTACCAGTCATGGATGATTGTCCTATAGAGCAGTATCGTCAGATGATTACTCATTGGACGACTACCCAATTTAAGGTATTAATTACATTTGAGGTATTTAAATAACAACTTTAATGTTTTGCATTAATACTATCTTTTTAATTATTGAATTTTATTTAGGAATCATCTGAAAAAAATAAAAAAAACATTGATGTAAAAAAATACCTCCACACACTGGGACGTACTATGATGCCAGATCAAGAGAGGAAGCAGGTATGACAATTGTTTATAAGTTTTCTTTACGACTTACACTTTCTTTTGTTTCCTCAATTATTTAATCGTTTGATAAATTTTTCATATAACTTTAGTTTTAAATTTCATTGTAGAGGAAAATACAGAATATTGAAGGACGTGTGCCTTGAGCAAAACTGTTTTGCTCGAGTAGACGAAAAAAGGATGGAAGTGCCATCAATGAAGCGATTTAGCAGCAGATTGTAAGTTTTAATCTATTGATTTTATATTTTAATATCTATTTTTAACTTAATAATGTATTTATATTTGTAATAGGATGCTTTAGAGGCCCTCGATTCCCAAGAACCAGAAAATTTTGGGCCAACTGATCACTTACATCAGGTGTTGGGAGAGGAGCATCCTGACAGAGTACACTGCCGACCTAGGATAGCCCCGACGAGGTATTGGCCCTCCTCAGGTATGAGTTTTAGTGCCAACAAGCTGCAGAAAGTTAGGGAATAGGTAGAAAAGGCTAACAAAAGGGCCATAGAGATGGAAGAACAGTCTGCTAGGGCAAACAATGCATTTATGAAATTTATTGAAGTTCTACGTCCAACACTTCCACCAGAGGCCATCCCAAATTTTGATGAATATATGTCATCGATACGTTATATATATGGTGCACCAGGTGTCAGTTCTAGTGGTGGTCAAGATGATTTCCATCTTGACGATGATGATGGTGAGGAGTCTGATGCAGAAGAAGAGGGAGAGGAGGAGGGCGAGGCAGATGGCGAGGGAGAGGAGGGTGAGGAGGAGGGCATTGAGGAGGGAGAGGACGAGGATGAGGATGATTATGATGGTGATGACGGTGATGGTGATGTGGGAAAAGTTGATCCGTTACATTTTTGACTAATATTACTGAGATTTGATGTTTAATCTATTCTAGTTGTTGGTTTTATCTAGACCCGTAGTATAGTATTGGAGTTGAGTTATTTTTATATATTGTCTGTTTTCATGGATGTTGATGTCTTTTAGTGGTTACGGTGTATCTTGATCATGTTTATAGAGTTTTGTGTGTTTGAGAACTCCCTGGACAGCCCCCCTCCTTCCTGGACCCTAGAAAACCCCCACCATCCTCCTTGGACCCCAGAAAACCCCCCAGATAGCCCCCCGGACAGCCCCCACACTCCTCCTTGGTCCCCGGACAGCCCCCCATACACCCCCCGGACAGCCCCCCCGAACAGCCCCCCAGACAGCTCCCCAGACAGCCCCCCACCTCCTCCCTGGACCCCGGACAACCCCCTGTACAGCCCCCCTCACCCTCCTCCTTGGACCCCGAACAACCCCTCGAACACCCCCCCGAACAGCCCCCCTGCACAGCCCCCACCCTCCTCCTTGGTCCCCGGACAGCCCCCCGGACACCCCCCAGACACCCCCCGGACACCCCCCGGACACCCCTCGGACAGCCCCCCACCCTCCTCCTTGGACCCCAGACATCCCCCTGAACACCCCCCGGACAGCCCCCCACCCTCCTCCTTGGTCCCCGAACAGCCCCCCGGACACCCCCAGATAGCCCCCCAGACAGCCCCCCGGACAGCCCCCCCGGACAGCCCCCCCACCCTCCTCCCTGGATCCCGGACAGCCCCCCAGATAGCCCCCCGGACAACACCCCCACCCTCCTCCCTGGACCCCCAAATAGCCCCCCACCCTCCTCCTTGATTTCACATGCCTTTTTTTTATTTCTCTGATCATGTAATGTTATTTAGGATTATTCCATTTTTTTATGTCTTGAATTATATGAATGTCTTGGTAAGATTATTAGCTCAGTCTCATCAAATGCATGTGATGATATGATTTAATTTGAATACAAATCCTTGTTGTACATTCTCCATGTTATGTGAATTATGCCTTGTTTGATTTGGTTTACTTGTCAATTGTTAGGATAAGACATGGGTTACATGTTAAGGACTCATGGACAGACTCGTCATGCTCAGGGAATTTAGACTTGAAATTCCAGGATGTATGCTTTGGTTTCTAGGTGAGGGCTACCAGGATTGTGTTGATACTTTAGGAAAATGATCCATGGGTCATTTGTGATGTGTACGAGTCAACCCTGTCTAAATCTGAGGCGCAGTGTGGATGATAGCACTCTAACAGTGTCTCTTTTGTTTAAAATGGATGAGATTTTAAGTGAAAAAAACAACTGGCATATGGAAAACCAACCAAACGCATTTGTATTCCGTTGATAGTTTATCACAATGATCCATGGGTCATATTTGACGTGTATGATTCAACCCTGGCTCAATCTGAGTTGCGGTGTGGTCGGGATCACTCTAAGTGTCTCTCTTATGTTTAAAATGGACAACATTTTAAGTACATAAGGAAAACTGACTAAACGAATTCGGATTTAGTTAAAACTTTAGGAAAATGATCCATCAGTCATATGTGATGTGTATGAGTCAACCCCCGCCTCAATCAGAGGCACGGTGTGGCTGACACCATTCGAAGTGTCTCACTTTTTTTTTGAAATGGATAACATTTTAAGTGAAAAGTACAACTGACATACGGAAAACCAACCAAATGCATTTGTATTGTGTTGATACTTTAGAAAATGATCCTCGGGTCATTTGTGACATGTAAAAGTCAACCCAGCCTCAATCCGAGGCACAGAGTGGCCGACACCACTCAAAGTGTCTCTCTATAGTTTAACATGGACTTCATTTTAATTAAAAACAACAACTTACATACGGAAAAATGACCAAACGCATTAATATTCAATTGAAACTTTAGGAAAACGTTTCATGAGTCATTTTTGACATTTACGAGTCAACCCTACCTCAATCCGTTTCCAGGTGTGGCCGAAACCACTCAAAGTGTCTCAGGTTTATTTGAAATAGACAACATTTTAAATGAAAACAACAACTGACATACAGAAAACTGATTAACGCATCCGGATTCAGTTGAAACTTTAGAAAAACGATACATGGGTCATATGTGACGTGTATGAGTCAACCCTGCCTCAATCAGAGGTGTGTAGTGGCCAGAACCACTCGAAGTGTCTCACTTTTGTTTGAAATGGATAACATTTTAAGTGAAAAGTACAACTGGCATATGGAAAACCGACCAAACTCATTAGGATTGTGTTGATACTTTAGGAAAATGATCCTTGGGTCATTTGTGACATGTACAAGTCAGACTAGCCTCAATACGAGGTGCAGAGTGGCCGGAACCACTCGAAGTGTCTCTATATAGTTTAAAATGGACTTCATTTTAATTGAAAACAACAACTGACATACAAAAAACTGACCAAACACATTCATATTATGTTGAAACTTTAGGAAAACATTCCATGAGTCATTTGTGATGTGTATGAGTCAACCCCTGCCATAATCCATGGCTAGGTGTGGCCAGAACCACTCAAAGTGTATCAGGTTTATTTGAAATAGAAAACATTTTAAATGAAAACAACAAATGACATACGAAAAACCAACTAAACGCATTCGGATTTAGTTGAAACTTTAGTAAAACAATCCATGGGTCATATGTGACATGTAAGTGTCAACCAAGCCTCAATAAAAGGTGCAGAGTGGCTGAAACCACTCGAAGTGTCTCACTTTTGTTTGAAATGGATAACATTTTAAGTGAAAAGTACAACTGACATACGGAAAACTGACCAAACACATTCGGATTGTGTTGATACTTTAAGAAAATGATCCTTGGGTCATTTTTGACATGTACGAGTCAACCCAGCCTCAATTCGAGGTGCTGAGTGGCCGACACCACTCGAAGTGTCTCTCTATAGTTTAAAATGGACTTCATTTTAATTGAAAACAACAAATGACATACAGAAAACCGACCAAACGCATTCAGATTCTGTTTAAACTTTAGGACAATGTTACATGAGTCATTTGTGACATGTACGAGTCAACCTCACCTCAATCCGAGGCCAGGTGTGGCCGGTAGCACTCAAAGTGTCTCAGGTTTATTTGAAATAGACAACATTTTAAATGAAAACAACAACTGACATACGAAAAACTGACTAAATGCATTATGATTCCATTAAAACTTTAGTAAAACGATCCATGGGTCATATTTGACGTGTACGTGTCAACCTAGCCTCAATCCAAGGCGCGGAGTAGCCGACACCACTCGAAGTGTCTCACTTTTGTTTGAAATGGATAACATTTTAAGTGAAAAGTACAACTGACATATGGAAAACCGACCAAACGCATTTGGATTGTGTTGATACTTTAGGAAAATGATCCTTGGGTCATTTTTGAAATGTAAGATTCAACCCAGCCTCAATCCAAGTCGCGGAGTGGCCGGAACCACTCGAAGTTTCTCTCTATAGTTTAAAATGAACTTCATTTTAATTGAAAACAACAGCTGACATACGGAAAACTGACCAAACACATTCATATTATGTTGAAACTTTAGGAAAAAATTCCATGAGTCATTTTTTACATGTATGAGTCAACCCCATCTCAATCCAAGGCCAGGTGTGACCGACACCACTCAAAGTGTCTCAGGTTTATTTGAAATAGACAACATTTTAAATGAAAACAACAACTGACATACAGAAAACTAACTAAATGCATTAGGATTCAGTTGAAACTTTAGGAAAATGATACATGGGTCATATGTGATGTTTATGTGTCAACCCAGCCTCAATCTGAGACATGAAGTGTCTGGAACCACTTGAAGTGTCTCACTTTTGCTTGAAATGGATAACATTTTAAGTGAAAAGTAAAACTGACATACATAAAACTAACCAAACGCATTCATATTGTGTTGATACTTTAGAAAAATGATCCTTGGGTCATTTGTGACATGTATGAGTCAACCTAGCCTCAATCCGAGGCACAGAGTGGCCGACACCACTTGAAGTGTCTCTCTATAGTTTAAAATGGACTTCATTTTAATTGAAAACAACAACTGACATACGGAAAACCGACCAAACGCATTAAGATTCTGTTGAAACTTTAGAAAAACATTCCATGAGTCATTTTTGACGTGTACGAGTCAAACCCGCCTCAATCCAAGGCTAGGTGTGTCCGGGACAACTCAAAATGTCTCAGGTTTATTTGAAATAGACAACATTTTAAATGAAAACAACAACTGACATACAGAAAACCAACTAAACACATTAAGATTCAGTCGAAACTTTAGTAAAACGATCCATGGGTTATATGTGACGTGTAAGAGTCAACCCCACATCAATCTGAGGTGCGGTGTGGTCGAGACCACTTGAAGTGTCTCACATTTGTTTGAAATGGATAACATTTTAAGTGAAAGGTACAACTGACATACAGAAAACTGACCAAACGCATTCAGATTGTATCGATACTTTATGAAAATGATTGTTGGGTCATTTTTGATTTGTAAGAGTCAACCCAGCCTCAATATGAGGTGCAGAGTGGCCGAAACCACTCGAAGTGTCTCTCTATAGTTTAAAATGGACTTCATTTTAATTGAAAACAACAACTGACATACAGAAAACTAACCAAACGCATTCAGATTCTGTTAAAACTTTAGGAAAACGTTCCATGAGTCATTTTTGACATGTACGAGTCAACCCCTCCTCAATCCGAGGCCATGTGTGTCCAGAACCACTCAAAGTGTCTCAGGTTTATTTGAAATAGACAACATTTTAAATGAAAACAATAATCGACATACAAAAAACTGACTAAACACATTTGGATTTAGTTTAAACTTTAATAAAACGATCCATGGGTCATATGTGACACGTATGTTTCAACCTAGCCTCAATACGAGGTGTGGAGTATCCGACACCACTCGGAGTGTCTCACTTTTGTTTGAAATGGATAACATTTTAAGTGAAAAGTACAACTGACATACGGAAAACTGACCAAACGCATTCGTATTGTGTTGATACTTTAGTAAAATGATCCTTGGGTCATTTGTGATGTGTAAGAGTCAACCCAACCTCAATCCAAGGCGCGAAGTGGCCGACATCACTCTAAGTGTCTCTCTATAGTTTAAAATGGACTTCATTTTAATTGAAAACAACAACTGACATATGAAAAACCAACCAAACACATTCATATTTTGTTGAAACTTAAGGAAAACGTTCCATGAGTCATTTGTGACGTGTATGAGTCAACCCTACCTCAATTAGAGGCAAGGTGTGGCCGACACCACTCAAAGTGTCTCAGGTTTATTTGAAATAGACAACATTTTAAATGAAAACAACAACTGACATACAAAAAACTGACTAAACGCATTAGGATTTAGTTAAAACTTTAGGAAAATGATCCATGGGTCATATGTGATGTGTACGTGTCAACCCAGCCTCAATTAGAGGCGCAGAGTGGCCGGGACCACTCGAAGTGTCTCACTTTTGTTTGAAATGGATAACATTTTAAGTGAAAAGTACAACTGACATACGGAAAACTGACCAAACGCATTCGGATTGTGCTGATACTTTAGGAAAATGATCCTTGGGTCAATTGTGATGTGTAAGAGTCAACCTAGCCTCAATACGAGACACAGAGTGTCCGTAACCACTCGAAGTGTCTCTCTATAGTTTAAAATGGACTTCATTTTAATTGAAAACAACAACTGACATACGTAAAACTGACCAAACACATTAATATTTTGTTGAAACTTTAGGAAAAAATTCATTGAGTCATTTGTGACATTTAACAGTCAACCCCGTCTCAATCTGAGGCCAGGTGTGGCCGGAACCACTCAAAGTGTCTCAGGTTTATTTGAAATAGACAACATTTTAAATGAAAACAACAACTGACATACGGAAAACCGACTAAACGCATTCAGATTCAGTTGAAACTTTAGTAAAACAATCCATGAGTCATATGTGACATGTACGTGTCAACCCAGCCTCAATCAGAGGCGTGGAGTAGCCTACACCACTCGATGTGTTTCACTTCTGTTTGAAATGGATAACATTTTAAGTGAAAAGTACAACTAACATACAGAAAACTGACCAAACGCATTAGGACTGTATTGATACTTTAGGAAAATGATCCTTAGTTCATTTGTGACGTGTGAAAGTCAACCCAACATCAATTAGAGGCATGAAGTGGACGACACCACTCAAAGTGTCTCTCTATAGTTTAAAATGGACTTCATTTTAATTGAAAATAACAACTGACATACGAAAAACTGACCAAACACATTCAGATTCTGTTGAAAATTTAGGAAAACGTTCCATGAGTCATTTGTGACGTGTATGAGTCAACCCCGCCTCAATCCGAGGCCAGGTATGGCTGGCACCACTCAAAGTGTCTCAGGTTTATTTGAAATAGACAACATTTTAAATGAAAACAACAACTGACATACGAAAAACTAACTAAACGCATTCGGATTTAGTTGAAAATTTAGGAAAACAATCCATGGGTCATATGTGACGTGTACGTGTCAATCTAGCCTCAATCTGAGGTGCAGAGTGGCCAGAACCACTCGAAGTGTCTCACTTTTGTTTGAAATGGATAACATTTTAAGTGAAAAGTACAACTGACATACGAAAAACCGACTCAACGCATTCAGATTATGTTGATACTTTATGAAAATGATCCTTGGGTCATTTTTAATGTGTAAAAGTCAACCCAGCCTCAATCCGAGGCATGGAGTGGCCGACACCACTCAAAGTGTCTCTCTATTGTTTAAAATAGACTTCATTTTAATTGAAAACAACAACTGACATATGGAAAACTGACCAAACACATTAAAATTCTGTTGAAACATTAGTAAAATGTTCCATGAGTCATTTGTGACATGTATGAGTCAACCCTACCTTAATCGGAGGCCAGGTGTGGCCGACACCACTCAAAGTATCTTAGGTTTATTTGAAATAGACAACATTTTAAATGAAAACAACAACTGACATACGGAAAACTGACTAAACGCATTCGGATTCAGTTGAAACTTTAGGAAAATTATCCATGGGTAATATGTGACATGTAAGTGTCAACTCAGCTTCAATCTGAGGCACAGAGTGGCTGAAACCACTCTAAGTGTCTCACTTTTGTTTGAAATGGATAACATTTTAAGTGAAAAGTACAACTGATATATGAAAAACCAACCAAACGCATTCATATTGTGTTGATAATTTAGGAAAATGATCCTTGGGTCATTTTTGACATGTATGAGTCAACCCAGCCTCAATCCGAGGTGCGGAGTGGCTGAAACCACTCGAAGTGTCTCTCTATAGTTTAAAATGGACTTCATTTTAATTGAAAACAACAACTGACATACGGAAAACCGACCAAACACATTCATATTCTGTTGAAACTTTAGGAAAACGTTTCATGAGTCATTTTTGACGTGTAGGAGTCAACCCCACCTCAATTCGAGGCCATGTGTGGCTGTCACCACTCAAAGTGTCTCAGGTTTATTTGAAATAGACAATATTTTAAATGAAAACAACAACTGACATATGGAAAACTAGATAAACGCATTCGGATTCAGTTTAAACTTTAGGAAAACGATCCATGGGTCATATGTGATGTGTACGTGTCAACCCTACCTCAATATGAGGTGCGGAGTGGCCGGAACCACTCGAAGTGTCTCACTTTTGTTTGAAATGGATAACATTTTAAGTGAAAAGTACAACTGACATACGAAAAACCAACCAAACGCATTCAGATTGTGTTGATACTTTAGGAAAAATGATCCTTGGGTCATTTGTGATGTGTACGAGTCAAAACACTCTCAATATGAGGTGTGGAGTGGCTGACACCACTCAAAGTTTCTCTCTATAGTTTAAAATGGACTTCATTTTAATTGAAAACAACAACTGACATACGAAAAACCAACCGGACACATTTAGATTCTATTTAAACTTTAGGAAAATGTTAAATGAGTCATTTTTGACGTTTAAGAGTCAACCCCACCTCAATACGAGGCCAGGTGTGGTCGGAACCACTCAAAGTGTCTCAGGTTTATTTGAAATAGACAACATTTTAAATGAAAACAACAACTGACATACAGAAAACCGACTAAACGCATTCGGATTCAGTTGAAACTTTAGGAAAAAGATCCATGGGTCATATGTGAAGTGTACGTGTCAACCCAGCCTCAATATGAGGAGCGGAGTGGCCGAAACCACTCAAAGTGTCTATCTATAGTTTAAAATGGACTTCATTTTAATTGAAAACAACAACTGACATACGATCAACTGACCAAACACATTCATATTCTATTGAAACTTTAGGAAAACAATACATGGGTCATATTTGACATGTACGAGTCAACCGTGCCTCAATCCGAGTCGCAGTGTGGCCTGGATCACTCTAAGTGTCTCTCTTTTGTTTAAAATGGACAACATTTTAAGTACATAAAAAAACTGACCAAACGAATTCTGATTGTGTTTATACTTTATAAAAATGACCCATGGTTCATATATGATGTGCACGAGTCAACCCCATGTCAATATGAGGCACGGTGTGGCTGACACCATTCAAAGTGTCTCTCTTTAGTTTAAAATGGACTTCATTTTAAGTGAAAACAACAACTGACATATGGAAAACTGACCAAACGCATTCATATTCTGTTGAACCTTTATTAAAACGATCCATGGGTCATTTTTAATGTGTACGAGTCAATATTTCCTCAATCCGAGGCACGGTGTGGCCGAAAACACTCAAATTGTCTCTCTTTCATTTAAAATAGACTTCATTTTAAGTGAAAACAGTAAATGACATATGGAAAACCGACCAAATGCATTCAGATTCCATTGAAACTTTAAGACAATGATCCATGGGTTATATGTGATGTGTAAGAGTCAACCCCACCTCAATCTGAGTCCTAGTGTGGCCGACACCACTCAAAGTGTCTCACATTTATTTGAAATGGACAACATTTTAATTGAAAACAACTACTGGCATACGGAAAACCGACCAAACCCATTTAGAATGTGTTGAAAGTTTAGACAAATGATCAATGGGTCATATGTGACATTTAAGAGTCAACCCTACCTTAATCAGAGGTATGGTGTGACCGAAACCACTCAAAGTGTTTCATTTTTTTTTTTGAAATGAACAACATTTAAGTGAAAACAACAACTGACATACAGAAAACTGACTAAACACATTATGAATGTGTTGATGCTTTAGGAAAACAATACATGGGTCATATGTGACATGTAAAAGTCAACCCCACCTCAATACGAGGTGTGGTGTGTCCGGAACCACTCAAAGTGTCTTTTTTTTAAATGGACATCATTTTAAGTGAAAACAACAACTGATATACGGAAAACCGGCCAAACATATTCGAATTCCATTGAAAATTTAGGAAAATGATCCATGGGTCATATGTGATGTTTACGAGTCAACCTAACCTATATCCGAGGTGCAGTGTGGCCATCACAACTCGAAGTGTCTCAGTTTTATTTGAAATGGACAACATTTTAAGTGAAAAGTACAACTGGCATACAAAAAAAAGGACCAAACACATTCTTATTCTGTTGAAACTTTAGAAAAATGATACATGGGTCATATGTGATGTGTACAAGTTAACCTAACCTCAATTTGAGGTACAGTGTGGCTGGAACCACTCAAAGTGTCTCTCTTTTGTTTCAAAAGGACATCATTTTAAGTGAAAACAACAACTGACATACGAAAAACTGAAAAAACACATTCATATTCCATTGAAACTTAGGAAAACGATCCATGAGTCATATGTGACATGTAAGAGTCAACCCTGCCTCAATCCAAGACCCGGTGTGGCCAACACCACTCAAAGTGTCTCACGTTTATTTGAAATGGACAACATTTTAATTGAAAACAACTACTGGCATACAGAATACTGACCAAACGCATTCTGAATTTGTTAAAATTTTATCACAATGACCAATGAGTCATATGTGACGTGTATGAGTTAACCCCGCGTTAATCTGAGGCATGGTGTGGCCAACACCACTCAAAGTGTCTCATTTTTTTTGAAATGAACAACATTTTACGTGAAAACAATAACTGACATACGGAAAACCGACCAAAAATTTTCAGAATATGTTGATACTTTAGGACAACGATCCATGGGTCATATGTAACGTGTACGAGTCAACCCCACTTCAATTCGAGTCATGGTGTGACCGGTATCACTCCAAGTGTATGTATTTTGTTTAAAATGGACATCATTTTTAGTAAAAACAACTGGTATACGAAAAACTGAACAAACATATTCGGATTCTATTGATAATTATTCAGTTTTTATGTATTTTATTGATAATTGATAATTAAATTATGTATGTATTCAATTATGAATTGAATTCCTAATTCCACATATAATTGTCATCTAAATTTTAAATTGAATTCTAAATCAATTATGTATGTTTATAATTACGTTATGAATTATGATTTAATTCTGGATGTGTATAGTTCAAGAATGCATTATATGTTAAATGTGTATGAATTTTTTCTCTATATGTATGTATTAGTTTATTATTGCAGGTATAGTAATTGGAAAATATTAGAGGCTATTGTGCAAATTGCAGGCTGCTGTGCAATTTGCACAGCATAGCCTATGCCAACGGTTTTTGAAACCGTTGGCATAGGCTTGTAATAAACCTTTCCCAACGGTTTACAAACCATTGGGAAATGTTTCTAGGGATTTTTTTGCCAATGGTTTAATGAGAACCGTTGGAAAAAACCATTCCCAGCGGTTTCTAAACCGTTGGGAAATAGTTTGATTTCCTTAGTTTTACCAACAGTTTTATGTAAACCGTTGGTAAAACTTATGCCAACGGTTTCCCCAAACCATTGGTATAGGTTAATTTTACTAACCTATACCAACAGTTCTCTATAAACCATTGGGATAGGTTTTCCCAATGGCTTACTTCCCCATGGTTTTCAGAACCGTTGGTATAACATATACCAATGGTTCTACAGGCTTTCCCAATGGTTCCGAACCATTGGGAAAGACCCCATTTCTAGTAGTGATGTCTTAAGAGACATTAGAGAGACCTCAGAGGATGAAGATTACACTGAATCTAGTCATGATGACTTTGAGACAATTGCTGGTGAAAGTGAATAAGAAGGTCTAAGTCTCAGTCCTTTGATAGGACATACAAAAATGGTAGAAAGTATAGATGAAGAAGTTGCTGAATCTGTTGAAGGTGAAATTGCAATGGAAGTAGTTGAAGATTCTGTAGAGGAAGTGGAAGTGGACTCTCCTATTGATGTAGTTGATCAAGAAGGTATGGAAGTGGTGAATGTGGTTGTTCAGGATAATGCACCAAGTGAGGGGGAGGAACCTGTTGCTACAGGTTCAGTTGCTGCTGCTTGTGGTATAGAATATTAGTTAGGAGACCTTGGATTTGTGGTCTTGGGCTTAGATTATAGAGATTCTGATGATGACCAGCCTATCAAAATTATCCAATTCCTTCTGTTATAGAGACTACTATTGTGTATCCAGTAGTACTTTTACCTCGAGACTATGTAAACAAGGATGATTTGGAATCATTGAAGTCAGATTTGAAGAGATAATTTGATGAGAAATCTACTGAGATAGAGAGAACAATAGCTTATAATCAAGAACTTATGTCATCTATAGTGGAAAGGCTAGTTTATACCTCTCACTCAGCCTTTCTAGATGAGGTAAAGGAATGTCAGAATCAAATCCGAACCTTGGAAAAGTTAATGGAATCTGTGAAACAATCTATTACCAGATTATAATCCTATATGGATTCAAGAGTGAAAGGGACAAAAATCTTAGATATGTTAAAAGTGTGGTTCAGTAGATGGTCACTATGTTTGAGGACTTTAAGAAGTCTATGGAGACACATGTGAGTGGCCAGGATGATGATATTAAGAGACTAACCAGTGGGATGACCAAATCATTTAAGGAGACAATGGCTTTTACTATAACACCTCTGTGTGCATCTGTCTCCTCTTCATCCACTCCTCCTGTTGATCTAGAAGCCTTCAGGTCAGTTTTCAGAGAAGAAGCGGAGAAGTTCTCTAGTGCTAGTACCTCAGACCCTCAGTCTATGACTCAATCCATTTCCACTACCAGGGAAATCCATAAGCTCATGGGAGATTATCTAAGGGAAGCTGCTCAAGATCATAAGGCCATCAAAGAGTAAGTTGTTTTCTATTAAAAAAGGGTGTACACTAAGCATCAGATGGATGGTCACTTTAATCTACTATTGTAGAACTTGAGTATCCCACCTGTCACTCTGGCATTTAAGGATCAAGTTAGCAGACTTAGAGAGTTGACTCCTGCCTTAGAGAGATTCATGGATAATAAGGATGACTTTATATCAGCTATGAAAAGAGGAGGAAGTATTATTATGGATTTCAGAAATCTTTTTTTACCCTTCCTCTATATGGAATGCACTCCCATCATTGTTCCTCCAGCCTTACCTTCTTCCTCGGTTGCCTCAGGATCTACTAGTGCTGCCCCATTGATGACTCCTACATAGGCTATCAGAAGCTTGGCCCCTATGATTCCTCAGAGATTTACTCACTATAGGTCTACTGATGCCTCTGTAGCAGCTCCTCCTACCCTGCTGACTGCCATACCTAGGCCTATCCCTTCATCTTTAGAACCTGCCTCCTCAGCTTCCAAAGACAAAGCTCCCTTGGACATGTCTGATGTGGATTGAATGTGGGATGTCTTCATTGATATGGATATTTTTACACTTTTTGTATTTTTTACTCTTGCTTCAGTGTTAATAAAATCCTATTTTTTCACTTCTTGTCTTACATTCTTTTTGTTAATAACAAAGGGGGATAAGTTACCAGGAATTTTTTGCATATATACACTTTATATTTTCCACAATAACCATGATATTCGCAAATGTGCTTAATCCTGATTCAATAATACTTAAATCTAAATTTTCACTGACATAATTTGTGATTGTAAAAAAGGGGGAGATTGTTTGACTCACCTGTTTTGATAATCCCAAATCATGTTTCATTTATGTGATAATCATGTTTTTATCATATTTCATTAATATTCTTAGTTTCTGTCAAGTGATAACCATATACTTTTAATATCATTGTTCTATTGTTAAAGCTTACAGTAAAACATTTATCTAAGTAGAAAGGTCACCGATAAAAAGGTCACCGATACAAAGGTCACTGATACAAAGGTCACTGATGAAAGGTCACCGATAAAGGTCACCGCTGAAGGTTACTGTTGAAGGTTACCACTGAAGGCTACCACCAAAGGCTACCGTTGAAGGCTACCGATGAAGGCTATCGATGCACACCTACTGTTGAAGCCTACTATTGAGAAGGATACTGTTACCAGTCTACCAATGCTTACCCTTCCATACTTTTTCAAATTCTCAAGATTATTCCAACGATCATATTTGGTAAATTTAATTCTTCTGACATTAATTAATGCTGATTGTAGACATATCAAGAGACCGTATATAGAGATAGTAAGAGGTACAAGGAGGACCACATGTGGTTTACTTATTCCTATTGTTGAATCTAAAATATAAAAGGGAAGACCAAGGAAGAAACCATGGACCGAAGAAGGGTGAAACAATAGAGAAATACATGAGAAAGAACTTACTCGCTAGATCAAAGAGAAAAAGGAAGAACCATTCAACGCTTACACTGTGAACCCAAGAAACTCAAAAATATCATCTTGGGAGAACAATTTCAAGGCTTCCTTTTATGATTCATCAACTCTATATCAACACAAGAAGCAAAACACTCAGTTCCAAAAAGCTAGAACTTGGAGTTGCGACACTCTGTTTTGAGGACAACTTCCAGAGAAAGACTCAAACTGCAATTTCCTCACTCCAAGGAGTCAAGAGTTGAACTGCAAACACATAGAGCTTTATAAACTCAATATTATAATATTATCTCTATTGTGTTCTTGTCTTTTACATTTTTGAGAAGTGTGTGTTTTTCTATTACACAAACTGTCTCCTGTGCTTGAACTGGAGGATACTGAAAATCCTCACATCACTTCACTTACAATTTTTTTCCTATGTATAACTATAGAAGAGACCGTGTGTGGTCTGTATTGTTTGTTTTTCCCATGAAGAACTGTGGCAAAGGTTGTGAACCCTAGACAGTTTGTGAAAACTGTTGTAAAGCTCGATACAGGATGTGTATCAAGTTTATTATTTATATAAACTGCTTGGTGGCAGGTGATCACTAAATGGAGAGGATTAAGTCTCAGCTTGAGACTAAACCTCTTGTTTAACTCTGTCTGTATACTATATTTTTTTAATACTCTGTTTTTCTATTTTTCCACTGCTCATAATTTCAAAAATAGAAAAAAAAATTGCATTGACTCTGATAGTTAGTTATGGTTAGTGTGTGTATGTATTTAATTCATTAAACTAGTTTCAAAAGTTTTAGAAGTGTTTTACATTGATTCAACTGAGGACTAATCACCCTTTGAGAAACCTGTTGACCAACTAAAAATTTATATCTCTACTAACTTAATTAACTGGGCCATTTTAAGATTGGGGGATCTTAAGTATAATGTTTTTAATAGAAATTTTAAGTAGGAACTCAATTCACCCCCCTCTTGAGATTCAACTCCGACCAACAAAGAAAATAGAAAAAAAAGTATATGCCGTGTATATTAATATATACACACCATGTATTTTTTCTGGGGATTTGTGAAAAATAATATTATTTATTTAATTAAATAATATTAGTTGTAATTCACTGGGTGCATGTCAAGTGATAATGATAGCCAACTGTTATTATTAGACATGAGGTCTTACTAAGAATTAAATTAAATGAATAAATGATTTCAGGTGATTAATTCATTTTATTATTCTAAGTAATAAAATCCCAATTACATTATTCTTATTAACCTAGCCATTCTTTGTGGTTATACATAACAGATCTAGATACAACTCTCAAGATAAGAGAGAATTCTTTTTCCTCTAAGAATGCTCTCAAGTTAGGAGAGAGATCCTCCTCCACTAGATTAAAGAGAGCGCTTTGGAAGCATATCTAAAGGTAATCGAAGGCAGATATCTCAAGTGAAGGCTCTTTAGCTCTAGCACCTAGATATCCCTTTGACGACATCTAGAGATATGTGGAGCACATGTGGATCACCACTAGAGGAATCCTACAATTGGATTCTATGATGCAATGACAGATCACATTGGATCATGACCAGTAACATCAATTAAGATATAATTACATCAAGATAATTCTTGTATTTTAATTAAATTAATTATAACCAACATATGATGATTCTATCCATGATTCCAAGACTCCCCTCTTTTCTTTAGTTCTTAATTCTATTCTTAAGATCCGACATTTTATCATCGTGACAGATCTAGGATTGATCGTCGTTAAACGGCAAAATTAAAATTGGGTACACCCATCCACGTGCTTATGGTGCACCCAGAACCTACAAGTGGTATCAGATTGGTCATATCGTTGATTATAATTATTTAGTTTTTTATTGATAATTTGTTCATTTAATAATTTAGTTGTTTCAATTCAATTTATTCGTTCTACAAATCTGAATCTTGAGATCCGTTCCTTCTCTTTTTTTTCTCATTCACCTTACAGAAAAAATCTTTTTATTTTAATTTTGATTAAAATAAAATAGAGGATCTTATTCGAAGGTTCCAAAGCTTCTTGGTTGTACAACACCAGAACACAGGACGTGTATTTGGCAGTACAATCCGTGTAGTCAAGGTTCAATTCATCAGGACTGGTCCGCCAAACCAAGTCGTGTGTTGAAGTCTATCTAAGTCTTAAATGAATCCATGCGTTGACTAGGAATATGTGTCTTGAAGTTTCTTAATTACACAATGTGTGGTTTATAGGACACAACGTGTAGTCCCTTCGGGTTAGGGTTGGACTATGTACCCTGTACATGACTTGCCCGACTGGAGACTGTGTAACATAGACACTACACAGTGTGTGGCCCACTAGAAACATTGTGTACTCCGAAGATTTGTAAAGTACATGTACACGCCGTATCCACAAGCGAGTACTTTAGATGGATGGTGAATGATAGTACACACTGTGTAGTCAGAACTACACGCTGTGTACTCATCCAAATTATGCAGATTTATTAAAATTTATTATTATATTATATAAACCCTTGAGACGTGTACCATGGGATAGGATTAAAGCTGAGGAAAAACACATGATAGGTTTTTTTATACATATATGTTTAATTTAACATCTGTGTAATGTTCATTTCTACTCATTGGGTAATTATAAATGGGAATTCATTAGGTTACCTCCAAGGTACAAGTTATGTACAAAGATAATTTTAAATGAATTTATTTGTTTAAAATTATGATGGATGAGAATATCAAGGAAATTAAGAAAAGGGTTTAAGATAAAAGAATTGATTAATTAAAGATAATTAATTAATTCGAGCATGATTTATCTTAAACAAGAATGATTAAATAATTGAATTATAGTTTTATTTATACGTAAATATCATTGCATATATAGATTATCACGAACTAGACCAATACCTTTGTATGTGGATGGTTTCTTTCAATTTATTATTTAAATTAAATTTATTGGCCAGTGAGCCTTCTACTCATTAATATATAGGGCCTGTGTGCCTAAAGTTTCTTTTATGTAAAACCTTGTTTTACCCCTCACCTGTGAGTGAGATAAAAACATATGTAATGGATAGAGCTCCCAAGCTAGTAGAGCCGGCTCAAGTTAGGAGCCAAGGTGAAACCAATCTAAGGAGATACAAAGGTGGATAGGTGGAAAGATGTAAACACGAACCCAAAAGGTTCAAGGTTTTTATCCCCTAGGTATTGAGTTAGTTTATCAACCACTAGATAAACTAACCAATAGAACAAGATCATGATCATACCATTTATTTTATTTCTTCCAGTTGCATGGTTTATTTATTATGGGTGTGTTTTTGTGATCACAAAATTAATAAATTAAACAAGCATGCAATATAGAACTAAAATAAGACTGAATTATGTGCAAATATTATCTTAGACACAGTTAATCACTTAAGTATATCCCACTTAATATTAACAAGCATGTGATCAAAGATAATAAAATGTAAATTACATATAAGGATAAAATCCCTCAAAAAAAATATTAAGTCAGTATAGCCTTCCACAATCTTGGTTAGAATCAAACCATAGTTCAAAGTGATTGACCAACCCTAGTTGGGGTGATTTCAATTATCAAGGAATTCTAATTCAAGGTTTTGGGTTGAATTGACTTGGTTCACATCAAGGGTTGACTACCATAACAGGACTTGGTGTGACCAAGAGGTAAAGGTTGAGGAAATACAAAATAAAAAGATTTCAAGATTAGGGAGTTCACTCAACAGATCAAGGAACTGCAAGTTAATACAGTTGGAATTTGGAATGCCTAACTAAAACCTTTCAAGTTTCTTGAACAACCCTAGTTGGGGTAATTAAAAGGGAAATATGGATCCTTACCACTAAAATATTCAAGAAACATAACATTCTGAAGTCAATGGTGAGGGATATTGGATTTCGATAAAATAGTAGGAGACTAATAAGTATTAATTTATTTTTTGTCTCAGTTTTATCACAATAAAGTAACAAATATTTTCTCATATTAATTGGTAGAAATGATAAGAAAAATCACTTCAAACATATCATTGTGAACCATAATCAAGAAGGAAAACCTTCTCACCAGCACCAATCTCCAGGAGTGGCAGAGGCGTTTACTTTTCATCCTTCACCACGAGAGGAAATTGTATGTGCTGGAGGAGCCTATTCCAGTTGCTTTTAGAAAAGAGGCCAGTGATGAGGAAATATCTCTCTATATGAAACATATGGATGATTCCACATATGTTGAATGTTTCATGTTATCGTCCATGTCTAATGAGATCTTTAAGTAACATGAAAACATGAAAACATGGACACATATAGCATGATGTCTCACCTTAAGGATCTTTATCAAGATAAGGCGAGACATGAGACATATGAAATCTCCAACACTTTGTTCATAACTAAGAGTGGAGAGTCTGCGCCAGCTGGGCCTCATGTAGTCAAGATTATTGGCTACATTGAATGCCTAGACATCTTAGGGATTAAGTTCCCAAATGAGTTGCATACAGATATCATCCTATCATCACTTCCTAAGACCTTCTCTAGCTTTATTTTCAACTACAACATGAGAAACAATGAGAAGAGTCTATAAAAAGTTCTGACCTTAATTATCTAGGTAGATAAGGATATGGGGCATGAAAAACCTACATTCATTATGGTGAATAAGAAAAGTAAGGACAAGGAAAAGGGGCCAAGGATTTATAAAATGTATAAAGCTCCCGAGCATCGTCCCTCCAATAAGGGGAAGATCCAAAGGTAGGACAAGGAATAGAAGGTGGTATGTTTTTCATGTGACAATCTAGGACACTAGAAGAGGAAATGAACCCATAAGCATGGGGACGCTAAAGGTGAATTCATTTTCGAGTGTAATCTTTCCATTTATACACATTGGGTATTAGATACAGCTTGTGGGACTCACATCTATATTCAAATGTAGGAACCAAGTACATTTAGAAAGATTTTCAGAGGAGAGGTGGATCTACGAGCTGCCAATGGTGTGAGGCTGGTTGCGTTATCCATTGACGATTACCATCTCTCATTTTAAACTAAGATGCCTTTGGTTTTACATAACTATTATTATGTGCCTAGTGTTACCAAGAACATATTTTTTGTATCATGTTTGGATATGGATGGATTTATTTTCAAGTTTGGAAATAAGTTTTGTCTCTTTTATAAGAACAACTTATGTTATGGTATGACACATTTAAATAATGGTTTGTATGTATTAAATCATGAAAAATAAGTGTTGGAAATCGATAACGAAACAAACTCACATGACTCATACAACACCCAATTGTGGAATCACTGTCTTGGTTATGTAAACGAGAAGTGCTTGAAAAAGATTTTCCAAGATGGTTATTTAGACTCTACTAAGATAAAACCACTTGATAGATATCACACTTGTTTTCAAGGTAAAATGACCAAGCCACCTTTCAGTGGATAGGGTGAAAGGGCCACAGAGCTTCTAGGATTGGTATACACACGTATGTGTGTGGACCATTTCCAATAGAAGCTAGAGGTGGATATTCTTACTTCATTAATTTTACTGATGATTTAAGTAGATATGGCTATATCTACTTAATGAGGTATTAGTCAGAGTCCATAGATAAATTTAAGGAATTCAAGAATAAAGAAGAGAATCAGCTTGGTAAAAAGATAAAGAAACTTCGATCCGATTGAGGTGGAGAATATCTGAACCAAGAATTCATCGACCATTCACGGGAGTCTGGGATTCTATCTCAACTCACTCCTCCTTATACACCACAGTGGAATGGTTTTAGTGAAAGGAGAAACTATACCTTATTGGACATGGTGAGGTAAATGATGAGTTATGAAGATCTTCCATTATCCTTTTGGGGATATGCATTAAAAACTATAGCATACACATTAAACTAAGTACCAACTAAGGTGGAAAATGGAATTCCCTCCGAGTTATGGAATGGAAAGAAACCCATTTTTTGCACACACGTGTATAGGGATGCAGGTAATTTGTTAAGGCCTTCTCAAGAAACAAACTACCACCCTAAGGCATGAGGTGTATCTTTATAGGATATACTAAGGAAAGAAAAGGATATTACCTATATAACCCTTTAGATAAGAAATTGATGGTTTCCAGAAAAGCTGTCTTTCTTGATAGGGAGAACATCCTCAAAAAGGATAGTGGGAGCAAGATCGACTTCAATAAAGTTGATGCTCAAGATACATAGGAGTTGATATAGGAATAAGTTCCACAGGTCCCCGTGGAAGAGGTTCCAGAAACACAAGTATTGAGTAGGAGCTCAAGAGAGGTAAGGGAACTAGAGATATTTGGTTTCCTAGTCACCGAGGATGGTGAATCATTATTTTTGGACAATGATGAACCTCTCTCCTACAAGGAAGCAGTAGAGAGCTCAAAAGATGCAATATGGCTAGAAGCTATGAATTCTGAGATGGATTCCATGTAACGACCCGAATCCGGAGCCCCTCCACTAGTGCCCCGTACCTGGTTCACCACATGACCTCAAGCGTGTTTCCCCAAACACCAGAGGCTGCTGACTAGAAGCGAGGGCCTTGGTGAGTCGATAGGGAAACTATACCCTCATTCGATAAAGTATACAACAGAAGAACAACCATACACAATAGCAGAAACAATAACAGCATACAACAACTGAACTGAACAGCGGAAGCAACATATAAAATAATAATGATGCAACATGGTACATATGTCTATGGAAAGCAGTAAACAAACCAATGTGCTAAAATACAAATGAAAAACAAAGTGCAAAAGAAAAACAAAGTAAAATCCTTAGCATCGCAAGAAATTGCTTGGTCCCCTACTCTTCAGCTCCACAGCAAGTCAGGTACCTGAAGTAGAAGGGCACTTGCCCTTATCTATACCTGCAGTAACATAGTTTGCTTGGGCCCAAAAACATGGCCCAAACAGGGTGTGAGACAAATTCCCAGTAGGAAACCACCAAAATATCTGTGCTTAACAGTCAATGAATACATGGCAAGTAAAGTACATGAATAGTAAACAGGAAAATACACAGCAGTTACAATTCACAGTTCTAACATATCAGGTACACAAGTAAAAAACCAACAAAAGTAGAAAACAGGTAACCCTCTGGGTAGCTCTCACAGCCTAAACCCTATGGTTCAACCTAAAAGTAATAGCAACCCTCTAGGAGGAACACATAGTCTCACTCCTATGGTTCATCTAAGAATAGACTCTCTGAGGAAGCACTCACCATCAATTCCCCCTATAGTCTCGTATCGTGCTAAAGGCTCTCTAGGGAAGCACTCAACGTCTCATTCCCCCTGTGGCCTGTGTCAAGGAACTACAAACTCTATGAGGAAGAACTCATCTTCAATTCCACCAGTGGTCTCACATCGTATTAAAAGACACTCTGGAGAAGCCCTTATGTCCATTCTCCCTATGGTCTACTACACTAGGTTCTCAAAGTCCTGTGTGGAAATAAACATGCTCAACACACATGCATCATCCAAGTAAACCTCAAGAACTACTTGGATATTAATCTAAGGTTCAACAGCATAACAAAGCAATAGTTCCACTATCCTAAAACTAGGCATGGCAACTGGAAAAACGCCAAACAGGAAGAACAAGCATGGAAAACATCCAGCGTACAGTAAAAACTACCATAATCACAGGAAAAACATCTACTCTAGCAATCAAGAAAAGCAGGAAATATAACAAGGGAAAAACATGAACACACAATACCCCATTCAAGGGTATTGGTGGAATTTGCACAAAATAATCATCGAATTTCTACAGAAAGGAACAAAACACCTACCTCGATCCTAGGAGATCGATATACTTGAACCATGAAGACTGATTCTCCTTAGAACGTTGTAGATTTGAGAAAACATCCAAAACACGTAAACCACGATAACATGAGAAAGAGGAGGAATTGGAAAAAAAAGGCTCAATAAGAAGGAAGAACTCACCGCTACGATTCCAACACAATCGACCGTGCTCAAATCGGAGAACAGATGGAGAGACGGGGGCTCGGGGAAGATCCAGCCGTACGGGTCTCTCTTGGATGAAGAACCTAGAGAAGGGGTGCGTTCTGTCCATCATGCGCGACCCCGGTGCATTTAGTTAAAAAAATAAAAGTACACGGCGTGTACTAGGTTTTTAAGTACTCCGCCAAAATCGGCCTCCACGTCACCCCTACACACCGTGTGTGTGGCCCGGACACAGCCAGCACACGACTTCAAGCTAGAGAAGAGTACACGGCATGTACTCAAAAAGTACATGGCGTGTACTTAATTTTTTTTCTTCAGAAACTTCATTTTTCTTAAAAACTCCAGAAAAAGGAAAGGCGTACCTAAAAAGAAGATATGGGTTCTTACAAACTTCCCCCCTTAAAGAAATTTATCCTCGAATTTCCCTAGTGAGGTGTAGAAGAAGAAACCCCAAAAAACTATAGCCACTGCGATTGTACATCGGCCTCCCTCTCCTAGGTCTCATCTTGTACTCGCCCATGCTGCCATAGCACCCGTACAAGAGGAACAGACCGCCCATGGAGAACCTTCGTGCTGCGATCGACAATCCGGATGGGATGATCCTCAAACGATACATCCTCTTTGAGATCAACCTCCTTGGGTTGAAGACATGAGAAAGGTCTAAAAAGTAACGTCAGAGATGAGAGACGTGGAAGACTTCGTGCATGGCCCGGTACCTCTGGGGTAACTGCAACCGATAGGCGACCAACCCAACTCTCTCCAAAACCTCAAATGGCCTGACGTACCGCGATGAAAGCTTACCCTGTCTCTGAATCCTTTTGTGTCCCAACCTCGGTGCGACACGCAGGAAAACCTGATCCCTGACCTCGAACTCCAGTGGTCGTCTCTGCTGATCAGCATAAGACTTCTATCGAGACTGTGCTGTATCCATCCTCTTCCGAATCAACTCTATATTCTCTGAAGTCTCCTAAACAAGATGAGGTCCCAACAAAGCTACCTCTCCTACCTCCATCCAGCATAAGGGTGATCAGAATGGCCTACCGTACAAAGCCTCATATGGTGACATTTTAATAGTCTCCTGAAAACTGTTGTTGTAGGCAAAATTCACCAGAGGAATATGCTTCTCCCAAGAACCGCCAAGGTATATGATGCAAGCTCAGAGCATATCCTCAAGCACCTGTATCGTGTGCTCGGACTGGACATCAGTTTGGGGATGGTATGTCGTACTCAGAAGTACCTGGGTACCCAAAGCCTTCTAAATCCCTACCAAAACCGGGAAGTAAAGTGTGCATCCCTGTCTAAAAAAATGGAGTGTGGAACTCCATGTAGACGAACGATCTCTATGATGTACAGTCGTCCCAGATCATCGACACTGAAGCTCTCCATGATCGATAAGAAGTGAGAAACCTTCGTAAGTCTGTCGATGACAACCCAAACAACATCATTCCCCCGAGGCGACCTCGGCAACCCGGTCACAAATTCCATCGCAACATCGTTCCACTTCCACTCCGGAATGAGTAACTACTGTAAACGGTCTACTGGTCGCTGATGCTCCTCCTTCACCTACTGACAAGTAGAGAATATCATGAAAAAACTAGCAATATCTTTCTTCATACATGGCCACCAGTACTGGCGATGAAGGTCCCGATACATCTTGGTGATGCCAGGATGAACTGCCCAAACTGAGGAATGAAAATCCCGCATTACCTCCTCACGTATGTCTGATGGCACCCATACGCGTCCCTGGAAACGCAAGATCTCATCCTCACCCACTGTCCATCCAGGAAGAGGGTCCTATCCTGACACACTCTCCCGCAGGACTAAGCCTTCTGAGTCTGATAGCTGCCTCATCCGTACCCGATCAAGTAGTGTCGAGGTAACAACTACAGAAGATAGGAAGGTCTGTCCCTGTCTGTCGTGCACCTCCAAATGCATCTCAGAGAACGGAGCCATAAGATGCCACTCACTGCTGGCCTCCTGAACTGCCTGAACTGAGTTCTCCTACTCAACGTATTCGCCACTGCATTGCCCTTTCCCAGCATATAGGCAAGCTCGAAATCAAAAGACTGAAGATACTCAACCCACCTACGCTGCCTCAGATTCAGATCACGCTGAGTGAAGATATACTTGAGACTCTTGTGGTCGGTGAAGACCACGAAGTGCTCTCCCAGAATATAGTTTCCCCAACAACGTAATTCATGAACAATAGCTGCCAACTCCAGATCGTGCATCGGGTAGTTCCTCTCATGTGGCATCAACTGTCGAGACCCGTACGTAACGACTCCATCTCCCTGTATAAGCACAACGCCTAGTCCGATACCTGAAGCATCACAATAGACTGTATAGATCTTGCCTGGATCTGTCAAGAATAGTATCGGTGCCGACATCAGATTTCCCTTCATCTCCTGAAAGGCTGACTCACAAGAATCTGACCATAAGAACTTCACCCCCTTCTTGGTCAGTCCTGTCAAAGGTGCTGCTAGGCGTGAGAAGTCCTGAATGAAGCGTCTGTAGTATCCATCCATCCCTAGGAAACTCCGTACCTCAAAAATGTTCTTTGGATACTCCCAGGAAACCATGTATCTCACTTTCTCTAGGTCCATAGATACTCCTGCCTCTGAGATGACGTGACCCAAGAAGTGAATCTGATCCATCCAAAAGTGGCACTTCGAGAGTTTAGCATAAAGCTGATGCTCTCTCAGTGTACTCAAAATGATCTCAAGATGGTTAGAATGTTTGTGTCGAGTGTGAGAGTACACCAATATATCGTCCACGAAGACCACGATGAAGGAATCCAAGTAAGGATGGAACACTCGGTTCATCAGTGCCATGAAAACTGCAGACACGTTCGTGAGACCGAACGACATAACTATATACTCGTATAGACCATACCTACTCCTGAAGGCTGTCAGAGGTATATTTGATGGTCTAACATGAAAATAATGATAAATGGACCTCAAGTAGATCTTTGAGAACACCCGGGATCCTTGAAGCTGATCAAAGAGGTCATCGATCCTCATTAAGGGATATCGGTTCTTGACCATCAACTGGTTCAGCTTTTGATAATCCACACAAATCCAAAGGGTACCGTCTGCCTTCTTCGCAAACAGGATAGGCAAACCCCAAGGAGAAGTACTGGGTTGGATGAAACCCTTTTCCTGAAACTCCTCCAACTGCTTCTTGAGCTCCTACAACTCAGGTGTGGCCATCCTATAAGGAGGAATGGACACCGGTGCTGCTCCTGGCATGAGCTCAATAGAAAAGTCTACCTCACACTCTGGAGGCAAACCCCAAAAGTCCTCTGGGAAGATGTCCCTGAAACAATCCACCACTGGAGGAAAGTCCAACTGCGAAGTCCCCTGATCATCCAGATAAATACTAGCAATCTGGGCTATCACCCTTCCTAGCCCATAATGCTTGAGTCCTGCTCGACTCGCCTGAACATCCCATTTGCGTCTATGAAGAAAAGATTCACCCTCTGGTGAAACGAAACTCACTCTGCGGTGATAATAGTCGACGACTTCCTGGAAGGGAACCAACCGGTCCATCCTGAGAATGACATCATAGCCTGTCATCTCTAGGACATAGAGATCCCATAAGAAATGATACCCTGCAACCTCAAGAGGGCACTCTCTACACTGACACACACTAGATGTCCTTTTCCCCAAAGGTGTGTCTAGTTTCAATGAGTCGGCAGAAGAAAAGATGCAGAGCCCAAGTCTCTCCATGACAGCAATAGAGATAAAGCTATGCGTAACACAAGTATCAAAAAGGGATGAAGATAAAAATTAGGCTACTAAAACCGTACCTCGAACTGTAGAAGGGCCGGGATCCTGCTCCTAATAGGTTTTCTCCATGGAAAAATACTAGCCTGCATCATGGCCTTGCGCCCCTGGATGACCACTCTGACCTGAACCTCCCTATTGGTGTTGAGGGACTGGTGGCTGACCGCCACGACCTCGACCTCCACCTTGGCCCGAACGGCCGGAAGAACTCCAGTTCCCTGACTGGTGAGAAACTGGTGGTGCTGCTCCTGAACGAGGAGTCATGGAAGAACCCCGGTCACCCACTGCTAGTGAGAAAACCTGGCAGAAACGCTGAAGGTGAACCATCTTGCCGCAAGATCGGCACTCCACGGGGTCCCTTTGGCACTACGGCCTCGTGTGCCCTGACCGACCACACTGGTAGCATATCACCTGGCTTCCTGACGACAGACCTACAACCGGAGGACATCTCAGAGGCATAGCTCTGAAAGATTAAAAGCACACCTTAGGTTAGAAAAACAAGGACAAAGAACACAAGAGCACAAAACGGGAACAGGGGAAAGAAAACACACAAGTTTACAAAACATGACCACATGGCGTGTATAAAAACTACACGGTGTGTCTTCTTAAGCCACTGACATGGGCATGTACCCCTGACCTACAGGCCGTGTAACACCTCAAACTACACAGTGTGTTGACCCAACACACGACATGTACTTGAAAACTATTACCCTGCCCGAGTATCTTTACACGACTAACCCACACGGTTCGACTTAAACTGAGACTACACGGCATGTTCTGAACACACACGGTGTGCACTAGACAAGGCTTCGGCAACCCGTGCTTGTTAAACACACGACCGTCTACACGTCTGAACCTTACATGACATATTACGAAAAAACACGGCGTGTATAGGTGAAGGCGACACCGTCCTGTGTTGTTAGTGACACGGCCGAGTACCTAATCAAGCCTACACGGTGTGTTCCAAAAACAACACAGCGTGTCTAAGAGAAGGTGACGCCGACCCGTGTTGTTCGTGACATGGCCGGGTACCTGGACGGGACTACAAGGTGTGTTCCTTTACAACACGGTGTGTTCCTTTACAACACGACGTGTTCTACTCGAGCTTCCCTGACCCGTGTTGTTAGTGACACGGCTGGGTACACGGCTCCGAACTACACAGCGTGTGCCAACCATACACGATGTGTTCCTGAAGTTACTTCCACAACAGCGTGTCCCTGCTCACACGGTCAGTGACACGACCTAAAAACTACACGACGTGTATCTGAAAAGTACACACCGTGTATTCTTGGTTTTTCTAGGCAGTAGCTCAGAAACTGCACAGAAGCCCAAAAACACTGAAAACAAGGCAAAGAGGTGCCAAATTCCGATCCGTGAGGGCCCATACTCCCCACAAATCAAATCTTGGCATCTCCTACATTCATAGACAAGAGAAACAGGATCATGATCCACCAACTTCCGATTCGGGAGGACCCATAACACCCCCAGAATAAAAATTTGGTGTTCATTTAAGAAAAGTAGGAAGCAAACAATCCTCTAACAAGGCAGCTGAGATTCTATCAAGCATTTATCACAACAGCATGCATAATCTACACGAAGTCTATCACAACATCATGCAATTGCTAATGCACCCTAGATGGCATGGAAAGAATGCATGGCATGTGATTTTTACAAGTGCATATATGTTGAATGAGATGGAATACCCTCATCTCATCGGGTTGTGACAAAAATAGAACCACAATCGTCAAGAAAATAACAACACAAAGCATGTGAATCACTCTAGGTGAAATCATATCAACCGTAAAATCTCAAAACCAGCAACTGCAATTAACGAGGTAGTATGGCTTTTCTCTGTACACGGGTTAGCTACTCCCAAGAACAAATTAATACCAAGTACCGAATCCATACTATCCCTGGATAAAGTCTCTAAATAGTAAAGCAATAGAAAAGAACTCCTCTGATACCACTTTGTAATGACCCGAATCCGGAGCCCCTCCACTGGTGTCTCATACCCGGTTCACCACATGAACTCAACCACGTTTCCCCAAAATCCAGAGGATTTCAAATAGCAGTGAGGTCCTTGGTGAGTCGGTGGGGAAACTATGCCCTCATTTGGTAAAGTATATAGTGGAAGAACAACCAGACACAATAGAAGAAATAATAATAGCATACAACAACTGAACTGAACAATGGAAGCAACGTATAAAATAATAATGATGTAACATGGTACATATGTCTATGGAAAGCAGTAAACAAACCAACGTTCTGAAATACAACTGAAAAACAAAGTGCAAAAGAAAAAAAAGTAAACTCCTCAGCATTGCAAGACATTGCTTGGTCCCTTGCTCTCCATCTCCACAGTAAGTTAGGTACCTGAAGTAGAAGGGATCTTGCCCTTATCTATACCTGTAGCAACATAGTCTGTTTGGTCCCAAAAACATGGCCCAAATAGGGTGTGAGACAAAGTCCCAGTAGGCAACCACCCAAAGATCTGTGCCTAACAGTCAATGAATACATGGCAAGTAAAGTACATGAATAGTAAACAGGAAAATACACAGCAGCTACAATTCACAGTTCTAACATATTAGGTACACAAGTAAACAACCAACAAAAGTAGAAAATAGGTAACCCTCTGGGTAGCTCTCACAGCCTAACCCCTATGGTTCAACCTACAAGTACTAGCAACCCTCTAGGAGGAACACACAGTCTCACCCCTTTAGTTCAGCTAAGAATAGACTCTCTGAGGAATCACTCACCGTCAATTCCCCCCTATAGTCTCGTATCATGCTAAAGGCTCTCTGGGGAAGCACTCAAAGTCTCATTCCCCCTGTGGCCCGCGTCGAGGAACTACAAATTCTATGAGGAAGCACTCATCGTCAATTCCCCCTGTGGTCTCACATCGTATTAAAAGACACTCTGGAGAAGCCATTACGTCCATTCTCCCTATGGTATACTACACTCAGTTCTCAAAGTCCAGTGTGGAAATAAACATGCTCAACATGCATGAATCGTCCAAGTAAAACTCAAGAACTACTTGGCTATTAATCTAAGGTTCAACAACATAACAAAGAAACAGTTCCACTATCCTACAACTAGGCATGAAAACTAGAAAAACTCCAAATAGGCAGAACAAGCATGGGAAACATCCATCATACAGTAAAAACTACCATAATCACAGGCAAAACATCTACTTTAGCAATCAATCAAAGCAGACAATACAACAAGGGAAAAACAGGAACACGCAATACCCCGTTCAAGGGTATTGGTGGAATTTGCACAAAATACTCATCAAATTTCTACACAAAGGCACAAACCACCTACCTCGATCCTAGGAGATCGATATACTTGAATCACGACGACTGATTCTCCTTAGAATGTCGTAGATCTGAGAAAACGTCCGAAACACATAAACCATGATAAAATGAGAAAGAGGAGGAATTGTAAAACAAGGCTCAAGCAGTAGGAATAACTCACCACTGCGATTCCAATGCAATCGACTGTGATCGAATCAGATAACGTATGGAGAGACGAGGGATCGGGGAAGATCCAGCCGTACGAGTCGCTCTCAGATGAAGAACCTAGAGAAAGGGTGCGTTCTGTCCGTCAGGTGCGACCCCGGTGCATTTAGTTAAAAAAATAAAAGTACATGGCATGTACTTTTAGAGTACACGGCGTGTACTAGGTTTTTCCATACTCTGCCAAAATTGGCCTCCACGTCACCCCTACACACCGTATGTGTGGCCCGGACACGGCCAGCACACGACTTCAAGCCGGAGAAGAGTACACGGTGTGTACTTAGAAAGTACACGGTGTGTACTCAGAAAGTACACGGTGTGTACTCAGAAAGTACATGACGTGTACTTCAAAATTTTCCAGAAACTTCATTTTTCTTAAAAAATCCAGAAAAAGGAAAGGCATACCTGAAACGAAGATCTGGGTTCTTACATTCCATGTATCAAAACCAAGTTTGGGTTCTGGTCGATGAGCCAATTGATGTAAATCCTATTGGATGAAAATGGGTATTAAAGAGAAAGATAGACATGGAAGGTCAAGTTAGCACCAAGCAAGGCTAGTGGATAAAGGATTCAAACAACGTTAAGGAATTGGCTATGATGAAACCTTCTCACCAGTTTCCATGTTTAAATCCATAAGAATTATACTTGCCATAGCAGCTTACCATGACTATGAGATTTGTAAAATGGATTTCAAAATAATATTTCTTAACATGAACCTTTAGGAAGATGTATATATGACACAACCAGAAGTGTTTGTGACACTAGGTGAATCCAAACAAGTTTGAAAGTTGAAAAAATCCATTTATGGATTAAAGAAAGCATCCAGGTCATGGAACGTTAGATTTGATGAAGCCATAAAGAAATTTGGTTTCATTAAGAACAAATATGATCCATGTATTTATAAGCGGTTTAATGGGAATGCATTCGTTATCCTAGTAGTATATGTTGACAACATATTACTTATTGGAAACGATGTACCAGTCTTACAGTCAGTTAAGGACTGGTTGAACAAGTGTTTCTCCATGAAAGGATTAGGTGAAACAAACTACATTCTAGGGATCAAGATAATTCATGATAGATCCAAGAAGATTCTTGAACTAAGTCATGGTACATACATTGACCAAATACTAAAGAGATTTAGTATGGAACAATCCAAGAGGGGATTAGTTCTAGTGTCACATGGCCTACATCTTTCTAAGAAAATGTGTCCTCAGACAAAACAAAATAAAAATAGGATGAGTAAGATCCCATACGCTTCGGCTATAAGATCCATCATGTATGCCATGTTATGTACCAGGCTTGATATTACCTATGCACTGAGAATGGTAAGAATATATCAAGCAGATCAATGGGAAAAACATTTTCTATTAAGACTATCCTTAAGTATCTGAGAATAACTAAAGATATGTTCCTGGTGTATGGAGGAGACGAGGAGCTTTTCATCAGAGGGTATGATGATGCTGGATTTTAGATGTATCAGAAAGATATAAAGTTGAAATCTGGATATATTTTCTATCTCAATGGAGGAGATATGAGCTAGAAGAGTTCAAAGCAGCTGGTTGTTACCGATTCTATAGTGGAGTATGAATATATGGCGGTTTTTGATGCAGCCAATGAAGACTTCTAGATTTAGAACTTTTTCCAAGAGCTTGATGTGGTGCCTAATAGTAAAGATCCTATCACATTATATTGTGATAATACTGCAGCGGTGACTCTTTCAAAATAACCAAGGTCACATCAATGGAAAAAGAACATTCTATGAAAGTATCACCTCTTAAGGGATTTCTATCAAAGGGGTGAAGTTGAAATGAGCAGAGTGTCCATGAAAGAGAACATGGTGGAACCCATGACTAATGACCTATCTCAGCAGAATCATGAATACCATGTGAGAGCTAACGGGTTAAAGGTTGTTAGCAATTGGCTCTAGTCTAAGTGGGATTCTGTTGGATTTGGTGGCCTAGAACCAACTACTTTGTACATTATTCATTAATAAATACCTTATCACATATTGATTGTTCTTCTGTGTGACAATGCATGTGATAATGTCCGAAGGATAGCTGTTGCACCAAAGGGTCATAGCAGATCCCTACTATAATGAGAACCAAGAAGTGCCATAACACTATTCTTGAATTTATGTTCTTTGGTCGGATGTTGTCATTTGAGGTACACAAATAATACAGGCCATTAGGGTTGAGGAATCATAAAACTTTGAGGCACCTTCTCATGGTATGAACCCTTGGTAATATCCATAAGGATATTATGAGAACGAGACCCACCAACAGGAAATACACATTTCACAGTGTCATTGGATATTCCTATCTGCAGACGTGTGTATTATTCCTTAGACTTTAATATTATTATTAATGGGTATTACAACTCATGCACTTATATGTATTGACGAAAACTATGATGACACACTATTCGTAGAAAGGTAGGATATGTTGGGTGCGTCACGAGTAATATTGCATTAATAGATAATGCGAGAAAGGATTTGTCCCTTTTGTTCCATAACAGAAGTTGATATCTCAGGCCCTTTGATGGAATTTATATATCCTAAATAAATCAATGGATATGGTAAGGAATGTGTAAGTTCAATTCAAAAAAGTCAAAGAAAGAATAATTGAGCATATGGGTTGATGGCACTAACATGAAACCCACTTGATTCAAGATATCGTGACAAAGAGATTATATTACACGGTAAGCGTTTGTAGGAGGTGACATGTCATTGCGTCATTAACTTATTTCTCTATGGGTGCCTTGGCATGTTTCTAGATGCTAACCTTGGACTTTAGGAAGGATCCACTTAATGCCACTGAGAAAGAGGCCTAGAGGGTCACACACTAAGTGTGTCCAAGTATCTCAGTTAAATATTCATTTAACAAGTTGAATAAAGATTATTCCCGATTGTGGTTTAATAATTATTCAAGGATGTCTGATCACATTTATTTCGACACTAGTTATTCAAGATAATATATTGTGGGAAAAATAATATATTTATTAGTGATTAATGCAGTGATATTTATTTAAGAAATAAATAGTCATTATTCAAGGTCTAATAAATGTGGTGGAGGAAATAAAGAAAATGAAAAAACAAAAGTACACGCCATGTATATTAATATATACACGCATGTAGTTTTTTGTGGGATTTGTGAGAAATAATATTATTTATTTAATTAAATAATATTAGGTGTAATTCACTGGGCACATGTCAAGTGATAATGATAGTAAACTGTTATAATTAGACATGAGGTCTTACTAAGAATTAAATGAAATGAAAAAATATTTTCAGGTGATTAATTCATTTTATTATTCTAAGTAATAAAATCCCAATTATATTATTCTTATTAACCTATCCATTCTTTTTGGTTGTGCACAATGGATTTAGAGACATATCTTAATCCAAAAGAGAATTACTTTTCCTCCAAGAACATTCTCAAGTTACGAGAGAGATCCTCCTCCACCGGATCAATGAGAGTGCTTTAGAAGCAACTCTTAAGATGATCAAAGGCGGACATCACAAGCAAATGCGCTTTTGAGCTAGCACCTGGAGATCCCTTTGACAACGTCCAGAGATATGTGGAGCATGTGTGGATCACCACTAGAGGAAGCCTACAATTAGCTTCTACAACTCAATAATAGATCACATTGGATCATGACCAGAAACATCAACAAAGAGAGAATTCCATCAAGGTAATTCTTATCTTTTAATTAAATTAATTATAACCAACATATTATGATCTTCTATATGGTTTCAGTACTCCCCTCTTTTATTTCATTCTTCGTTCTATTTTGAAGATCTCATGTTTTACCATCGTGATAGATCTAGGATTGATCGTTGTTAAATGAAAAAAATTAAAATTGGGTACACCCATCCACGTGCTTCCTCTATGCCCAGAACCTAGAGAAACAACTAAATACATAGAAAATGTTTTTATAAAGAACTATTTTTATGCTCACAAAGTCATTTCAACCTAATAAATTAAATTAATAACAATTAGTGAATAATATTAACATAATATATTTATATATATATTATATTCAATCAATTTTTTTTGACTTTCATTCGACATATTTAATAAGAATAATATAATAAAAACCCCAATACTATACATAAAATCATTATTTTTATAAAGGCACTTTTACCGCCTTTTAATGGTGAAAATATTTTAAATCCAATTTCGACACTTTTATATATGTAATTTGACAAAATAAACTTATAATTTTAAAGTGGGATATAAAAATTTATTTTGGTTTAATTTTTGGTATTTTTCTAATAAGTTTCATGTTTTGATGAATAATGATAAAATATTTCATTTTAATTGAAAATAATTTTTTTGTATAAATAATTTATAGTGTTAAATTATATTTTTAATTGGTTTTAAAGTATAATTATATCATTATTTATCCTTTAATCCAATTTATTTCATTATAATTAATTTCACATTTAATTTAGATATGAAAACATTTCAATCTTTTGAACATTTTTACTTTAAAAACTCGTTTTTTCATTTCGTCAACAAGATTAATTTTAAATTAATTACTACAACTTATGTGTTTTGAATCTTGAAAAATAGATTCAATATTTTTAATCAGTGTATCCAAATTATGTAAATAGGTTTATTTTATTTTTGGACATATGAATAGTAACTTTAGTAATATTTTTTTATTACCACAATTAAGGGTAAATTAGGTAATTAAAGGTAAAAATTATATTATAAATATTATAAAATTATCCTAAAACTTGTCCTAATTTCATTGGATGAGTTATTTTCAGCCAAAATCATACTTGGGGTGATTTTGGGAGCTTTTGGATCCACTTAAACGCCTTTAATCCAATTATAGTATTTTATTCAAAGAAAAGTCAATTTTGTCACACTTTTGTTTTTAACAAGTGAAATATTTTTAATATGTGGTTATATAAGAAACAAGTTTGACTATAAATAGAATTTATGAAGATAAAATGTTTATGTACATCATTGCAAATTATTTATAATTTTTAGTGATAATATAATTACCTTAAATAGTGACACAATGATGATATCGTAATTGTTTAATTAATGGAAGAATCAAATAAATGATAATAAAAAATATTAAAATAAATATAATTTGAAATAATCAATGACATACACAAATTTTATGGATAACCTTACATTTTAGTAATGATTTTAAATATTTTTTTAGAATATATCATGTTTTTAGGATATTTTTAAAAAGTCAAGAAATGAATATTATCAAAATTGATATTATTGATATTTTAAAATAAATAATATTTTATTAAATGATATAAAATTCATAAAAATATAATATTTAGAGAAATTATTTTTATGTAGAGGCCCGGTTTTTCCCTGTAAGAATTTGGAATATTTCTACATATATTTCTAGAGCTAGGAGCTGAGACGGCGTGCGATTCCGAGGCCCGGTGTGCCTGGAATAAATTTTATAAAAATATTAAGTGTTTTTATACTATGCAAATGGCGGGGTTGTGTTTCCTCTTAAAAATTACATCGGATCGGAAATCTGAGGCCACGATTGCGTCTGGAGCGTGTCGTTTACCCTAGGTGGGGTGTAAAAGTTGCGGGTGCGGGCCTGATGTGAGAGATGTCACCGAGGGGCAAAAATCATCATTTTGAAATAATGACTTAGTGATTTTTAACACCGACTTTATTTTCAAATAACTTTCAAATGAAGTCATGGAATATAAATCTGAGACTTCCATTGAGTTCAAGATGGGGCGTTTTTCCTAGGTGCGATATAAAATAAGCGAGCGCAGAGGTTTTGGAATCTGCGATCGTGGGTGGCGTTTCAGCGAGTTTTTATAAATTCTCTTGAGATAAGGGGGAGAACCCATTCTTCTCTCTCTCTATCTCTCTCTCTCTCTTATCCTTTGGCATTCTTCACTGTTCTTCACCGAATCGAGGAGCGACCTCTGCCGGAACCTTGGCGGATCGAAGCAGGAGCGTCGTGGACATGCCGCCAACGACACACGACCGATTCGAGGTAGGACTTTTGTTGGTTATCTGCCCCCTCGTCAATTTTTGTTAGTTTTTTTTCATTTTAATTCTATAATTTTGGAATTGGGATGATGGCCAAACGAACATGACCATCGTCCGAGCCCCGTTCTAAATCCCATTCTTGGGCGTTCTTCGTCCCAATTTTTGGACATGTAAATCTTGTCGGATCGATGATCAGGGGCAGACGCTGTGAAGGCCTCGTCCCGAGGATCCCGAACCTGAATTTGGTTTTAAAATCGGGCCACCGGAGCGGTGGCGGCAGCCGTCGGAAGCCCCGAATCTGGCAAGGCCAGTGGACGGAGGTCAGGGTGGCGCAGCGAGGTTTGGGCGTCAGGCATCGGGTGCGGCCGGGAGCGCAGTGCTCAGGTGAGGTTCGGACGGGGGTTTGGATGAGTTGGAGGTGTCGGGTTTTGCTGGTGCGGACAACGGGTGTCATTCGGCGACTTTGGAAGGAAGCGGCAGGCCGGGGCGCGGTCGAGCGGTGGAGCGTCGGTGACTTCGGTCCGTGCAGTAGCGAGGACCATTCGGCGCGGGCGGCGTCGAGCGGGCGGTGCGCGGTCGGAGGAGTGGCGCGGTGTGTAGCCGGGGCAGTGCAGCGGTGCACTGCGGGAGGCGGAGGTACTGGCATTCGGCGGTGGTCGGTCGCACTCGACAGGGGGGCACCCGAGGCGCTGACCTCAGGTGTGAGGAGAAGATAAAGACCCGCACTTTGAGGGTCTTGCTGGGCGACGAAGACCGGCCAAAGGGCCGGTCTTCTTGAAGAACAGAACCAGAGGGGGTCCAGTTTTGCTGGAGCGGGCTGCGGCCGGCGGGCCATGGCGAGTCGGGCTAGACCCGCGACTTGGCCGTGGGCCGGCGGTTCGGACAGGGCCGGCTGGGGTGAACCGGCCCGGTTGGGCCCCTTACGTTCGGAGGGCTGTAACTTCTAAACGGTGCGTCCGTTTGAGGCGCCGTCTATGCCTGTGAGTTCATGTCGATGAGGCGGACTATTTGAAGTGGGTTTTGGGGATTTTGGGTTCTGCGCCCGAAGGTTAGTAATCCGAAACGCTTTAATTTAATAATATCAAATTATTATTAAAGCTCGTGACGGACGTACTTCGCGAGTCAGACGTCCGTTTGACGTGCCGTTAGAGGCGCTATGGCCCTGGAGTTGAGATGGTCCTTAAAAAGTTGGTTCAAAACCTTTGTGGTTTGGTTTCTTTGCTCTGTGGCATGAAACACTTAATGTGAATAATTAATTAATTAATTAATTAATTATTTTTGCGTTGGACCTAACTCCTGTTTGGGATGTTCGATCGATGCGCCATCAGCGGTAGTGTGATCCTAGTTCTCATGTGGACTTTTTGAGATGTTCCTTTGAGTGCTCAGGCTAAAGTCAAGGTGCGGGCCCCATAGGTCATGGTTTGCACGTCTTACGAGGAAATGTCGATTTTTCATCAGACGTCCGTTCAGGGCATTTGAGTAGTCATTCCTGTGTGTTTTTCCAAGGGGATCGCAATGGTGTGATCCACTTGACGAGTTTCGGGATCAGGGTGTGGGCCCCACACGAGCTCGCTATGGTGAATAGTACCATGTTCACCGGTTGTCCGTTTCAGCTGAGTGAATAGCGTGTCCTGCATGTTTTTCTACGAGGATTGCAACGGTGTAATCTGTTTGGGTGTACAGATCCTCATTTGAGATCTCATTAAATGTGGAAACATGAAAGGGCATTGGTCAGAGGTTCCTTTGACGCACTCCGAACCAACACACGGTAGCAATGTTGGTGACACCCTGTGATGTCAGTTGTAGTGCGGAGTTATCGGACCAATTCCAGGTTTACCCCCCAGCGGGGCTGGGTAGTGGGTCACCGTCGACTTATTGGGCTTTACCCTCCAGCAGGGCTGGGTAGTGGGTCACCTGATGATTTATTAAGGTTTACTCTTCAGGGGGGTTGGGCAGTGGGTCACTGTCGACTTATTGGGGTTTACCCTCCAGTAGGGCTGGGCAGTGGGTCACCCGATGATTTATTATGGTTTACCCTCCAGCAGGGTTGGGCAGCAGGTCACCGTCGACTTATTGGGGTTTACCCTCTAGTAGGGCTGGGCAGTGGGTCACCTGATGATTTATTATGGTTTACCCTCTAGTGGGGCTGGGCAGTGGGTCACCATCGACTTATTGGGGTTTACCCTCCAGCAGGGTTGGGCAGTGGGTCACAATGATTTATTAAGGTTTACCCTCCAACGGGCTGGGGAGTGGGTCACTGTCGACTTATTGGGGTTTACCCTCCAGCAGGGCTGGGTAGTGGGTCACCCGTTGGCATTACAGACTCGGCCCTTTCTATGAGGCTAGTTAGTGACTTTTCTCCGTGATTATCAGAGCGAGACTCTTGTTGTGCAGATCAGCGGTGTGACAGCTTGACGTTACCTAAGGACCCACAAGGAAGAGGGGAACCTTCCCCACTGAGACGCATCCTTGTGACACGACCTAAAACCGTGCGGGCAAGTCAGTGCCACCCAAAGAGGATAGTATCTAAGTGCGGTGATTTGAGCCCCTTCGAATTGGGCTTCCTAGGCAAATGTGACGAGGTGTTGGGCTTTGCTGATGGCTTTACTTAGAACTGTTGGCGACTTTTCCTGGGCTGAGCTTGAAGATGGAGATCCACTTACACACTTGTTTGGGTTTCTTATTGAGCACACATATATATATACACCCTACTTTTGTTCCCACTCCTTGGGTTCAGTTACTCTCCTTCTAGGAGGGGCGAAGACGTGCGGGGTATGCCACGTGATTTTCGTGTCTAGCTCCTCTTGGATTGGATGAGTCCACTTCCTTTCTTTTGTTGGGTTGAGCTGTACTCTCACTATTTTACTCTTACACTGTTCTTTGTTCTGTCCACTACTCACTGTTTTAGTACCTCATTTGTTGCTCCCTCGAGCTTTCGGGGTATCCTACTGAGTATCTTTATACTCACCCCTGCTTGGGCTTTTCCCACACTTGGTGTGCCCTTGCAGACGACGGACAGGTCAGTCGAGACTATGGAGGAGCGTAGATGACACATGATATTGGGTTGCGTTCAGTGGCCGTAATAGGACTTTCAGGTGCGAGACTCACCAACGATTTTCTTTCGTTTTACCTGTTGTCGGGTTGTGGAACCTTTCTGGTTGAGTGTGTGTTTTTCCCCTTTTACTGTTCAGTTTACTTGTCAGTCTACTGTTCAGCACTTTACTTGTACTGGTTAGAGGTCGATGCATGTATGTTGGTTTCCCTTTTATAACAGCGTTGTATCTTTCTTTATTTTCTTTGCACTTTTTCATTGAGTTAGCTACGTGTGTGTATACAGTTTCTTAGGCAAATGCCTCCCTTAGTTTGTTGTGCCTTCAGCACTAGTCGCCAGCCCAAGGCCTATAGAGGCGGGCTTGGGTAGTTGTGGCTCGAGCCCTGGTATGGTTTGGGTCGTGACAAAGTGGTATCAGAGGTGGTTCATTACTTGGGGCATTGTTCGGACGTCCCTAAAAAGGAATTGGTTGAGTTTTGGGGCAATAGTGTCAACGTGTCTTGGGAGCGGCTCTCAGGCCAGGGAGTCCAGTGATGGTGCGGCGGCCGACATATCCATTCAACAGGACCCTAATAACCCGCTTGTCGACTCAGCACACTGAGACAATTATTGCAGGGAATTTGGTTCATGCATCATATAGGATTGAGTCTTTGACTGTTCTTCTTGAGTCAGATCCCCATCGTTGTTTATATATATATGCTCATTTGACTGCGGTACTCCTTGATCAGATTCAGGATGTCTCCGCGATGATAGACAGCTAGGATACTAGCTCTGGTTTGTGACGATGACTCCGTGAGTGATGAGGCCTTAGTTCAAGATCCATCATACGATTACCCTTTTTCCAGGAGGACAGACTGTAGTACCTCCACCTGTGGAGTAGAAGATAGTACCAGAAACGAAGGCCGATGACGAGCACAGGCTGGGCGTGCTACGTGAGTTCTAGCATCAGAGACCGCTAAGGTTCCACGATGATACATACCCTCAGACAGTGAAGGGTTGGATAGAGTCGTTGGTTCACCTCTTCAGGATTGTTCGGACACTGATAGGTTGATGGTGGCTTTGACAGCCAGTCTTTTTCCACCAAGAAGTTTGTCTTTAGTAGAGCTAGGGTTACTCAGATGCATAATGAGTTGGTACTCTCTTGGGATGACTTCTAGTAGCTATTTCGTGAGGAGTACTACCCCTACTACTTACACTTTATACGGTTTTAGGAGCTGCTGGAGTTTCAGCGGGGAGTGATGGCAGTGGATGAGTACGTGACTAGGTTCACAGACCTTACTCGGTACTCTTTGGACGTGGTCCATGACAGCAACTTCCGATCACAGAAGTTTGAGCGAGGTCTCTGTAGATGAGATTCGCGCCAGCATAGTGCCCTTGTGCATCCTCACCCATCTCGGGGTGTTGGAGCAGGCAATGGTGACAGAGAAATTTCTGTCAAAGGGATGTCGATTGGCAAGGCCTCTACGCCAGAGGTCTCCCCTTTATGAGGATCAAGCACTTGGTCGGGGACAACATAGAGCACCGAGACATCCTAGGTAGGACTAGTGCTATGTTTGTGATGTGCGAGGTCAAGTGGCGTGAGACTACTTGAACAAATGTGCTGAGTTTTACAGATATTTGGTTGATGCACCACCACGACAAAGGCAGTGTCATGATCAGAGAACTCCTAGGTGAGGACAAGGTGGTCCCTAGGGAGGTGGTGTTGGCAGAAAATCAGGAAGAACTGTGGTTGGTGGACGACATTTCGAGGTCCTTCCACCACCACTAGGCGGACCATGTCAGGATCATGGAGCTGACGGACGGGGTAGAAAGTGGCTGTGTGCTATGGATGTCTACAATCCTTCAATGCATGAGATGATAAGAGGTACACTCTGTGTCTTTTTCTACATTTCTCAGTAGAACTTGTTAGACACTATGTGAGGCACTCTTTTTGTCTAACTCCTTGTTGGAGGGGTTACCGAGGGTGACGCAGGGCGTCGGTGTAACCCTGTGTTGGTGTTGTCCGACGTAGCTTTGAATGCACGGGAGGGTTCTCCCCCCCACTGAGACGCGTTTTTGTGATGCAATCAAAACCGTGAGGGAGATTTAGTACCACCCAAAGTGGATAGTATTGAGGTGTGGTGGATGAATCCCTCTAACATGTGCATTCATGGTGGGGTTGTGTGGTGGGGTATCAGAGCAGGTTCTGGATTTTCCAGTGGGGATTTTCTTCTTGACCTCTCTTCGCTTGAGGCGCCATTAGTGGGTTTGGAAGAGTTCCTGTTTTGGGGATTACTCTCCTTCCAAGAGGTTAAAAGACATGTGGGGTATGCCATGTGATTTTCGTGTCTAGCCTCTGGCGGTTGGATGAGTTTGCTTGCCTGCCCTGTTCGTTGGTACCTTGCGTGCTCAACGTCAATCTTGATACCATTATCAAGTACAGTTCAAGATAATAGAAAACCCATAAACAGAACTACGCGCTTCACTATGTGGTGATGGTAGTGATAGTCTTTGCCCTGAGAATGTGGAGATGCTATCTTCTAGGAGATCGCTTTGTGGTTTGCTCAGACCACCAGTTTCTTAGGTGCGTCCTTCCCTATAGAGACTCGAACCTGAGATGATGGTGCTGGTTGAAATTTCTGCATGACTATGATGTCGAGGTAGTCTATGTTTTGGGAAAATGGCAGCGTTGTAGCAGGTTCCCTTAGCAGAGATCCTTGGTTGTGATGCACCGACTGTGAAAACTTGTGTGACCAGATATCCTTGGGTGTTTCACCAGATAGGTATTCTAAAGGAGGGAATCATGAGACCATGTTCCAGGAACAAATCATGATTTCAGTCATGATGTGGAAAGTAGGTTTTCGGCCAGAGAATTCCCCCAAGTTTCTTTGGGCCATTCGGGAATCATGCAAGCGATTGAGAGGTTGCCTACCGTCTTTCCCTACCCTCCCAATAGTAGGAGTGGATGCACGACGTCTTCCACGTGTCGCAGCTGATGAGGTGCGTGCATGTTCCTAAACATTTCATCAAAAGTAGCAGACCTTATGAGTACAAACCATCCCTATGGTTCACGTGTTGTTCCAGCATGGTGTTGTGCAAGTTTTCTTGGGAGTGGGAGAGCAAGGTGTGAGATCTATATCCCGAGTTTTTTTTCCTAGTTTTTCTTTTCTGGGATGAAAATATTGAAGGAGGGAATGATGTAGAGACCTGGTTTTTTCCCTATAAGACTTTGGAATATTTCTACATATATTTCTAGATCTAGGAGCTGAGATGGCATGCGGTTCCGAGACCCGGTGTGTCTGGAATAAATTTTATAAAAATATTAAGTGTTTTTATACTATGAATATGGAGGGGTTGTGTTTCCTGTAGCTCGGATAAGAAATCTGAGGGCGCAGTTGCGTCTGGAGCGTGCCGTTTACCCTAGGCGGGGTGTAAAAATTGCGGGTGCGGGCCTGCTGTGAGAGATGTCACCCGGGGGAAAAAATCATCATTTTGAAATAATGACTTAGTGATTTTTATCAATGAAGTTATTTTCAAATAAATTTCAAACAAAGTCTCTAAATAGAAATCTGAGACTTCCATTGAGTTTTAGATGAGGTTTTTTGCCTAGGCGCAATATAAAATAAGCGGGCGCGGAGGTTTTGGAATCCGCAACCGTGGGTGGTGTTTCAGCGAGTTTTTATAAATTCACTTGAGATAAGGGGGAGAACCCATTATTCTCTCTCTCTCTCTCTTGTTCTTCGGCGTTCTTTGCTGTTCTTCACCGAATTGAGGAGTGACCTCTGTCGGAACCTTGACGGATCGAAGCAGGAGCGTCGTGGACATGCCGCCAACGACGCACGGCCGATTCGAGGTAGGATTTTTGTTGGTTATTCGCCCCTTCATCAATTTCTGGAGTTTTTTTTTTCAGTTTTTGTCATTTTAATTCTATAATTTTGGAATTGGGACGATGGTCGAACGAACATGACCATTGTCCGAGCCCCATTCTAAATCCCATTCTTAAGCATTCTTCGTCCCAATTTTCAGATGCGCAAATCTTGTCGGATCGATGACCGGGGGCAGGCACTGCAAAGGTCTCGTCCCAAGGATCCCAAAACCACATTTGGTTTTGAAATCGGGCCACCGGAGCGGTGGCGGTGGCCATCGGAAGCCCCGGCTCTGGCAAGGGCAGTGGCCGGAGGTCGGGGTGGCGCAGCGGGGTTCGGGCATCAGGCAGCAGGTGTGGCCGGGAGTGCAGTGCTCAGGTGAGGTTCGGTCGGGGGTTCAGACGAGGTGGAAGTGTCAGGTGTTTCTGGTGCAGAAGATGGGTGTCAGCTGAAGACTTTGGCCGGAAGCAGTAGGCCGGGGTGTGGTCAAGCGGTGGAGCGCCGAAGACATCGGTCGATGCAGTAGGGAGCACCGAGGCGGGCTCGTGTGGGTGGTGAAGCTCGGGACAGCGGAGCGCGGAGGACTAGGCAGCGCGGGCGGTTCAAGGATGGTGCATGGCTGGAGGAGCGGCGTGGTGTATAGCCAGGGCAGCGCAGCGGTGCGCTGTTGGAGGCAGAGGCGCCGGCGTCCGGTAGTGGCCGGTCGCACTCGGCAGGGGGGGCACCCGAGGCGCTAACCTCGGGTGTGCGGAGAAGACAAGGAATCGCGCTTTGCAGGTCCTGCTGGGCGACGAAGACCGGCCAAAGGGACATTCTGCTTAAAGAACCGGACCCGAGGGGTCTCGTGTTGCTGGAGCGGGCCGCGGCCCGACGGTTCGGACTGGGTTGGCCGGGGTGAACCGGCCCGGTTGGGCCCCTTGCGTTCGGGTGGCCGTAACTTCTAAACGGCGCATCTGTTTGACGCGTTGTCTACAGATGCGGGTTCGTGTCGGTGAGTTAGACTATTTGAATTGGGTTTCAGGGATTTTGGGTTCTGCGCTCAAAGGCGGGTAACTCGGAATGCTTTAATTTAATAATATCAAATTAATATTAAAGCTCGCGACAGACATACTTCGCGAGCCGGACGTCCGTTTGACATGCTGTCAGAGGCGCTGTGAACCTGGAGTTGAGACAGTCCTTCCAAATTTGGTTTGGAACCTTTTCAGTTTGGTTTTTTAGCTTGGTGGCATCAAATTCTTAATGTGATTAATTAATTAATTAATTAATTAATTATTCTTGCGTTGGACCTAACTCATGTTTGGGATGTCCGATCGACACGCCGTCAGCGACAATGTGATCCTAGTTATCGTGTGTACTTTTTGAGACGATCCTTTGAGTTCTCAGGCTAAAGTCAAGGTGTGGGCCCCATAGGTCCCGGTTTGCACGTCTTACGAGGAAATGCCACCTTTTCATCAGACGTCCGTTCGGGGCGTTTGAGTAGTCATTACCGTGTGTTTTTTCAAGGGGATCGCAATGGTGTGATCTGCTTGATGAGTTTCGGGATCGTGGTGTGGGCCCCACATGGTCTGCTATGGTAAATAGTACTATGTTCACCGATTGTCAGTTTCGGGTGAGTGAATAGCTTGTCCTGTGCGTTTTTCCGTGAGGATTGCAACGGTGTAATCTGGTTGGGCATGTAAATTCTCATTCGAGATCTCATTAAATGTGGAAACATGAAAGGGCGTTGGTTGGAGGTTTCCTTGATGCACTTCGAACCAACGCACGATAGCAATGTTGGAGACACCCTATGATGTTAGTTGCAGTGCAAAGTTATCAGACCAATTCCGAGTTTACCCTCCAACGGGGATGGGCAGTGGGTTACCGTCGACTTATTGGGTTTTACCCTACAGCAGGGCTGGGCAGTGGGACACCTGATGATTTATTAAGGTTTACCCTCCAACAGGGCTAGGCAGTGGGTCACCGTCAACTTATTGGGATTTACCCTCCAACAAGGCTGGGCAGTGGGTCGCCCGATGATTTATTACAGTTTACCCTCCAACGGGGCTGGGTAGTGGGTCACCGTTGACTTATTGGGGTTTACCCTCCAGCAGGGCTGGGCAGTGGGTCACCGTCGACTTATTGGGGTTTACTATCCAGTAAGGCTGGGTAGTGGGTGACAATGATTTATTAAGGTTTACCCTCCAGCGGGGTTGGGAAGTGGGTCACCGTTGACTTATTGGGGTTTACCCTCCAGTAAGGCTGGGAAGTGGGTCACCCGTTGGCATTACAGACTTGGCCCTTTATATGAGGCTAGTCAGTGACTTTTCTCCGTGATTACCGGAGCGAGACTCTTGTTGTGCAGATCAATGGTGTGACAGCTTGATGTTACCTAAGGACCCACAGGGAAGAGGGGAACCTTCCCCACTGAGACGCATCCTTGTGATGCGACCTAAAACCGTGCGGGCAAGTCAGTGCCACCCAAAGCGAATAGTATCTAAGTACGATGATTTGGTCCCCTTCGACTTGGGCTTCCTAGGTAGACATGACGAGGTGTTGGGATTTGCAGATGGCTTTACTTATAACTGTTGGTGACTTTTCCTAGGCTGAGCTTGGAGATGGAGATCCCCTTACACACTTGTTCGAGTTTCTTGTTGAGCATATATATATATACACCCTACTTTTGTTCCCACTCCTTGGGTTCATTTACTCTCCTTCTAGGAGGGGCGAAGACGTGCGAGGTATGCCACGTGATTTCCGTGTCTAGCTCCTCTTGGATTGGATGAGTCCACTTCCTTTCTTTTGTTGGGTTGAGCTGTACTCTCACTATTGTACTCTTACACTGTTCTTTATTCTATCCACTGCTCACCGTTTTAGTACCTCCTTTGTTTCTCCCTCGAGTTTTCGAGGCATCCTACTGAGTATCTTTATACTCACCCCTTCTTGGGCTTTGCCCGCACTTGGTGTGACCTTGCAGACAACAGACAGGTCGATCGAGACTACGGAGGAGCATAGAGGACACATGAGCCTGGGCTGCGTTCAGTGGACATAGTAGGACTTTCAGGTGAGAGACTCACCAGTGGTTTACTTTCATTTTACCTGTTGCTGGGTTGTAGCACCTTTCTGGTTGGACGCGTGTTTTTCCCCTTTTACTGTTCAGTTTACTTGTCAGTCTACTTTTCAGCACTTTACCTGTACTGGTTAGAGGTCGATGCATGTATGTTAGTTTCCCTTTTGTAGCAGTGTTGTATCTTGCTTTCTTTTCTCTACACTTTTTCATTGAGTTAGCTGCGTGTGTGTGTACATTTTCTTAGGTAAAGGCCTCCCCTAGTTTGTTGTGCCTTCGGTGCTAGTCGTTAGCCCTTGGCCTATGGAGGTGGGCTTGAGGTAGTTGCGGCTCGAGCCCCGGTACGGGTCGGGTCGTGACATTTTATAAGTCTGAAAATATTATCAATGTTCCATTTATGATTTTTTTGTCATTTTATAGTAACTTATTAACCTTTAAAGAGAAAAAAGTGAAGTTGTCACAGTAAGAGTTAAAGGGTTTAACTAAGGGTTAAAGCAAAAAGATAAGGGTAATAATATCACTTAAACTTGTATAAATTTTTTTTTGGAGTATTTATACCCATACCTATATTATCTTCTAAATAACTCACTTTGGATCCATTTGGAATAGAAAATAAATTTATATTAATATAATATTTTGAGAGTTCGCAAAAGTACCCCTCACCTAAATTATAAAAGGAAACCCCTTCCCTCACTTCATCACATCAATTTGAGCCTTATAGATCGACCAAAACTATCTAAAATAATCTCCCAACTTCCCTATATTCATCCTATAATCCTCCCTTTGGATATAAATCCAACCAAGGAAGCCTTTTGTATTAAACCAAAAGGAGTTATCTAAAAATGAGGTAACGTTCTTCAACAATGGATTTAGTTTTATTTCTTTCCCCACTACTTAATTTCTTATTATTCCATTATTATATAATAAAATACATATCATAAATATACCAATATTTTTTTATGCTAAGGGTTCTACCTAAAATTATACACACTTCCATCTAATGGGTAATGAACATACTGTTTATGTGTATGACGAACTACCTCCTCACAAAATGATGATTATTTGTTTTTTCCTTTACCACCTTTCATGGTTGAGAATTTTGATGGAAACACTATTTATATATGTTATATATTATATGTATTATGTATTTATACTTTTTTAATTATTTTATAAGATATACCCTTATGATTTCCATTTTTTATAAATACGATAATATCGTTTGTGGAAGTGTGGACTACCGCCTCCCCAAAGTGATGTGATTCGTTCATGCTATACATGGAACATATTAAAGATGATTTTAATAAAAATATGAGATATATATGACATAAATATGATACTGGAATTATAATATACATATAAATATATATCATTTACCTTTCATTATTTTTAATACGACAATGAAATGAAAGTAGCGTTCAAACGTACGTACGACCTACCATCTCCATGAACGGTACATTTCATTTCTTATCTCCAAATATTATGGATTATTCTAAATAGATATATAATAAATATATATATGATAATTAAACCATGTTTTACATTCTAGATATGATTAAATCATTATCTAAGTAATATGAATTACAAATAACATGTCAAAACTTACTCGAGAAACTAGACAATTAACACCCGAAATAGTGAAAATAATGAAAGATTATTAACAAACGAGTAATAAGATATTATAATAAGATCATATATGATATCATAAATATTAATATGGTCTAATAATAAATTAGTAACATGCTTAAAACTATTATACAGGAGGTTAAATAATGATCACCTAAAAGAAAATGCAAGGTAAGAGATTTCGTCTCAATTTCATTTCATTAAGGCATATTGTAATGTTATTCACCTAGTTTCTTTTATATGGTGTATATAATTCCATTTGACATGTTATATAATGAATATATTTATTTTCATGATATTATAAGTTTCATTTAATGTTAATCCTTTATGGGAATTATGATTCAAATGTTTCAAAGTGGTATGAGACACTTTGGAATGTTTAAATATTATTTTACTCAAGATTGTTTTTAATGATATTTCAGTAGTATTTCCAATAATCAACATCAAAAACCCTTATTGTTACTTATAATACACTAGGGGATTATTGATAAATCTATATTCTTTATTCAATTTGGTTATTTATAAGGCATATTATTTATTTCAATTATTCGATATAAGGAATGATTTGAACTGGCAATGGCGGGTAGGGCCCAGACTTTATATAGCCCCTCGATGCATCGATAGGTTCTCATAAGACAAATAAGTTGGCCAAATTAAATGGGTTTCTACCCATAGTTTTAAACCATATTTTGAAAGGTCTTGAAGGCATAAATTTTTATTTACCTTAGACACGATGTCTAATAATTAAGCATTTACTTTATAGATATTTTAGTTATCATTATTATCTATCCATGAGATTTTGTGTCGATATATCTATAGATGAATTTCATTCTCATTCAATTGATTAAATCAAAAGTGTTCTCAATTATTTACCTTTCCATATTAATTATACCTTATATAGTTATTTGGATGGAATGTTTTATTAGTTATTTACCTTTCCATGTTGATTTACTCTCAGAAATTCATTATTGATTCTACTTTACTTACCCTTACTGAGCATTTAAGATCACCCTTATTATGTTTTCTTCCCCTAGGTTATGAAGAGAAATCCTTTGAATGAGTTTCAAGGATGCCGAGTTTTTTACTTGTGTTATGATTTATTTTCTTTTCCCAATGTATTATGGGTATCATGTATGTAATATGGATTTCCATTACTACTAAACTGGTCATTTATTCGGGTTTTGATTCCTTGTAATCATAAAAATGTAATAAAATAATGCATCGGCTTTAGGCTTCTGAGATCAGGGCATTACAGTTGGTATCAAAGAAAGTTTAATAGCAACCTTAGAAACTAGATTTAGAAAACTCATATTAGGGAACATAACCCTAAGATAGACATTGATGATTTGTATAGAAGAACATATTATAATTTTGGTAAGGTAGAGATTATGTGGGTATTGTTAGCAGTACATCCCTATTTGGGTACTACAAGTGAATATGGTTCTGGAACAAATGTTCCTAAGAGTAACAACTCTAATAATGTGTGTTGGGTTTGACTCGACATAACTTGGTACACGACAACAGGCCTTACTGCGCACCTGGTTTGACACTCCCGAGGGATATGCTTAGGATAATTCATATTTTCTTTACAAACCATTATAAAGGATTTAAAATTAAATATGTCTCCAAAGAAACCATGTTTATGATTATGAGACTAGATACACATAAATATTTCAATTTATGTTACGAATTTTGCTAGTTTTTGGATTATACATTATATTATGATCTAACCTAGTGTATTTCATCATTTAGAAATGGCACCTAATAGAAAAAATGTGAACCTCACTAATGCACATGATCCAAAGAGTAAGAAGGATCACATCTTTCATGGTCTTAAGACAATATTTCAAAGGTAAATAGTCTATCAAGCATTCTTATCATATGAAGACATAATATAATGTGATAACGAGACATGTAAAGAGTACTCTAAGTATTATGTCTTTGGAGGGAGGCACGAGAATAATAGGACAACTATGAAAAATATGGGTAAAAGGAAAAAAAGAAATAAGAATTTTACCACATGTAATAATTATGGAAACAATCACCCTGGTACTTGCTTAAAAGGAATGAGAGTCTACTAAAAGTGTGGAGAGAAAGGTCACCATTCTTGGGATTGCAAGGATAAGAAAAAAGTTTCTAATGTAAAATGATTCAACTATAAGGATATGAGACACTATTAAAATCAATGTCTCATGGGTCAAAGGAGTATACCCCAAAAGAGGTTAATGGATCATGGTCAAGATTATACTACTACCATAGACAAATAGGAATGATTAATGTTCTTATTTTGGGATTCAAGAATTATGTAATTTGAGTATTTTATCAATGATGTACTGGTTATAAGAATTATGTAATATATAAGGGTTTTACTATAATACTATTTCATTAAGGATTTGGGATCCTATGTTGAATGGTACCGATGACCAAGAAAAGAAACTTAGTATTAAGTTATTCATTTTGTAAAACAAATGGTTAAGGGAAAGATAAAACTTAATATGTTTCTTATGATGAGATAATGATGTTAGATAAAGAGATTATTGATATGGATGAAGTAAATTGTATAATAATAACTACCATATAAATGATTATAAAGTGTTGGATCATGATCTTTTGGAATGGTTAACCATTTATTAAATGGTTTAAATTGAACTTTGGACAAGTTTTTGGATATTATTTTATTACTTCACCACATGATGAAACTTGTGCTAAGAAAATAAGTATAAATAGTTCAAGGCATAAGGATAAGATTGTGCTTATATAAACATATCAAGTATGTATATTTACTTATATCCTTAGAGAGTGAAAGAATTTCTCAACTCTAGGAAAAACGATCTTAAAAAAATTGTCTTATTATAATAATTTTTTATGACATCAATGACCTTTATTCACACTTATGGTTTATGGTTTTGTGGTCTACAACTTTCAGTTGAACATGATCTCTATTACTCTCCATCAGAACATTATGGGTAGATTTTTCCTCCATATCCATGTTTTTACTAATGCTCTCCTATTCAAAAGTCTATTTTTGTGGTGACCTTCACATTTCCTTTTTCATATTATTAATAAGATGTGTTATTAACCCAATTTATGATGTGGGTTTTTTTAACAATTGTTTATTTTCAAATATCAAACCCTAGAATACTGAGATCAAGTTTAAATTGTGAGGATGAAATTTCATTAAGTGTCACGACCCGCCCTCGGGGTCCGTGCCGTGACTACCCCAAGCCCGACTTCCATAGGCCAGGGGCTAGCGACTAGCACCAAGGCGTAAATCCCGGTAAAAAGGGAAGGCATTGCCTTTGTAAAGTAAACAAACACCTTAGAGTAAGCAAGCGGAAAGTAAACACTAAGCAAAAGCAGAGTACAACTGAAAGTGCGGAAAAGTAAATGGGCCAGTATACAAACCCAAACTGAAAGTAAAGTACAACTCGAAAGGGAAAACAACAACTGAAAAGTAAAAGCCGCTACACCGAGCTGTCCGCTAGAATTCCCACCTGAAGGGTGGGTACAGATAACTCCACTGCTCCACGGGTCCCGCCGTCCGCTCCGAGCACGTCCCGCCCAGTGGTCCACCACCGGGTACCGTCCCGCTCTGCAAGCCTCAGCTAAGATCAACGCTGTCCGTCGTCTGCAACCAACACAATGTAGTGCGGGCAAAGCCCGTGCAAGGGTGAGTATAAGCTACTCAGTAGGGACCCCGAGACCCCTGAAGGTCTCTCAAATCCACAAAGGATAAACCACGAAGAAAGGTACAAACACGAAGTAACAACCGACACTGCTTAGGTATATGCCCATACATATACCTAAGTCATCAATTTCAAATACGCTCCAACCTCCGAGCCCAAGTACAACTCAGTCCACACAGGAAAGTAAACGTATTCCACACAGGAAAGCAAAACGTAATCCACACAGGATAGCACAACACAATCCACACAGGAAAGCAACAGGATTCAGCTCACACAGGTATACTTCTTCGAAAGACGATAAAGATGATCTCTGATCCATCTAAGTCGTCAGACCCACGAAGGATCGATAGGTAACTAACCCCCGCAAAAGACCCACACAGGATCGGGCCCACGTAAGACCTGTAGGCGCTGGTTCACGCAGGACCGCTGAGCGCAAAGACCCACACAGGATCAGACCCACACAGGATCGGGCCCACACAGGACCTGTAGCACTGATCCACGTAGGATCGCTGAGTGCTGAAGTCGTCGTCGTCGATTCCACACAGGTTCTCTGTACTGTCGTCGTCGCAGCCACAGTAGTAGTAGCAGTAGCAGTCACAGTAACAGTCGCAGCCAGCACTAGGGTTCCCGCACACAGCAAGCTCGTTCGGAGGATCCGCTCCACGAGCCGAGAGGCTGATACATCAACTGTCACAAAGTCCAGAGTTGATGTATCCAAAAGTTCCGTATCGTCAACAGGAACTCAACGCAACAGACGGCGCGTCGATCGGACGCCCGGTCTGAGAGTTATTGACATTTTCGTCCCCGGGGCCCGGTTGGTTTTTAAGGCAAAACCAACCCGATCGTACTCCACCTGTGTCCAAACCTCGGGCGGAGCATTCCAAAAGAACCGTCTCACTAAGAGGAACACAACAAAACTGACGGCACGTCAATCGGACGTCCGTAGCTCAAGATATGAGCGTTTCCGCTCCGAAGGCCCGGTTGGTTTCGTGTACGAACCAACCCGGACGAACTCAAAGTATTCCGAAACTTTGAGTGCAATATACTGAAATGACCGTCTCGATCCAAGGATCGCGTTGCCACAGACGGTTCGTCATTTGGAGGTCCGTGGCTCAAGTTATGGCCAAAAGACCGAAACTGTCTCGAAAACGGGGGGTCCGGGTCCGGGCCGACCCACCCTGGTCTGACCCGAACCGGGTCGACCCGTTCCGGGTCAACCTGACCCGGATCAGACCCGAACCGGGTCGGACCGACCCGGTCCGCTGGAACCGGCCCGGCCGGTGGCGGCGCGGCGGCGCGGCCCGGCCAGCGGCGGCGCGACCCGGCCAGCGGCGACGCGACCAGGGTGCCGCGCACGTGCCGCACGCGGGGGGTGAAACCCCCCCTTTTTCCAGATCTCGGCCGGCTTTTGCCGGCCGTTTTAATTAACCCACGGGACCCGCGGGTCCCACCTTCTGACCGAACCGGCGGTCGGCGCGGCCGACCGCCTTCTTCTTCTCCGCCGCGGCCAGCGCCGCGGCTCTTCCCATCTCCGGCGGCCGGCGAGGCCGGCCGCCCCTGGCTGCTCCGCCGCGGCCGTAGGGCCGCAGCCCTTCCTGATCTCCGGCGGCCGGTGAGGCCGGCCGCCTCTGGCTATTCCGCCGCGGCCGTCCGGCCGCGGCTCTTCCTCTTCCGCCGGCGGCCGGTTTTCCGGCCGCCCCTTCTTGCTCGACCCTTAAACGATTGGCGCGGCGTAATGGCGTCACGCCCCTCCGCCGTGGCCCGACTCCGGCCGCGGTCTCATCCAATTTCAAAGGCGCGGCATTATAGCGCCGCGTTTCTTCGTCGAGACCCAAACCGGCCTTAAATTCTTTTGTTCCTGCGCGGTGCGACGACACCGCGCTGTCTCCGCTAAAACAACAAGAAAGTTTAGAAGGGGGAGGAGAATCGGCCGTGTTCGTGCCGTCCGGCCTCCTCCCGTTAAAACGATATCAATTGGCCAATCGTAATAACACAACAATGAACGTTTCACAAATTTTTAATAAAATTTGGAACTACGCCCAACGGATTATTCTTTCATGTTCGAGGGAATGATACACGTAATTTAAAAAGAACAAACCCCTACCTTGGTTCTGGAACGAAGTTCGATGATCGATAACGATTCGCGGAAGTCGAGCGTCGCGGTGGTCGGCGTCACAGAAGAAGAACGTCGATGTCGCGGTTATGTCGTCACGGAAGGCGGTTTCCGAGAACGTGGAGTTCTTCGTCGAAGTTCGAAGGTTCTTCGTGTTCTTCGTCAGAGTTGAAGAAGAAGAAGGAGGAGCTCTCAAAAATCCTCACAAGTTGGCTAAATAATTCTAACCAAAGAAAGAATAAGCTAAGGGTTATTTTATTAACTCAACCAAACCATTTGAATTTCAAAGGTTTGAATTAAGACAACTCAAGCCATTAATTAACCCAACTTGCCAACTTAATTTAAAAGGGGAGTTTAAGGGAGAAAATGAAATGTTTAGTTTCATGTGGGTCCCACCACACTTAATCCTCTCAAGGGAGGTTAAGTGGGTGTGGGTCCCACCCCTAACCCCCTTTGAGAGAAGTAAACCAACAAAAGTAAAATAAAAAGAATTCCACATTTTTTTATTCAACTTTTTATAAATCTCCCAAAAACTAACTCTCAACCCGAAATAAACGCAACCTCGGAAAAGGTCTCCTTAAGCGAAAATCGGCGCTGCGAGTTCATCGGTGCCCTCAGATTTCAATTCCGAGCACCGGATCAAAAGTTAGAAATTCCCGCTCGTTCGTTCACTGAACGTACCCGAGCCAAACTTCGGAAATTGATTCCGGGCACTCCGGGCCTCGGAATCAGGTGCCGTCAGAAACCGCGCTCTTGTAAAAATCCAAAGAAAATTAAGAAAAAATTTCTATTGAATTTTACGGGTCTTTACATTAAGGTCGATAGAATATAACACAAAAAGACTTTAAAATATTTATATTTTTTAATAAATTTAATTTTGTTTCTATATTTCTTTATACGCAACACCATGCTAAGCGTATGCTACACACAACAATGAGTTGACTTGAGTTACACACAAAACCGAGTTTTACCGAACAAACAATATATTATTATTTAATATAATAATATATAACCTATATGTTCATTTGGTGATTATGAATAATATTAACTAATTTATGAAAATATATAGTTCAATTCATTTATTACAAATTAATTAGAAATTAATATAGGAATAACTGAATATATAAGAAATGTTTTTATAAAAACTATTTTTATGCTCAAAAAGTCATTTTATCCTAATAAATTAAATTAATTACAATTAGTGAATGATAAAAATATAATATATATATTATATATATTCAATATTTTTTTTACATTCATCCAATAGATTTAATAGGCATAAGAGAATAACAAACCCAATACTACACCTAAAAATCATTATTTTTATAGAGGCACTTTTATCACCTTTTAATGGTGAACCTATTTTAAATACAATTTTTAAAACTTTTATATATTTTATTTGAAAAAAATAAACTTCTTCTTTTAAATTGGGATATAAAATTTACTTTGGTTTAATTTTTGGTATTTTTCTGATAAATTTCATGTTTTGATAAACAATGATAAAATATTACATTTTAATTTAAAACGGATTTTTGGTCTAAATAATTTATAGCATTAAATTATATTTTTAATTTGTTTTAAAGTATAATTAGATCAGGTTTTTATAATTTAATCTAATTTAGGTCATTATAATCGATATCACATTGAATTTAGATATGAAATTTTTTTAATCTTTTAAAAATTTTATTTTAAAAACTTGTTTTCTCATTCCATCAACGAGATTAATTTTAACTTAATTACTACAACTTATATGTTTTGAATATTGAAAAATAGATTCAATATTTGGAATCATTTTTTAAAAATTATAAAAATCTATTATTTTTTATTTTTGAGCATATGAATAGTAACTTTAGTAATATTTTTTTATTACCACAGTTAAGGGTAAATAGAGTAATTAAAGGTAAAAATGATATTATAAATATTATAAAATTACCCTAGAACTTGTCCTAATATCATTAGATGAGAGAATTTCAACCAAAATCATCCTTGGGATAATTTTGAGAGCTCTTGGAGCCACTTGTATGCCTTTAATCAAATTATTGTATTTTATTCAAAGAAAAGTCAATTTTGTCACACTTTTGTTTCTAACAAGTGGAATATTTTTAATATGGGGTTATATAAGGAATATATTTGACTATAAATATTTTTTAGAAATATACAATTTTTATATAAATCATGGTAATTTATTTATAATTTTTAGTGATAATATAATTACCTTAAATGGTGACACAATAATGATGCAACAATTGTTTGATTAATGGAAGAATAAAATAAATGATATTAAAAATATTAAAATAAATATAATTTTATATAATTAATGTCATCCAAAATTTTTATGGATAACTTCGACATGTTATTTATGATTTAAAATAGTTTTTTCAAAGATATCATGCTTTTAGGATATTTTTAGAAATTCAAGAAATGAATAGTGTCAAAATTGATATTATGGTTATTTTAAAATAAAAAATATTTTATTAAATGATATAAAATTCATAAAAATATAAAATTTATAAAAATGATTGGGATAAGTCTGAAAATATCATCAATGGTCCATTTATGATTCTTTTTACATTTTATAGTAACTATATTAACCCTTAAAGAGAACAAAGCCAAGTTTTCACAGTAAGAGTTAAAGGGTTTAACTAAGGGTTAAAGACAAAAGATAAGAGTAATAATATGACCTAAACTTGTCTAAAAAATATTTTTTGAGAAGATTTAAACCCATAATCATCTTATATTCTAAATAACTCACTTTTTATCCATTTTTAATAGAAAATTAATTTATATTAATTTAATATTTTGAGAGTTCCCAAAATTACCCCTCACATCAATTATAACAGGAAACCTCATCCCTCATTTCCTCACACCACTTTGAACCTTATAGATCAACCAAATCCTGACCAAATAAGCTCAAAAATTCCATATATTCATCCTAGATTCCTCCCTTTTGGAATAAATCCAACCAAGGAAGCCTTTTGGTATAAAACAAAAGGAGTTTCCCAAAAACAAGGTAATGTTCTTCAATGATGGCTTTAGTTTTATTTCTTTCCCTGATCCTTCATTTATTATTATTACATTATTATATAATAACATTATTATCCTCAATATAATTGGATGTTTTTATAATAATGGTTCAATATTTACTTACAAACACTTCAATCTAATGGGTAAAGAGCATATTGTTTATGTGTACAATGAACTACCACCTCACGAAATGATGATTGTTCATTTTTACTTTACCACCTTTCATGGTTGGGAATTATTATGAAAACTCTATTTATATATGTTATATATGATATTTATTATGTATTTATTATTTTTTAATTATTTTATAACATATACCCCTATGCTTTTAATTTTGTATAAATATGATAACATTGTTTGTGGAAGTGTGGACTACTGCCTCCCCAAAGCGGTGTGATTTGTTCACACTATACATGGAACATATTAAGGATGATTTTAATAAAGTTATGATATATATATGACATAAATATGATACTAAAATTATAATATACATATACATATACATAATTTACCTTTCATTCATTTAATATGACAATTAAATGAAAGTAGCATTCGTGCGTACGTACGACATACCGTCTCCATGAACGGTGCATTTCATTTCTTATCTCTAAATATTATGGATTATTATAAATACATATATACTGAATATATATGATAATTATATCATGGTTTAAATTTTTTAGATTATTAAATCATGATCTAAATAATAGGAACGACAAATAACATGTCAAAACTTACTCATGAAATCAGGCAATTAACACCCAAAATAGTGAAAGGAATGAAAGATTATTAAAAAATGGGTAATAAGATATTATAATAAGATCATATACAATATAATAAATATTAATATGGTTCTGGAATAAGTTATTTACATGGTTAAAACTATTATATATAAGGTTAAAGGATGATCACCCAAAAGGAAACGCAAGGTAAGATATTTTGTCTCAATTTTATTTCATTGAGTCATATTGTAATGTTATGAACCTAGTTTATTTTATATGGTGTATATACTGAAATTTTAAATGTTATATCATTAATCTATTTATTTTCATGATATTATATGTTTCATTTAATGTTAATCCTTTATGGTAATTATGATTCAAATGTTTCAAAGTGGTATGCGACACTTTGGAATGTTTAAAGATTATTTTACTCAAGAATGTTTTTAATGAAATTTCAGTAGTAATTTCCATTCATCAACATCAAAAAGACTTATTGTTACTTATCCTATATTGAGAGATTATTGATAAATCTATATTCTTTATTCAATATACTTATTTGACAAGGCATATTATTTATTTCAATTATTCTATATGAGGATTTATTTGAACTAGAAATGACGGGTGGGGCTTAGAATTTATATAGCCCCTCGATGAATTGATAGGTTCTCATGAGAAAAATAAGTTGGTCAAATTAAATGGGTTTCTACCCATATTTTTAAACTGTCTTAAGAAAGGTCTTAATGGTATTGGTTTTCATGTACTCAGACATGATGTCCAATAATTAAGCATTTCCTTCATAGAAATTTCAGTTAACATTATTATCTATCCATGGGATTTTGTGTTGACATATCTATGGATGTATTTCATTCTCAATTTATTGATTAAATGAAAATTTTTATCAGTTATTTACATTTCCATATTTATTATGCCTTATCTTGTTATTTTAATGGAATGTTTTATGAGTTATTTACCTTACCATGTTGATTTACTCTCATCATTTCATTATTGATTCTGATTTACTTACCCTTATTAAGCATTTGAGCTCACCCTTATTATGTTTCATTTCCCCAAGTTATGAATATGAATCCTTTGAATGGGTTTCAAGGATGAAGAGTTTTTACTTGTGTTATGCTTTAGTTTCTTTTTCACAATATATTATGGGTATCATATAGGTAATATGGATTTCCAAGACTACTAAATTGATCAGTCCTTTGGGATTTGATTCCTTGTAATCATGCCAATATAATAAATTAATGCACCGAATTCGGGTTTATAGATTCGGGGCATTACATAATATCATGAAAGAGGAATATATAAATTGATATCATAATAACATAAATAATCACATGAAAAATAATTACTTGTTTTACAGTGATGGAATGCATAATGTCAGACATCATAATATTGCTGCAAAGACCTCGTGTAAAGATATCATATATAAAGAGATAAAACATGCACCAAATACCCAATCTAGTCTGTCTCATGAGTATAAGTGTATATGGTTTGGGTCAGGGCCAGGGGGGATTTTGGACTCGACCCAATCAAAAGTTGTTGGGTTAGGTCGAGTCGAGTTGTAGTCTTTTTTTTTTCAGTGATCGAGCCCGACCCAACCCACTGTGGTTTGGGCCAAGATAGGTAAAAAAACTAAAAATAATAACAAAATAAATGTAAAAATATTGATTAAATCAAAACTAAAAAAATTTAGATCATCATATGGAGTACCCAAGCATTCATGTAATTTACATATATACACAGGATAAATAATAACTAAAAATTAATATTGATTGATAGATATAACATAAACATAACATTATATTTAAATTATATAATGTTATATTTCTATAAATCAAATGTTATATAATGTAAATATAACATTATATAATGTGAATATGATATTATATAATGTTATATAATGTAAATATAAAGTTATATAATGTAAATATAACATCAATATAAGGTAAATATGATGCTATATTTATGTTATATAACATTATTATTTATTTTTAATTATTATTAACTATTGGTAGTTAATATTTATTATTTAGAATAAATTATTATCAATTATTATAAATTATTAATAATTAATTCTCAATTATTAATTTCTTTTCATTAATTATTTATCAATCAATATTAACTTTTATTTATCATTTATTATATATACATATGGTTAGGTTGGGTTAGAATTTTTCCAACTCGTGACCTAACCCAACCCCATCTTGATCTGACCAAAACAAACCTGACTCATCCATACCTCGCGTGTAACCCGACCCGACCCGACCCGACTGAACCCAGTTGGTCCAGGTTGGGTTGATCGAGTTAAGTTAGGTTTGGACACCCCTACTCACGAGACACACTAATGCATCAAGGAGATATTTAATATTGGGATTCACCTATCACTTACTAAGTATAATGCATCCATCATATGAAAAAAATTAATAACAATGCAATATATAATCAATATAAACACTCATATTAGAAAACTAGCATACGAAATGTCAATATTTACCCTAGTCAATAAATGGAAAAACATGATCATAAGTCATTCAGAGAAAGAATATGTATAATATAATTAGATAATAAACCTAATGAATCATATATTACTTTAAATTATGTTGACATAGATGAAAATCACACTTACAAAGACATTATAAAGTTGAGTAAGAAACAACAAGAAATACCCTTTTCTTCTGGATTTTTTTTCCAAAAACTAAAAATTCACAGAACAATGGAAATAATATTTTCTTTGAAAAAACATAAAAAATTATAAAGTAATCTCCATAGAAAATAATGGTCATTATGGTGGGAAAATACAGTCATACAGTAAACATTAAAAAACATTTTCCCCACTTTTGTAAAAAAAGTAAAAAAAAACTTATATAGAAAATGTTAAAAATATTTATTTTAAACTTTTTAATGGAAAGTAAAATATAATTAAAATTTAACTTAATTAATCTTTGAAATATAGAAAAGAAAATTATTAAGTAAAAATAAATAATATGGATATGGAGTAAAATGATTTCTGACATAAAGGAAGAAATAGGCCTAGATTTTCTTAAAAATACTATTTTGGAATTTTGGATCAACAAGGATGGGGGAAATGGAAAGCATACTTGAAAAAATCATAAATAACCAAAATATAATAATATAGGTGGGGTTTAAGAGAGAAATAATAGATAATTATCCCAATGGAAATTTAAACACAAACAACCCCGGAAAAAATGAGATTGTAACATAAACCCCTACCTTGGATTTCCGCTTGGTTGGACGCATTCCAACCTCCTATATAATAAATTTATATTTATTATTCATCTATATAAGATCCATATTTATATCAATCCTATTTCATATAATTTATTATTAACTTATTTTTACCTATTTACTCATAATTCTTTGTTAAATTCAATTATTGAAGTATTAACTTGTTTTGTTTCTCATGAATATTTTGATTCAGAAGTTCTGGTCCTTGAACCATGGTTATGGTTTCTTCAACCCCATAATTTTAATAATTTCATATATATAATATTTATAAATCAAATACACTTTTATAACTATCTATGTAAGGTAGTTATGAAAAATGAATTACATAGCTTCGTGGAGGTGGTAGTTCACACACACACACAAGTGATGTTTATATTTTTCAATGGATAGGAGGGAAAGAAATTATAAAATAGTTTATTATTTAAGAATAATAATTATGTTATAAATGTTGTGAGTGGGATCCCTAGACCCAAATACTTTGTGTACTTTTATTTCCATTACATGAATATAGTTTGATATATACACGTGTTTACCTTACCATAATAGTGCTGATACTTCTATGTCCACTATATTTATGCTAATTTCCTTAGATTATATTTGGTATCAAAGGGTTATATTAGTTCCCAGGCTATAATGATAACCTAGAGGTACCATGACAATAATCTTAAACTTATGTCCTACGGTTCATATACATCATGCTGGCAGGACACAGATAGTGTGTGACTATCATGTGTTGGGGGCTCATAAGCATTGATACTTCTTATCATGAAGTTTGCACTAGGTGATCTCGAGTAGAAGAGATCATGATAACTGACCTACCAATAGGAGAACCACATGTTTTAGGTGTCCTTGGTAGTTTCTATCTATAAATATATGTAATGGTCTTCTAACTTGAGATTATTATCCATGTATACTATTTGATCATGTACTTTGATGTAAGGTGAAAACTATGGTATTGATATTGTAGCGAGGTAGCTTGTGTTGGGTGTGTCATTGATGGTATGAAATTTATTGAATAATCAAGATAGAATTTGTTGCTTCCAAAAGGAAGTGATATCTCAGGCCTAGTTGACAAGGACAATAATACCTTTACTAAATCCATGCTCATTATAGAAAAAGGTAAGTTCGTCCAGTTAGGTCAAAAAATAATAAAGAAATAATGGATGATGACATAAAGTGTTCATCCCACTTTATGAGATATCGTGATACAAAGAGATTATATTACATGACATGTGTTCATAGGATTAGTTGTCTTTGCTATGACTCTTCTTTATATCCTTATGGGACTTTATGGGTTGCTAGACTTCACTCCTGGTCTTTGAATAATATTCACTAATATTGAGATAAGGGCCTAGAGGGCCACACACATAGTGTATTCAGAATTCAGGTTTATTATGATGAATCGGAGTATAGGACATGGTGGACCCCACCATGGTGTCCAAGAGATGTCCAAGGATTAATGATCACCAATGAATAAATAAATTCATTATTATTAAAGTATAGAATAATTGAAGATGAATTTATTTATTTAATGTATTTACTAGTATTTCAGTGAATACATGGAAACATATTTAAATGAATGAATGTTATTTTAATATTCAAAGTTTGTTTAATAAATGTGGGAATAAAGAGTCGAGTAAATAACTCTCTTTTATCACTTAATATATTTATTATATATTAAAAGTATGTGATAAAAATATAAGTGACATTTATGACATAGTTAATTGGTCATAACATGTCATTTATGGATTATTTAGTGGGCATTAATTATATGGGGGTCGGGGATCCCTTTCTATGTGTTTAATCTCCACTATATAAGCAAGAGGGACCTCATTTCTGAGAGACTACTCGTCCACTCGAATTTTAGAGATCCCCTATCATCCTTCTAACATCTGAGAGAGAGAAACTCTCCTACCAATCAATAAATCAAAGATCTCCTTTGTGGATCGAAGGAACAAAGTAGTGGTGACCGTCAGGACATTGAAGGATTTGTTGGATCTTTCTGCTAGCACCTAGATATTGACGATTGATTCTTGTAGACCTTTAAAGTGTGTGTGGATGATCTAGAGGGATATAAACCTGGTTATTTCAAGAAATATTCACCAATGATGGAAACTTGTTCAACACACCTACAATTCAAATGAGATGATTATTCATTTTAATTTTGGCGCTTAAATTAATTCACATTAGATCCTCAACCTTTTAACTAGGCTCAAATCACCAATGATGACATTGTTATGTCGATCTGGTGATGAAATTTTTTAAATACCTAACCCATTTTCTTTTTCTGTGCACCCTGATACCTTTAATTGGTATTTTAGGAATCACATGGATTCTCTAAGCTGAGAAAAATTAAGTTTGAATTAAATTCATGAAGAAGGCATAATTACATTTTTATCACTGTAGATGGATATCTAATCCAATATTGGATGACCAAGATATAACTGTCTAAATATTTAAAGATGGATTAAAAACATTTTTTATGGGTTTATATATATTTTTAATTTATCCTGGGTTGTGTCGGCAGTTGGAAAGAACTAATTCAAGGTGTCCTCAGTACTCCAACCACTTTTTGGTGGCTAGAAAAGTTATTTATGACTAGAGAAATATTCAAAAAATTTGTGGAATTGGATATTTGTTTTATTTTTTCCCACAATCTTAAGTATCAGGCTTTAAAAAACATTAAATAAAAATAAAATAAAATAAAAAATGAAAAAGGGGGCATGGGTTTCTAGACTGGTGCCTAAAAAAACTAAAAACATAAAGATGCAATGAATGTTTTTATATTAATGTATTATTAAGTTGTGAGTGAAATCACATAGTACTAACATATCAAATAGAAAATGAATTCATTCTTCAAGTAATAATAAAAACCCTCAAAGTAATATTAAGTCGTAACACCTTCCATCACTTAAATTTGAACAGAACCTAGTGTATGAGGTGCTCATTAGCCCTAAATGAGGGTACCTTCTACTAATGGGGAGTTCTTATGAAAGAGATGGGTTGAATTAACTAAACATGGAAACAAAGAAGTATCTATATCTAGCTTGCTTCCACTTTAGAGGAAAAGTGTTGAGGGAATGAAGGTTATGATTCCTATAAGCTAGGACTCCACTCAATGATTTAAGGATCCACAATTCAATGCGATTGTCCAGTCTAGTGCCTACCTTGAAACTCTTTTAGTAGTGACATAGCCATAACTTGGGCTATGAAGAGATGTTTCAAGGATCTTTTCCATTAGAATACTCAAGTGTATGGGTATTTTGGTTATGAGGGCTACTATGGTTAATTAAAATAGTTGAAGATTTTTAATGAATTAATTAATCAGAAATGTCTAAAAGATAATCAAAATAAAGGATTAACTACTAAGTTTATTTATTTTAGACAAAATGGAAATCACCACCACCAGTGCATTATCACTATGATTAATTTTGGATAAAGAAAATATCCAGACCAACTACAACTTCCAGGAGTGGTACAAGTGCTTTTACATAGTACCACACCAAGAGAAGAAAATTTATGTGTTGGAGTCCTCACTTCCTGCTGAGACCCCTCAAGGATAAAGTAAGGCAGATAAATACAAATATAAGAAGCATATAGATGATGCACTAGATGTAAAATGTATCATGTTTTCATCAATGTTTAGTCAGTTGAAAAAATGCACGAGGATGAATATTTATACAAGATTCTAACTCATATCCAAGAGTTATATCAAGAGAGAGCATGTAAAGAAATATATGAGATATCAAGTGCACTGTATAGGTGAAATCTTGAAAAAGGGAGTCGAGTAAGACCTCATGTACTCAATATTATTAGGTATATCAAGAGACTTGAATCCCTTAGGTTCAAACTAAACCAAGAACTAGCAATTGATCTCATTATTTCCTCTTTACCACCAAGATTATTTAACTTTATTATTAATTACAATATGAATAACATGAAAAAGTAACTCCCATGCCTATTGTATTTAGTTCTCCAAGCTAATAAGGATATAAATAATACTAATTCTTTAGTCCTTATGGTGAATAAGAGGATGAAGGGAAAATATAATGGGACTAAGGCTAAACCCAAGTCGAAGACACCAATACACCGTCCCTCTAAAAATCAAAGGATAAAGAGGTAAGGTAATGAGCAGGAGGTTGTCTACTTTTCATGTGTCAAGAAAGTCCACTAGAAGAATAATTGTAAGGATAGAAAAAAGAAGCAAGGAGATTCTTCTACCTTAGTTATTTTTTTCATTGAATGAAATTTGTCTTTATTTACAATTTGGGTATTGGATACAACATGTGGATCACACATTTGTATTCACATACTAGAACCAAGTAGATTTCAGAAGATTGCAAAGGGTGATGTGGATCTTCGGGCACTAAATAGTGTGAGACTAGTAGCCTCAAAAATGAGATATTATCATCCGACCTTGCCTAGTGGTTTGGTTTTTGTATTAAACAATTGTTATTATATTTCTTCAGTTACTAGAAACACAATCTTTATGGAAAGATTTTAAACCATTGGATTTTATTTCAAGTTTGGAAATAAATATTGTCTCTTTTATAAGGGTAACATATGTTATGGTATGACACATCATAACAATGACTTGTATATACTTGAACATAAAATCCTAGTAATGACAATTACTAAAAAAAGCAATGAAAATGACTCATATAACACTTACCTATGGAACTTCAAGCTTGGTCATGTAAATGATAAGCATTTACAAAAATTACATTAAGTAGGATTTTTAGACTAAGTTTAATTAAAAACCCTGGATGTATTTCATACTTGTTTACAAAGAAAAATGATAAAAACACCCTTAAATGGGAAAGGATTAAGAGGTATTAAATTACTAGAATTGATTCATACCAATGCTTTTGGTCCATTTTCGGTAGATTCAAGGGGTGGGTTTTCGTACTTTATTACTTTTACTGATGACTATAGTAAGTATGGTTATATCTACTTAATGAGGTATAAGTCAAATTCATTTCAGGTGTTTAAGGAATACCAACATGAAATAGAAAACTATCTTGGTAAGAATATTAAGGCACTCCGGTTAGACTGAGGTGAATATTATCTCAACCAAGCATTCATGGATCACTTAAAGGAGTGTGGGATAGTATCCCAACTCACTCCTCCTTATACACATCAGTGGAATAGTGTTAGTGAAAGGAGGAATCAGACCTTATTTTATATAGTCATATTAATGATGAGTTAGGAAACTATTCCTTTATCCTTTTGGGAATACGCATTATATACAATGACATATACCCTTAACCGAGTACTAACTAAATATACAGATGGAATTCCAAATGAGTTTTGGTATAGAAAGAAATCAAATATGTCACAAACACACACATGTGGGGATGCAAGGATTTTTTAAAGACTATACCTAGTGAAAAATTAGCATCCCAAAGCACTAAGTGTATATTTATACGTTATCCTATTGAAACTGAAGGATATTACCCATATGTAACCCTTTAGATAGAAAAGTGATTGTGGAAAGACATGTCATATTTCTAGAAAGGGAACACATTTCCAATGGAAATAGTGGGATTAAGATTAACTTCAATGAATTTGATACTACAGATGCACAATATTTGGTGTAGGAACAATCACCATAAGAGACAGTGAGAGATAGAGATGTTCTCGAGACACAATTACTATATAGGTCTACTTGAGAGGTTAGAGAACCATAATGATATGGTTTTCTTTACACTGAGATAGGTTACACGTTACTATTAGAGAATGATGAACCTCTAACCTACAAGGAGGCAACATATGGAAATGATGCAGCTAAATAGAAAGTAGACATAAATTTTGAAATGGATTCCATGTATAAAAATCAAGTTTGGACTTTTATAGACCCTCCATACGATATAAAACCATTTGGGTGAAAATGGGTATTCTAGAAAAAAATAGAGATTGAGGGTAAAGTAAATACCTATAAAGCACCACTGGTTACGAAGGGTTTTAGGAAATGTCAAGGAATAAACTATGATGAAACCTTCTCACTTGTTGTGATTCTTAAATCCATTAAAATATTACTTGAAATATTAGCCTTACATGATTAAGGGATTTTAAAAATGGATTTCAAAACTTATTTTCTAAAGGGAAATCTGATTGAAGATGTTTATATGACTCATCTCAAAGGGTTCATTAAGTGAAAGAGTTCCAATAAAATATACAAGCTATAAAGATCCATTTATGGGTTGAGGCAAGAATCATGATCCTGGAATGTTTAATTTGATGAGGCCATAAGAGATTTTTTTTTCAAAAATGAAAGCAAGCCATGTGTCTATAAGAACCTTAGTGGGAATGCCATCATTTTCCTCATATTATATATTTATGACATATTAGTTATGGGAAACAAAGTGTACGTATTACAAGAAATTAAAACTTGGTTAAATGAATGCTTATCCATGAAAGAATTGGGTGAAGTGACCTATGTCCTAGGGATCAAGATTTATCCTCCAAACTATTTTTTTTGTATTTTTAAAATAAAAACTATTTAAGGTTTAAGTGAGAACCATACAACCATACCAATTATATTAATATCTCTAAGAATATGTGTCCAAAAATACAGGAAGAGATTGAAATAATGATTAGAACCCCTTATGCTTCAGTAGTGGGATCTACCATGCATGTCATGCTATGTGAAAGGTTTGATGTTTCCTTTTCTTTAAGTATGGTAGGAAGATATCAAGATAATCTAGGTGAGCTATATTAAGAAGATGTAAAAACTATCCTGAAGTACCTGAGATGTATAAAGGATATGTTCCTGATATATGGAGAAGATGAGGAACTAATATTGAGGGGATAAAATGATGTTAGTTTCCAAACATATTAGGATTATCTAAAATCATATCCAGACTATGTATTTTTCCTAAATAGTATTGTAGTGAGATAGATAAGCTTAAATAAACCTACAGTCACTGACTCTATAACAGAATCTGAGTATATAAAGGTTTTCGATGCAACTAAGGAGGTAGTTTGGATACATAGTTTTTTTTTTCTGACATTGGTGTTGTGGCTAGAAGTGTAGACCCTATTATTGTTAATTATTATAATACAACAACAATGGTGATTTCCAAGGATCCTAGGTCACAATAGAGGAAAAAATATATAATTTAGAAGTTTCATATCTTGAGAGATTTTACTATTATAGGTGAAGTCACAATTATTAGAGTATCCATGGAGGATAGCGTGGTAGACCCCCTTACTAAATCTATATCTCACCAGAAGCATAATTCTCATGTGAGAGTTAGTGGTTTGAGTAATGTTAGTAGTTGGATCTAGTGAAAGTGGGAGTATTGTGAGTGGGTTCCCTAGAACCAAATCATTTATGTACTATGATTACCATTAAATGTATACAATTTGATATATACATGCGTTTAGCTTACCATAATAGTGTTGATACTTCTATGTCCACTATATTTATGGTAAATTCCTTAGATTACATTTCATTTAAAAATGTTATAGTAGTTACCAGGATATAATGAGAACTTAAATATACTATTATAGTAATATTAAACTCATGTCCTATGGTACAAATACATAATTTTCACAAGAAAAATATAGTGTGTGAATATAAGGTGTTATGGGATCATAAACATTGAGACTTCTTCTCATGAAGTTCACAATTGATGATCTCATGTAGATGAGATCATGAAGACTAACCCACCAATAGGAACACCACATGTTTCAGGTTTCATTGGTTGTTCCTATATGTGAAAACATATAATAGTTTCCTAACTTGAGATTATTATCAGTGTATACTATTTGATTATGTACTTTGATGCATGATGAAAACTATGACACTGATTTTGTAGAGAGGTATCTTGCATTAGGTTCAACATTGATATCAAATAAGTTTAGGACCAAGCGTGCTTAATACTCTAAAAATAAATTAAAAATATAAATAATGTGTTACTAGGAAGGTTTATAAACATGTTTGTAGATTTCACCCCTCATATCTGAATCCACTAAGGATGCAAAAAAATGTGGGGAAACAAAGGACCACATTGAACTCCTTTCCAAAATTTCTTTTTTGAGAGCACGTCCCCCACCTCATTTTCCTCTCTATAAGTATGTGTTACATTTATAATGAGATCCACATAGGCTTTTAGGCATTCAACCCAATAAGGAAAGATTTTACAATGCACAATTTTGGATTTTTTCTTCTAAAAGGAAGTGATATCTCAGGCCTAGTTGATTAGGATGATAGTACCTTTACTAAATCCATGACCTTGGTAGAAGAAGATAAATCCATCCAGTTGGGTCAATGAATAATTAATAACAAATGGAAAATGACACAAAGTGTGCATACCACTTTATGAGATATTATGAGACAAAGATATTATATTACATGATGTGTGTTCGTAGGATATGTGGTTGTTTCTATGACTTTTCCTTATCTTCTTAGGGGTTTTGATGGGTTGCTAGACTTCACTCTTGGAATGTGAATAATATTCACTACTATCAAGATAAGGGCCTATAGGATCACACACATAGAATATTCAAAATTCTTTCCTATTCTGATGAATATGAGTATAGGACATGGTGGGCCCCACCACGAGGTCTAAGAGATGTTTAAGGATTCATGACCACCAATGAATAAATAAATTCACTACTATTCAAGTACATGATAATTGGAGTTAAATTTATTTATTTAATGTATTTAATAGTATTTAAGTGAATACATGAAAAAAATTTAATGAAAAAATATTATTTTAATATTCAAGGTTTGTTTAATATACACAAGAATAAAAAATTGAGTAAATTGCTCTCTTTTATCACTTAATATATTAATTATATATTACAAGTAGGAGATAAAAATATAAGTGACATTTATGACACAATTAGTTGGTTATAACATTTCATTTGTGGCTTATTTAGCAGGTATTGATTATATAGGGGTTGGGTAGCCCTTTTCGGGCATTTAATCCCCACTATATAAGAAAGAGGGAACTCTTTTCTGAGGGAATATTCATCCAATCAAATTTGAAAGCTCATATATCCTCCCTATTATATAATAGAGATATAAAATATTCTTATAAGAAATTTATCCAAGATCACCTTCATGGAGTGAAGGAACAAAGTAGTGGTGATTGTTGAGACATCAAAGGCTTTATAGAATATTTTCACTAGCACCCAGATATCAACGATCAACATTCTCGCAAACCTTTGAAGTGTGTGTGGATGATCTAGTGGGATCTAACCACAATTCATTCAAGTAATGGTCACCAATGATGAGTAGTTTTAAAACATGATTTCAATTCTAACAAGGAAATTATTTGTATTAATTTTATTCTTAAATTAATTCACATGAGATCTTTGGCCTTTTATTAGGGCTCGAATCACCAGTGACGATGTTGTTACGTCGATCCAATGATGAAAAATTTTAAATCCCTGAACCATATGATTTTTCTACATGAATCAGTATCTTTAATAAATATCATATATATTCATTTAATTTATTTTTATAACCAGCCACGAGTGGTGGTGATGAAAAATTAAATACTTCTCTTTATGGAAGTGGTAGTACGCGTGTATGCATAAATAATGTTTTCATTTTTCTTTAGATGAAAATGAGATAGAAAATGGTTGTAACATTAATATAAAAACATTTTAGTATAGTAAATATACTTATTTAATTGTGTTAATATGTTTATAGAAGATTTGGAGGAGGTTTGAGAAGAAAGAAACTTGAAAGAGCTTGGAAAGAACATATATATCTTCTTTGTATAATCTCATTTGAAAAACACCTTAAGGATTCTTGGATGAGTCTTTTGGGAATAAAATAACATATAGACCATAGAAAAGTGTTTTTTAAAGTTATTTGAGTGGATATTGGTATATCTAATGGGATCAAAGTGTGTGAAGTAGTGAGAAGAGGAAGTGTCCTTTTATAAGTGAGATGAGTGACACTCCTATAAATATTAAGAACTTTTAAATAAAATAATTGTAATTCTCAAAGAAATTGGATCCAATTTAGTAAAATTTAAAATATAGGATAATTTAAGTTTCAAATCAACATAAACAATCAAATTTAGATAAGTTATTGAAATATTTAAAGCTTTATCTCTTAGTTTAACCCCCTTTTTAACCCTTTTAACTCTTATCGTGGTAATAACTTATTTTAGTGTCCAAAAATTAAGTTGAAATTATTAGATAATATTTATTATGATAATTAAAAATATTTAATCCATTTTATAATATTCAATTTTTATAGGTGGTAAAAATTAATTTTAATATAAGTATGCAAAACACAATGAAAACAGTTTTTTTAAAATGTCTTTTTAAGTATAAAAATGATTCTACACCAAAATCATATATAATGTTGATTACCACTGAATTTATTGGTTTATAAATAAAAAAATTAGATTTATGTGACTTTATAACAAATTAAAAATATAATCTAACCTTTTAATTACTTAATTATAGAAAAGGATAAAAAATAGTAATTTTATTAAAATAAAACATCATTTAGGTTCTAAAATTTCAAACATGGTTTTATAAATTCAATACAATATTTTTGTAATATTTATTTTAATTATTAAATACATATTTGGTCAATAAAAAAGGTCTCATAAACTCTTAATTCATTCTTATATCATGATGATGTCTTAAAAGTGGTGATATTTGTAAAAACTGTATTTTTCACTATTCACCCAAAAATCTACTATTTTAGAAAAATCCCATAATTTAACCCAAAGATAATTTTGAACTTATGAACTAAAAAATTATATTTGTTTTATCAAATTAAAAATCTAAAATTTTTAAATTTTACTTTTAAGTATAACCATGAATTATTTCTATTATAACAATAGGTTATGTATTTGGCAATAGTTTAGGGGTGTGGTGTTTACCTATTGTAGTAGGATCTTGGGTATTATATTATCCCTCACCCCTCAAATAATTTATTCCTAAAAATTGGGATATGATCAAGATCTTAAAAAACTTGGTAAATCATTTCTCATAACTTCTTCAGGTTCCCATGTTGCCTCCTCTGGTTTGTGATTTCTTCAAAGGAATTTCACCAATCGGGTTATTCGATTTTGCAACACTTTCTCTATAGTGTTAAGAATATAGACATAATATTTGTCACAACTTGACCATATTTTATTTATTATTATTATTTTTTTAGTTTTTTAAGTTCCTTCTTGAATTACAAACATAACCCGTTTTATTTTTTGATTTTGGAATTTTTTCATGGAGTCGCACGACCGGCACATGGTTAGTGGAAACCATGAACAGACCATGAAAATGCATATGCTATTTGATATATCTGAAACACATAGCTGACACATGATTTCTATAACCATGTACCCTGCCTGTGTGAGGTGTTTTAGGCCTTTTAGTAGGAGGCACACCGTTGGCGCATAATTTGTTCAACCGTGCATGACACCCAATATTTAAAAATGATGATGATTATTATTATTGTTTTTTATTTCCCATTTTTTCTATTATGTCACACCCCACCTCCCTTCCCCTTCATTGTGCATTGTAACCCACAATCGAAGGAGGCTCATCCTTTCCTTCCTTCCGGCTTTTCTCCCCCTCCTGTTGTGATTTTATAAAGACCCTGACCCCAGTAGCTTAGAGTCGGTGCCTCAATTTATTAAATTAGAATAGATACAAAACCCAAATCCCAAAGGACTGATAAGTTATCATTTTTGGAAACCATATTTCATACTTGAAACATACATTACAATTGAAACTATAAAATACAACATAGTCAATCATTTGAGATCACCAATATTCTCTTAGCTTAACCCTACATATCAATCATAATATACATCTTGGCATCCTTGAAAAAATAAAACATAAGAAATGAGTGAGATCAGATGCTTAGTAAGGGTAAGCATACAATGAAAGCTGTCATAAATAAACATAAACAATAAGACAAGGTGAATAACTAATAACACGTGCCATTAAAACATAATCTTGAGCATAATATGGAAAGAATAAATAAAAATCAAATAATTCCATATAAATAATCACATGTATATTCGACTAATTGAATAATCACATGGAACATCAGTAACTAATCTCATAATTATGGAATGCATAATGCCAGACATCATAAACATATCATCAAGGCTTTTTCCAAGACACCACACATAAATAGGTAAGTCCTCAGCCAATACCCAAACTAGTTTGTCTCATGAGACCTACCGATGCATCTAGGGGATATAGTGGGACCCACCTATCACTAAGTAAGTCATATGAATTCCTCATATGAAAAGGGTGAAACATAAACAACATAAATATTTGTATTGAAAAACTAGCATATGAAATGTGAATACTTTTACCATAAACCATAAATGGTATCAAAATATCACATCCATAGTCAAACTGATCATAAACCACTTAATAAGATATGGCAGATGATATCATAATATATCAACCTCAATGAAAGATAAAATTCAAAAAAGGATGTTGATATAGATGAAAATACTCTAATAAAATCATTAAAAATTTCTTGAGAGAAATACCCCATTCACTTTGAAATCATTTATTTAAAATCCATACATTTATAAAAGAAAACATTTTCATTGAAAAGAATATTATAAAATTATAAAGGAATCTTCAAGACATTAAGGTGTCATGATGGTGGGAAAATCTGTTCATTCCATATAAGTTAAAAAAACATTCCTTCTGTATTTTTGTCAAAAAATTCATAAAGTAGCTTGTTTGGAAAATGAAAAAAAGATTCCTTTCAAACTGTTTTATAAAAATTCAAACATGGGTAGAAATAATTTAAACATTTACAGGATAATAGTAAAAATATTTTTGAAAACATTTTTAAGAAACATGGACATATATGATAAATATTCCCTAGTAAATACTTATGTATAAACAATCCCAAATAATAATGAGATTGTGAAATCAACCCTTACCTTATACTTTTATAAGGCCCCAGCCTTAAACCTTACTTAATCTTGAGTTATTACAAGATTACACATTGAGGATCTTTTCAGGTTTAGAGTTTTAGAGAATTAGATCATGAAACTTGGATTACATTCCACATTTAAACAAAGTGGTTACATAAAAGACAGTATTCATTCTTCCCATCAACGGAAACATATTGAAAATAAAACATGGATTATTTCTTGACACATACTTGACACTATCATCACATATTGTACCTTTCCTTTGACCTATAAAAAACATTTCAAAAACTTGGGATGAGCATAAAAATCTCAGTAAGGTTTATAAAAATATGGAAAGGAAAAATGAGTTCATATATACATAAGAATGAAATCATACTTTACCCATAAAACATAGGTACTTTAACATACCTCATCAAACCATGAATAAATCATAGAAATCATAAGACATAAAGGTAACTTGAGGTATTCATAACATTTTTACGTAGGGAGTAACCCTCTTGGTTACGTTTGGAATACCCATCATAGTATATTCCCTAAATCTCTTCGGAGAAACCTTAACGTTTCACTCCTTCACATTACCCAATGCATTGGAGAGATATATTGGGCTCACCCGCCCTTAGTTTATCACAGAACCACCCGTCTTCATAATAATGCCCAAGAACCTCAACATAATCGTATCACATAAAACATGTATAAAGGAAACATAACATTTCCACCTTTCAATCACAAGATATCAATACAACACATTGATATAAAAACATTATGAAAACCATTTTCAATACCAAAAGAAAAGAAAAGTAAAACATGGTATTTATTTTTCTTTTAAAAAGAAGGTATGGATTGTAGAGGAAGCCGAAACTCAAATAATGGTCACAATGGCGGAGAAGTCGTTGTTGCCGCATAGGTACGACAAAAACATTCCCTTTTTTCGTTTAATAAACACTTTGTATACAAAAGATTCCTTTTGAATAAACGTAAAAGTCAAAGGGGTTTATACACCATATAAAAGAAGGTTGTGTATAAAACAGAATATGCCTCAATGAAAGGAGATTGAGACGAAGTCCCTTACAAAGACGGTATCCTTGGTTTAAGGATAAATCAATTACATAATTATGTGTGACAAACGAATACACCAAATATAAGTGGATATTAAGTGTAAAATAATCAAAGGTAATTCACACATATTCAAAGGATGACAAATTCAATAACTACATGTTGAACCCAAAGAAATCGAAATTGGGTTAAGAAGTTCCCTTGACATCCTAACGGCGTCACATCAAAATGAGTTGATGAGAGATAAAAAAAGGGTATATCATCACTTGGACATAAAATTTACATCAATAAAGATATATGAGAACATATCCCAACATAACAATATGTAAATTAAAAGACCCAACAAAATAAGTCTTTTAAAAAGAGGAGGGTGAAAGGTTCCCTTACCGACATGGGTATCTTTCGAAACATACACCTCGTGAAAGAAGGACAATAAAACATTGATGTAAATACTCATAAAAGAAATTATATTACACAATGAGTAAAATAATGGTCAGTACATACACCACTCAAAGGAAATTGTGGCAAATGTAGCATAAATCTCACGGGAATAAAAGTGAGATGAAAAATCCCTTACGAAAACTCGGCAGCCTAACGGCGCCACTTAAAACTTCTAAAAATGGATTGATGAGATCAAATAGGGTATCTCATCACATTACAATAAAACGCACAACAAGAGGAATATAAAATAACATCCCCCATCATAATAAAGAGGAGCTTAAAATAAGTGACATAAAGGAGAGTACTTAAAGAGAAAGAGAGAGGTTAGATCTCTTACGAAAATTCGGCAGCCTAACGACGCCACTCAAAACTTCCAAAATGGATTGATGAGAGAGAATAGGGTCTCTCATAATATGAACATAAAAATTACAGTAAGAGTAATATAAAAGAACATCCCAATAACGAGAAAGATGAGCTTATAAGGAATGACATAAAAGAGTGTACTTAAAAAGAAAGAGAGGAGTAGGATCCCTTACCTCAAGTCCAACTTGTCTTGTTCGTTTCTTTACATTCCTGAATAATAAAATGTGGTCAATTAATAATTGCCTAATTACCTCCTTTAGATATTATTATTCAGTTCATATCACATATTATAATGTTATAATAATTGTTTAATAATGTTAGTTCATATCAGATGTTTTTGCCGATGTTTGGTACATGAGTCAAAAATGAACTTGTTTGAAAAAAAGATTGCCCATGTAGTTATAAGTAAATAATTTCCAGAATAGTATTAATGATTAAAATATCATATATATCCATTAAATATTCATTTCATACTATTCCATATCATTTAGAGATAAAAAACGAAAAGCACCGTTCATGGAGACGGTAGGCCGTGCGTACGCATGAACTCTACTTTCATTTTTTGTCATATTAATGGAATTAAAAAAAATGAGAGAGAGATATATATGTTATAATTACAGAATGATATCCATAATTTTGATGTAATATATTACATATATATCCATTATATATATTTACTTATAATATTACATAACATTTTGAGATAAGAAATGAAATGTACCGTTCATGGAGACGGTAAGCCGTACGTACGCATGAACGCTACTTACATTTCTATTTCATATTTAATGGAATTAAAACATAATGATACATAATAGTATTTTAATTCCATTATGGTATAATATATAATATCATTAAATATATCCTTTATACGTACCACATATGGTATTAACGAATCAAATCACTTTGAGGGGGCGGTAGTCCGCACTTCCTTAAATGAAGATATCACGTTTACCCATAATGGAAACCATAAAGGTATGCACAAAATGAAAAATACAGAATCTTAAGGAAAAAATAAACATATTATATATCATATATAAATATAGTGACATCTTAATGGCCACCTTTGAAGGTGTTAAAAGAATGTTGAACAATCATCGTTTCGGGAGGCATAAATTCACCATCCACGGAAACAGTATGTCCTTTAACCATTAGATGTAGGTGTGTGTAAGTGTAGCTCAAATCCTTCTTATAAAAACATCCTAGTATATTGAGGATACTGGAGTTGTTACAAAAGAAAAGAATAAAAAGAGTTTAGGGGGTTGGAGAAGAAAAATCATACAAAAGGACTCAAAAGAAGACATTACCTTAAAATCGGGTAACTCTCTTAGATTTGAGCTCAAAGGCTTCCTTGGGAAAAATTCTGCCAAAAGTGAGGCTTAAAGGAGTAATAGAGGGATGTGGAGAGCCAAAATGGGCAGGGGTTGGCCGAGCCAAAGGCTTTGGGAGTATGGGTAAGGAGGTAGAGGTGGGGGCCTTTTATAAGAGGAGAGGAGGGGCACTCTTGGAAGGTAAAGAAAAGTCACTTTATTTTAAAATGGTATTCGGATTTAAGAGGTCCCAAATTGATTTGTTTCGAGGATAAGGTGATAAGGGTTCTAAATCCACTCATACAATAGGTTTTGGACATGTGTAGGTCTTAGATATTACATTATCTTTCCATTTTATTTAAATCGTTAAATAATGAGGTCATCGTTGCATCATCATGATGTCAAAAATAATTTAATTTATTTAATGTCTAAAAATTATAAAAAAACTACTATAATGTAGGAAATTGTTTTATCTTTATAATGAATATTTATAGTCAAAAATATGATTTGTATAACCCCATGTAAAAATTGTTTTAGTAAAACATTTCATGTTTGTCTCATTTTTACTTTAACTTTAAATAAAAAGATATTAATGTCATTTTCCAACCAAAGTGGCTTCATGGGGTCCCCAAGTTGACCCATGGGTTGTCTTGGTTGGCCATGACACATAAAATGAGGTTAGGACATGTGTCAAGTTCATTTCATATTATTAAAACATTATTTTTACCTTAAACTACACTAATTACCTCTAATCGCGACTAAAAACTTAATAAGTTACTATTCACCAAAAAATTATTTTTATCCCATTGAACCAAATTTTACTTCTTAATGAAAACCATGTATGTAGGATTTTTGAAATTCAAAACACAAAGATGTAAAAATTTCATTTAAACGGAAAAATCAGTTTTTATAAGTACCACTTAGTGGTTTCACTATTCATCAAAAATTGAAGTTTTTCAGAAAAATCCCAAAAATTCACCCTAAGCTATATTTGATATTCCTAATTAAAAAATGAAGTATATTTTACAAAATTAAAAACATATAAGTCACATTAATTAATTTAATAATTAATTCCCACTGTCAGAGCAAATAGCGTGTTTTTATGAAACAATAAGTATCAAAAGATTGACACTAGTTTAAGTCTGTTTTCAAAGTGAAATTAATTCCAACGACCACTATTGGATTTAATGGTAAAAATATATTCTAATTTCACTTTAAACCCAATTAAAAAGATAATCTAATCATATAAATAAATTAGATTAAAAAGATGTTTTGAATTAAAATACAACATTTTACACTATTCATTAAAAAATGAACTTTATCAAAAAGATACCAAAAATTTACACAAAGTAAATTTTGATGTCCCAATTCTTAAGAAGAGTTTTATTTGGTCCAAAAGGATGTATAAGAGTGAACAAAACTATATTTAATGACGGTTCTCCATCAAAAGGCGATAAGTGAACCTTTAGTGAAAACTAGGGCATATACACCTAAAATTGAATTATTTCCATATTTTATGCCTTTATCTTTTATTGAATAAATTTAAAAACATTTAAAAACATATATAATCATATTTTAGTTATTTATATCCATTCCCGCCAATACAACAGCTACATGTTAACTACCATTTAAAATAATATTATTTTATTATTAGAGTGCAACGTAAGATTCCCAAGAAACTCGTTGTTGCGTGTTGGGTACGCCATCTAGCATAGCGTCCCCTTTAAAGTCATATTAATATTTTATTCAAAAATATGGATAAATATGAAAATGTTATATTCTTTATTTACCTGGGGTGTTACATCCTTCCCCCCTTTTGGGAATTGCGTCCTCGGAATTTTTAAAATTGAGCTTGGAAACATCCTTGAAAGTCCCACATCGGAACAAGAGTCGGTAAAACAATCACTTTAAAAGAATGGGAGAGAAGTACAAATGTCACCCAAGTTAACCCATACTAGGATTACAAGTATGAAAATATGGATATGGAGGAGAAAACAAAGGGTCATGTTCTAATGGAGAGTGATAGTAAACATGTCTAGGAGAAAGTTAACCATACGAAAATCACAAACTTGTGATGGGTTAAACGGTATTCGATTCCCCAGTAGGAAAAGTTAATAGACAAAATTTTTGATTTAAGTTACTTTTTATTGAGGAATTTATTCATAAGGAAATATAATCACTTATCATGTTGACTTTCAACTTTTTCTAGATTCCTTAATCAAACTCATATTTTTTTCCAAAAGACGAGTATTTAGGGATACTTGTTCGCATTAAGAGTACTATAATCAACTTCTAGAGAATCACATAATACACAAAAGAGAACTATATACTTCCCATGTCTTTAGACTTTAACCAAAACCAAAACCAAAAAAGGTTAGTACAAGATTAGAAAATCCAGAAAAGGATAACCCTTTATAAAAAGGAAATCTATTCTTAATCTCCAAAATTTGTCCAACAAACCCAAAGTTCAACGAGGACCATTCGATAAACAATTTGTCCATAAAATCCTTCAAAGTAAAATAAACTAATATTGAAACCCAAATATTTGAAGGTTTTAGTCACATAGTCTTCCAAGTTAAATCGCAACATTTATCCAAACAACATCAGTTGCTCCTAAAGTCTCCTATTGAAAAGTAATTAGCCTAATCACATATCCTCCATGATGGGTTAATAAATTTCCATAGATAACCCAAAATAAACTTACTCTTAATTCATAAAATCATCTAACTAAAAAGAATCAATCAAACTAACCAGGGACTTCACGTAGTCCAGTGGTAGGCGATAAATACCAGTCGCACTTTGGTTGTGGGTTCGATTCCCGCAGCTTTGTCTGACATGACGAGTTGTCACACGGTCTGCATGTTGTCCTTTTTCCAAAACTACATAATTCTCAAATCATTACCCAAAAAGGGATAAAATCATCAAAAATAACCATAACATAATTTAACCTCAATTTTATCTCATGCCTTTCACTTCAATCATAACATATAGTAACCCATAATTACCTCAAAAGTAAGGATCATATAAACCCAAATGGTTCTTTATAACTATGTCCACAAAAGAAAAGATAACTATTCCTTGAATAAAATTTGCCTATATTAAACATCAGGGTTACACATAATATAAAAAGTCTTCTAATGTAACCCCATCATCAAAAGAGACTTAATACTCTTAAGAATATCACCATAACTCTTGAATCCCTTATATGTTGACATATTACTCATTCAACATTCTTCATGATCCATTAACCATTCCTTTCCAACTTATTCCGAAATACCTCTTTCCTACAAACAAAATCATGAATCATATCCTAAGATTCCAAAATAGGAAAACAATAGTCATGAAATAATACATACCTTTGATTGGTCATTGTCAGTTTCTTCATCCTCAATCGGAATGGTATTAGGTATTGGTAAACAAACATTTGTACGCTCTTGGTGACCCCATTCACGAAACTTCTTCATAGGACATGTGTTTGCATAATGACCATGCACACCACATTTAAAACATTCAATTGATCCCTCAGAAAGAACTTCTTTCCCTTTCCTCGAGTCAACTGGATGCTTCCTTTTTCCATGGCAGGTTCTTGCTTTATGACCTTCATTTCCACATCTATAGTATATTTCTGTCCCTTTGAAACATTTTCCTAGGTGTTTCTTTCCACATCTTTGACACATAGGTTTTGAACACACTTACCTTTATGATTATTACCTGTACTTCCGTAGGGATTTGTTTCTCACATATATGATGCCTTAGAGAAATCACCAAGGTTTAGGTGGTCAATCATGACTCCAGATAGTTGGTTGAGGATAATCACATGAGTTCTCATTGCAGCTCCCATAGCATTCAGTTGCTTGCTCAAAAAACTGTCACAGTTTCCTTCACATCCACTGTTACTTTGGTGCCTGCTAGATCCAGCCATTTACTAAAACCAAAAAGTTCAGTGTGAGTATATAAAAAAACCATCATGTACTAATGAGGAAGTTAAACACTAAGATATACTTACTCATTCACTTTATCTAAAACTAGGACTCTTTCTAAAATCCTAACCATTATGATAATGCCACTTATGCTTAAAGAATACCCTAACCTCTAAAGTTATCTAAACCGACCTCTGATACCAACTATAAGTCCCCAGCCTTAAACCTTACTTAATCTTGAGTTATTACAAGATTACACATTGAGGATCTTTTCAGGTTTAGAGTTTTAGAGAATTAGATCATGAAAATTGCATTACATTCCACATTTAAACAAAGTGGTTACATAAAAGACAGTATTCATTCTTCCCATCAACAGAAAAATATTGAAAATAAAACATGGATTCCTTCTTGACACATCCTTGACACTATCATCACATCTTGTACCTTTCCCTTGACCTGTGAAAAACATTTCAAAAACTTGGGATGAGCATAAAAAGCTCAGTAAGGGTTATAAAAATATGGAAAGGAAACATGAGTTCATATATACATAAGAATGAAATCATACTTTACCCATAAAACATAGGCACTTTAACATACCTCATCAAACCATGAATAAATCATAGAAATCATAAGACATAAAGGTAACTTGAGGCATTCATAACATTCTTACGTAGGGAGTAACCCTCTTGGTTACGTTTGGAATACCCATCACAGTATATTCCCTAAATATCTTCGTAGAAACCTTAACGTTTCACTCCTTCGCGTTACCCAATGCATTGGAGAGCTATATCGGGCTCACTCGCCCTTAGTTTATCACGGAACCACCCGTCTTCATAATAATTCCCAAGAACCTCAACATAATCGTATCACATAAAACATGCATAAAGGAAACATAACATTTCCACCTTTCAATCACAAGATATCAATACAACACATTGATATAAAAACATTATGAAAACCATTTTCAATACCAAAATAAAAGAAAAGTAAAACATGGTATTTATTTTTCTTTTAAAAAGAAGGTATGGCTTGTAGAGGAAGCCGAAACTCAAATAATGGTCACAACGGCGGAGAAGTCGTTGTCGCCGCATACGTAGGACAAAAACATTCCCTTTTTTCATTTAATAAACACTTCGTATACAAAATATTACTTTTGAATAAACGTAAAAGTCAAAGGGGTTTATACACTGTATAAAAGAAGGTTGTGTATAAAACAGAATATGCCTCAATGAAAGGAGATTGAGACAAAGTCCCTTACAAAGACGATATCCTTGGTTTAAGGATAAATCAATTACATAATTATGTGTGACAAACGAATACACCAAATATAAGTGGATATTAAGTGTAAAATAATCAAAGGTAATTCACACATACTCAAAGGATGACATATTCAATAACTACATGTTGAACCCAAAGAAATCAAAATTGGGTTAAGAAGTTCCCTTGACAGCCTAACGGCATCACATCAAAATGAGTTGATGAGAGATAAAAAAAAGGGTATCTCATCACTTGGACATAAAATTTACATCAATAAGGATATATGAGAACATATACCAACATAAAAATATGTAAATTAAAAGACCCAACAAAATAAGTCTTTTAAAAAGAGGAGGGTGAAAGGTTCCCTTACCGACTTGGGTATCTTTCGAAACATACACCTCGTGAAAGAAGGACAATAAAACATTGATGTAAATACTCATAAAAGAAAGTATATTACACAATGAGTAAAATAATGGTCAGTACATACACCAATAAAAAGAAATTGTGGAAAATGTAGCATAAATCTCACGGGAATAAAAGTCAGATGAAAAATCCCTTACGAAAACTCGGCAGCCTAACGACGCCACTTAAAACTTCCAAAAATGGATTGATGAGATCAAATAGGGTATCTCATCACATTAAAATAAAATGTACAACAAGAGGAATATAAAATAACATCCCCCATCATAACAAATAGGATCTTAAAAGAAGTTACATAAAGGAGAGTACTTAAAGAGAAAGAGAGAGGTTAGATCTCTTACGAAAATTCGACAGCCTAACGGCACCACTCAAAACTTCCAAAATGGATTGATGAGAGAGAATAGGGTCTCTAATAATATGAACATAAAAATTACAGTAAGATTAATATAAAATAACATCCCAATAACGAGAAAGATGATCTTAGAAGGAATGACATAAAAGAGTGTACTTAAAAAGAAAGAGAGGAGTAGGATCCCTTACCTCAAGTCCAACTTGTCTTGTTCGTTTCTTTATATTCCTGAATAATAAACTTTGTTCAATTAATAATTTCATAAGTACCTCCTTTAGAGATTATTATTCAGTTCATATCACATATTATAATGTTATAATAATTGTTTAATAATGTTAGTTCATATCAGACGTTTTTGCCGATGTTTGGTACATGAGTCAAAAATGAACTTGTTTGAAAAAAAGATTGCCCATGTAGTTATAATTAAATACTTTCCAGAATAGTATTAATGATTAAAATATCATATATATCCAGTAAATATTCATTTCATACTATTCCATATCATTTGGAGATAAAAAACAAAAAGCACCGTTCATGGAGACGGTAGGCCGTACGTACGCATGAACGCTACTTTCATTTTTTGTCATATTAATGGAATTAAAACAAAATGAGAGAGATATATATATGTTATAATTCCATAATGATATCCATAATTTTGATGTAATATATTACATATATATCCATTATATATATGTGCTTATAATATTACATAACATTTTGAGATAAGAAATGAAATGTACCGTTCATGGAGACGGTAAGCCGTACGTACTCATGAACGCTACTTCCATTTCTATTTCATATTTAATGGAATTAAAACATAATGATACATAATAGTATTTTAATTCTAGTATGGTATCATATATAATATCATTAAATATATCCTTTATACATACCACATATGGTATTAACGAATCAAATCACTTTGAGGGGGCGGTAGTCCGCACTTTGTTAAATGAAGATATCGCGTTTACCCATAATGGAAACCATAAAGGTATGACAAAAATGAAAAATACAGAAGATTAAGGAAAAAATAAACATATTATATATTATATATAAATATAGTTTCATCGTAATGGCCACCTTTGAAGGTTTTAGAAGAATGTTGAACAATCATCGTTTCGGGAGGCAGAAATTTGCCATCCACAGAAACAGTATGTTCTTTAACCATTAGATGTAGGTGTGTGAAGGTGTAGCTCGAATACTTCTTATAAAAACATCCTAGTATATTTATGATACTGGAGTTGATACAAAATAAATGAATAAAAAGAGTTTAGGGGGTTGGAGAAGCAAAATAAAACAAAAGGACTCAAGTGAAGACATTACCTTAAAATCGGGTAACTCCCTTTGGTTTGAGCTCAAAGGCTTCCTTGGGAAGACTTCTGCCCAAAGTGAGGCTTCAAGGAGTAATATAGGGAAGTAGAGAGATAAAATGGGTAGAGGTTGGCCGAGCCAAAGGCTTTGGGAGTGTGGGTAAGGAGGTAGAGGTGGGGGCCTTTTATAAGAGGAGAGGAGGGGCACTCTTGGAAGGTAAAGAAAAGTCACTTTATTTTTAAATGGTATTCGGATTTAAGAGGTCCCAAATTGATGTGTTTCGAGGATAAGGTGATAAGGGTTAGAAATACACTCATCCAATAGGTTTTGGACATGTGTAGGTCTTAGATATTACATTATCTTTCCATTTTATTTAAATCGTTAAATAATGAGGTCATCGTTGCATCATCATGATGTCAAAAATAATTTAATTTATTTAATGTCTAAAAATTATAAAAAAACTACTATAATGTAAGAAATCGTTTTAGATTTCCAATTAATATTTATAGTCAAAAATATGATTTGTATAACCCCATGTAAAAATTGTTTTAGTAAAACATTTCATGTTTGTCTCATTTTTTACTTTAACTTTAAATAAAAAGATATTAATGTCATTTTCCAACCAAAGTGGCTTCATGGGGTCCCCAAGTTAACCCATGGGTTTTCTTGGTCGGCCATGACACATCCAATGAGGTTAGGACATGTGTAAAGTTCATTTCATATTATTAAAACATTATTTTTACCTTAAACTACACTAATTACCTCTAATCGCGATTAAAAACTTAATAAGTTACTATTCACCAAAAAATTATTTTTATCCCATTGAACCACATTTTACTTCTTAATGAAAACCATGTATGTCGGATTTTTGAAATTCAAAACACAAAGATGGAAAAATTTAATTTAAATGGAAAAATCAGTTTTTATAAGTACCACTTAGTTGTTTCACTATTCATCAAAAATTGAAGTTTTTCAGAAAAATCTCAAAAATTCACCCTAAGCTATATTTGATATTCCGAATTCAAAAATGAAGTATATTTTACAAAATTCAAAACATATAAGTCACATTAATTAATTTAATAATTAATTCCCGCTGTCAGAGCAAATAGCGTGTTTTTATGAAACAATAAGTATCAAAAGATTGACACTAGTTTAAGTCTGTTTTCAAAGTAAAATTAATTCCAACGACCACTATTGGATTTAATGGTAAAAATATATTCTAATTTAACTTTAAACCCAATTCAAAAGATAATCTAATCATATAAATAAATTAGATTAAAAAGAGGTTTTGAATTAAAATACAACATTTTACACTATTCATTAAAAAATGAACTTTATCAGAAAGATACCAAAAATTTACACAAAGTAAATTTTGATGTCTCAATTCTTAAGAAGAGTTTTATTTGGTCCAAAAGGATGTATAAGAGTGAACAAAACTATATTTAATGACGGTTCTCCATCAAAAGGCGATAAGTGAACCTTTAGTGAAAACTAGGGCATATACGCCTAAAATTGAATTATTTCCGTATTTTATGCCTTTATCTTTTATTGGATAAATGTAAAAACATTTAAAAACATATATAATCATATTTTAGTTATTTCTATCCATTCCCGCCAATACAACGGCTACATGTTAACTACCATTTAAAAAAATATTATTTTATTATTAGAGTGCAACGTAAGATTCCCAAGAAACTCGTTGTTGCGTGTTGGGTACGCCATCGAGCATAGCGTCCCCTTTAAAGTCATATTAATATTTTATTCACAAATATGGATAAATATGAAAATGTCATATTCTTTATTTACCTGGGGTGTTACAACTTTCCTTTATTTGAATGTGCTTAAACCTCATGTGTAATAGTTTAAACCATTTTATTAATTTATACCATAACCAGAACCATATCCATATTTATTATATCATATATGATCTTCTTATATTATTTTATTAATAATATTGCATTATTACCCTTGTTTCGGGTGTTAACTGCTTCATTTTCCTATGCATATTTTGTGTGTAAGTCCTATTTCGTATGCATAGGATATATTTATTTCATCTATATAATTATATTAAGTTCATATATATCATATTTAATAATTATATACATTTTTATAATCATTCTAGAATGGTTAACATGGGAAATGAACCACATCATGTCGTGGCGATGGTAGGCTGCACACACGCATGAGCGATAGTATTATTCCCTTAATGGTGAAAGAGTAAAGAATTAGATGGTATATTAATTATAAATAATAAATATCATGTTATATTTATTATTTATATCCATTATATCCGTAATTATACCCATCAAAATAAAGTGGCAATGAAAAAAAAATTACACCATGATGTGGAGATAGTAAGCTGTACGCATGCACACATGATGCTTTCATTTTCATAGGATGGATAAATCATGGAATATGGTTGTCCCATAATCATAATAACATATAAACATATAGATGATACTAAAGTTATTACTTTATCATGGTGACAACTCATGAATAAAAAGTAGAAAAAGAAATTAACTTGGATGAGTTGGTAAAAATGATTACCTATTCTTCGGCAGACTCCCTTTAGATCTCTTCTTAAGGGATTTAGATTTGGTCTTTTTGGAAGTCCAGGACCTTCATAACTTGGATAAGGATGTTGGTATGATAAATTAGCAGGGTTTAGTCAATCTATAAGTTTCAAAGTAGTGTGAGAAAGTGAGGGAGGAGGTTCCCTTTTATAATTAAGGTGAGAGGCGCTTTTGGAAACTCTAAAGATATTAAATTAATATGAATTAATTTTAAATTCAAAATGGATCCAAAGTGAGTTATTCAGAAGATAAGATAATGATAGGTCAAAATCCTCTCAACCAATAATTTTTAGATAGGTTTAGGTCACATTATTACCCTTATCTTTTGGTTTTAACCCTTAGTTAAACCCTTTAACTCTTATCATGACAACTTGACTTTTTTACTCTTTAAGGGTCAACATAGTTACTATAAAATTCCAAATGAACACTGAATGGATAATTGATGACATATTTGACCTTATCCCAATCAGTTTGCTGAATTTTAGATTTTTATGAATTCTATATCATTTAATAAAATATTATTTATTTTAATATAACATTAATGACAATTTTGACATGAGTTTTTTATACGTTTTTTGATTTTTTTAAATATGACTAGGGTATTTTTTTTGAAAATTAAGCTAGAAAGGTGGTAGGGCCCCTACTGTATTTTGGTTAAGTGGAAAGGTGACAGAGACTTTACCGCATTTCATCCAAAAAAATTACTTATTTTAAATATACTTTTTTGTAAATTAAAATTTTTTATTTTTATTTTGTATTATTTTGCTTATATATATATATACAAATAAAACAAATTTTTTCAGCAAAATTTATCTGCTATTTAATATCCATCATTAATACCATTAAAGCAGTATGGAATTCTCATAGAAACTCTCACCTAGGGCTATTTTTTATAAGAGGGCTTACCTGTGAAATCATTCCGCATTTCTGATATGAGATACAGGTTCTCCCTTTCGTGCAAAGAATTACTAATATTTTATTATTAATCATTTTTAATCAATCAATTAATAATATTAATTAATATTTAGTAATATTATTAAACAAATAATTAACTTCTAAATAGTTAATAATAATTAATAGGTTTTAATTAATTAGAAATTAAATAATATATAATTAATAAAAAATAATCTTAATAATAAATAAATAATAAATAATAAATATATAATGTATAATGATACTAATTATTATTTAATAACTAAAGAATAATTTTAAATATTTATTAGTAATTAATTTTATTAGAAATTAATATTTTCAAATAATAAATAATATTATTTATTAATTAATATTAATTACCAATAGTTATTTAATTAAATAATAATAATTTAATAATTAATTAATTAATAATAATAACTAATTAACAATTAATAACTAATTAATTAAATAACATGATTTAAAATTTAATAATATTAATTTCTAATAAATATTAATTACTAGTTAATAATAATTAATAATAAATAATCAATATTATTATTTTAATTATTAAAAATAATAATTTAATTATTAATTATTAATTAATTAATAATTAAGCAATATTTAATGACTTATTAAAAACAGTACTTACTAATTAACTAATTAATTATTAAGTAATTATTAATTTATTAATAAATATTAATAATTATTTTTATCTAATTACTAATAAATATTTAAAATTATCATTTCGTTACTAAATATTAATAATAGTGATTAAATTATTAAATTACTAATTGTTAATTAATTATTGTTATATTAGTATTAATTAATTAACTAATTTTTACTAACAAATAATAACTACTAGTAAATATTAATTAAATAACATGATTTAATATTTAATAAAATTAATTTCTTATAAATATTAATTACTAACTAATGTTAATTACTAATAAATATTTAAAATTATTATTTAGTAACTAATTTTTAAAAATTGTAATATAATTATTAGTTATTAATTAATTAGTAATTATCTAAAATGTAATTACTTAATAATAAAATTAAGTAAAAATTAACTAATTCATTAATTATAAATTAATAATTAATAATAATAATTATTATTATACAATTACTAATAAATATTTAAAAATATTATTTAATTACTAAATAATATTAATAATGATTAAATTATTAAAATAGTAATGAGTAATAAATTATTATTAAATTATTATTATTTAATTAAATAATTTTTGGTAATTAATATTAATTACTAAATAATATTAATTAAATAATAATATTTACTATTAAAAAATATTAATTTCTAATAAACATTAATTACTAATAAATATTTAAAATTATTCTTTAGTTACTAATTAATAATAATAATAATAATTATTCATTTATTATTTATTATTTAGTTATTATTAATATCATTTTTTATTAATTATATATTATTTAACTTCTAATTAATTTAAACCAATTATTTATTATTAACTATTTAGAAATTATTTTTTTAATAATATTATTAAATACTAATTAATAGTATTAATTAATATTGTTTAAAATATTATTAATATAAATTAGTTAATTATTAATATTTAGTAGCAAACATTAACAGTTAATTATTGTTTATTAGAAATTAATATTTATGATTAATTGATTAAAAATGATTAATAATAATATATTATTAATTTTGTGCTGGAAAGGGAGAACCTAAATCCCACATCAGAAATACAGAATGAATTCCAATGCAGACCCTCTTATAAAAGGGAGCCCTTGGTGAGAGCTTATGTCAGAATTATGGACTTCTTTAATGACAATAATGTTAGATATTAAATATCAGATAAATTCTCTTGACATTTTTTGTTTTATTTATATATATATATATGAACAAAAAAATATATTTTTTAAATATATAAAAAAGTATATTTAAAATAAGTAATTTTTTGGATGAAAGGCTACAGAGTCCCTATCGCCTTTCAGGCTTAATTTTCAATGTTTTTTTTATCCTAAACATATTTACTTTTTTTTTCAAAAAATGCATACAAAAACTCACATACTATTTATTACTTTGAATTTTACAAAAATCCATAGAACACGATATCTTCAAACCAACACTTCTAATATATCACTAAAATGTTAAAGGTATCAATAAAATTCATGAATGACATTAATTATATCAAATTATATTTATTTTAATATTTTTATAATCATTTATTTGATATTTCTTTTAATTAAACAATTACTGAATCATCATTGTGTAATGCTTTAGGGTAAATATATATATCTTAAAAATTAAAAATAAAATACCATGATGAATATAAACATTTTAAATTTCAAATGACTAATTATAGTTGAATTTATCTTTTGTATAAACCTATATTAAAAGTGACATAGTTATTTAAAATACGAGCATGAAATCTTTAACTTTTCTTTAAATAAAATATAATAAATGTCATACTCTCATTCAAGTGGCTTCCAAAGGTTATAATCTTGGCCCAATGATGCTATTGGTCAACACCCACTCATACAATGAAATTTGGACAATTTCTAGGGTAATTTTTTAATATTTATAATAATATTTTTACCTTTAATTACTTGATTTACTTTTAATCATGTTAATAAAAAATTACTAAAGTTACTATTCATAATGCCCAAAAATAAAAGAAACCTATTTACATAATTCATATCCACTGATTATAAATATGGAATCCATTTTTTAAAATTCAAAACACACAAATTGAAATAATTAATTTAAAATTAATCTCGTTTATGGAATGAGAAAACGAGTTTTTAAAGTGAAAACATTCTAGAGATTTAAATGTTTTTATATCCAAATTCAATGTGAAATTGATTACAATGACCTAAATTGGATTAATTGATAAAAAATTGATCTAATTATACTATAAAACTAATAAAAAATATAATTTAACACTATAAATTATTTAGATGAAAAAGTTATTTTCAATTAAAATATAATATTTTATTACTATTCATAAAAATATGAAACTTATCAGAAAAATACCAAAAATTAAACCAAAATAAAATTTTATATTCTAATTTAAAATAAGAAGTTTTTTTTTCAAATGAAATTTATAAAAGTGTCAAAAATTGGATTTAAAATAGATTCGCTATTAAAAGGCAGTAAAACTGCCTTTAGAAAAATATAGGTTTTTATACATAAAATTTGATTTATTCTTATCTTATGCCTATAAAATCTATTGGATAAATATAAAAAATATTTGATTGAATATATAAAATATATATTTCATCAATATCATTCACTAATTGTAATTAATTTAATTTATTAAGACAAAATGTCTTTAGGAGCATACAAAAATAAAAATATTTCCTTTATATTTAATTGATATATATTTTCATTTATAATCAATTGGTAACCAATTAATTCATATTATATTTTTATAAACTATATACTTTCATAATTTAGTTAATATTATTCATAACCTTTAATTTAACAGCTAGGTTATATCTTATTATATTAAATAATAATATTTTAATAGTATACTGTTTGGTAAAATTCTGTCTTGCGTGTAATGCAAGCTATTGAAGAAAGTCATTATTGCATGCAATGTAAGATTAACTTGGTGTTTCATATAAAGCATGCTATAAAAAAAATTAAATTTATTCTAAAAGAAAAATATTTTAATATCTTGGGGTGTTACATTCTCCCCACCTTAATTAGATCGTGTCCTTGCAATTTAAACTTGATCTTCTAGGGTTTGATATTTAAAAATTCATTTGTTAAAATACCTAATCATGAGAATAGTTAATAAGATATCCTCTTAATAATAGATAATGAGAAGTACAAAGGTCACATGGAATAAAATATAACTAGGTCTCTAAGTAGGAGAACATTAGTGACAAGTAGAGATACATATATAAAGAAAGAGTGTAAATATTTATAGGGAGTGATTGAGGCCATCAATCAAAAACAAGTAAATGATCAATGAAAAATTTGAGGTCCTCAAAACCATAAATCTATGGTAATTTAAAATACCATCATTTGAATAAAAATAAAGGTATTAAGATAACATTTTTTTAGATCCTTTTCCTAGAGTTGAGGAATTATTTCACTCTATAAGAATATAAGAAAATATAATTACTTGATATGTTTCTATTTCATAAACACTATATTATACTTTGGTAGTGCCTTGAACTATTTCTACTTCATTTCTTAGCATAAGTTTCATCATAGGGTGAAGTAATACATTAACCTCTAAATTTTTTTCCAAAGATTAACTTAAACCATTTCATAAATGGTTAACATTTTCAAAATGAACTTATCATTAATCTTTATACAATATAAAGAAGCTCTTATTTTTCACATTCCAAACATTTGAATAACTTCATCATGTATTCTCTTGAAACATGGTAATAAATTTAATTATAATAAAACTTTATTGAAAACATGCATGCTTCCTTATTCATTAAATAGAACATAAATTATTGGATATACTCCTTAAATCCAAAAATGTTGTAAACTCCATCAATGATGGCATAAACCAATTTTTCAATAAACCATTAACCAGTTCTAAGGTAGTCAGTACTATCCAATTTACTTTATCCAAATCAATCATCTCTTTATTCTAATATCATTATCTCAGTATCAGGAACATATTAAGGGTTATATTTCCTTCAACCATATATTTTATAAAATTTTTAACTTTGTACCAAGTCACTTTTCTTGTTCATCAGTACCATTCAACACGTGATCTCAAATAATTAATTAAATAGTACTCCGGTACAATCCTTATATATCCTACAATTCTTATAACCGGTACATCATTGATAAAATACTCAAATGATATAATTATTGAATCCCAATATAATCACTTTAATCATTCCTCTTCATCCATGGTAGTAACATAATCTTGACTATGATCCATTAGCCTCTTTTAGGGTATACTCATTTAACACATGAGACATTTATTTTCATAGTGTCCTATCTCATTGCAGTTGAATCATTGTATATTAGAAACCGTTTTCTTATCCATGAAATCCTAAACAAGGTAGCCTTTCTCTCCACACTTTTATCAAAATCCCATTACTTTTAAGTAAGTACCAAAGTGATTATTTCCATAATTATTAAATGTGGGAAAATACTTCTTTCTCTTCTTCCCTTTATCCATATTTTTCCTAGCTGTCCTCTTATTCTCATGCTTCTCTCTGAAGCCATAATACTTAGATTACTCTTTACCTGCCCCGTTATCACATGATACTATATCTTCATATGATGATAATGATTGGGAAACTATTTACCTTTGAAATATTGTCTTAATACCATTAAATATATGATTCTTTTTACTCTTTGGATCACATGCACCAGTGAGGTTCATATTACTTCTACTAGGCACCATTTCTAAATGATGACATACACTAGGTTAGATCACATCATAATGTATAATCCAAAAAATAGCAAAAATACTTAGCATAAATTAAAAAATTTATGTGTATCTAGTCTCATAATCATAAACATGGTTTCTTTAGGTTGTTCTTCTTTACTCATCCTAAAATTATACCTTAGGGTTATGTTCCCTAATCTAAGTTTTATAAATGTAGTTTCCAAGTTTTCTACTAAACTTTATATGATACCAACTATAAAGACCTAGACCCTAGTATCCCAGAGCTAGTGCCTCACTTTATTACATTGGAATAAATACAAGACTCAAATCCCAAATGAATGACCAGTTTAGCAGTTTTGAAAACTAGATTACATACTTGTAACATACATTATAATTGAAAATATAAAATACAACATAGTCAATCCTTTGAGAGCACCAATATTATCCTAGATTAATCCCACAAATCAATCATAATATACATCTTTGTATCTTGGAAAAAATAAAACATAAGAAAGGGGTGATATCATATGCTCAGTAGGGGTAAGCACACAACAGAAGCTATCATAAATAAACATAAATAATAAGGCAAGGTGAGTAACTAACAACACATGTCATTAAAACATAATATTGAGCATAATATGGAAATAATAAATGAAAATAAAATAATTCCATATAAATAATCACATGGATTTTATACTAATCTAATAATCACATGTAATATCAATAAATAATCTCATAATGAGGGGATTCATAATGCCATACACCATAAACATATCGTCAAGGCTTCGGCCAAGACACCATACACAAACAGCTAAGGCCTCAGCCAGTACCTGAACTAGTTTGTCCCATGAGACTTATAGATGAATCAAGGGGATATAGTAGGCCCCACACATCACTTACTAAGTCCAATACATTTCACATATGAAAATGGTGAACCATAAACAACATAAACATTTGTATTGAAAAACTAGCATACGAAATGTGAATACTTTAACCATAAAACACGAACTATATAAAAATAGCACATCCATAGTCAAAATGATCATAAAAAACTTAATAAAATATGGAAAATGATATCATAAGAGATCAACCTCAATGAATTATAAAATTCAACAAAGTATGTTGACATATATGAAAATAATCTAATAAAATCATTAAAAATTTCTTAAGAGAAATACCCTCTTTACTTTGAAATCATTTATTTAAAATCCATGAATTTATAAAAGAAAAAATTTTCATTGAAAATAATATTGTAAAATTGTAAAGTAATCTTCAATACATTAAGGTGTCATAATTACGGAAAAATCCGTTCATACTGTATAAGTTAAAAAAACATTCCTTATGTATTTTTTTCAAAAAAGTCATAAAGTACCTCGTTTGGAAAACAACAAAAAGATTCCTTTCAAAAATTTTTATAAAAAGTATAACATGGTTAAAAAACACTTTAAAAATTTATAATATAATATTAGAAATATTTTTTAAAACATTTTTAAGAAACATGGACATGGATGATAAATATTCCCCAGCAGATACTTACGTATAAATAATCTCGAATAATAATGAGATTGTGAAATTAACCTTTACCTTGTACTTTAATTTAATTTAATGTGATTTAAACTAATGTATAATAATTTAAATAATGTTATTAATTTATAATATAACCATATACATATTTATGATATCATATATGATCTTATTATATCATTTTGTTAATAATATTTCTTTATTACCCTTGTTTCGAGTGTTAACTGCTTCATTTTCCTATGCATTTTTTATCGCGTAAGTCCTATTTATTATGCATAGAATATATTTATTTCATATAAATAATTATATTAAGTTCATATATATCATATTTACTCATTATATACATTTTTATAATCATTCTTGAATGGTTAACATGGAAGATGAATCACATTGCGTTTTGGAGATAGTAGGTCGTACGTATGCATGAGCGACGCTATCATTCCCTTAATGGTGAAAGGGAAAGGAATTGGATGGTATATTAATTATAAATAATCAATATCATGTAATATTTATTATTTATATCAATTATATCAATCATTATACTCATCCAAATAAAGTGGTGATGAAAAACAAATTACACCACAGCGTGGGGACGGTAAGTCGTATGCACGTACGCACAATGCTTTCATTTTTCATAGGATGACTAAATCATGGAATATGGTTATAAAATAATCATAATAAAATCTCATAATATATATGATACTATATTTATTACTTTATCATTGATATAACTCATGAAAATGAAGTAGAATAAGAAATTAACTTGGACGAGTTAGTAAAAATGATTACCTCTTCTTCGGCAGATTCCCTTTAGATCTCTTCTTAATGGATTTAGAGTTGCTATTTTTGGAATAAAAGAACTTAAAAAACTTGTATAAGTATGTTTAGAGGAGAAATGGTCAGGGTATGGTCGATACATAAGGCTCAAAGTGGTGCAAGGAAGTGAGGTAGGAGGCACCCTTTTATAATTGAGGTGAGAGACACTTTTGGAAACTCCAACAATATTAAATTAATATAAATTAATTTTCAATTAAAAATGGATACAAAGTGATTTATTTATAATATAAGATTATTATGGGTCTAAATAATCTTAACCAATAATTTTTATACAAGTTTAGGTCATATTATTACCCTTATCTTTTGGATTTAACCCTTAGTTAAACCTTCTAACTCTTACTGTGACAACTTGGATTTTTACTCTTTAAGGGTTAATATAGTTACAATAAAATTATAAAATAACACTAAATAGATAATTTATGATATATTTAACATTATAAAAACCAATTTTATGGATTTTATATTTTTATGAATTTTATATCATTTAATAAAATATTTTTTATTTTAATATAACATTAATGACAATTTTGATACACTTCATTACTTTGAATTTTAAAAAAATATATAGAATAAGATATCTTATAAAAACACTTATAATATATCAATAACATATAAAAATTATCAATAAAATTCATAAATGACATTAATTATGTAAAAGTATATTTATTTTATATTCTCATTAATTAAAAAATTACTACATTATCATTGTGTAAGCCTTTAAGATAATTATGTATTTCATAAAAATTATAAATAAATTACCATGATAAATATAAACATTTTATATTTCAAATAAATAATTATAGTTGAATTTATCTTCTGTATAACCCTATATTAAAAATGATATAGTTATTAAAAATATGAGTATGGCATCTTTAACTTTTTTTTAAATAAAATATAATAAATGTCATGCTATCATCCAAGTGACTTAAAAAGGTTATAATATTAGAAAAAATATTATTTTTGTCGACAAAAACTTATAAAATAAAATTTGGACAAGTGTTAGGGTAATTTTATAACATTTATAATATTATTTTTACCCTTAACTACTCGATTTACCTTTAATTATGTTAATAAAAAATTACCAAAGTTACTATTCATAATGCCAAAAAATAAAAGAAACATATTTACATAATTTGGAACTACTAACTCCAAATATGGAATTAATTTTTAAAAATTCAAAACATATAAATTACAGTAATTAATTTAAAATTAATCCCGTTGACAGAACGAGAAAACAAAATTTTAAAGTGAAAACGTTCAAATGATTGAAATGTTTTTATATCCAAATTCAATGTGGAATTGATTCCAATGACCTAAATTGGATTAAATGATAAAAAATTGATCTAATTATATTTTAAATCTAATCAAAAATATAATTTAACACTATAAATTATTTTGACGAAAAAAATATTTTCAATTAATATACAATATTTTATTACTATTCATCAAAACATGAAACTTATTAGAAAAATACCAAAAATTAAACCAAAATAATTTTTTATATTAATATTTAAATGAATAAGTTTATTTTTTCAAATAGAATTTATGAAAGTGTTAAAAATTAGATTTAAAATAAGTTTGTGATTAAAAGGTGATAAAACTATCTTTAAAAAAATACAGGTTTTTATGCATAAAATTGGGTTTGTTCTTATCTCATGACTATAAAATATATTGGATGGATATAAAACGTATTTTATTGAATTTATAACATATATATTTCATTAATATAATTCACTAATTTTAATTAATTTAATTTATTAAAACAAAATGCATTTGGGAGCATAAAAAAATAAAAATATTTCCTATATATTTAATTGGTATATATTTTTGTTTATAATCAATTGGTAACCAATGAAGCCATATTATATTTTTATAAAATATATACTTTCATAAGTTTGTTAATACTATTCATAACTACTAATTTAATGGCTAGGTTATATCTTTCTATATTAAATAATAATATTTTAATAATATACTTTTGTTCGGTAAAATTCTGTCTTGGATGTAATGAAAGCTATTGAATAAAGTCATTCTTGCGTGAAATGTAAGATTAACTTGGTGTGGTGTATAAATCATAATAGAAAAAAAAATTATTCTAAAATAAAAATATTGTAATGTCTTGGGGTCTTACAGATTTTAAGAGGTTTCTTCATGATTTATCATATGATTTTTCATGGTAAGGATTCCTCTCCCTTCCTCATACTTTTCTTCTTAATTTTTCTCTTCTACTTCACAGATCAAGCCCTAAGGATGAACCCTAACCTGATTTGAGGTTTCTTTTGTATCTAGGGTCTGTGAGCCCCAATTAAGGTCTGTTTTAGATATAGTTGTCGAAGATAATGGGTTCTCCATCAAATTAGGGTAGGGTTTAAACTATTATTTCTCTTTGGCTCAATTTTATTTATGGATTTTGTAATTTTATATTTCTCTTGATCCTCTAGGGAATCACTTGCTTCTTTGTGTTGGAATTTCATCACCATTGTCAAAGGTAGTGAGTTCCAAGTAGGCTGCCCCTCATTTTTGTCCTTAAATATTATAACCTTCACTATTTGTGTTTTAAATTGATGTTTTGGATGTCTAATAAATTAATTAAATGTTTTTAAAATCTTATTTAAATAAGAAACCAAGTTTCACTTGGTTTCCACTTATTTCAAGGGACTTTTCTCATGTAAATGCTTCGTTTTAAATTAATTATCTACTTCCTTTCATTTTAAATGTTTTATAAAACATCTAAATAGATTTTAATAGTGAATTATGGAATAAATAGTGTTTATATTTTTAAAGTAAATTCCTAATTTATAACTTTTATGTTTTTTAGCATTCCAAGTAACATTTTAAATGCTAAGAATTTATAAATTATTATAAAATCTGGTTTAAATAAAAATGTAAGTTTATTGAAATTACTTTTTGATCTATCTGGTGATTATTTATATATATATGGGTACACATATATACTTATGTGTGTGTGTATGTAAAAATACACATGGGATTATGAAAATTTATGAAACTTAAGGCACACACACACACACACACATATATATATGTATGTATGTATGTGTATATGAGTGTAATAATAAAAAGAAAAATTTTAGTTTAAGCTTGATTCTTGTCTTGATTTTCAAAGTAAATTGAAAATGATATTTTAGTGTGGTTGATAAAATGTACTTTAAAGGCATGGTTAGAACATTTGAATGTTTCTTTGGAAAGTGAAAACCCCCCTTTATGCATGCCCCTTTAATTATAGAAAATGAATGCTTATTAAAATGTGATGTGTGGATTATGCCCAAAAGGGGTTGTGTATTGTTTATATATATGGATTTATGAAAGGGGATATTCTTTAAAGGGTGTCTGAAGGTGAGTAAATGAGATGTTGGTTTAATTATGAAATGTATTATTCATGAATATTCATGGTACTTTTAAATCACCCACCTCTATTTATATGTCATGGGATGCCTTGATCAGTTATGTGGGAACCCTAGGCACACGTGCTCAACTAGTTTAGTATTATTATATAACTAGTGGCCCTGAGATTTTTCTCTTGTCTACTTATGGGATATACCCATTGGTTAGACCAATTATGGTGACACTAAGTGTTAGGGTAGGTTTATTGTTTTAGTATTTGGTGCCAGTCATTTCTTATTATGTAATTTTTTAGTAGTGTCCTAGTTTGTCCCCATATCCCCTTTGGTTCCCATGATGACTTTTATTATTTTATACTTGATGGAATGAATTTTTTCATTTGATCATAGATTTATTTTTATACTATGTTTTTATTTCTTATGAAATGGTTACCTTGAAGTACATTGAAAAAAATGTTTTTAAATATTGTTTAACAAAGTAGTTTTCAATTGGGGTTTTAAATAAAAAGAGGCATTGGCCTAAAAATGTTTCTAAGTGATTGTTTTCATTTAAAGAAAAGAGAATGATAATTTTATAAAAGAGTTATGACATGTGATTAGTTTTGAAATAAAAACCCACTTTCATTATTGTATTTTAAACTATCCTTAAAATGATATTTTATTTAAAAGTAAAGTTAGGGTGTGGTTTTCCTTTGGCATGCCTACTGAGTTGTATGCTCACGCCTATCTATATCACTTAGTTTTATGTTTTGGTTTTGCTCCTGACTACTCTTTGATTTTTTATTAGTATTGGATAGTGACTAGTATATTCATAAAGAGGTATGTTGTTGTTTTATTTATTTTAGTTTTTATTATCACATTGGCCAATTTGGAATTTTATTAATTTATATGGATTGATGGTAGTTATATCTATGTGATGTTGGGAGGGAACTAGAGGTAGCTAAAATTTTCTTTATAGGGGAGGAAGACTGGGGATAAGTAAAGGGATTGATTTTTTACTAGTTTATAGTTTATTTTTTCTACCAATTTGATTTATAATGGACTCTTAACATACAAATAGTTCATGCACATTTTTATGCTGCTTCTTGAACTCTATTTTTTGGTTTAAACCATTCCCACTACTTATAATTTGATTCCACAGTGCTTGTTTCCACCTTGAGGTGATTATGAATGTACCTCAGGGATGTTGTAGGTGGGATCGAGCATCTAACCGAGGGACAGATTGGGTTGGTTTGTGACAACATGGTATTAGAGCTTAGGTTCTTAAGAGGGCATAGATTTCAATGTTATCCTTTATTATTTAGAGTGTATGATAGATGGATATAGGATTGTTAGTAATGGGTGGTAGGTGTGGGAAGAGCATTATAAACTCTTACTCGCCTTGACCCTCAAGTCGCCATGGGAAGTCATTCTTGAGTCTTTTATTTATTTTTGACGTTTTATCTTATTTAAATGATTTTTATGCTTTTAGGTATGAAAATGGGAGAAAACTAGTGGTACCTGGTGAGGTTTAAGGGGCTGAAAATCCATGTGGAGCCTGAGTACATGGTTTGTGATGACTCCCAATGCTAGTTGTATAGTTGGCATGTGTTCTTCCAAGCCATGCAACCAAGTTGTACACATACACTATCCCCCTCTTGAAATGATGTATTGGACTTGTTTTGTTTTATTTAATTTTTATTATAGTGAGGTTTTGGATTTAAAATTAATAAATGAGTTCTTTAAATTAATCAAAAGATAAACTTGATTTTTTTATTTTTAATGAATGGTTTTAAAGTGAAGAAGGGGCTTTCTTGGTAATTGATGCTGGTTAATTTTGAAAATGTGAGAGTTATTTTTGTAATGGTTATACCTAAATAAATGGTTGTTTTATTTTAAATGGGTGGAATTTGGTTTTAAAAACCAATAAGGTAGAGTTTTAGAAACTTTTTTTTGATGTGAATTAATGGATGTGTGTGGGTGTTTTAATGTGTAAACATGGTTTTAAAAATAAACAAAATGTTTTAAAATTTAAAGGAGGATTTATTATATATTTTTTTAATGAGGGTAATGTTTTTGATTTTGATAATGATTCAGATAAATGAGATATGGAAATTTCAAACTGATTTCAAAATTTGGGATTTTGAGCTAATAAAGTATCTTTCAATAAAAAAACTCAGAAGGATCCATGAGTGTTTTAAATAAATAACTTTAGAATTTTAAAATGGTTTAAAGTGGGAAAATGATGTTTTGTTCAAGTGTTTTAATTTAGCATGTATTTTGGGCCTACGCTCTATGTTATCTTTATTTGGACTTCTATAAAGATTTGGATAAAAAAGGTGAGTGTTTTCCCTCCAGGATGCCTCCCTTACATTTTCTATATGTGCACTCGCTTTAGGATAGTGATGGTAATCTGTTTGGAAATTGTTCTTGTCGATCCTAGAGTAGGTGCATTTTTCTTGAAGGTTCTTGATTGGTGTTCCACTTTGGGTTTTCCCTTTTCTTTCCTCAAAGGAATTTTTATTGTCTTGGGGAGGGTTCTTGCTTCAATGTGATGTTAGCCTAGTGATGAGGTTCTGCCTTGGAGGGGATGTGAATGGGGTGCCTAGTGTTATGTTCTATTTGATCGATAGGGTTCACTTCCCAAATGACCCAAAGGCCTTATTTTTATTGATTTTTGATAACCCCTATTTCAAGGGATGAGGGGGAACCCTTAAAAGGCCCACATGCTTAGATATTACATGAACTGTAGGTATTAGAGAAAATATCCAGACTATAAATACATGGAACTTCTCCTCCCTAGCTTCTTCACTGTGATATCAAATCTCCACCTTCGTATGGCTGTTCGACTAGGCTTCCCATGCATATACAGATTGGTCCCAATGGCAACACCATACCCTCTCTTTCTTCCAAATTCGTTAGCTTCTACTCTGGTGAATATGCATGCTCTAAATCCTCCTTTGGAGTCTGCTCCTTGTAGAGTCTGGCTGGTCCATTAAGCATAATTTTAGGTGGCCCAAAATCCTTGAGGTGGCCCAAAGGCTTTGAGGTGGCCCGAAAGCCTCACTGGCCCTAAGGCCTTGGGTGGCCTGAAGGCCTTGAAGGATCTGAGGACCAAACCGATGGCCCGAAAGCCCAAACAGATGAATAGTTCCAGCTGTTATAGTACCAAACAGTACCTACTATAGTGCCTGCTACAGTGCCTGCTACAGTTCATACTACAGTACCTAGAAATATGTCTCTGGCTAGTTTTGAACTCGGGTCTCTTGGATGCACTTGCTGAGTCCTCACCAACTGGGATAATCCTCTTGTGCACGATAGGGTTCACCGAGTGTTGGTGTTATGGAAGCAAAGTCCTAGGTCACTCTCTCTCAACCCAAGTCTGGAACCATGTTATTCTTATTACGGTGTGGTTTTTGAGGTATTTTTATCTACGTCCTTTCTTCTTCTAACCAATTTGTCTTGGTTTTCCTTGATGGAGATGATGATTTTTCATTAACTCTTGGATATGGTTTCTTATTGTGGTATCTATAGAATTTATAACATCCTTTGTGAATCCTTCTCTATCACTATGGTGATTTTGGTCTTGCTAGATTCCTAGAGTACATAGTTGTATTGGATAGCTAGTGTATGAGTGAAATTCTAATATGGAGGGGAGACCACCATTGATGGTTCATTTGTGGGATCCTTATCCTCCAACCATGTGTGTACTTATTTATTTCATGGTTGGAGACCTATTTTTGATTTCTTACTTAACCAATCCCACCCTAAGGAAAAGTGTTGACCCTTAAACTTCATTGGTTCTTTCCATTGTGACCCTTTTAGTTTATGAGTTCCTTAAATTATGAGGTAGTGATTTATGGAGTCAACCATTTATATTTCTTGAAGATTCCCTTTGTTGGTTTTGGGTCCCTTATAGTTGTTGGTGATGAGGAAATTGGACAATTTTGGGAGGTCCCTTTTCCATATTGAGGATGATGCCTTCAATCATTGGTGGTAATTACTATAGGATTTTATATTTCTCATGTCATGTTCTTTGTATCAGGTTTGGACCTTATTCCATTTTTAATTAACCATTTCATCCAAGGATTTATGGGAGAATAAATCATTATGGCAGGTAGAATTGTCACACTATGACTTTATTTTATTTATTATTTCTAATTATTTAATTATTTTTAAGTGCCTTCTCAAATTCTGGATAGAACCCATTTTAATTTTTTAATTTTTTTAATTTTGGGTGCACAAGCGCATAGTCAAAACACAATTAGTGGAAATCATGCACATACCATGAAAATGAATATGTCATTTGACAGATCCAAAACACACAACTAGCATATGATTTCCCTAACCGCGCACCTTTCTCGTGCGAGGTATTCCAGGCTTTCCAGTAGGAGGTGCAAGATTTGGCCAACCGTGCGGCCAAACCATGCATGATGCTCATTCTTTTAAAAAAGGTTTTTATTATTATTTCCACTTTTTTTCTTCCCCCACCTATTTTCACCTTACACCACACCCCACCCCCTTCCCCTTCCCCATGAATTGTGACCCAAAATCTAAGAAGTATCCTCCTCTCCTCTCCCCTATTGTGATTTGAAGAGGTTTCTTTATGATTTCACATCTGGTTCTTCACGATAAGGCTTCCTCTCCCTTCCTCCTTTTCTTCTTGCATTTTCTCTTCTCCTTTGTTGTTCACACCCCATAGATAAAACCTAACCCAATTTGGGGTTTCTTTTTGGTTTCTTCTTGGCATCAATGGTTCATGAGACCTGATTAAGGATTGTTGTAGCCTTGATTATCAAATTTGACGAGTTCTCCATCAAATCTAGGTAATATTTCATCCATTATTTCTCTTTGTATCTAATTTATTTAGGGATTTTGAAAATTTTAGCCCTATCTCGGTCCTCTAGGGCATCAATGGATTCTTTTAGGTGGAATTGCGCCACCATTGTCAAAGGTAGTGAGTTCCATATAGGTTACCCCTCATTTTGGTCCTTAAATATCATATACTTCAATGATTATGTTTTAAATTAATCCTTTAGATGTCTAATAAATTAATTATATTTGTTTAAAATATTCTTTAAATAAGAAACCAAGTTTCACTTGGTTTCCACTTATTGTAAGTGAATTTTCTCATGTAAATTATTTGTTTTAAATTAATTAGCAACTACCTTGAATTTTAAATGTTTTTAAAAATACATGAATGAATTTTACAAGTGAATTATATTATTTTAAATGGTGTTTCAGTTTTTAAAGGAAATTATTGATTTGACTCTTTTATGTTTTTCTCGGGCTTTCAAGTAATACCTGAAATTCCAAGAATTAATAAAGCATACAAAATTTGGTTTGAATAAAAATACAAGTTCATTGTAATCCCTTTTTGATATATTTGGTGGTTATTCACCTATACATGGGTATAAATACATTTAAAAATAAACACACACACACACATCTATGTATGTACAAATCCACATGAGATTATATGAATTAGTACAACTCAAGAAATATATATATATATATATGTGTGTGTGTGTGTGTGTGTGTGTCTGTGTAAGTGTATATGAGTATAATAATAAAATGGAGGATTTTATTTTAAGTTTTATGCTTTTCTTTGGTTTCAAAGTAATTTTAAAATGATATATTTTTTTGGTTTATAAAATAAACTTGAAAGACCAAATTAGAACATTTAAAAATTTATTTGGAAAGTGAAAACCCCTTTTTAGGCATTCCCCTTGAATTATAAAAAATGAATGCTTATTAAAATGTGATGTGTGGAAAATGACTGAAAGGGGTTGTGTATCATTTATATGTATGGATTTATATAAGGGGTTGTTCTTTAAAGGGTGTTTGAAGGTGATTAAATGAGATATTGGTTTAATTATGAAATGTATTCTTCACACATATTCATAGTGCTTTTAAAATGCTTACCTCTATTTATATGTCATGGGATTCCTTGGGTAGTTAAGAAAGAACTGTATATACACATGCCACACTATTTTAGTATTACGCTATGACAAGTGGCCCTGAGATAGATCTCTTGTCTACTTATGGGATATTCCCTTCAGTTAGACTAGTGAGGGTAACATTGAGTGTCAGGGAAGGTTGATTATTTTGGTATCCAACATCAGTTATTTATTATTATGTAATTGTTTAGACGTGTCTTAGTTTTTCCCTTGAGCCCCTTTGCTTCCCATTATGACTTTGATTATTTTATATTTTATGGAATGCATGTTTTCATTTGATCATACATTTATTTTCATACAATTTTTTTCTTTATTAGAAAATGGTTACCTTGAAGTACATTAAAAATCATGTTTTTAAAGATTTCTTAAAAATGTAGTTTCAATTTTTTGTTTAAATTAAAATGGGGATTGGCTCGGAAATGTTTTCTTTGTAATTTTTTTCATTTAAAGAAAAGAGAGGCATACGTTTACAAAAGAGTGGTGACATGTGATTGGTTTTGAAATAAAAACTTACTTACTTTATTTTATTTTAAACTGGCATGAAAAGGATATTTAATTTAAATACTAAACTTGGGGTGTGTTTTACCTTTGGAATGCCTACTAAGATTTATGCTCATGCCTATCTATATCCCTCAGTTTCAAGTTTTAGTTATACTCTTGACCGATCTTTGAGCATTTATTAGTATTGTATAGTGACTTGTATAGTCATGAGGAGGTATGATTTTATTTTATTTATTTTATTTTCTTTTATCTCATTGTCTAATTAGGCCTTTTATTACTTTTTATAGATGGGGGGTAGCTATATCTTCTGGAGTCTAGGGACGTACTAAATGTGGCTACAATTTTCTTTACAGGATAGGGATACTGGGGGTGAGTGTAGGGATTTATTCTTTACTGCTTTATAGTTTATTTCCACTGCCTATTTGATTTAGCATGGGAATATATCATAAAGATGGTTCATTCCCATTTTCCACTACTTCTTGAACTCTATTTTATAGGTAAAAATTTTCCCATTAGTTATATTTTGATTCTACAATGCTTGTTGCCACCCTAGGGTGATCGGGAATGAGCCTTGGGGATGTTGCAGGTAGGCTCAATCATCCAATAGAGGTATGAATTGGGTTGGTTTGTGACACACTTCATTATAAAATTCAAGTTTAAACTCTATTCCCTCAAAGGTGAGTATATTAATTGAATCTTACATGTATTTCCTCAGCAATGAAACATGTAAGACATTGTGTACTTTAGAGAGGTTAGGTGGAATAACTAATAAGTAAGACATAACTAAAATTCTCTATAAAATTTCAAATAACCCAATATACCTAGGGTTTAAATTCACCTTTTTACTAAATATTATAACTCTCTTCTATAGAGACACCTTTAGGAATACATGATCCCCCACTTGAAATTCCAAGTCCCTACTTTGATTATCAACATACCTTTTTTGTCTGCTTTTAGATATTTTGATATGATTCTAAATATCCCTTACTTTCATGGTTGTCTTCTCAACAATTTTTTGGACTACTAGATTTCTTTCTTCAACTTTATCCCAACAAGTCGGAGTATGAAATTTATTCACATACAATGCTTTATATGGTACTATCTGGATGCTTGAATGAAAGCTATTATTGTATGAAAATTCCACCAAAGGTAGATACTGATCCCACATACCATGAAAGTCAAGATATAAGGATCTCAACATGTCTTCTAATGTATGAATATTCCCTTCAGACTGCCCATTGGTTTGGGGATGATAGGAAGTGCTCAAATGTATATTAGTGTCAAGATCCTTTGTAAGACTTCTAAAATTTAAATGTGAACCAAGGGCCATGATCAGATAAAATTGATATAGGTTCACCATGAATTCTTATAAATTTATTAATATAGAGATGGTAAAGGTTATCAAGGGATATATCTTTCCTTACTCTTAGAAATTGTCCAAACTTGGTAAAGAAATCAACAATAACCCATATAACATTATTCATCTTATTAATATTTGGAATTCTAGTGACAAAGTTCATTGCAACATTTCTCCACTTCCATATTGGTATAGTAAGAGGTTTCATGACTCCTTTAGGATGTTGTCTTTTAAACTTTACCTATCGATACACCAAGCATCTAGAAACATAGTCTGCAATTTCCTGCTTCATACCATCCCACAAAAAATGTTCTATTAAATTCTTATACATCTTGCACTATTAGGGTGTGTAGAGAAATTCAAGCCATGTGCTTCATCTAGTAGCGTACTCTTCAGCTCTGGTACAAATGGAATATATAATATCTTTCCAAACTTAAACACTCTATATTTATATATAAAGTCTATAAATTTACCATCATTCACTACTATAATCTTCCTTTTTAAATATTTTCATCTTGACAAGATTTATATATATTTTCTAGTAAAGATGGTTGGACAATTTCTTATAAAAGGAATGATGTCTCCCCTTACCTAATAGTTACCTTATCAAAATTTACTAAATCCTTTAATATAATATCTCTATTAATCTTCATCACAATAAAAACTCCATGGCCCCTCATACTCAATACACTAGCCACCCTATTTTCCTTCCTAGGGTGGTAGTGCATCAAGAAATCATAGTCCTCAAGTAGTTCCCTCCTTATTTTCTCCACGTTGAGCTCTTTCTGAGGGAAAATAACCTTCAAAATTTTATGGTCTGTATATATGTCACATATTTCACCATAGAGATAGTACCTCCATATCTCCAAGGAAAAGATTATATATAAAAACTCATGATCATGAATTGTATAGTTCTATTCAAGGATTTCTAATTTCCTTGATTTATAAGCAACATATCTATCATTCTGTATAAGGAAACAACCTAGTAATTTCCTTGATGCATCAATATATATTACAAATCCTTCCTTTACTAAGGGTAAATTCAATACTGGTGCATAATATATCTCCCATTTATCTCTTCAAAAATTTCTCCACATTCCCTTAACCATGTGAATTTAACCCCTTTATGTGTCAACTTGGTTAATGGGTTGTCCAATCAAGTAAAATTTTGAACAAACTACTGATAGTAACCTACTAAACCAAAGAAACTATGAATATTAGTTATATTCATTATCTTGAGTCATTATTTTATTAAATTTTCCTTTAAAGGATAAATAAATATTCTATACTTATAGATAATATGGTCAATAAAAGAAACTTCCTTAAGCCAAAATTCATAACTACTAAAATTTACATATAATTCCTTTTCTCTAAGAGTTTCTAGAATAATTTTTAAGTGACTCTCATGCTCCTCAAAAATTTTAGAGAATATAAAGATATCATCAATAAATACCATAACAAATTTATCAAGATATTCCTTGAATACCCTATTCATTAGATCTATAAACACAGAGGGTGTATTAGTTAATCCAAATGGAATTATTACAAACTCATAATTACCATACCTCATTTGAAGAAATGTATTTGGCATATCATCATTCTTCACTCTTAATAGAAGATAATGAGAATGGAGATCAATCTTTGAAAAATATTAATTTCTTTAAAGTTGATCAAATAAGTCATCAATGTGTGGCAAATGATACTTATTATTTATAGTAATGGAATTGATCTCTCTGTAATTGATGCACAAACTTATAGAACCATCCTTATTTTTTAAAAATAGGGTAGGGGATCCCCAAAATGGAACACTAAGGTGTATAAATCCTTTATTACATAACTCATTTAGTTGTTTCTTCAGATCTACAAATTCCACTATTTCCATTTTGTAGGGACTCTTGGATATAGGTTTGGCATCAGAGATGAGTTCAATAAAAATATGAACTTCACACTCAGGTGTATTTCTCACCAAGTCTTCTGAAAAAAATAAATGAATTATTTTAAAATAGGCACATCATATATCCTTAGGATGTATTTATCATCCATATATAGTGTTTCTCCTCCTCTTCTCCCAAAATTTCATTAATGTGAACTACTAGAGGTGGATCCATAAAAGATTCAAATAATTAAGTCTCTCCCTTCAAAACAAGGGATTATTTTCCCCCTAAATAAATAGTAATCTACTTATCTTGAAAATAAATTATTTCATTATACTTTTAAATCCTATCCATACCAAGAATTATGTCAAAGTCAATCATAGGTATGATAATCAAGTTTTCTACTAGGGGATATCAATGCATCTGAATAGATATTGTTCAATATATCCTTCTTATAATAATATTCCCACTAAGTGTATTAATTTAAATCTCTTTACTTAGAGTTTTATGGGATGATTTAATGTTCTCATCAAACATGAAAGATATAAAAGAGTGTATAAATCCAAAATAAAATAAAGCATTAACTAACTTTGAGTTTATAATCAAAGTACCCGCTATCACATCATTTGGGACTTCAACCTTACTTGTAATGATTTCATAAGCTCAAACATGATACCTAGGCCTTTTTTAAGGTAAATTACATTGAATATTTGGGAATCCATTCGAATAGTACCCCATATCCTTATAGTTAAAACATTAGACATTGAAAGATTCTTTCGTGTCCTATGAGCCTGGTAGACTTTCTCTCCACACTTGAAGAAAACTCTCATTCCCTTCAACCATGTTCCAGGGTGTTTATTTCTACAACTATTACATATTAGAAATTACACCCTTTATTTCTTACCATTTTTCTTATTTCTCTTTACAAAGTTTCCAGATTCCCTCTTCTTTTCTTGATTTCCCTATAAAACATAAGACTTGGAGAATTTTTTCTCTGTATTGATGACACTTGATACTATATCCCTATATAATGAAAACATGGGAGAGACTAATTCAATTTGAAGGCTATACTTTATCCCATTGAATAAGTAATCAATATTACTTCTTGGATTATGTACAAAATCCACAACATGAGTTTCTATCCTTGTAAAGTTAGATTCATATCCAATAACATTTTTTGCCTCCTTTTTCCTTAAGTTGAGGAATTTTCTTTCTATATTAGTTAATTGTTCATGAGGAAAGTAATTTTTGAATAATATATCCTTAAAATTATTACATTACATGATATATATATCCTCTTCCTCCTTAGTGTTCTGAATCAATGACCACCATTGATCAACATATCCCTTTAGAAAATAAATTTCCATGACAACTTTTTCTCTTTCACTACTTCACAAAGTGAGAAATATCTTCTCTAGGGACTTGATCCACCATTAAAATACTAATTGATCAGTAGTACCATTGAGTGATGAAGGTTGTTTTCACATGAAGTAGTCAAATATTATTAGAGTATGATGGGGATCAGAAGGTTTCTCTATACTAGCAAAGTTATTGGTTATGACCTAAGTCAACTAAGCCAATATAGTTATAATATTCTCAACTCCTTCATCAGTCTCATTTAATTCATTAAATTGCTCATTAGAGAAATTATTACATAGGTTATTAGTGTTGATATGGTTTTTATTCCTTCCACTTGATTCCATTTCTAAATAAATTCATACACTATATTAGTTCATGAATTACACCATGAATCATAATATATAATTCCAAATCTATTGAAACGATTAGTATAAATTGAAAATTTATGCAACAGACAATCCCAAAATCAAAATCTTAGTTTATTTGAGAATATATTCAAATCAATAAAATATTTTTAAATCCCTCATAATGATTTGTAAAGAGCATGTGAATCAACCAAAAAATATCCCCTGATATTTTCAAACTAGGTTTACAGTTTGGCCTCTTTGTTGAGAACCTGGTGAAGATTGTGTTAATACTCAACTAGACATTTTAGGGTTATTACTCCTAGGTACATCTATGTTAGAGAATTCATCCACTTGTTTGTATCCATATAGTAATTTCATTGTAATAATATCACCACTCAATATGTTACCAAAACTTTAGGATGTTTTCCAATACTTAAACTTATCCCTAGAGCCTATTATAAGGTTATATTTTATAATCTATATTTTTCTAAATCTAGTTCCCAAGGTATCTACTAAACTTTCCCATATACCAACTATAACAACCCTAAATCTAGTATCCCAGAGTTTAATCTTACTATATTACATTGGCATAAGATACAAAAGATCTCATCCCAAGAGATCTAATAATTTAATAGTCTTGAGAGACTAGATACATAAATGATTATCACATTACATTTGAAAACATGAAATACAACTTAAAAACCTAGAAATAACTTTATTATTTATTATAATATATCCCCAAAATCATTTAAAGTTCACTTCTAGGTACCCCGAGTATAATAAAAAAATAAAAGGGAGATATCTGGTTACCAGTAAGGTAAAATATACAACAAAAGCTATTATAGAATGACCGATACATGAATAATATATTAGAGATAAAAAATCATATATTTCATATAAATAATATAATGAAAGAGTAATATATCTATGGACTACATAACAACATAAATAATCATATGGATAACAATAACTAATTTCATGGTGATGAAATTCATAATTTCGGACATCATAATCTTATCATCAAGGCCTCGTACCAAGACATCATACATAAATAGCTAAGTCATGTTCCAAATACCCAAGCTAGTTTATCTAATGAGACCCGCTGATGCATCAAGGTGATATCTAATATCAAGCCACACATGTCACTTACTAAGTCCAATGAATTCATCATATTAAATAAATGAATAAAAATACAATACATAATTAACCTAGACATTCGTATTGAAAAACTATAATATGAAATGTCAATATTTTTCCTAGTAAATAAATGAAAAGACATGATAATATTCCACAAAAAGAAATAATATGGATGGTATCATTAGAGTATATCCCCAATGAACCATAATATACTTTAATGGATGTTGACATAGAAGAAAATCACATTTATAATAAAATTATAAAGTCGCTTTGAAAAAAAAAGAAATATCCTTTTCTTTTGGATTTTTTTAAAACAAAAAATCCATAGAATAGTGTAAATAAGGTTTTATTTAAAAAAACATGGAAAATTTTAAATTAATATTCACAATGAATAATGTTCACAATGGAGAGAAAATATGGTCATGCAGTAAACATTAAAAAAACATTATTTTACCACTTTTGTAAAATAAATAAAAAATGACTTGTACGAAAAACATTAAAAAGATACCTTTTAAAATTTTGTATAAAGTGTAAAATTTAAATAATATTGACCTTAATGAATCTATTAATTATATAAAATAACATAATTGAATTGAAATAAATAATATTGACATGGATGAAAAATATTCCTGACCTAGAGGAAGAAATAAGGTTGGCTTTGCTTAAAAACATTATTTTTGTAAATTGGTTGGAAATGAAAATAATAATTTAAAACCCAAGAAATAAATTATTTAGAATAAAATAGGTGTGTTTTAATAGATAACAATAATATAATTCCCTTAATGTAAATTTTAAGATAAATAACCCTGAATAAAAGAAATTAGATTGTAACATAAACCCTTATTTTGGATTCCTGCTTGGTCAGGCGCGCTCCAACCTTCTATAGAATAAATTAATATTTATTATTAATATTTATTAGATACATATTTATGTCCATATTTCTATATATCATTTATTAATAATTTCATTTTATCCATTTACTCATAATTATTTGTTAAATCCAATTATTTAGGTGTTAACTTGTTTTGTTTCTCATGCATGTTTTGATTCAGAAACCATGGTCATGGTTTCATTAGCTACATAGTTTTAATAATTTCATATATATAATATTTATAAATAAAATACAATTTTATAACCATCCATGTAATTTGTTTATGAAAAATAATTACATCTCTTCATGGAGGTGGTAGCCCGCACGTACACACAAGTGACATTCCCATTTTACAATGGATGGTAGGGAGAGAAATTAAAAAATAATTTATCATTATATAATCATAATTATGTTATAAATATCATATATATCCATTAAATACATATATATAATTATCCATGATATTTGGTGATGAAAAATGAAATACATCTCTTTATTGAGGTAGTAGTCTGTACGTACACATGAGTGACATTTTCATTTTTCATTAGCTAGAAATAAAATGGAAAATGGTTATACCATTAACATAAATAAAAATTTAGTGTATTAAATATATTTATTTAATTATTTTAAGATGTTTATATAATATTTTTATGAGGTTTAAGAAGAAATAAATGCAAAATAGATTGGTAAGAGCATACACCTCTTCCTTGGATAATCTCCTTAGAAAAACACATTAATGCTTCTTGGATGTGTATTTTGGGAATACCAAAACCTATAGGTCATGAATAAGGATTTTATAAAGTTATTTTTTAGATAAATATCAATATAAGGGGCTCAAAGTGTGTGGATAAGTAAATAGAATAGGTTCCCTTTTATAAGTGAGAGGAGTGACACTCTTGTAAATGTTAAGAACTTTTAAATATAAAAAATGTCATTCTCAAGGAAAGTGGATCCAATTTAGTAAAATTTTAAATATAGGATAATTTTATTTATAATTACACCAATAAAATTTATGAAAGTTTTAGATATATTTTAAGTCTTGTCTCTTAGTTTAGCCACCCTTTTAAACCATTTTAACCCTTACCATGGTGATTTTTTTACTATGGTAACTTATTTTTATAACCACAAATTAATTTGAACTTATTAAATAATATTTATTATTATCATTAAAATTATAGAATCCATTTTTTAATATTAAATATCTATAAGGTGTAGAAATTAATTTTAATATAAATTCGCAAAACGCAACGAAAAATATTTTTTTTGGAAATTTTTTTTAAGCATAAAAATAAATTTACACAAAAATAATGTATAATATTTATTACCATGAAATTTATTTATTAATGAATAAAAAAATAGAGTTATTTACCTTTAAAATAAATCTAAAACTGAATGCGGCCTTGTAATTACTTGATTAAAGAAAAGGATAAAAAATAACTATTTTACTAGAATAAAACATCCCTTAAGTTCTAAAATATAAAACATGGTTTTCTAAATTCAATATAATATTTTTATATAATTTATTTTGATCCTTAAACATATATTTGGTCTATAATTTTTTTTTCATAAACTCCTTATTCATTCTTATAACATGATGAGTTATTACAAGTGATAATATTTAAAAAATCTACATTTTCGTTATTAACCTAAAATTAATTATTTCAGAAAAATCCCAAAATTTCACCCTAAACTAATTTTGAACATATGAAATAAAAAATGATATAAACTTCATCAAATTAAAATTCTAAAAATTACGAATTTTACTTTCAAGTATAACCACAGACTATTTCTATTATAATAATAGGTTGCGCATTGGGTAATAGTTTAGGGATGTAGTGTTTGCCTGTTATAGTATGATCTTGGGTATTATATAACTCAACCAGAATGGTGTGATTTATCTTTATATATATATATACATATATCACAAAAAATGTCTCTAACCCATGGGGCGTAGAAAAACAAGTTTTTTCATGTTTAAGACTTGACTCATTATCGAGTTTCAAAGTTCGAAACCTTAGAAAGGGAAAAGTGATAAATTTACCTTAGTTAATGACCTTGTAAAATTTTTATGATCATCAAATTTGGTTCAAAACATGATATTTACCATCAATTATAATTTTATTTATGTTTTAAGTTAGGTGAGGAATATTTAATATTCATTTAACAAATAAATATTTATCCTCCATATACAAGTGGTGATATATTCTAAATAGATAATTAAAAAGAAATTTTGACACCGCGTTTCATATAGGATAATATGTTTTATCTAAAAGAGTTATAATTTATGTTCTTAGGTTTTAAACCCTGGGTAGGGTCAATTTCAGGTATTAAATTAATCACCTAATCGAACTATGTAAGAATTATATAAAATTCTCCATAAACTAAATCTCTTGGGTTAACCACCATTTTTGAAAATGGAACCCTAAGAGAGATAATCATAGAATAGGAGAGTCATTCACGGTGGAGGAATGAGTGATGTAGTGGATCGAAGAAAATATGGCATGGAAATGACAAGCTGATTTTGAAGCTAAGATGATCCACCATCGAGGTAGGACACATTTTGTTGTTTTTTCCTTATTCTCATGCAATTATCATTGTTTGGAATTATATGAAACCTTATAGAATGATATAATTTTTTCATAGATTGATTATACTAATAAATTATTTTGGGAAATTTTTTATAACCACTCTTCATGGTTTTATCTTGTTTGGATGGAATTGAGAGCCTCTTCCCTGTAAATTTTTTCATAAACCCTTAACCTCAAACATTCTTTGAAAAACATATGGCGAGTGAAGTTTTGGGTGGTTTGAATCACTCCAACCATCATTTCCTTCTATCCTCCACTCACTCTTCAGTTCCCCATGAAAAACACTCACCACTGGCCTTTGCAATGGTTGAAATTTTGACGATGGTGTACCAAGATGATGATATAAGCAAACAATGGGATAAGTCAACATGAATTCAGTGAGGTAACAAAAGAGAAACAATGTTCATATATAATAGGATACCCTAGTGATGTCCTAAGTACTGGTTCACTGGGAGGTGACTTTGGGAATTCTAACATGACCTGAAAGTATGATGATGATCAAAAAATGGAATGGACATCCATTGGAGGCTAGCAATCAATATTGGGACATGGTGGGAGATACTCCAGTGCGATTGAAAGTGAAAATGGTAGTGGAAATTTAACAAATAGAGTAAAAATAAGATCTACAAAGAATATGTGACTATATAACACATGGTCCTAGAGCACATGTAATTTTTAGTTTCAATCCTCAATGTTTAGGGTTTATGTATGAATATAAATATCACATAGGGTGTGACTAAAAATCACTTTATATGTTTGGAGAACCACATGACCTGAGGTGCAATAGACTACATGACCCGCTAACCCCCATATACACACATTGAGTGGGCTAGTAGACATGCCATGTGGGTCGATAGGATGAAACTTGATCACATGAGTGCATGATTTTACTCTATATAGGATGAATATGGTGTATAGTTAGTGATCATATGCCATGTTTGGATCTACATGATTTTGGTCTTGAAAAAGTACATACCGCTCAATAAAATACATGTTGACTAACCCTTGAGCTTCACATATTGTGTCTTAAGAGAAAAAACTCCATGTATATCAGGGTGACCCTACTTAGTCTACTAAAAGTGCACACCTGGTTATCATATAGGACTCACATACTGTGTACCACCCTAAGGCACACTATGTAGGTTGACCATACATGATAGGGAAATGAAAATTCACACATGGAGACTACCCAAGGCTCACACACTATGTTCAATAGAGTACATAGTCAATTATGATCATTTTTTCATTTAGAATGTGATGGTATAATATTTTTAGGTATCAGAGGCCATTAGTGAGGAATCCTGGGTAAATCAAGGATTCTTAGCTCTATAAAGACTGTGATAAGGATCGATCAATGCATTCAGTGTATAAAAGGAGTTCCGGAACTCCCCAAGTGTTGGGGCATGTTCTACCATGCATAGGGTTTAAGTACTTCCCCAATGGCATACTCATGATAGGGAACAATACCACATGTGACATATAGATTTTAGGTACTCCCACAAAGGTCTAAGTCACAAGTCCTCTATATCGAGTATGGGTTCAATACTATAAAATAGTTAGAGTTGGTACTCCCCCATGTGATGGGGTGCAGGTCCCCCACCTATAGAGATCAATGTTTTCTCCCATGAGATAGTGTGTAGTTCTTTCATTAATTGGAGTTAGTACTTCTTTGAATAACCCCCATGACTCAAAGAGGTATGGGAAACCCACTATAAATTTATAGTGGTAGCATGAAAGGCATGGAATTGGGTAGTTTAGGTGTTATAGACATTTTTGTGCATCAACCTTTGTGGTTGACTTCTAGAGATGACTTATAATTGGTTGTTATCTTCATCCTTTGTGAGTCTTATGATGATATGAGTGTTTATAGTTTCTTTAGAGGTATAATCCTTTATGGATATAAGCTGAGAAGACTAAAGTCCTTTCTTTATCCTAGGTTATATTTAATTTGGAGTATATCTAGACATTACCTATGTTTTTGAGTTGACTTGTTGTTCTATAATTCCTTTGTGTTTTTGGGGTTTTATACTAGGTATATTTATATTCTCCCCCATACAGGATTTGTGACCACACGTGTTCTGTCTGTGCAGATGTCACATAGTTTGGGGAATACCTGGGTGGATGTAAAGATATTGTGTCCTGTGCAGATCTTATGCTTGGTGATGCCTTATGGTGCTCAATTTTGGTGGTTTCTTTTGATTATGTTCTTAAGTTTAGTGTGGGAAACTATTTTCTAGCTAAATTATAAATTCATCTAAAAGGAATATATTCTAATTCCCCTATTATTTTACTAGATTCATGGGTGATGGTTCTCAAAACACCATAAGTCTAAGATATTTTATAGCGGTAATAGGAAGTGGTTAAAGTGTCAAAAGAAGCATGTGTTGGAGTTATAGAATGAGTATTTTCATAAGTGAGCATGTGTTGATGTAGTTACTGTCCACCAAGTAATCTAATTGAATAAGTGATCAACCTTGATCAAATTATTTGATGAATTAAAAGATCAGATACATGGGGTATATGGTCCATGAAGAATATTTGGCAGTGGAATTGGGATTACTAAATAGTAGATATTATAAATGGTGTTGGGGTCACTTGTACTATGCGTGATCAAAGATTTTGTTAACATGGAGTTAGCATCTCATCATAATCTCTCTTGTTTACTTTTTAGTGATTTTTTTTATTTCTCATAGTATAAAATACTGTCTAAACCATGTAAACTCCTCACGTTCCTTCATATTGATTTATTGTCTATTACATTGCATACTTTCATGTTTTGTCCATTGTGAGTGTATCTTGAGGTATCCAGTAGGTGGGAGGTCAGGGTACATGGATTCTTAGTCCCAAGGTATCTTCTGATGGCACTGGTATCATCCATACACTCAGATTCATTATTCCTCTATCAAGTTTCAGATTTTGGGTTGATTAGATGATAGTGAATCCGGCTCAACAAGTGGCATCAGAACTCAGTTTGGAGTTCTAAAGAGGTGGTATGATAGTGGTGTTTGAAATTTAGAGGTACTTTATCTTTACCCTCATCGAATGCAGTGGGATTTTTTTCTCCAAAATATATTTTTGGAAGAGAGTAAGTTAAGGCTGTACAAGTTTGAGGGCATGGACTTTGGATTTTGGAAGACACTTGTAGAATACTTTTTGTTCCAAAAATATCTCGATTTTCTATTGGATGAGAAGAATCTAGATGCAATGAAAGAACAAGAATGATAAATTATTGACAAGAAGACCCTTGGTTTTCTCCAGATGATGTTAGCCTAGAATGTGGCTTTCAATATTTTTGATGAGAATAAAATTATAGTATTGATGTATAATCTTAAAAACATATATGAGAATCCCTATAATATAAACAACTTGTTCATATTTTGGTGATTATTCAACATAAGAATGTCAGAAGGTAAGTCTATAGACAATCATCTGAATTAATTTAACATGATCCAGAGTCAGTTAAAGTTTGTTAATGTAATGTTTTTTGAAGGTGTATGGTCATTAATCCTTTTTTTGTTCCTTCTAGAGTTATATAATGTGATAGTGACTGTTTTGAGTAACTTCAATGGAAATAATTTTTTAAATTTAGTGACCTAGAAACAACTAATTTTTTACTTTAGATTACTTGTATATATTCAAATATGTGAATATTAATTAACACCTTATCAAATATTGATTATTCTTCTGTGTAACTTTATTATGATAATGTATTAGAGTATTTATCACATTGAAAAAGTCATAGCAGTTCCTATCTATTATGATAACCTTAAAATACTATGATGATATTATTAAACTATATGTCCCATGGTCATACGACATCATCTGATGAGACATAAATGATGAAAACTTTCATAAATGAATACTCATAAGAAGATGAGACTCCATCTCATGAAGTTCACACTTAGTATTCTCTAAGACCAAATATTATGAAGACAAAATCAGCTGTAGGAATTTCACATGTTACACATGTCATTGGATATTCCTATCTACAAGAATGTGTAAGGATATTTAGACTTTAATACTATTATTAATACACATTATGAGTCACATAATTAGATGTATTTCTATAAATCACGACTCCATATATTCATGAAGATTTTGGACATGTTGGATGTTTGTTGAAACTCCCTTTTTCAGATGATAATGAGATGTTTCAAAGGAAAATATATCAAGTATTAGGGAGTAGGAAAATGCATGAAAAGAGAACAACAACCCTTAATTCCCATGAGTTCAACCAATTACAGCTCACTCAAGACCCACCTATACACCAAGAGGCTCATCCAGATTCATCCTATATAGCCCAACATGTGCAGTTTATGCCTCTCATAAGTACCACCTGCACGAGTGACTTGTGAGAAATCACCTCCTTCACCTAGGGTCCTAAGAATGCCTATAAATAGGACCATTGGGCTCCCCATTTGAGGGATGATTGGAAGACGAAGAGTCATCCCAAATCTCTGCTCACCCTAGTCCCTTTTCCAAGTCTTAAAAACCTCTAGGAAGTCTCCTAAGCCTACCAAATAAAATGGAATTAGAAATATCCAAGGGATTTGATCTCCTCAAAGGCCTAAGAACATTAAAGGTGCATGTGAGGAGCCTCCCCCTAGTTCAAATATACTAGGGACAAGGGACCTTTCTTGGATAAAAAATTTCGTGCTATCTATCCATGAGTACCTAAGGGCACCCTTCGATATTAGAGGATGGAATCGCCTAATTATGGTTTACTAGGTTGTTCTTCACCCAAGAAGTCAACCTCAGATCAACCATGTATCACCTAGGAAAGATCCCACCTAACTCACCTAGGTATCACCTAGATGAGATCTTACTAGTCTACCCATGCATCATCCGGGAGAATTCAAATTGCCTAGAAATTACCTGGCCGAGGTCATTTCAATCTTGCCCAGGCAATAACTAGGTAAGGTCTAAGAAATATCTCCCAATTATCACTTGGGTGAGGCCCTACTAAGTTTCCCAAGCAACATTTGGGAGAAGTCAAAGCTACCTCTCCCAATTATCACTTGGGTAAATAATCCTCTAACTAACCTAGGTATCACCTAGGTGAAGTACCTTTTAATACTTCCCTTACATCATCAATGATAGAGTATCTCTTTCTTTAGGACCCCCATCCAAGGGGGACCAAACCAAAACCTCCACCAATGCCCCCATATTTGCATGATGAGAACATATGACACATCAACATGTCTCCCATTAAATTGCACATAACCTTAGTAAAAGATGTCCCAAATTTATCCTATATAATAGGTAAGGTCCTTAGGGTGTTTAAAATTGTGCATCCCCTTAGTAATGATAACCCAAACCTTGGAGGCAGTTCTAAGGACCTCCCCATTTTAGATAGTGAGGGGAATCACTTGCTTTTCCCTTTGATGGGGGATAATGTTTTATCCTTATATACTTCTCTCCTCCTCTCTAAAACTAGGAGTTAGACATCCATCCTGGAGTAATCACCTAGTCTTTCTTGCGGGTAATTACCCTGCCTTCCATACCCTCACACTCATCCACTTGTGGATGAAGGAGATTGTGTGGATTTATAGATCTTACACTTCCTCTTTTTTCTCACATCAAGTATGAATCACATGGTCTTAGAGGTTAGTAATGATCATGTTATCAACATGATCAATTATCCACCACATAGACCTCCTACTCAGTATAATACCCAACCACTTTTATATCCAAATAAGATATATAGGAAGCCTCCCCAAGGTTTAAACCCGATACCCCAAACTCACCCTAATCTCATATGGGCCATATTTCTAGTAGGTTCACATCTAAACCAGAGGGCCATATTCCTTTTGGGTCCCCCCATAATCATCCTTATTGGTTCATATTCCCAGTAAGGTCAAACCCCCACCTGGGAGGCTATATTCCTTTTAGGTCCATGTTAACTCATCTCCATCGACCTGAATCCCTGGTGTAGATCATCCCATAACAGGGCCATGTTCCCTACTAAATCAACCAAAAATGTTTGTTTCAGCATAAGTCCCATACAAAATTTTTCTAGGCACATTTTTCCAAGACTTCTTGGCCACATGACATTAAATTTCATGGATTGGTCCTTGTATTATAACCTTAAAATGTATGACGTGTCTTGTTAAGTGACACCAAACTATATGGGTTTTTATTCCTCTCACGAGGATATGTAGGAATACCCTATCATGGGTATGATCCCAATATTGAAACAACTATAATATCCCTAGATGATAATAAATTTTAGAGTTCCTAACAATGTAAGTTCTTAAGAAATGTTAGTTAAGTTTCCCAATGATTTCCCACCTTTGGAAATAAGGACCATGATCCATCATGAACGTGAGAGCCGTTGGGTGTTTCTGGTTCCACGAAAAAACCCAATTGGAAACTGACTAGCCATGGATGGGTGCAAAAAAAAAATGATGAACCCAAAATGAATCATTTCATTGACCAAAATAACCATGTTTACCACCTTTCATTCCCCTTTTATACTCTTATAAAGTGAAATTCGGCAAAAAATGGATCTCTTAAGTTGATCAATTGCATGTGTGTTCATCTATCGTGATGATTATTTTCTGATTTATCTCATTTTTTTCATATAAACCTCTAGGAACTTTCTTCAAATCTCTATTCGATCCAATTACATCCTACCAACTGACACAAATGTACAAATCATCTGTAGCACAAGCTGGGTCCTTATCTAACCATAGGACACCATTTCCAATGTAGCATCTTCAACGTCATGTTTTAAACACATTGCTTCAAGAGTACCACCTCAATTTAACTACCCCAAACTTTTAGGATTAATGTATATCCCTCCAAGATATGAATCCCCACTAACCTTCCACCCAATGATGGTTGGTTTCCAAAAGTTAGATGACACCCATCACCGTCTCAAACCATTTTGGGAGCCTTTCCCCAGAATACAACAACATGTTCATCTCTTACCTTAAGTAAGTGGACCAAGAGGTAAAAAATAGCCTCATATAAATAGCATAGGAGTCACCTATAAGGGATCCTACTAACACCCATCACCAAAAATTCCATGCAATGCCAAATCCTCAGCATAATGAGAATGTAACCCTATGGACTTCGGCTCAGGTTACTCAGACTCGAGCACCTAGGGCAGCCCGTCGAGGGTGAAGATAAAACAAATGAGAATAAAATCAAATCCTTGTTCTTTATAGATAATCTTGCCAACAATATATAGAAAAAATTATGAGTATGACCATATACCTTCTTATGAACATCAATATTTCTAATACAAATTAGAAATAATTAGAGAAACCTTTCAGCATGCCCTGACAACAAAAGGGGTAACACCCATGTCTCTTCCCCCACACATGATGATCATTAGTATATTTCAATAAAAAATAGAGGAAATTAGTAGGGATACATCCCTTCTTAAATCAAGGAATGTGCATATATCCCCATTCTAGCTAAAGAAGTCACTTAGTATATCTTGGAGATTCTAGAAGGATAGGAAAAAATCTCTATTCACATTCTATAAACCTTCTAGGACATAATGACTGCAACTGTAATAGTTAGGATTTAGGAATACAACCCTATCTCTGCAATTGGAGTGGACCATAATCATATTATGATGTTTATTTAGGATTGGAAACACATCTTTGATCTTATCCAGGAGGGTCATCAGAAACATCCCACGATAAAAGGAAAATAGGATCGGGCATATATACTCGTTCCAACTGGAGATCACCGGTCTACTTCAGTGGACAATCTAGGGAAGAAATATATCCCTTATATAATTCTAGAAGATAGTAAAAAAATATTGATGGTAGTAAAAGATTCTCTTAAATAGGATTATGTTTATAAAATCCACTATCTATAATATACGACTCTAGTAGCTTGAAGGAGAGAACCCAAAATAAGTCTAACCAAAAGAAAATTGTAAACCAAGATCAGGTAAATGATTTTGATATACTTAATGCTAGTGTTCTTGAGGCTATAGAACATCTATCAATGGTGGTCTATGATCCTACTAATCCGTTACCAAATTAGGGAAGCAACAACCACAGTTACGAAGGTCCTCCTCACAACATTACTACCAGTAACTTTAGAGGTCCTCTCCATAATATCTACCATGAAGGCCTACATCGTGGTCAAAAAATGATCAATAATAAGAATCCTTCTCTTGATCAGTACCACAAAAACCCTCCTCATGGTTAGAATATCAAATGATAATAAGTTCCTCCCCTTTTCATTGTCTACTCTGAAGGTCCTCCCCAGGGTATACACTACAGAACTTCTCATTGCAATCAGAATTCAAACCATGATATTAGTCCTCCCTATCAAGCAATTTTACAAAAATCCCCCCACAATAATATTTTATTTTGAAAAGAAGTTCCTCCCCTTTCCAAATCAGTTATTAGAAATCCCTCATATCATGTGGACTTGAGAAGATGAGGCAGTCGTGCTTGATTCCATATCATTTACAAGGGACATCCTTTCTCAAATGGAAGACAGTTCAAAGAAATGATCACTCTCCAAACCATGCATGAACCATCTTACCTCCAACATAGTAAAATAAATTCATCATAACCCCACCGCTTATAATAAGGCAGGCAGGAAATTCCCACTTTGGTGAGATCAGGAGAAGGAATATTCTATAGAAGATGAAGCATATAAATTTTTTATGAGGAAAATATTGGATGAAAATAATATACTGGTCATGTTTTGGCCCTTATCCAATCCTCAATATGGAATTCCATAAAATTGTCAGAAGAATGTGTGTGTGAAATTTTCCTATACATATGGATGACTCTTCATCACCTGAGGGATAAAGTCTTACCTTATGATGGATATGAAGATCAAGTCAAGGTAATAAAATAACTACATCATAAAATTGACATAGCTTCCCTTCTAGATATACAAAACACTAATTTATGGAAACAACAAGAGGTTATCCAATGTGAATTTCTTAACGTGTTATGAAAGCTATTCTAATTGATTGCTAATTCCCCAGCTGCCGTTTTAATTAGGGGATGATGCAAGAATGAAGCATTAGGTTTTACCCTAATCCCCAATTAGAAGATCCCACCATAACTTATTTTATGTAACATCATTACTTCTAGTTAATTCTTAGTAGGAAACTATGTTCTTTAAAGATGGAATGTACAATAATAATTGACCCTAAACAAATATCATAAGCATTGGGTATAATAATAGAAATCTATTGAATGACTTTGTATGATGCATTTGAGAGGGTTGAGTAAGATTCTCTTTTAAGGAAGTCTAGTTTTCAAGAAACAACAATGAGTTCAAAAGAAATTAGCTCACGTGCAGAACATATGATGAACCTGAATCCTAATCAAACAAAGATACAAAAGATTAAGAGAGAAGCCATAGTAGCTGCAGCTACATCGATACATGAGTAGCCCCAGTCCGTAGGGTTGGGGTAATTTTTATCTCAACTTACCCCAAAAGGCCAACAAATCCAGTCTGAAAGGTTGTAGTAGAGGAGGGAGAGTAAACCTATCTCGTAGGGTTGGGGGTATTTTTACCTCATTATCCTCCCTAATAGAGGCCAATATTTTCCCAATTAAGAGGAGTGGTGAATGGAGAACCCCCCAATTTTTCCCATTTTGTGACCCGACTTACTCGACTGGAACATGCACGATGAAACTATCAAGAGATTCTCTTTGGGTCACCCTTCACTAGATTTCTCTAAGGGGATCATTGAAGGAGAAAACAAAGCCCCACATAGGGCACAAAAAAGAGAGATATATTAAGGGTAAAACCACCCATAAAGATCATAGTTCTTTTAGAAGATATTCTTGAGGTGACCGTCCCTCCTACCATTACTGTACTAATGTGACACCTATAATTCATCATGCATTGATGAACATCATTATCACCACCCCTACGAATGATACAAAACATGAAGCCAAAATATAAGAAAAGGAGAAGGGTGTTTCTATCTTAAATACAATACATATGGAAATTACTGAAAAAGGTGTATGTACCGGGAACTAGAAGCTCACTTAAAATTTGGGGATTCCCTAAAATTCTCCACTACCTCCTCCTCTATGATAATATGCTAAGAAAAATGGTAAAGGTGTGGTTGTATCTCACCCTCCACCTAATGAGGTTGGAACTATCATGCTTAAGTAAAGAATTGATTGGTATGATGAAGATATGAAGGATTTGAGAAAACTCAATTCAGAACTACTCTAAGGAAAAATCCCTGTTGGATATATTCTTCAATAAGATCCTCATCCCATACAACCAGCCGATGTACCTTAATAAAGAGGATTCGTTGTAATAACCAAAATAGAGTTAGAACATCTTCTCAATATGGGATACTGACAACCAATATAATTAGAACCCATATAGGTGATATATAAAGAGTTAACTATTTTGGGGACACATACAAAGCTAGTTCAAATGCATCCTCATAGGCCAACCCCTACAGGTTACCCATCACAAGTACATGCAGAACCTCCAAAGTTGACTCAACCTATTGTTCCCCCTATTCAAGTTCCTGTCTAGTTGGAAATTCTTCCCCAACTCATCAAAACTATTGAGTCACTAGTAGCTTGATTGGAATATGTGGAAGTAATACTTTCACTAGTACAATTGAACATGAAGACATACCCTAAATAGGTGGATGTGACTCTTCCACCCTCCAAACTTTGGGAATTCTATATTCCCAAAATTTAAAGGGTCAAGGGATCTGAAATAGTATTTGATGCACTTAATGTCTCGGTGTGGTCCCATGATGTGAACCCTCAAACAAAAAGAGGTATCCAAACACAGGCATTTCATGTAGAACTTAGAGGGACCAACCTTCACCCAGTATACCGGTATACTATTCGGATCAATTAAAGGGTGGTAATATCTTTGATGACAATTCCTCTATCAATTTAGCTCTATGTTGTAAAAGAATAATGTCCTTGATCTCTCAAAGTGAAGATAGTGAGAAAATGATAGGGTTTCCAATTTTTTTTCTAGGTGGAAGAGTTTTACTTACTCCTTGAATTTTTAGCTTCCTCAAGAGGATTTTTTTGGGTCTTTGTATTGAGAATATTGATGAAGAAAAGTGAATTATACTTATACTAGTAAAGTATATAGGTGTATTTTTGGATATTACTGCAGTAACATAGAGGTTAGAAGATTATATTTCATAAACTAGGGATAATTATCATCTAGTATCAGTATCCCAGGGAAAGATAATTAGTATAGTGGAAACCACAATAATCACCTTAAAACTGGCCTCTATACCAGATATATCTCCAAAGCCCGCACCTCATCACATGGAACCACCTCCTGAACATAAAATTCAACAAAAATACCCCTGTTAGGATGAGTGGAGGGAACCTAAACATTCCCAATGTGAGGATTGAATGAATAAAGTTTATTTATTTTGAGATGAGAAAGTTTTTAGATACTTTATAGCAGTCACAAAAAAACAATTTATTGAGGCTTCTAGAGCCCAAGATGCCTAATAAATTCGGTCTTTATAACTGACTGAATTATTTCCCCTATCATCAAACATTGGGGAACACCATCTAGGATTATTTTTTTTAAATACTTCCTACAAAATATGTTTGAATCCAAGAAAGAAAATCTTGGTAAACTACCAGTACAAGTGGCATGTGTTTCCATTGCCATTCTAGAGGAAAAATAAAAATGACAGGAAGTTATGAGTAAGGGTGTAAAAAATTTTAATGAGTGGATAACCATAAAACAATCAATAAAACTCATGTTATCCTTATGTAATTGTTAAACCAATAAAATATTCCCCCAATCTATTCTATTATGGATCAAATAGATTTAGTAACAACTTGGTCTTCCAATAGACAATATTTCAAAAAGAGGTATAGCTTGAAGAGTTAAAAACAAGAACATGGAGATGAACCTACACTGAGACCAAAATAAATTTTGACCCTTTCAGACTTCATGCCCCCAGTAATACCATGGGTTTCGTCCCACTAAACGGTACAACAATAATTGCCCCACTAAGAGGAATCCCGTTAGATGAATATTTGATCTTTGGTTACATTAATTTAATTCATTTAATGAACCCCTTATCTGATGATAAGAAAGATTACAAACCCTAGTTCCCTATTCCAAATTAGGGAACTAGAAGTAGAGTCTGCAGAGTCTAAAGAGGTAAGGGAAGATATAGTTATGACTGAACTCAATATTTTGTCCACATCTCTATGAGAGTCATTTATGCTAATAAGACTCATGGAAGATCCATTTAGTGAGTACAATAAGAATAGTAAAACACACCCACATTTACTAAAATTATTCTAGGATTGATTATTTTAGAAGATCAACTAGAATGAGTACAACAATCTTGTTAGCCTGGGTAGGTAGGCATGCCAAGTAAGCCAAATACAATAGTAGAAAAAGTTCCCTCAAAATTTTCTCAAACACCTCACTCGTCTACCCCAGACACTTTAACTCTTAAAGTGAATTATTGGGAAAAAATACCTATAGGAAGATATAGACATTTTAATAAAAAATATGATATCCTGAAATAGTTATCTATAGTTCCAGCAAAAATATCAATTCTGGATGATCTCAAATTGTCAAAAAGATCTCCGAGAAGCACTTGCAGAGGCCTTGGTAAGACCTCAAGAGTTCAAAGATGAGGTCACTACCATCGAGGTATACCGTGAAGAGATAGACCCTATGGAATTTCATGCGGTTATCTCTTTTATATAATAGTACAAGGATGACATGATAAATAGACACATCAGACCCTTATATGTGTTCAATAGGCTAGATGACATTATTATCCATTGAGATTTCATTGACAATAGATCAAGAGTCAATATCATTTTGATCCAAACACATTGTTGGTTGGGTTACAGTGAAGCCGACCTGTCTCCCTCTCTTATGACACTTAAAGGCTATGAAAAAATCAAACAAAATCCCCTTGGATGAATCAATATCGTAACTCAATTTGGGGACCTAATATCCAATTATGAATTATTCATCATCTAGAAGGATAAAATATTCAATGTCCTACTAGGAAGACCTTGGTTTAACTAACATGAGGAAATACCTTCATCATATCCCCAATGTCTCAAGTCCCATGTCAATGGGAAAAGTAGAACATTATACAATGATAAATCCCTATTTGAATCTTGTGAGGCTCAATACATTGATTTATAATTTTATTGGATAGATGGGAAGAAACCCATGGATGATGATGTTCCTCGGGTTACCACCCTAAATGGTGTGTAAATTAATTCATCCAACCCATTCAATGAGCTCGACAACGAGTATGTTCTACCCATCAGTCAAATCGAGAATGTTAGTTTGGAGTTGGGCATGTACTCATCAACCCTCATGATATTAATAGTGTTAGTTAAACCCATACGTATTGAAGAGTTCTATGAACCTCCCATTAGTGGTGATGATTCAAGTGGAAATGCCTTTTCATTATCCCCAAGAATTCAGTGGACCCCAACATCATCAAATGAATATGAAAGAATCATCACATCACTACTAGAGGATAGAGATATTTATACCCCCAAATCATAGAATATTGATCTCCTTTCTAACTCTAAAGATTCCCATTTTCCATTCATCCATCCCAACATAGGCATAGAGGAAGAGGAAGAGGGGGAGGGAGAGGAGGAGGAGGATAACCTCAAAGATGATCCTCCATAATTAAAGGAATGTGTCTTTACCATAGCTGAAAAACTTTGATAAGTAAATCTAGGCATAGGGGAAGGCCCCTAACCTATCCTGATCAGTGTAGTTATGCCCATCAAGGAAAAATAGGTATATAAATCTTTATTAAAATATAATTGAAATGTATTTTCCTAGAAGTACATAGAAATTCCAGGCCTCAATCCTGATGTGGCCGGCCACCACTTGGGTGTTCTAGAAGATCATCATGGCTAAAAACAAGCAGCTGGGAGAACACATCTGACCCATGATTCCAAATTCAAAGTTGAAGTTGATAAGATCATCAAATAACAATTCATTTGGGAAGTCTAGTACCTAAAATGTATCACCAATATAGTCCCAATCAAGAATAAAAATTGGAAAATAAGAGTTTTCATCAATTTTAGAGATCTCAACTAGCATTGTCCAAAAGATGACTTCCTAGTTCCAATTACAAAACTTCTAATTAATACAATGACTGACTATCAATCCCTCTCCTTCATGGACTATAACACCCTATAATGTTGAAGGGTTAAAAGTATAAATGTTACTACCCATTTTAATAATGTACACCTTTCTTTTTGAGAGATTACGTGATTAAATCTCCATAGTTAAGTGTGATTGGATTGAAGTAGTGATTAGGATGGGTGACCTCCAAGGAATTTTATCAAGGTATGTGAGAGTGGGGACAAAATGCCCTGAAATAATATGTTTTGACCTATGGGGATATTTATTAGTCTAATGACCCATTCTGGTATATGAGTGGACCCTAGGTAGGGGACAACATGTGTCTGTGGGGCACATGGGGTGATTGTGAGGCCCAATTATTACATTGGTATCAAATTATAAACCCACCTAGAAGTACAATGGAAATTATTGGGTTGAGTGTTAGGGTCATGTAAACAAGGTGAACCTTTCTTTTTGAGAGATTACTGAATTAAAAATCTATATTTAAGTGTGCTTGTCCTGGAGTAGTGATCAGTATGGGTGACCTCCTAGGAAGTTTCCCAGAGTGGGGACAAAATGTGTTTGTAGGTCCTAGTTGTTACATTGGTATTAGAGTAGGAACCCATCTGGAAGTGTAGTGGTAGTGCCTGGGTTAAGTTGTAGGGTCCATAATGAGGATGTTGTTCTGCAAATGAGGGGTTATTATAACACCTTTTAATGTTAAATGGATAAAAGGATAAATGTTACTACCCATGTCAACAAGGTGCATCTTTCTTTTCAGGATCCTACCTGATTAAAACTCCATAGTTAAGCGTACTTGTCTTAGAGTAGTGATTTGGATAGGTAACCTCTTGGGAAGTTTTCTAAGGTTTGTGAAAGTAATGAAAAATACACTAAAAGAACATGCATTGTCCTATGGGGACTATCATTAGTTTAATGAACCATTTGGTCACATTGGTGGACCCCAGGTAGGGGACAACACATGTCTGTAGGGAAACAAGGGTGCATGCAGGGCTCAGTTGTTACATGGATGGCTACTCAAGATATAAAAAAATATGAATAGCCCCTGAATATGAAGAATACATTGTCTTCATGGAACCCCAAGGAGTATATTTCTATCGGGTAATGCCCTTCGGCCTAAATTTTTTTAGTGTTACATACTACCATTAAATTCACCACATATTTAAATCGTTTCTGGGAAATTATGTCAAGTGATATGTCGATGATCTGGTGGTGAAATATTGATAATGTTCTGACCATATTACTGACCTTGAGATGGGTTTCAATAAACTGTGACAATATATCCTAAAAATGAACCCCATGAAATGTGTTTTCAGTGTAACCTTAGGAAAGTTTCACAACTTCATAGTATGCTATCATGGTATTGAGGTTGATCCAAAGAAGACAAAGGTTATCCTTGGAATGTTACCTACTCAAAAAATCAAATAGTTGATATAAATACAAGTATTACTTACCTACATTCGACGATTTATAGAAAATATTTCTAGAAATTGATTTCCCTTAACTAACTTGATGAAGAAAAGGGTCACATATCAGTGGACTGAATACTGTCAAGAAGCATTTCATAGTCTCAAGAAGTATTTTCTAATTCCACCATTGCTGATGTCACCTATTGAAGGAAAACTGCTCATCTTATATATGAAGCAATCATTGGGTTATTTACCCACACAAAAAATGATTTCATAAATAAAAACATTCTCTATTATCTCATTCCGACCATTCATGATATTGAGACTAATTATTCAAATATCAAGAAGAACTGTCAGACATTAATCTTTGCGACTTAGAAGTTGATGCACTACTTGAAACATCACGAGGTCAACTTGGTCCCTTAAACTAATGTGATCAAGTACATACTCAACTTTCCTATATTGACTAGATGTTTGGAATGATGGGCAGTCATCCTATAGTAGTTTGACATCTAGTTCATAACAAAGAAGGTAGTAAAGGGATAATATTTGGAAGATTTCCTCATAGAACATCCTTCTTTAGAAGAAATTACTATGAATACCAAACCAAAAGATAAAGAAATATTCTTTGTATAGGACTCCCCCAAGACATGGGAAATTTATTTTTATAGTGTATCCAAGATCCCAATAGGAAATAGGATGGAAGACCCCAAGATCAATAAAGTCGAGTTGGGAGTTATTCTTATATCTCCAACAAAGGAATTATTTCTTTATTCCTTCATGTTTTTAGAAGGCTGCACTAATAATGAGGTGGAGTAGTAGAACCTCATTGTAGGCTTATAACTCACACTAAAAATCATGGTGATCCATCTAAATGTAAAAGGGGTGATTCAGAGTTGATAGTCAAACAATTCAATAATGATTATTCTATTAGAAAAGAAGAGCTGATCCCCTTTCTTGACTATGTCTGAGGATTGATGGATTAATTCCCCTTGAAGACAATGTTGACTCATGTCCCGAACTCAAAGAATGATTATGAAGATGCACTAGAAAATGAAGCTACATCTTTGAAAGATCTACATAGGGAATAAAAATTTATCAACATTGAATGTCGTAGAATGGTATCACCATTTATTTAGAGTAGCATGGAAGAGATCAACAAGGTTAAATATACCCATGAACTAGAGAATACTATGAATGGTTGGATGATACCCATCCCAAACTATCTCTAAAGTGGGAATATTCCATTGGAATGAGCTAGAAAAGATTATATCTGATGATGAGTAGTTAATTCTACCCTCTATGACAGCCTGAGTCATCAGAAGGTCCTCTATAAATGAGATTTCGACAAGATCCTCCTCAGATGCATTAATGGAGAGGATACTATCACCATTATACAAGAATTCCATGCCAGCGACTGTGGTTCCCATCATCCAGAGACCAATATTTCTTACCAAATCATAATTATTGGATATTTATGTATTTTTATGATGCAATAATGTACATAATTGACCAAAAGGTTTCATCCTTATCAAGTGCATTCCACAAGGGGAATTGGTGACTCCTATGCTATTTATATGAGGGAGGGTATGGTTCCACAAGGGGAATTGGTTTTGGTCTTTAGGACCCTGATGATACTTGGGATGAAACCTCTAAAGCTTGAAAAAAATGAGAATGGCCTTTTTCAATCCATAAGGTATATTCTAACAGATAATATCCATTGATCACCATGGATGTTGTATATACTACACCCCTACCAACTCAATATTTCTCAAGAAATATTTCATGATATTAACGATGTAAGGTCCTAGTCCTATGACCCAAAACTACAAGACACTATTCACCAATACTGCATGGTGTTAAACTGCACAGAGTGGTCCTTATCACATGATACTAAAAGGAATGAACCATATCATCATAGTCACAAGACATTAAATTTTATGGAAATGTATTCAACTCATGATGTTAAAATATAGTCTTACCCTATTCACCAAGCATAGGATGCCCTGGGTGATATGCATAGGAAGCCTCATGTGATGAGAATGGGAAACTCTTCATATGAGATGATTTCTTAAACTCATATGAAAATATTCTTATGATATTATTTCCCAAAAACCTAGGAATATTTTAATTAATAATCCCCACATCCCTTATTATCACTACTTCCATGGAACAATCATACTTACTACATGATGTTATATGTAGTGATGCTTGGATCCTACATCCTAGTCCAGCCGAAATTTGATAAATTTTTCCCCATTCCCTGCATATGAGTCAGATCGGTGCATGGAATCCTTACCCAGAACTAAATATGACTTAATTATTGTTTCCATAGGATATATAGAAATGCATTGACCTTTATTTTCCGGACCAACCACAAATTCCAAACTCGGGTACAATTGTCTTTTCTAGTGTTTGACTCCATGTCATTCATTCATGTCCAATCCCTCCTCACCAGCTAATGAATCTACTCCATAACCACTAATGTGCATTATTCACTTCACCATATTTATTTTAATTCTCCCATGAAAAAGGGAAAACCCCACCATTACTTGTTTCTCACACTGAGCATAGCTCACATGGGCTTAAAAATCTTAGTAAGGGCCTCCTCGCATGGTCAGGTCACTTCGTGGACCAAGAACCATGAACTTAAACTATGTGTATTTTATCTTAAAGTCATTTTTTCAATGCAATACTTCATACATACTCTTCACATTGGGTAACCTATGTCCTTTATGCCTAACATTAAAATTCATGGTTGAAGTCCCTTTCATACAATGTTAAATTTTCCATTGTTGTGGCCCTCTTTTGAGAGAACCACCATTACCAATGTTGGTACCATTCCACACCTATATATCAGAACTACATGTGGATTAATTCTCATCCTAATGAGGTACATAGTGATTCTTGTATTCTATATCCTAAACTAGCTATAATATGATAAAATAACCCTTTTCTATATAAGAACCTGATTAGTGTGGCGAATCCATCCTAGAATTACATGTGACTTGATTCTTATTACCATAAGATATATAGTGATGCCCAGATCTCAAATCATGATTCCATTCACAAATGTTACCTTAATTACGTATGAGTTATACTTTTGTAGGGAACACTCTACCCATTCCCGGTCAATTCTATCCTAAATGTACCCTTCATACTCATTCATGTTCATTTCACAAATCATAGTTCATGTCTTGGAAGACTCAGATCCCCATAAAATTCCACTAGCTATTGGTAATAAGTGAACCCAAATCCAAAGGTCACATTCATTTTGACTATGAATAATACAACTCAAAACATGACTATGCATAATATGCCTCCAAACGCGTCCTATCAATCAAAGGAATTTCCAACACCAGGAAAAAAATTCCTCTCATCTCCATACGCTTTGATGATGTTGTAATAGAAATTGATTTTAGAACATGGTCCACAATCATCCATTACATGCCTATCCCATCCCACTCCTTTATATCCATGAACCCCGAAGCCACTAATTATAACCTTCCCTCTTCATTCCCAGATAATGATAGAGCATTCTTAGCTGGATCACCATGAAATGGATGGTCCTGAATGAAAGACCTTAAAAGGCACACTGTATGTCCTTGTTGCATGGCATTAAACTATAGGGAAACATCCTCTATATAATATATTAAACTACATGGTTCACATCCCTATAATATGACATAAAATTATGCATTGATGTGGCCCTCTCCTGAGAGGACCACCGTTCTAGGTATCAATCTCCTATCACACCTTTATGTTAGAACTATGTGTGACTTGATTCTCATTCAAATGGGATACATAGTTATGCTTAGATATCTCATTCTAGGACCAACCACCATATAAAAAATGTCTACCCCAATCTCCCACACATGGCCCTAATCCATTCTAGTAATTCTAACATGAGCCCCTTTATTGAAAAAAATAATTATTAGAGTAAAGTGCCATTCCCTAATCCATGGAAAATGCTAATCTAAGCATTTACTTCATCCTCAAATGCATTCCTTTCACAAAACAAACTTCATGGTTTCAGGAAAATAAAGACATCATTAACCTCCTATGGACACCGATAATAATAGTGTCTAACTCCAAGGGACACTTTGTTTTGACTATGAATAATATACCTCAAACACAACTTTGCATAATACGCCTCCAAATATGGCCTGTTAATCAAAGTTATTTTCATCCCCAGGAGAAAAATCCTATTATCTATATATTCCCCAACAACATTGCAATGGGACTCACTTTTCAAACATGGTCTATGATCATTACTTGCATACTTGTCCCATGTCATATCTTTAGGATAAAAAATTCCTAGGTCACGACTTAAAAATTTCCCTCCTCATGTTTAGAAAGTGTTGGATAATTCTTGGCCTGCAAGACCTACTTGGGTCATTATCCCCATAGATCATGGTCAAAGATGTTTGACCTAAAACATCATTGAATCAGTCTGACATGAAAGAATCTAAACCGCCAATGGAAAGAGAAGCGATTCTCACCAGAATGAAAACACACAAAGCACACCCTAGGAAAAAGTTGAGTCTTAGCTTTCTAGTCATGCACTCCACATAATTTAGAAAAAATTGAGCAATTGAAATTAAAAAGGAACAAAAATTTTTAGGTCAAAAACCTATAAAGGGAGGCCTAATAAAAAGTAAAGTCTCACTCACTAAGTCACATTTATAACTGACTCAGAAAAACATTAGGGTAATGACACAAAAGAAACAAAGTTTGTAGGGCCTTTCATGTGGTTCTAGTAATAGTTGGGTAGGGTTCTAGGACCTTGGAAAAACTTAGAGCATATTCCTATTCATATAATTATAATTACAACACATTGATACAAGGGTCTTTATTCAAGTGATACATATTTAATGTTATGCTATAATTGAAGAGAAAATAGGGATAAATACATATATGGTCGAGGATAAAATTATTTTCATTTATGGAGAAAAAGTTATAGGAGCATCCAAAAGTTGGAGCCTCTATTTCGTATTTTAAAAAAGACCATCAACATAAATTTTGAATTAATGGAGGGCCTCCTAATCCTTATCAATAGCCTATCAAATCCCTTATAGCTTGGTAGTCTTAGTCACCTAAGTAAGGAAGAACACCTCCACTAAATCCACAATATTGGTCTTTCCCTCAACCTAAACCACTTATAGTGAATGGTGAGGTTGTATAATCTCCCTTATGCTAGTATCTATTTCTTGTTAGAGGTTTAATATTTGAAGGGATTTCTCACCAACCAATTTCTCGCACTCCTCTAACTTTTTGTTGTTATTGAGATCTTCTTAGAATAATGCATCTTGAAGATCATGAATTTTGTGAGAATTTTTTATTTAGTGAGGAGCTTTTGTGACTCATGTTATCACTCCCATCGGTTAATTTACAGTATAGTGTATCACACAATAATAAAATAAACCATACCCCAACATGATGAACATGATCTAGATCCGATGAAGTTGTGAGGGTGGATCCACCATAGGTGTATTTGAGATCAACTCCTAGATATCTTTCTATATGAACTAAAAACATACTTGAAGAGCATCCTAAGCCTCCTGGTTTTCTAAAGAGCTAGTCTCAATAAGGGACGTACACTCTGGGACTAACTTACTTATCAAAACAGCTTGGATTGTCCTTTATGTAGTAATGACACCCCCTCCTTGCACTATTTTTTGGGTTAGGTTGGAGGATTCCCCTTCAAGTTCGACTAGTACATCTAATGGTACTGAAAGATGAATGAAATTAGTCACAGAAATTGGAATATAGTAAAGAGAAACATAAAATGTGATCAAAGAGGTTGATGAAACCCACTCATTGATGGATTAACCATGTGGATAGATTCCTCCCTACCATTCTCAGGATCAACAGTTCGAATTTGGATCTCCTGATGGGAAGCATCGTCCATAGTTTTCATGGGACTCACTATGGAAGGCTCATGAGAATCCCCTGCTTTGGGACCTTGAGTTAGTGATCCTTTTGCAATGGGAGTAGGATGGACCTCGACGGCCTGGTCAGGGATCGCCTTGGAAATGTTTCCTGTAATCAAAGTTTCACAAGTCAAGGTCTTTGATTTAATGCATCAAACATAGGGCGGTTGGACCTATGTGAAAACATAAAAAGGAGAAAACTCATGCATTTCCAATTCCTCATCAAAGTCCCTAAACTCCTCTAGAGAGGTGGGAATATTAATGATTTTCAAAACATATTAAAATTCCATTATTTCATTATATAATTCTTTAAATATCATAGTATCCTCACTAGTATGGGTATCTGAGACATGTGGCTTAGGACCAAAATTGGCTCTACCATCAATTATGTCCCCAAACTTCTTAACAGCACAAATTTTTTGGGCCCCTCTAAATCAGGGCCAGCACTAATACCTTCATTAGATATCCTAATATCCTAATCAACCCCTTTAGAGTTAGGGAAAATACTAGTGGTGGTTTTCAAGGATCCTACAGTATATATAGGGGATATGAAACATTGAAAGGAGAAATAGTTAGTGATGAATACATAACACCTTATGATACATGTTGGACATTACTAGGATTCTTCACTCCCTATAAAGTAGCGGTAGAAGATGTGGTTTCATCCCTTAACACTTCTCCTATCAGGGGAACTAACTCACTGAAAAGGATCTGTTCCTCATCAGGAGTACCCTCCTCAGTTATTGAAGGGTCAACTCTAAGTCCCTTGAGAAACGAGAAGGGAGTATATTTTTCAATCCACAAGTAGGATTATATTCATAGTCTAGACAAATTGAGAACAAATAATGTTTTGAAAACTCACCATGTTTTGTGATACACTTGGCCAATGCATTTATTCTCCACCATCCCTTTGCCTCTGATTTTGAAATACTGGCACCTACTCCTACAAATACCAGTACTGAAGGAGTGAACAGAGAGCGTTCCCCTACCATATACTCCTCTATAAACCTACAACCCAAGTAAAACTCCCTTGATTCAAGAGTGGATCCTACAACCCCAATGGGGGTTCCCATCGATCCATATTTTGGTGACTCAGACTCCACCCTTGGTGCCTATTCTTCTTCCCAGTATAAATTGAAGTTATGTAGTTACTCTAAAAAAATGGAAATGAATGAGGAATAGAATGAAGAATAGAATAATTTCATTCCTCATTAACTTCAATGAAATCATCCCATTCATCGATTAATTGACCAGTCACCCCTTCAGTCGCACCCTAGTTTATCATATCTTTCACCTGCTTCATTGAAGGAATCCAGTCATCAGTGGAATTTATAATAATCTCAATTTATTAAAGGTAATTTTCCACTTCAGTAGGGTTTGTATCATATTTGAAGCTTAAAGGGGCTTGAATTTCCTTAATCTACGGGAAATGTATTCCATATCAGATTAATATCCATAAATTATGAATTTCATAGGTCATATCATGCCATATTTCAACCTCCTTGGGTTGAATGTAGTTTGAGTCTTCCATGATTGGTTGTTAAGATGACCTAAAATCCCTTGATTATATTTATTTTCTAGGTATCTCCATCACAACAGGAGGGTGGGAAACCATAGCTCGAGTTTCCTCTTGGTGGTGATGACTAGACCATCTGGGATTAATATTTGTAGTATCTTCAAATATATCCTATTGTGAGGCCCACATCTGAGATCATTTAGAATATTTTAGATCCCCATAATCATCATCCTTGGGTTAATCCTTTTTACCACCCTTTACCCACCCAAATTTTTTCATATCCTCAAATCAGGGGACACTTGTTTTTAATTCCCCTTAAGGGTATAAGGAAATTTTGGTAATATCATACCCAAAATTCAACCAAATTGACACAACCAGAGGAGGAAACTTGATTACTGCTTGATTTAGCTCCAAATTAATGAGAACCTAGAGCTTTTAGGACACTATTGATACCTTCTCATATCATACGTGAATGGGAGGGGATATAGTTGGTTATTTCAGGAAATTAAATTGGCATGCAAATCTGTATAGAGCATAAGATTTGAAAATGACCTCACCATTAATCTGGGTTTCCAACATGATATCTCTGAAATATATCATGTATGACCTCAGTTTGTCATTACCAGGACCCTTGTTAGTAAATGTTCCAGTTTTTGGATCCTAATATGGGAAGAAAATAAATTCCCCCAATAGGTTTAGGTTCTTTAAAGATTCATCGTACCTCAAGGACATAGGTTGGATACCAGAAACAACTTGTTAAAATAGTTGAAATTCGCCTCCAAGAACCCTGACTTCACTCATAATAGCATAAAAATTGAAGTGTGTTGTGTTCCATCCCCACAAAACTTGAAATGGACTCAAAATATAGAAGGGGGCCTTCCCTGTATACATATTTAGTAATCACTAGTGTACATTTTTCAAGATAGGGGCTACCAACCCCCCATGTTTCCTTCATCCAACCTAATTGCCATATCAAACATCCTAGGCCTCACATCGCCATTAGACTCATGGATTGACAACATGTAGACACTCAACCAAATTTCTAGAAACATAACAAGGTGGGTTTTTTTGGGGATTTCAGACTTGAATACATACCCCCATCGATCATATTGGACCTACTCTATCATAGGCTAAAACTTACTCAGGATGCCTCTATTTTTCAATTAGGGACATCCCATTGGGTGCTGGAAACTAGGACCTTATCCTTTTGGTTCTAGAAAAACCTTTATCCATGACTTAGAATGGAAATATTCCCTTGGGATGGGATATTAATTCTTGAAATACTATGTTACCTGTAATAACTCTTGATCCAAAATAATAATTCGTTCAACATTATCGCACGTCACTTTCAGTGGAATAAACTCATTGTAGGTTTCTGGAAGAGCAGAAGTGTTTGATGGGTCATGCCCAACTTTTCTTTTTTGTCACGATTGATGATAAATATGAAATTTACATGATGATAAACACCATGATCAATATGATTAAATCAAAGAAAACAAAAAATGGATAAAACACCAGAACCGAAGCATATGGTCATCACATATTATTTATAATTAATTTAATTAATTAAATAATTACCTTGTGAGAATTCTTTATTCATTGATGGATTTTGAAAATAGATCTATGTTGCACCATCATTGCATTGTAGGAATCAAGAGTAGATTCTCTCTAGAGGTGATCCACACATGGTCTAAAAATCTCTAAACATTATCTTAGGAATCTCCGAGTGATATCATGACATATCCTAACACTTAAGTCATTCACTTTTGATTGCATTGAGAATCACTTCCAAATGATTCTCCTTGATCTCTATAGAATTTAGAGTGGATGGTGGAGGAATATTTCTCTCTGTTATTGGAAGCTTTCTTAGAGATGGATCTCTTTAGGTCTTGAGAGGATTATATCTGGCTATTGTTGTGCACAACACAAAATGAAACTGGCTCTTTTGAAAAAATAATAAAATTAGGTTTATAAACCACTAGGGTTAGAAATAAATATTTCAAAAGTTAACTTCATTATTTATTTAATCCCTTAAAAAACCCCATTTCTAAAATAATAATAATAATATTATTATTTACTAACCTGGTATTAACTTTAAAATTAAATTAAATATTATTTAATCAAATAATATTCAATATATATTATTTCTCACCCGGACATTATACTCAGTTTTCCATTCCTCCACAATATTTTTCAGACATTAAATAATGACCATTTATTTAATAAATAAATATCACTTTATTATTTTCTAATAAATAAATAAATATTATATTTACTAAATAGTAAATAAATATTTATTAAATATTCCTCTTACATAATATTATCTCAAATAACTGGTGAAAAAATATATGCGATCAATAAAACATGAATAATTATTAAAACACTTATAGGAATAATATTTATTCAACTTGTTAAATAATAAATAATAATATATTATTTAACTTAGATTCTAGATACACTTAGTGTGAGACCCTCTAGGCCTCTTTCTCAGTAGTATTAGGCGAACCAGCCTAAAGTACAAGGTTAGAATCTAGTAGTGCGCTAAGACACCCATATAGAAAGAATTTAATGTCGTAATGAAATAATACCTCATATGTATGATTACTATGTGATATAATCCCTTTCTCACGATATCTCTAATCAAACAGGTTGCATGCATGCTAGTGACATAAACCTATGTGCTCGATGTCACTTTGTTTGACTTTCTAGAAATAGAACTTGCCTATATAACACCATGTCCATTGATTTATTTGGGTTATATCATTTCCATAAAAGGGCCTGAGATGTAAAATTTCATTAAAGAACTGAAGGGACAAATCCTTTCTCGCATTATTCATTAATATAATATTACTCATGATACACCCAACGTATCCTACCTCACTATGAACATATGCCATCACAGTTTTCATTAATACATCAAAGTACATGATTTATAATACTCATTAATAATAATCTTAAATTCTAAGGATAAATAAAAATGTTCATAGATAGGAACATCCAATTACCCATATAAATATGGACTTCCTACTACTGGGTCTTATTCTCATAATATCCTACACTAGATATTACCAATGGTGTATACCATGAGAAAGTGCCTCAAAGTCCTATGAGTCTCCACCATTGATAGCCTGAATCATTTTTATCCTTAAAATGATTTCATCTGGATATAGAACATATATTTAATAATACTATCATGGCACTTCTGGGTTCTCATCATAGTGGGGAACTTCTACGACCTTTCAGTGTGACAACCACTCTTAGGACATTATCACACACTATATTACAAAAAATAACAATCATGATATGATATGGACTTTATTAATATTTAAAACTATAAATATAATTTATAATAAAGTACAAAAAATTTTAATCTAGGGAACCAACTCCAACTAACTCCCAGTTGCACTAGAGCCAACTTCTAACAACCTTCAGTCCACTAGCTCTCACATGATACTCATGATTCTGCCGAGATAGGCCTTTAGTCAAGGGGTTTTCCACATTTCCCTCCATGGGTACTCTTATTACTAAAAATTCACCCCATGAGAAAAATACCTCAAGAGGTGATACTTTCAGAGTATATGGTTTGTCTATTGGTGTGACCTTGGCTCTTTTCAAGATCCACCACCATGGTATTATCATAATACATTATGATAGGGTCTTTAATATTAGGTACCGCACCAAGATCTTGGAAAAATTTCCATATCCAAATGGATTTATTGGATACCTCAGAAGCCACTGTATACTTAGACTCCACTATAGAATTAGAAAAAACTAGATACTTTAAAATCTTCCAGCTCACAGCTCCTTTGTTAAGACAGATAACATATCCTGATAGCGACTTCATATCATTCTGATCTATTTGAAAACTGGCATCAGTTTAACCTTTGATGACTAACTTCTCATCTCCTACATACACCAGGAACATATCCTTAGTTATTCTCAAATACTTTAGGATAACCTTAATAGTAGACCAATTCTATTCTCCTAGACCTTCTTGATATCTTGCTACCATGCTCAATGCATATGAAAAATCAAGTCTAGTACATAACATGACATACATTATTGATTCTATTAATTAATCGTATAAGATATTTATCATCCTCTCTTTCTCCAATTGTGTCTAAGGACACATTTTCTTAGAAAGATGTATACCATATAACACTAGAACCAATCCACTCTTGGATTGTTCCATACTAAATATCTTTAGTATTTGGTCAATGTATGTACTTTTAATTAGTCCAAGAAGCCTCTTGGATCTATCACAAATGATCTTGATCCCTAGAATATAGGCTACTTCATTGAATTCATTAATGGAGAAACAATTGTTCAACCAGTTCTTAATAGATTGTAATACTGGTATTTCATCTCTAATAATTAATATTTCATCAATATATGCTATTAAGATAATGACCACATTCTTACTAAACCTCTTGTAAACATATGGCTCAAATTCATTCTTAATGAAACCAAATTCTTTATAGATTCATTAAATCAAATGTTATATAACCTAGATGCTTGATTCAATCCATAAATGTATCTATGCAACTTTCATATCTTTTTGGAATCAAATGGAGTCACAAACCCTTCTGGTCGTGTCATATATACATCTTATTGAAGGTTGCCATTATGGAAAGAAGTTTTGATGTCCATCTTCCAAATTTCATAGTCATGGTAAGATTTTATATCAAGTAGAATTTTTATTGATTTATACATGGAAACTGGTGAAAATGATTCATTGTAGTTAATTCCTTGATGCTATTTAAAACCTTTAGCCACTAGCATTACTTTATAGGTATTTAATTTACCTTTCATGTCTAGTTTTCTCTTGAATACCCATTTCCACCTAATAGGATTTACATAAACTGGTGCATCGACCAAAACCCAAAATTTCTTCTAATACACAGATTATATTTCATAATTCATGGCTTCCTTCCATCTTATAGCTTTTGAGATCTCTATTTCCACTATATAGGAGAGCGGTTCATCATTTTAAACCAATAATGAGTCACCATATTCAGTGAATAGAAAAACACATTTTTTTGGTTCTTTAACCTATCTTGTGATCCTATCTAGCACTTGTGTTTTATGAACTAATTCTTCCATGGGGACCTATGAAATCTATTCCTATAACAAATCTTGTTTATTATGAGCATAAACTTTATATAAGTCAATATATCTCCCACTATCATTTTTGAGTATGTGGTCCCTCTTAAGAAAGACATATTGTCTGGTGACATTCACTTTATTGTCTGAGGGGTTTCATAGGTAGTATCTTTTTGTTTCCTTAGTATACCCTATAAAGATACACTTTGTGACCCGAGTTGCTAGTTTTTTCCTGATAAGGCCTTAATAAATGGATTGCAACCCCATAAACATGTATGTGACAAAACATGTTTCTTTATACTTTACCACTCAAAGAGAATTCCATTTTATTCTTTATTTGGTACTCAATTTAATTTATATGCTACAGTTTATAATTCATATCCCCAAAAGGATAATGAAAGATCTACATAACTCATCATTAACCTTACCATGTATAACAAGGTATGATTCCTCATTTCACCAACACCATTCCACTATGGTGTGTAAGGTGAAGTGAGTTGATATAGAATCCCAAACTCCCATATAAAGTTGATAAAATCTTGGTTAAGATATTCACCACCTCAGTTTGATCAAATCTTCTTTATATTATTTCAAAGTTGATTCTCTACTTCATTCTTGAATTCTTTGAATTTTTTAAAGGAATAATACTTATAACTCATTAAGTAGAAATATCCCTATCTAATCAATTCATCAGTAAAAGTTATGAAGTAAGAATATTCACCTCTATCTTCTATTGGAAATGGTCTACACACGTTAGTGTGTATCAATCCTAGAAGATCTATGGACCTTTCATCCTTTCCATCAAATGGAAGTTTGGTCATTTTACTTGTAAATAAGCATGAAATATTTCAATTTTTTTTAGATCATAAGAGTCTAAACAACCATCTTGAAAGATCTTTATCAAACACTTCTCATTTATATGAACAATATGACCATTCCATAGTTGGGTGTTATATGAGTTGTGGGAACATGATTTGTTATCTATTTCCAATACTTGGTTTTTGTAATTTAATACATAAAGACCATTATTTAAATGCAACATACTATAAAATATATTTTAATTATAAAATAAATACATTTTTTTTTCTGAACTTGAAAATAAAACCATCTGCATCTAGTCATGATACAGAAATTATGTTCTTGGTAACCATTTGTAACACCCCGAGATTTTATGAATTATTATTTTTCAAATTAATTTATCTGTTTGATATTTTTCATTTGGCATGACACTGGAAATAATTCTTTATATATATATATATATATTAAAAAACTAAGTCAAACATTCCTTTCATACAACATTTACTTGGCTTGTGCTACATGCAATACCGACTTGGATTGTACTACACGCAATATAGACTTGGTGTACATTACACACAACATAGATGTTTCTACAAAACATCATTTTATTGTAATAATTATTTAAATGAGATAATTATAACCTATCCGTTAAAATTAGTTATATAAATATTAATGACTAATTTTAAAATATTTTTTACAATTTTTTTAAATAGATAAAACATATTGGTAATGAAATATATTATTTTTGATAAAGTCCTTTTATGTTAAAAAATACAGTTTTCTCAAATGAACATCTTTTAATAATAAAATTAATTTTAGAAAAATTAAGAAATTTAATTTGATAAAATAAACTTCATTTTTTAATTTATAATGTCAAAAATATATTAGAGTTAATTTTTTGGGATTTTTCTAAGAAACTTCATTTTTTTTGATGAATAATGAAAAATACTGCTTTTTAGTTAAAAACTTCATTTTCATTTAAATAACTATTAATGCTAAATTATATTTTAAATTTATTTTAAGGCCAAATTATATCAATTATACATATATTAATATAATTTATGTTATTATAATCAATTTCACTTTGAAATTGAATATAAAAACTTAATAAACTTTTGAACTTCTTTCAACTTTAAAAATCCGTAATTTTGTCCCATCTGCGGGATTAGAATTAACCTTAATTTTTCTGCTTCTTTGAATTGAATTTTGAAAAACTGAAATAAAACATTTTAATAAGTATAATATTTATAGAATAATTATATCATGTTTATTTTTGACCAAAATGATCAGTAAAAGTGATTAAAACTAATCATAGTGATTAAGGTCAAATTAAGCTTAATTAGGGACTAAACCTTAATCTTAGAAGCCAAAATGACCTTGAAACTTATCAAAAAATCATTTTTATGGACATGTTTAGGAAATAAACCTTAAATTATTTATTTATTTTATTTTTATGACTTTGTTTTATGCAAGATCATGTGTACACCTAACTTGTTTTAAAAAATTCCATGTGAGTACTTTTCATTCCCTATAAATAGACACCACCTCTCCCACATCCTCACACCTCTAAAAAATCTTAGGTTAGGACAAGATATTCCCAATAAACCTACAAAAATCCCTAAATTACTACTAGAATCATTATCTTGGTCAGAAGGAAATCCAAGTAAGCCTTTTGGCACAAACCAAAAGGAGTTACTTGATTAAGAGGTAAGGTCTTCTCTCAAGTCCTTCCTTTTTTTAATTCTCCACCCCTCCACTCTCTTTATTCCATGATTTTATAACAAAAAATTATCCTCAATATACTAGTATGTTTTTTTTCTAATTATTATAACTACACTTACACAAACCTCTATCTAATGGGTAACAAATATACTATTTATGTGTACGGACAACTACCACCTCACTAAAAGATGATTATTTATTTTTACTTTACTGCCTCTCATGGTAGAAATTATGATGGAAAATATGTTTATATATGTAATATATTATATTAATTATTTATTTAAGCTTATTTATTCCTTTTAAAACACATATCTTTTTTACTTTTTATTTGGTGTAAATACAATAATTTCATTTGAGGAAGTGTGGACTACCACCCCCTCAAAGCGATGTGATTCGTTCACACAGTTCATAGAATGTATTAAGGATGGGTTTAGGGAAATTATATTATATATAAGATATAATAATTCTAATTTAATAATGATATATATGAATATATATACATATATGTATTTTAATTTCTTTCTTTCAATACGATAATAAAAAAAACAGCGTTCATGCGTACATATGGCTTACCGTCTCCATCAACGGTGTATTCCATTTTATACTTCTATATTATATTATAACACACATATAATGAATATAAATGATATTTATATCATGTTTTATATTATGTAATCATTATATAAGGATAAAAGATATAAAAAATTAAGACACAAGTGAAGAACAAAGCAAATATTACCCGAAGTGAAACTTTAACATAGGATTGTTAACAAGAGGGTAATATAAGGTAATGATAAAACCAAATATGATATTAGATATAATAATATGGTTCTGTAAAATATGTATTATAAATTGATATTTATTATAAAATAGTTTTGAATGAGTGTGATGAGAGTCAAGACACAAGGTAAGGGGATTTCATCTCACTTTTTATTTTCGTGAGATACATGCTTTATTCACCACCCACTCATTTTTTGTGGTGTGTATAAGGACCATGGGTGTATTAAATGATTATTATAATTAAATTATGGGTATTTACATATCCATTATATGATATTTATTTCTATGGGGTTTAAGTTTCAAAAGTTACCAAATTGGTAAAATAGTTTTGTCTAAATTTTCCTTTTTGAGACTCATGTTTTGTTATGCACCTAAATTCTTTTTCAAGGTGTATATAATTCCATTTTACATGTTATATCATAAATCTCAAAATTTTAATGATATTTTAAGATTCATGTAATTTAATTTTCTTACTTGGATATTTTGATCCCAAGTTACCAAGTGATAAGAGTTTATCGAAACAATATCATCTCCTTTTGAGATTGTTAATCATTATGCTCATTTAATGAAATATTATGATCTATATCTCAAAAAAAATAATTATCTTCCTTATCCTCTATTTATTAAAGATATATCAACATATTAGTACCATTTTTCAACTATTTGGATCTTAATATAAGTAAGAATTTTTTTTAATAAAATTTGACCATATTTCTCTCTTCGATTGAAAATCTGTTTTATTTCAAAAAATGCATTTTCAAAAATATTTTCAAAAATGTTTTAAAATGATCCCTGAAGACCATTTTAAAGGAAAAAGGATTTTAAATTTTTGTATGGTTTTTAAATCTTTCTTTATAATTTTTCAAATCCATTTTCAAATAAAATGTTTTTCAAAAATGTTTTCAATCTTCTTTTATAAGTTTTTAAGGAAAATGGTTTTCAAAACATTTTTCAATATTTATTTATAAGTTTTCAAATAATTTTAAAAGTAATGGTTTTAAAAACTTTTCCATGATTTATTTATATTTTTTCAAAGTATTTTCAAAGAAATGGTTTTCAAAACATTTTCAAGCTTCTTTTATAAATTTTCAAGGAAAATGGTTTTCAAAAGGTTTCATGTTTTTAAAAATCATTTTTCAATAAGAAAGAATATTTTCCTCAAGAATTGTTTTAAAAACATATTTCAAAATTATTTTACATATAAGATGAAATATTTTGATGTTACTCATGCCTTTCCATGAAATTATCTAAAGGTTCTATTTATATTCTTTCTATGAATGGTTTATTCTTTGATGTCTATAGGTTCCAGGCGCAACAGAAGCACATGGATCTGGGTATACCGAACTTTAATTTTTTCATTAATAATGATTAATCTAAGATCGATCACGATGATAAAATTCCATATCTTTAGAGTAGAATGAAGAATGAAAGAAAAGAGTAGAGTTCCAAAACCATGGAGAGGATCATCATATGTTTATTATAATTAATTTAATTAAAAGATAAGAATTACCTTGATGGAATTATCTCTTCATTTATGTTTCCAGTCACATTCCAATGTGATCCATCATTGCATCATAGAATCCAAGTGTAAGATTCCTCTAGAAGTGATCCACACGTGCTCCACGTCTCTCTAGATGTTGCCGAAGGGATATCTAGGTGCTAGAATGAAAGATAATTTACTTGTAATTTCCACCTTCGATCACCTTGAGAGCCGCTTCCAAAGTGCTCTCCTTGATCTGATGGAGGAGGATATCTCTCGTAACTTGAGAGTATTCTTGGAGGAAAAATAATTCTCTCTTCACTTGAGATATTTCTCTAGATACATTGCACACAACCACAAATAATGGATAACTCTAATGATAATAATATAATTGGGATTTTATTAATTAGAATAATAAAATTAATTAATTACCCAAAAGCATTTATTAATTTCATTTAATTCTCAGTAAGAACCCATGTCTAATAATAACAGTTGAATATTATTATCACTTGAAATGCACCCAAAGAATTACACCTAATATTATTTAATTAAATAAATAATATTATTTCTCACAAATCCACAGAAAAACTACACAACATGTATATATTAATATACATGGTGTGTACTTTTGTTTTTTTTCATTTTCTTTATTTCCTCCACCACATTTATTAGACCTTGAATAATGAATATTTATTTTTCAAATAAATATCACTGCATTACTTTCTAATAAATATATTATCTCACCCATAATATATTCTCTCAAATAACTAGTGTTGAAATAAATGAGACCAAACATACTTGAATAATTATTAAACCATAATTGGGAATAACCTTTATTCAACTTGTTAAATAGATATTTAACTGAGATACTTGGACACACTAAGTGTGTGACCCTCTAGGCCTCTTTCTCAGTGGCATTAGGTGGAACCTGCCTAAATTCCAAGGTTAACATCTAGAAACACACCAAGGAAAACATAGAGAAAGAAGTTAATTCCACAGTGACATGTCACCTCCTATGAACGCTTACCGTGTAATGTAATCCATTTGTCTCAATATCTCAAATAAAACAGGTTTCATGTTAGTTCCATCAACCCATGTTCTCGATTATTCTTTCTTTGAATTTTCAGAATTAAACTCGCCCATTCCTCACCATGACCATAGATTTATTTAGGCTATATCAATTCCATCAAAGGGCCTAAGATATCAACTCTTGTTATGGGAAAAAAAGGAAAAATACTTTCTCGCATTATCTATTAATGCAGTATTACTCATGATGCACCCAACATATCCTACCTCACTACAAATATTGTGTCATCATAGTTTTCATCAATATATATAAGTGCATGATTTGTAATACCCATTAATAATAATCTTAAATTCTAAGGACCAATACACACGTCCATAGATAGGAACATCCAATGACACTATGAAATGTGGATTTCCTACTGTCGGGTCTCGTTCTCATAATATCCTCCTAGATATTACCAACGGTGCACACCATGAGAAGGTGCCACAAATTTTTATGAGTCCTAACTCCTAATGGCATGTACTATTTTTGTTCCTCAAATAACATCATCCAGCCATATAAAATATATTCAAGAATAGTGTTATGGAACTTCTAGGTTCCCATTATAACAGGGATTCTCTATGACCCTTTGGTGCAACAACTATCCTTAGGACATTATCACATTCATTTTCACGCATAAGAATAGTCAAGATGTGATAAGGTATTTATTATTGAATAAAGTACAGAGTAGTTGGTTCTAGGACACCAACTCCAACAGACTCCAACTTGGACTAGAGCCAATTGCTAACAACCTTTAACCTACTAGCTCTCACATGATATTCATGCTTTTACTGAGATATTCATTTAGTCATGGGGCCATCCATGTTCTCTTATGTGGACACTATTCTCATAGAAAATTCACCCATTTGATATAAATCCCTCAAGATGTGATACTTCCAGAGAATGTTCTTTGTTTGTTGATGTGACCTTAGATCTTTTACAAGAGCCACCACTACAGTATTATCACAATAAAATGTGATAGTATCTCTAATACTAGTCACCACAACAAGATCCTGGAAAAAGTTTCGAATCTAGCTGGCTTCCTTGGATGCATTAGAAGTTTCTATATATTCAGAACCCACTATAGAATCGACGAAAACTGGCTGCTTTGAACTCTTCCAGCTCACAGCTCCTCTGTTGAGACATAAAACATATCATGATTGTGACTTCAGATCATTCTGATCTATCTGGAAACTAGCATCAGTATACCCTATGATGACATGATCCTCATCTCCTCCATACACCAGGAACATATCCTTAGTTCTTCTCAGATACTTAAGGATAGTCTTAACAACAATCCAATACTGTTCTCCTGGGTCTTCTTGATATCTACCTACCATGCTTTATGCATAGGCAACATCAATCCTAGTACATAACATGGCATATATGATGGATCCTATAGCTAAATCATATGGGATCTTACTCATCCTATCTTTATCCTGTTGTGTCCGAGGACACATTCTCTTAGAAAGATGTAGGACATGTGACACTAGAATCAATCTCCTCTTGGATTGTTCCATACTATATCTCTTTAGTATCTGGTCAATGTATGTACCCTGAATTAGTCTAATAATCCTCTTGAATATATCACGAATGATCTTGATTTCTAGAATTTAGGCTGCTTCACCTAAGTATTTCATGGATAAACACTTGTTCAACCAGTCCTTAACTGACTGTAAGATCGGTACATCATTTCCAATAAGTAATATGTCATCAATATATATTACTAGGATAACAAATGCATTCCCATTAAACTGCTTATAAATACATGGCTCACATTTGTTCTTAATGAAACCAAATTCCTTTATGGTTTCATCAAATCAAATGTTCCATGACCAAGATTCTTGCTTTAATCCATAAATGGATTTTTGCAACTTGAAAACCTGTTTGGATTTACCTGGTGTCACAAAACCTTCTGGTTGTGTCATATAGACACCTTCTTGAAGGTTCTCATTAAGGAATGCTGTTTTGAAATCCATTTTCCAAATCTCATAGTCATGGTAAGCTGTTATGACAAGTATGATTCTTATGGATTTAAACATGGAAAATGGCGACAAGGTTTCATCATAGTCAATTATTTGATGCTGTCTAAATCCTTTAGCCACTAAAATTTCTTTATAGGTGCTAACTTGACCTTCCATGTACAAATTTCTCTTGAATACCCATTTGCATCCAACAGGATTTACATCAACTAGCTCACTGACCAGAACCCAAAATTGGTTCTAATACATGGATTCCATCTCAAAATTCATAGCTTCTAGACATCATACAACTTCTAATATCTATATTGCTTCCTTGTATAAGAGAGGTTCATTATTGTCTAATAATACTAATTCACCATCCTTGGTGACTAGGAAACCAAATATCTTTGGTTCCCTTACCTCTCTTGAGCTCCTACGTAGTACTTGTGTTTTTGGAACATCTTCCATGGGGACCTATGAAACTTGTTCCTATACCAACTCCCATGTATCTTGAGCATCACCTTCGTCAAAGTCAATCTTGCTCCCACTATCCTTTTTAGGATGTTCTCCCTCTTAATAAAGATGGCTTGTCTGGCAACAATCACTTTCTTGTCTGAAGGGTTATATAGGTAATGTCCTTTAGTTTCCTTGGGATATCCTATAAAGACACACATCGTGCCTCGGGGTGCTAGTTTGTTTCCTGATAAGGCCTTAACAAATTCCTCACATCCCCATACATGTGTGTGATACAAAATGGGTTTATTTTCATTAAATAACTCAGAGGGAATTCCATTTTCCTCCTTAGTTGGTACTCAGTTTAATGTGTATGCTACAGTTTGTAATCCATATCTCCAAAAAGATAATGAAAGATCTACATGACTCATCATTGACCTCACCATGTCCAACAAGGTACAATTACTCCTTTCACTAATACCATTCCACTGTGGTGTATAAGGAGGAGTTAGTTGAGATATAATCTCAGACTCCCATAAAAGTTCGATGAATTCTTGGTACATATTTTCTCCACCTCAATCCGATTGAAGTTTCTTTATCTTTTTACCAAGTTTATTATCTACTTCATTCTTAAATTCCTTAAATTTATCTAAGGACTCTGACTTATACCTCATTAAGTAGATATAGACATATCTACTCAAATCTTCAGTAAAACTAATGAAGTAAGAATATCCACCTCTAGCTTCTACATGAAATGGTCCACACACATCTGCGTGTACCAATCCTAGAAGCTCTGTGGACCTTTCACCATGTCCACCGAAAGGCAACTTGGCCATTTTACCTTGTAAACAAGCAAGACATCTATCAAATGGTTTTAGCTCGGTAGAGTATAAATAACCATCTTGGTAGATCTTTGTCAAGAACTTCTCATTTACATGACCAAGATGGTGATGCCACAACTGGGTGTTGTATGAGTCATGTGAGTTTGTTTCATTATTGATTTCCAATACTTGGTTTTCATAATTTAATACATACAAACCATTATTTAAATGCACCATACCATAACATACATTTTTCTTATAAAAGATACAACCCTTATTTTCAAACTTAAAAATAAATGCATCCATATCCAAACATGTTACAGAAATTATGTTTTTGGTAACACTAGGAACATAATAACAGTTATGTAAAACCAAAAGAATCCTAGTTAGCAATGAGAGATGGTGATCACCAATGGATAACACAACCAACCTCACACCATTGGCAACTCGAATATCCACCTCTCCTCTGGAAATATTTCTAAATCTACTTGGTTCCTACATTTGAATACAGATGTGATCCCCACAGGCTATATCTAATACCCAATGTGTAGAAATGGAAAGATTAGACTTGATAACAGATGAACATTTAGCATCCCCATGCTTTTAGGTGCAATTACTCTTCCAGTGGCCTGACTTGCCACATTCAAAACATACCACCTCCCATTTCTTTCCCTGCCTTTGGATCATCACCTTCTTAGAGGGATGATGCTCAGGGGCTTTAGACTGTTTATAAATCCTTGGCCCCTTTTCCTTGTCCTTCATTTTCTTATTCACCATAAGGACTGCCAGTTTGTCACTCCCTATATCCTTATCTACCTAGATAATTAAGGTCAGAAGTTTTGATATAATCTTCTCATTATTGCTCATGTTTTAGTTGACAATAAATCTAGAGAAGGTATTGGGTAGTGATGATAGGATTAGATCTGTATGCAACTCATATGGGAACTTAATCCCTAATATGTACAGGCGTTCAATATAGCCAATAAGCTTGACTACATGAGGCCCAGCTGGCACAGACTCTCTAAGCTTAGTTTTGAACAATGTGTTGGAGATATCATATCTCTCCTATCTCGCCTTCTCTTGATAGACATCCTTAAGGTGAGACATCATGCTATATGAATCCACATTTTCATGTTGCTTTAAGAGCTCATTAGACATGAACCATAGCATGAAACATTAGACATATGTGGAACCATACATATGTTTCATATAGAGAGATATTCCTTCATCACTGGAAGCTTTTCTTAGTGCAACTAGAATAGGCTCCTCCAACACATACAATTTCTTCTTGTGGTGAAGGATGACACATAAAAGCCTCTACCATTACTGGAAATTGGTGCTGGTGAGAAGGTTTTCCTTCTCAAGTATGGTTCACAATGATATGTTTGAGTTTATTTTTCTTTTCATTTATACAAATTAAGATGAGCAAATATTTAGTACTTTATCATGATAAAACTAAGACAAATAAATAAATTAATACTTATTAGTCTCCCACTATTTTATCAAAATTCAATAGCCCTCACCATTGACTTCGGAATATTATATTGCCTAAATATTCTAGTGGAAAGGATTCATATTCCCCATCGAATTACCCCAAATAGGGTTGGTCAAGCAACTTTAAAGGTTTTAGGTAGGCATTCCAAATGCCAACTGCATTAACTCGGAGTTCCTTGATCTACTGAGAGGACTCCCCAATCCTTAAATCCTTTTAGTTTGGATTTCCTCAACCTTTTCCTCTTGGTCACACCAAGTCCTATTGTGGTAGTCAAACCTTGATGTGAACCAAGTCAAGTCAACCCAAAACCTTGAATTATAATTCCCTGATAATTGAAATCACCCCAACTAGGGTTGGTCAAGCACTTTGAACTATGGTTTGATTATAACCAAGATTATGGAAGGCCATACAAACTTAATATTCCTTTGAGAGATTTTATCCTTATATGTAATTTCCATTTTATTATCTTTGATTACATTATTTTTAATATTAAGTGGGATATACTTAAGTGATTAACCATGTCTAATATAATATTTATGCATAAGTTGGTCTTATTTTAGTTTTATCTTGCATGATTGTTTAAATTATTAATTGTGTGATCGTGACAACACGCCCAAAATAAATAAACCATGAAACTGATATAAATAAAATAAATGGTATGATCATGAGCTTGTTCCATTGGTTAGTTTATCTAGTAGTTGATAAACTAACCCAAGACCTAGGGGAGAAACACCTTGGACCTTTTTGGTTCATGTTTATAGCTTTCCACCCATCCACCTTTGTATCTCCTTGGATTGGTTTCACCTTGGATCCTAACTGAAGCTGCCTACGATAGCTTGGGAGCTCCATCCATTACATATGCTTTTATCTCACTCTCAGGTGAGGGGTAAAATAGGGTTTTACATAAAAGAAACCTTGGGCACGCATGACCTACATATTAATGAGGAGAAGGCTTGCAGTCCAACAAATTTAATTTAAATAAATAAATTAAAATAAACCATCCACATACAAAGGTATTAGTCTAGCTCATGATCATCCATACATACAATGATTTTTATGAATAAATAAAACTACCATTCAATTCTTTAATCGTTATTGTTTAAGATAAATCACACTGGAATCAATTAATTATCTTTAATTAATAAATCCTTTTATCTTAAACCATTTTCTAAATTTCCTCTAGATTCTCATCCATCATAATTTTAAACAAATAAATTCATTTAAAATTATCTTTGTACGTAACTTGTAACTTGGAGGAAAACCAATTAATTCCCATTTATAACTACCAAATGAGTAGAAATGAACACTATACAAATGTTAAATTAAACATATATGTATAAGACACCTATCATGTGTTGTGCCGTAGATTTACACCCACACCATGGTACACATATCAAGGGTTTATATAATATAATAATAAATTTTAATAAATATACTTAATTTGGATGAGTACAAAACGTGTAGTTCTGACTACATGGTGTGTACTATCATTCACCATCCATCCAAAGTACACACATGGGGATACAACATGTAAATGCACTTCATAAATATTTTGAGTACAGGGCGTGTCCAGTGGGCCACACACTGTGTAGTGTTTTCATTACATGGTCTCCAGCTGGGAAGGCCGTGTACGGGGTACACGGTCCAACCCTAAACCGAAGGGACTACACGCTGTGTCCTATGAGCCACATGGCGTGTAATATGGAAACCATGTGCCACCTATTCCTGGTTAACACACAAAGCCATTTAAGACTTAGATAGACTCCAACACATGAATTCATTTGGTGGACTAGTCCCAGTGCATTGAACCTTGACTACATGACGTGTACTGCCAAATACACACCTTGTGTTCTGGTGTTGTATGGACAGGAATATTTTCCACCTCCAATTGAGATCCTCTGCTTTATTTTAATAAAAATTAAAATTAAAATATCGCCTCTGTAAGGTGAATGAGAAACAAAAAATGTGGAACAGATCTCAAGATTCATATTTGTAGAACAATTAACTTGAATTTAAATAACTAAATTATTAAATGTGTAAATCATAAACAAAAAAATAAATAATTATAATCAACAATATGATCCCTTTGATACCACTTATAGGTTCTGAGTTTAGCAGAAGCACGTGGATTTGAGTGTACCCAACTTTAATTTTTCCATTAACAACGATCAATCTAAGATCCATCATGATGATAAAATGAAGAATATTTAGAATAGAATGAAGAATGAAAGAAAATTGGAGAGTCCCAAAACCATGGATAGAATCATCATATGTTGGTTATAATTAATTTAATTAAAATACAATAATTACCCTGATGCAATTCTCTCTTCGTTGATGTTTCCGATCATGATCTAATGTGATCCGTCATTGAATCATAGAAGCCAAGTGTAGGATTCCTCTACAAGTGATTCACATGTGCTCTATGTATCTCTGGATGTCGCTGAAGGGATCTTTGGGTGCTAGTGAAGAAGAGAATGTCCACCTTCGATCGCCTTGAGAGCCGCTTCCAAAGCGCTCTCCTTGATCCGGTGGAGGATCTCTCTCGTAACTTGAGAGCATTCTTGGGGGAAAAATAATTCTCTCTTGTCTTGAGAGCTTTCTCTAGATCCACTGTGCACAACTACAAATAATGGATAGCTCTAATGAGAATAATTTAATTGAGATTTTATTACTTAGAATAATAAAATGAATTAATTACCTGAAAGTAATTATTTATTTCATTTAATTCTTAGTAAGAACCCATGTCTAATAATAATAGTTGACTATTATTATCACTTAACATGTTCCCAAAGAATTACACCATAATTATTTAATTAAATAAATAATACTATTTCTCATAAATCTCCATAAAACCTACACGACATGTATATATGATTATAAACGATGTGTAATTTTTTTTCATTTTCTTTATTTCCTCCACCACATTTATTAGACCTTGAATAATGACTATTTATTTATCAAATAAATATCACTAAATTAATTGCTAATAAATATATTATTTCACCCGCAATATATTCTCTTGAATAAATAGTGTCGAAATAAATGTGATTAGGCATCCTTGAATAATTATTTAACCACAATCTAGAATAACCTTTATTCAATTTGTTAAATGGATATTTAATTGAGATACTTGGACACACTTAGTGTGTGACCCTCTAGGACTCTTTCTCAGTGGCATTAGGTAGATCCTACCTAAAGTACAATGTTAGCATCTAGAAATACACCAAACCACCCATAGAGAAGAATTTAACACCACAATGACGTGTCACCTCCTACAAATGCTTACTGTGTAATGTAATCACTTTGTCTAGATATCTTGAATCAATCGGGTTTCATGTTAGTGCCATCAACCCATATGCTCAATTATTCTTTCTTTGACTTTCTGGAATTGAACTCTCCCATTCCACACCATGGACATGGATTTATTTAGGCTATATCAATTCCATCAAAGAGCCTGAGATATCAACTTCCATTATGGAAGAGAAGGGACAAATCCTTTCTCGCATTATCTATTAATACAGTATTACTCGTGACACACCCAACATATCATACCTCACTACGAACAGTGCGTCATCACAGTTTTTTTCAATACATCAAAGTGCACAAGTTGTAATACCCATTAATAATAATCTTAAATTCTAAGGACCAATACACACATCTGTAGATAGTAAAATCCAATGACATTATGAAATATGGATTTCGTACTAGCGGGTCTTGTTATCATAATATCCTCCTATATATTACCCAGGGCGCACACCATGAGAAGGCGCCTCAAAGTTTTATGAGTCTTATCTTCTAATGGCCTATATTATTTGTGTCCTTCAAATAACATCATCCATCCATAGAACATATATTCAAGAATAGTGTTATGGCACTTCTAGGTTCTCATCATAGTAGGGATCCACTATGACCCTTTGGTGAAACAACCATCCTTAGTACATTATCACATGCATTTTCATGTAGAATAAAAATCAAGATGTGATGAGGTATTTATTAATGAATAAAGTACAAAGTAGTTGGTTCTAGGCCACCAACTCCAACAATGTCATGATGTATATGAAACCAATTTCTCTTCAACAAGTTATATGATTTTGAAACCCAGTTCTTTTCATGGGTTATGATTTCATGAAGTGATTAAAAAATCTACCTATTTTCGTAGTTTTTGATTTCATGAAATTTTAATGATACCCATTTCATTTCATGGGTTATGATTTGATATTTTTAAAACCTATGTTTTTTTGTGGGTCATGATATGATGAATGTTTTGTTTTATTCCACATGAATGAATGATGCTATAATGAGATTGGTGTGACCTATATCTCCCTCCAATGCATTGGGTAATGATAAATGTTTTATGAGCTCAAAGGGTACATGGGAGGACATCCCAAGCCCAAAACAAGAGGGTACACAGGAGGACATCCAAATCCAGAAACAGAAGGGTACACAAGAGGACATCCCATGCCCAAAGCAAGAGGGTAATTGAGATGACATCCCAATACCGAAACAAGAGGGTATATGGGATTAAATACCAAAAAAAAAGAGGGTAAACGGAAGGACATCCCAAGCATGAAACAAGAGGGTACATAGGAGGACATTGCAATCCTAAAATAAGAGGGTACATGGGAGGAAATACCAATCCTGAAACAATAGGGTACATGGGAGGAAATCCCAATCCTGAAATAAGAGGGTACACATGAGGATATCCAAATCCTAAAACAAGAGGGTACACGGGAGGGCATCCCAATTATGAATCAATTACATGGGTGATTAGCCCAAGCCTAACATGTTACAAAGGCCTTGGTAGGTCATCTTGACATAGGGGTTTTTATATTTGTTTTCTATAATTCCATGTTTTATTCCTATGTTATACTTTTATGTCTTATGTTATTTATTTCCTATGATTAATGTATTATGAACTTACAATATTTATTATGATCTCTAATATTCAGGGTATGATCTTCAAATTTTATTCTCAAGTTCTATAACCTTTTGTTCATGTTATGATTACACATTTTTTTTATTTTACCTTACTAAGCATCTGAGCTCACCCTTTTCTTATGTTTCATTTCCCCAGGTTATGAAGAAAGTTTTTCAGTAGAAGTACTAAAGGTGGATATATTAATGAATATGTGGAAGATATTTCACCAGGATAAAAGATTTTGTTTCCATGTTTCCAAAGACACTAAATTATTATGGTCCTCAGGCTTGTATTTTTGTAATGTACTGAATATTAATCTAATATGATGTAATATTCATATATGTCAAGCCTGGGTCATTATAGTTGGTATCAAAGGAAAGGTTTAGTCAAAAATTGGAAACTAGGATGAGAAAAATTTTAGTGAGATACCAAGGTATATTTCTAAGGATATGTATAGGGATGTCTCTAAGGATAAGTATAAGGATGGGTCAACATTTAAGAAAATGTCCTGGAATTTTGGTAAAGGATAGAGTGTGGGGTTTCCTAAAAATACATTTCTATCTAGATACTACAAGTGGATGTGGCTCTATAAAAGATGTACCTAGGGGTAACCACTCCAACAATTTTTTATGGGCCTGACACGGGGTAATCTGGTACACAACAACAAGCCTTGCTACACACCTAGTTTGAAACTCATAGGGGATATTCATTGGGAATTCACAAACTCTTCACAAAACATCATGGTGGATTTAAATATAATTTAGCAATGGATAACCTAGGATGAACCTAGGGTGTCATATATTAAGGAAGGTGTCATGATTTATACATACTATAAGTAATTATTTTCATGACTATGTGGTTTTATTCTATGATAAGTAATGCTCACACTATGCTTATGGTTTTAGTCAATAGTGGGAACCAAAAGGAACTGTATTAACATTGATTGTGATTGAATATTTTTTGATGAGGAGTTAAGTGGGATGATCATAGGAGTGGAAGATGTTGTGATAATTCCTACTAAGTTTTCATGAAACATGATTAAAAATGTGTACCTTAACCAACTCTCATATTCACTAAGGAAGATAAAGAAGAATTTTTCTGAGAGTTTGGGTAATGGAGACCATGAAGGAAAGAACATTTGGTTTCCTTTGTGTTAAGAATGTAAAAATAATCACATAATTGAATGTCTTAGAGGAACAATAAGATGTTTTGATTGTGGAAAATAAGGACACAAAGAAAGTGACTACAAGGAAAAAATGAAGAGTTTAGTTAATGAAATGGATGAGAATATTGGCCTCCCCAAGTCATCATCGAAGGTTAAGTGTTTTAAGTGTGGATTAAATGGTCATTATGAAACTAAATGTCCCAAGATGAAAGCTACTAAAGGGAACCAGCAAGGTAGTGCGAGTAATGGTTACATTGATAATGATGAAGAGACTACATATGAAATGTGAAAGGAAAGAGGTATTGTATAATAGGATGAGGTATCATTGTTAATGGAATAAGGATGAAGTTTAATAATCAATTTTTTTTATGTGTTTGGAATAAAAAATTATGTTATATAAATGATGAAATATACAAGGATTGTTCTACTTATGTTTTTTTCTCAGTATTTACAAGTTCATGTTGATTGTTCCCAATGGACTGGTGAAATTATTTAATGATAAGGTGAAATTTTGACTAAGGGAAGGTAACCCTTAATATGGTCTTTATGTTAATATGATGCTATTATGAATAAGTAAATTAGACGGTACTAATTACCTTGGAACTAATTAAGGAAATTTTGAAAAGTAGTTCATGCTATCATGGATGAATTTTACAACTTCTTAGAATTATGTAACATATCTATTAATATATGGAATAATAAAGCATACATGTTTTCCAAAAGGATTTATAGTAATCCAGGTTGTTACCATGTTCCAAGAGAATTTACCATGAGGGTATTCGCATTTTTGGAATGTGACAACCAAGAGCTACTGTGTGATATATGGGGAATCAATGTTAAGCTGGTTTCATGACTTTATTTATATGGTTTTGGATTTTAGTGTTTTAGAAGGGTTATAAGGTTATCCATTCATGAAAACTTTAAGTTAAAATTTGGAGGAAGTATTTATGTATTGAGATTATATTGAAAACCTTAGTTAAAAGGATATTTAGTGATTAACCTTATTTCAAGGATGTACATAATATTTTGAAAATTATATTAGTATGGTTTTATAGAAATAAACCATGTATGTTGGGTAACAACCAATCAAGTTCAGAAATACCGTGGGTCTTGAACCCATGACCGAATGACGATAAGGGTTTCATGCTTACCACTGGCCTACGCAATGTCCTGGTTAATGTATAATTATTTTTTATGAATAATTATTTATGATGAAACAATAGTTTTACTTTTTAACATTCATTTTTAAGAATAGTTATATATAAATAGTTATATGTTTCATTATTTTATGATCCTTAAGATCTGATAAAAGTGTATTTTAACACTTCAGGCATAAAAGTTAATTTTTGGACGTCCATTACACGAAGTAATAGATGAATTATAAATTGATAAAAGCATAACTAAATAATGAATTTTTTTTATATAAATATGTCAAGTAAGTATATTTCCTTATATTCTTGGTTAATAAAAGAATTAATCAACATTAGGATAATTATCAAAAGAAAATGCGTTGTCCTAATACCTTAATTTTGTTGAAACCAATGGAATTTTAAATCATAAAAAATTTATGATTTTGAGGACCTAAAATTTTCTTTAATAATTCACTTGTTTGTGATTAATGACCTCAATAACTCCCTATAAATATTTAAGCTTTTCCTCCATGTCTAATCTTTACTCGCAACCTATGTTCTTCTATGTGGAAACCCAGTTATATGTTACTTTGGGTAACCATTTTGGTCCTAAATTTCCCTTTTAAGGTAAGTTTTAGTATTCATTTTTAAGATGTGGGTTTCTATGAATGAAACTTTTAAGTATTAAACCTTTGATAACCCAGATGAATTTTTAGGGTGAAATTAATTTTAAGGGGGGTAGAATGTAACACCCTAAGAATTTATGAATTATTTTTTTCAAATTAATTTATCTTTATGATATTTTGTATTTGACATGAAACTAGAAATAATTGTATATATATATATATATTAAAACACCAAGTCAAACATTCCTTTCATATGACACCAACTTGTCTTATGCTACACGCAATACCGATTTGGCATACGTTACACGCAACACAGATGTTTCTACGAAACATCATTTTATGGTTATAATTATTTAAATGAGATAATTATAACCTAGAAATTAAACTTAGTTATATGAGTAGTAATAAATAATTTTAAAATATTATTTATAATTTTTTTTATATATAAAACATATTGGTAATTAAAGATATGATTTTTGGTAAAGTCCTTTCATGTTTAAAAATTCGATTTTCTCGAATGAAACGATTTTAATAATAAAATTAATTTTAGACAAATTAAGAAATTTAATTATATAAAATAAACTTAATTTTTGAATTTATAATGTTAAAATTCTCTTAGAATGAATTTTTGGGATTTTTTTGAGAAACTTCATTTTTTGATGAATAGTGAAAAATACCGATTTTTAGTTAAAAACTGCCTTTTCATTTAAAAAATTATTAATGTTAAATTATATTTTAAATATATTTTAAGGTCAAATAAGATAAATTATACATATATTAATAAAATTTATTTCATTATAATCAATTTCACTTTGAAATTTAATATAAAAACTTAGTAAACTTTTGAACTTCTTTCTAGTTTAAAAACCCGTAATTTCATCCCGTCTGTGGGATTAACATTAATAATAATTTTGCCTCTTCTGTGAGTTAAATTTATAAAAACTGAATTAAACCATTTTAATCCGTATAATATTTATATTATAATTATATTATGTTTATTTTTGACCAAAATGATTAGTAAAAGTGATTAAAATTAATCAGAGCAATTAAGGTCAAATTAAGCTTAATTAGGGACTAAACCTTAATCATAAGAGCCCAAATGACCTAGAAACTTTTCCAAAACCCATTTTATGGATATAATTTATAAATAAAGCTTAAATTATTGATTTACGTTTTTTATGACTTTTTTAGGTAAGATCACATATACACCTAACTTGTTTTAAAAAATTTGAAGTGAGTCCTTTTTATTCCCTATAAAAGGCCACCACCTCTCTCACATACTCACACCTCTAAAATCTATTAGTTTAGGCCAAGATCTGCCCTATAAACTTCTTAAAATCCATAAATTACTAATATAATCCTTCCCTTATGAAAAATTCAATCCAAGGAAGCCTTTGGGCACAAACCAAAAGGAGTTACCCGATTAAGAGGTAACGTCTTCTCTGAAGTCCTTCCTTTTATTTTCCTTTTATACCCCTTACACTCACTTTATTACATTATTGTAAAAAAAACTAGTATAATAAATATACTAGGATGTTATTATGATAATTATTCTACTTATACTTACACACACCTCCATCTAATGGGTAACGAACATACAGTTTATGTGTACGACGAACTACCGCCTCACTAAATGATGATTGTTCAATTTTACTTTACCGCATCTCATGGTGAAAATTATGATGGAAAATATATTTATATATTTAATATATTATATTTATTATGTCTTTAATCCTATTTATTTATTTTACAACACATATTTTTTTACTTTCCATTTGGTGTAAATACGATAATTTTGTTTGAGGAAGTGTGGACCACCGCCCCCTCAAAATGATGTGATTCGTTCACACACTTCATGGAATGTATTAAGGATAGGTTTAGTGAAATTATATGATATATATGATATAATAATTATAATTTAATAATGATATATATATACACAAATATATGTCTTTTACTTTATTTATTTCAATATGATAATAAAAATGAAAAACAACATTCATGCATACGTATGACTTATCATCTCCATGAACAATATATTGCATTTCATACTTATATATTCTATTATAAAAAACATATACTGAATATAAATGATATTTATATCATTTTTTAAATTCTGTAATCATGATATAAGGACCAAATATAAAACAAATTAAGACACATGTAAAGAACAAAGCGAATATTACTCGAAGTGAAACCTCAACATAGGATTGGTAACAAGAGGGTAATATAAGGTCATGATAAAAACATATATGGTATTAAATATAATAATATTTCTTTTTAAAATATGTATGATAAATTTATATTTATTATATAGGAGGTTTGAACAAGTACAATGAAATTCAAGACACAAGGTAAGAGGATGTCATCTCACTTTTTATTTCCGTGAGATACATTCTTTATTCACCCCCATTCCTTTTGTGTGATGTGTATAACACCCATGGATGTATTAAATGATTATTATAATTAAATTTATGTTTATTTAAATATCCATTCTATGATATTTATTTCATTTGGTTTAAGTTTCAAAAGTTACCAAATCGGTAAAATAGTTTTGTCTCAATTTTCCTTTTTGAGACTCATGTTTTGTTATGCACCTAAATTATATTTTGAGGTGTATATAATTACATTTTACATGTTATATAATGAATATAATAATTTTAATTATATTTCAAGATTCATGAAATTTCCTTTTCTTTTATGGAGATTATGATCCCATGTTACCAAGTGATAAGATTTTATTGAAACAATATCATCTCTTTTTGAGATTGTTAATGATTATGATTATTTGATGAAATATTATGATCCATATCTCAAGAACAATAATTAGTTTCCTTATTATTTGTTTATTCAAGATATATCCATTTATTATTACCATTTTACCACTCTTTGGTTCTTAATATAAGTAAGAAAATGTTTTTAAGAAAATTTGACCATATTTATCACTTTATTCAGAAATCTGTTTTATTTCAAAAACCATGTTTTCAAAAATGTTTTAAAATGATACTTGAAGAAAATTTTCAAGGAAAAAGGATTTTAAAAATGTTTTATGGTTTTCAAATATTCCTTTATAACTTTTTAAAGATATTTTCAAAGAAAAAGTTTTTCAAAAAAGTTTTCAATCTTCTTTTATAAGTTTTCAAAGAAAATGGTTTTCAAAACATTTTTCAAGATTTATTTATAAGTTTTAAAAGAATTTTAAAAGTAATGGTTTTCAAAATTTTTTCATGATTTATTTATAAGTTTTCAAATTATTTTCAAAGAAATGGTTTTCAAATTGTTTTCAAGTTTGTTTTAAAAATTTTCAAGGAAAATGGTTTTAAAAAGGTTTCATGTTTTTAAAAATCATTTTTCAAGAAGAAAGGATATTTTACTCAAGAAGTATTTTAAAAACATATTTCAAAATTATTTTTCATCTAAGATGACATCTGTTGATGTTACTCATTCCTTTCTAGGAAATGATCTACAGGTTCCATTCATATTACTTTTATGAATGGTTTATGCTTTGATTTCATGATGTATATGAAACCCATTTCTCTTCCACAAGTTAAATGACTTTGAAACAAAATTATTTTCACGGGTTATGATTTTATGAATTGATTACAAAACCTACATATTTTCATATTTTGTGATTTGATGAAATGTTAATGATACCCATTTCATTTTATGGGTTATGATTTGATGTTTATAAAACCTATGTTTTTTATGGGTCATGATATGATGAATGTTTTATTTTTTGCACATGAATAAATGATGTTACAATGATATTTGTGGGACCTATATCTCCCTTAAATTAATTGGGTAATGATAAATTTTTTATGAGATCAAAGGGTATATAGGAGTAAATCCCAAGACTGAAACAAGAGGGTACATGGAAGGACATCCCAATCCTGAAACAATAGGGTACTCAGGAGGAAATCCCAAGCCCAAAACAAGAGGGTAAATGGGAGGACATACCAATACCAAAATAAGAGGGTATATGGGAGTACATCCCAATCCCAAAACAAAAGGGTAAACAAGAGTACATCTCAAGACGAAAACAAGAGGGTACATGGGAGGAAATCATAATCCTGAAACAACAGGGTACATGAGAGGACATCCCAATCCTGAAACAAGGGGGTACACAGAAGGAAATCCCAATCCCGAAACAAGAGGGTACACGGGAGGACGTCCCAATCTTGAAACAAGAGGGTATATGAGTGGGGAATCCCAAGTATGAAGCTAGTACAAAGGTGATTAAACCAAGCCTAACATGTTACAAAGGCCTTGGTAGGATGCCTTAACATAGGGTTTTTATATGTGTTTTCCACAATTCCATGTTTTATTCCTATGTTATGATTTCATGGCTTACATTATTTATTTATTTATGATTCATGAATTATGAGCTAAAAATATTTATTATAATCTCTAATATGTAGGGTATGATCTTCAAATGTTATGATCAAGTTCCATACCCTTTTGTTCATGTTATGCTTACACATTTCCTTTATTTTCTCTTACTAAGCATCTGAGCTCACCCCTTTATTATGTTTCCTTTCCCCAGGTTATAAAGAAATGTTTTAGGAATAAGTATTAAAGGTGGAGATCTTTATGGGATATGCTGAAGATATTTCACCAGGATAGAGGATTTTTTTCCAAATTTCTTAAGACACTAAACTATTATGGTCTACAAGCATGTATTTTTGTAATGTACTGAATATTCATATAAGATGATGTAATATCCATGTATGCCAATATTGGGTTGATATAAAATTGGTACATAATAATAATCTTTGAAAACAAATATCATTTCTGTTGGCAATGAGAGGTGGTAGTCACTAATGTCTAGAGCAACCAACCTCACACAATTTACAGCTCACAAATCCACCTCTCCTATAGAAATATTTTAAAATCTATATGATTCCTATATTTGGATACATATGTCAGAACCACAAGCTGTATCTAATACTAAATGTGTAGATATTTAAATATTACACTCAATAATGAACATACATTTAGCTTCCCATTTCTTATGTGTGCAATTCCTCTTCAAGTGGACTTGCTTGCCACATGAAAAATATATTGCCTCATTTTCTTTTCCCCACCTCTAGATATTCCTCTTCTTGGAAGGATGATGCTTGGGAGCTTTAGACTTTTTATGAGTCTTTTTACCCTTTGACTTGTTCTTCCTTTTCTTATTCACTATAAGAACTATGGTTTTGTCATGCTCTATATCCTCAACCACTTGGTGAATCAAAGTAAGAAGTTCTAAAAGACTCTTCTCATTATTACTCATGTTATAATTAACAATAAAATTGGATAAGGTATTGGGTATGAGTAAAGTATGAGATATGCGCACAACTCATCTATGAATTTAATCCCTAAGATATCTAAATGTTAAATGTAACCAATAATCTTGACTACATGATTCCTAGCTGGTGAAAACTCTCCAAGATTAGTTGTAAAACAAGCATTGGATATCTCATATTTATCTTGTATCACCTTTTCTTTATTGAGACCCCAAAGGTGAGAAATCATGCTATATGCATTCATGTCCTCAGGTTGCCTCAAAAGATCATTGGTCATAGATGATAGCATGAAACATTGAATATATATAAAATTGCTCAAATGTTTCTCATAGTGAGAAAAATATTCCTCACTAGCCTCACTAATATGCACATCAGGAATGGGTTCTTCCAATACATGTAATTTTCTTTCATGGTGTAGGATAATGCATAAGCGCCTTTTCCACTATTGGAAATTTGTGCTAGTGATAAGCTTATCGTTCTCAAGTATAGATCATAGTGATATGTTTGAATTAATTTTTATTGATGTTTCTACAAGTAAGATGACAATAATGTTAGTAATTTATCTATTAAAATTTTGACAAATAAATAAATATTATATTTATTAATCTCCCACTATTTTATCGATACCCAATATCACTCACCATTTGATTTAGAATATCCCATTACTTGGAAATTCTAGTGGAAATGATCCATATTCCCCTTATCATTACCCCAACTTTGGTTGGGAAAACAACTTGAATGGTTTTAGGTAGGCATTCCAAATTCCAACTACATTAACTCATAGTTCTATGATCTGTTGAGTGGATTCCCCAATCCTAAAATCCTTAAATTGGGTTTCCTCAACCCATGCTTTTCAGTTACACCAATACCTACTTTGGCAGTCAACCCTTGATGTGAAATAAGTTATGTCAACCCAAAACTTCATGTTAAAATTCCTCTATAATTTAAAACACCCCAACTTTGGTCGGTTAATCACACTGAACTATGGTTTTATTTTAAATGAAGTAGTGGAAGGCTATACTGACTTAATATATGTAGTTGGGGGACTTTATCCTTTTATATTTAAAGTTCCAATTATTATATTTATTACATTCTTGTTAATATTAAGTAGATTTACTTAAGTGATTAAACATGTATTAGATAATATTTATGCATAATCTAATTTATTTTAGTTCTATCTTGTATGATTGTTAATTAATTAATTCATGTGATGATGAAAAAACATCCATAATGAACTAGCCATGCAACCTGAAAGAAATAGGATAATTATGTGGTATGATCATGATTTTTTTTAATTGTTAGTTTATCTATTGGATGATAAAATAATCATCAACCTAGGAGAAAAACACCTCAAACCAATTATGGTTCTTGTTATAACTTTCCACTTATCCACCCATGTATCTCTCTTGGATTGGTTTCACATCAGCTCCAAACTTGAACCTCCACCACTAGATTAGGAGATCCATCCATTACATATGATTTTACTCACATGTAGGTGAGGGTAAGGGGTTTAAATAAAAGAAACCATGGGTACACAAACCCTTAGATAAGAAGAAGAGAGTTGGCTCACAATCCAACAATTTAACTTAATAATAAATTAAATGAAACCAATCACATATAATGGTTTGGTCTAGGATCATGCTCATCTACATGCATGCAATGAATTATGCATTTAATAAAATTATCATTTAGTTCTAATTGTTCTTATTTAAGATAAATTATGCTCGAATCAATTAATTATCTTTTTTAATTAATCAATTCTTTTATCTTAATTATCATCCAAATTTCCTTGAGATTCTCATCCATAATAATGTGTACAATAAAAAAATGTACCTTGGAGGCAACATGGTGAGTACCCATATAAACTAACCAACCTGTATTATTATCATATACTGTTTACTCTTGTGACATGTGACATACATGATTTATCACATACTTTCATGATGTGTACTATCAACTTAATGATTATATAGATTACATTATTTTTATGTCATGTGTTATGATTTAATGAATATAGAGTAATAACTGTAATATGATTCTGAAGGACGCATTCCATAGGTCATGGAAAAAGAAAATTTATTTTCCTAATGCAACATAGAGTCCAACCAGGGTCATCTCATTTGTGGATCATCAAAGTCAATCAATCACCAATTCTATTTCACCTAAATTACTTTTTTTGCGTTATTTATTTATTTATAAAAAATGAATTTTTTGGGTTTTTTAAAAATATGAAATTTAAATGTGATATAGAAATAAACCATCCTAAATGTAGATCAATTGCTAACAGAATGAAATTAGGGAAGAAATAGTCTTAGTCCTAGGGTTGGATAATGCAGGTTCATTCATTCATTATTTATTATTTAAATTAAATTTGATAATTTTTTTGATGAAACCTCATGAAAAAATTAATATCCTTTGATTTATTAAGTGTGCAGTTTTAGAATGCCTTCAGCTCATCAAGCCCCACCTCCTCCAGTAGTCAAATAAGATAACACCTCAACTAAGAAAGTAATTCCTAAAAGGCCTGACTCCACCATATTCTGCTTCATCTCTTTAGGAAACCCCAACTCTACTATATGAAGGGTTTTCCTGAGATAAGGGAGGGAAAAATGAATCAACAAAAATAATGGAATTGGGAATAATGACATGTTTGACAACAATTTCACCCATGGAATACTCTTGCATCCACCACAAATAGAATAAAAATTTACCGAATTGAAACACAATAATTAAGGATGTCATGAAACCTATCCCAGTGCTAATCCTCGAGTTAGTCACTTTCCATTGAAAAGTGAGAAGAGATCATGATGGAAGATGGGAAGATAGAGAGAGAGAATGATATTAGGGTTGGAAGAAAAAGTGGGATAGAATAATATAGAAACACTTTAATTAAAATATGAATGAATGTGTTACATGGGAAAATAAAACAAAAAGAAAAGGGAAATAAATAAATTCTAAAATAGTAGCATCCCTACATCACAGTACAATGGAAAATTCTTGGGATTTTTTCTCTTTATTCTTAGCCTTGGCCTCTTATTTATAGGATTTAATCCATCCCCAGATCATCATAAATGGTTAATTAAATTATCCTAGGTCATAATGGGCCATCATGGGTGTTCAAAAATTGTGTAAGTTTAAGATCCATTCTAAATCAGCATTTCTGCTGTCTATCTAAGAATTTACATGGTTTGTAATTGGTGCACATGATGTATAATTTGTGGGGTTGTGAATTTTCTTCATGTAGTGTAATTATTCACATCCATAAAAGTTATCCAGTTACACAACATGAAAATGGATTATATGAAATATAATTTTTATTTCAAGCAGGTTTCTCCCAATTCTGTCTAGTTCTTAATTTCCAAGCTCTGGGTTTGGTCATTGACTATGTTTCATCTTCAATATATCTTTAAAAATCTGACGTCACACCATGGCACAAAGTGTTTATGGCACACTATATTCATATATTTTTATTCATTTTTCATCAAACACCATATACTCCACAAAACATAAAAAAATTAAATCCCAACAATATTAATCATTTAAAGTGGAAAAACATTGTGTTTTATATCCAAATATACATGAAAAATAGGAATTTTTCATACTCATACATGATATGCAGATTTGAACATTATGAAAAATAATTAAACATTTATATATATATTAAAACCCATCACATGGTGTGTCCTATCAACTTATTGACCACACAAAAGTACATGTTGATCAGGTTTTCACAGTATAGTAAATTAATTTTAATTTTTCTCAATTTGGTAAAAGTACACATCATGTACATTGGAGATACACAGTTTGTATGTTTCCTCACTATCTATCCATGACATACACCTAGGGACTCGACATGTAACTATGCTATAGAAAAAGTTGGAGTACATGATGTGTACATTGGATACACGTCATGTGGTCTCCAACTTACATGATCACCAGTCAGGTAGGCCGTGTAACAAGATACATGACTATCTATGACTAAAGGACTACATGTCATGTATGATAGTTACACGTTGTGTACTTTGGTTGATAGTGCACTAGGATGATCCAGTCAACACATGATGTATAATTAAATACACCACATATAATAAATTCACATGACTTGAATTAATTCCAAATTAATTCTTTTTTCATTAAACACTAGTACATGACATATACGTTTGGGTTACATGGCATGTACTCTTCTATTATCTGGCCAGATTCTTTAGCACCTCTAGATGAGTTATTTGAATTTATTTCATTAATAAAATTAATCAATTTTATTATATTTATGTGAAATGAAAGAGGAAGAATAAAATATCATAATTCAAATTAAAGAATGATTAAACATTAATTGAAAACTAAATAAAAAATTCATAAACCAATAAAAAATATTTAAATAATTATAAATAATTATGTGACCCCTTTGATACCACTTATAGGTTTCAGGGGTAGCGGAAGCATGTGATGGGTCATTCCTGAATTTTATTTTTAACATGAACGATGATGAATCTGAGATTTACACGATAATAAATGTGATGATTAATGAAATTGAATCAAAGAAAAGGGACAATGGATAAAACACTAGAACCAGAGCATATGATCATCAAATATTATTTAAAATTAATTTAATCAATTAAATAATTAACTTGTGAGAATTATTTTTTTGTCGATGGATCTTAAAATAGATCTACATGATACCATCATTTTGTTGTAATAATTAAGAGAATATTACTTCTAGTGGTGATCCACACATGCTCCACAAATCTCCTAACATTACTGTAGGAATATCTGGGTGCTAGCATGACAGATCCTAATGATTACATCATTTGATTTTGATCACCTTGAGAATTGATTTTAAAGGATTATCCTTAATCTTTCTAGACTTGAGAGTGGATGGTTGAGGAAGATCACTCTCTACTCTTGGGAGCGTTCTTAGAGAGGGATCTCTCTAGGGCTTGAGAGGATTCTCTCCAGTTGTTCTGCACAAGAAAAAATGAAATTAGATATTTTGGAAAAATAATATAATTGGGTTTATATACTGATAAAGTTAGAAGTAAATATTTCACAAGTGCTATTTATTATTTATTTAATACGTTGCGGAACCCCATGTCTAAAATAATAATAATATTATTATTTATCAACATTCATTTAACTTGTGAATTAAATTAAATATTATTTCAAATAATATTTAATATATATTATTTCTCACTAGACCATTAAACCTAATTTTCCATTCCTCCAAAATATTTATTAGGCCTTGAAAAATGAATATTTATTTAATAAATAAATATTATTACATTATTCACCATTAAATAAATAAATATTATATTCACTAAATATAAAATAAATATTTTTTTTAAATATTTCATTTACACAATATTCTCTTAAATAAATCATGATAGAATATATGTGATCAGGAAAACGTGAATAATTATTAAACCAGATAAAAGAATAATATTTATTTATCTTATTAAATCATAAATAATAATATATTATTTAATTTAGATTCTAGATACACTTAGCATGTGACCCTATAGGCCTCTTTCTTAGTGGCATTAGAGAGATGCTGCCTAAATCCCAAGGTTAGTGTCTAGTAACATGTAAATGTAGACATAGAGAAATAATTTAATGTCGCAATGACATAATACCCCATACAGACACTTACTATGTAATACAATCCCTTTATCATGATATCTCTAATCAAGAAGGTTGCATGCTGGTGCCATCAACCTATGTGCTTGACGTCTCTTTTTTTGACTTTTCAAAAATTGAATTTTCCTATAGAAAACCATGTCCATGGATTTATTTAGGATATATCATTTCCGTAAAAGGTACTAAGATATCAAATTCCATTAAATAACATAAGGGACAAATCCTTTCCTCCATTATTCATTAATACAATATTACTCATGATGCACCTAATGTATCCTACCTCCCCGTGAACATATGCCACCATAGTTTTTGTTAATAAATAAAATTATGAAAGTTATAATACTTGTTAATAATAATATTAAAGTATAAGGATAAATATACACATCCACATATATGAACATCCAATTACACATATAAATGTGGATTTACTACTAGTGGGTCTCTTTCTCATAATATCCTAAACTGAATATTACCAAAAGTGTACACCATGAGAAGGTGCCTCAAAGTCCTATGAGTCTCCAAACATGATAGCATGAATCATTTGTATCCTTTAAATGAATTAATCCATCCATAGAACATATATTTAAGAATATTATTGTGTCACTTCTAGGTTCTCATCATAGTGGGAAACAGCTATGACCTTTCAGTGTGACAACTACTCCTAAAAAATTATTACATAAAATGTTATGCATAATAACAACTATGATGTGATAAGTATTTTATTAATATTAAAAACTATGAATATAGGTTATCATAAAGTATAAAAAACTTTGTTATAGGGAACCAAATCCAACACTTTTCATACATCTATCTAAGGATGGGAGCTCCTAAGATCTTGTAGATATCCCATAAACTGATTTCTACTTCTCCATGTTTTAGATAGAAATTATTTGATTATAGGATCCCTCAACTGAGAAACTTGGGAATGATGTCTGGGTGCTTGTATACATATGTAAGGGCCACCTAGATATCCTTATATATGATTACTTCCTTTAGTTAAACTTTGAATTTAGTGAAAGTATTTTATACGTAATATGACCACATATACTCTGGTTTGAAACCCCTATAGGGTGGAAGTACTAGTCTTACTTCTAACCTTTTTATTGATCAATCTTGGAATAATGAAAGATATATGAGTAATAGTGTAGTTTTAATTTGAGAGTGTGAGGATTCAGATATGAAGTAACGATACTGTGATGCATAATACATGTGGAGGGTACCATTCCCTCATTGATGAATGTTCCCCTGGATGAGATATTGGTAGTGAAGGAACCAGGCACGTAGAGGAATCCCCAAAAAGGGGATTTTAAAAATTTTCCATCAATTAATGACATGAACTCATTGACATCGGTGAATCATTACCCAGTTTATTATGAGGATCTCACGTGAATATTTTTAATCACAAAATCAAACCAATAAATACCTGGTTTAAATTTGAAGCTGCGCACGACGTCCACTCATAGTTAGTCATCACTACTCGAAGAATCCAAATAAAAATTCCTCTAGATCATCCACATGTGATTCAAGAAACTATGGGAGTGTCAGTTGTCAAAATCTAGGTGCTAGCATAGAGATCTGATGACTCCTTTGATGCTCCGACAATCACCGCATCACCCTGCTCACGATGCCTGAGAGAGAACTCAATCTGTGCTCCTTGGATCTAGAGACTCTCTCTCTAGGATGTGGGAGAGAGAATAGGAGAGAGAGAAGTAGGGAATTGTCCATGGAAAACACCCATCCTCCTACATTTGTAGAATGTTAAGAAAATATCCAGTATTTCCACCCGGCCTCACGAATACATAACATGCTATAAACAACTTGTTATGATTTCTAAACCGAGTCATAAATATTATTATCACTTTCTTATAATATAATAAATATATTATGTGATAATAAATGAGTCATTAACTTAGGTTATCATTCCCACAAATATTAATCAAACCTTGAATATTTTAAACTAATATTCTTCAATTAATATTTTCATGTATTTACTTTTAACTTGAAAATATATTTAATAAATAAATTCAACACCCATTAGTTATAACTTTAATAATATGAATTTATTTATTCCTTGGTGATCGTATCTTCTTAGACAAATCCCAGACCCTGGTGGTGGGTCCCACCATGTCCAGTATATCTATTCAACTGAATATGGAAGATTCTTGAATACACTTTTATGTGTGACCCTCTAGGACCTTATCTCGATAGCAGTGAATAATATTCATATACCAAGAGTGGGATATAGAAATCCATCATGGAACCTAAAGAGATTAGGATTTTCACAATAGTGAAATCCAACCTATGAACATGTACTATGTAATATAATCTATTTGTATTTAATATCTCGTAAAGCAGGATGCACACTTGTGTCATCGTACTTTTTCTTGCTTTATTATGTGTTGATCTAACTGGAAATATTTACCCTCAATTTCCATGGCCATGGTTTTATGTAGGTACTACCATCCTTATAAACATGGCCCAAGATATATTACTTCCATAACCAGGAAGCAATAAATTCATTCTTGACCATTCAACCAATGTCATGCCACCAATGACACACCCGACACAGACTACCTCACCACGATTTAATCATCATGGTTTTCATCTTGCATCAAAGTACATGATCAAATTACACACACTGGTAATGATCTCAAGTCAGGAGACTATCACACATGATCGTAGATATAAACATCCAATGACACCTGAAACATGTGGTGTTCCTTTTGGTGGGTCTGTCCTCATGATATCACTACTAGTGATCACCAAGTGAAAAATTCATGAGAATAAGTCTCAATGCTTATGATACCTCAACACCTTATAGTCAAACATCTACTTTTTCCAGTTAGTAAGATGCATCTATACCATAAAACCTTAGTTTAAAATTAATGTCATAGTATCTGGATCTTATCATTATAGCCTTGGATCTTCTATAACCATTCGAAATAATAATTAATCTTTGGAAATTAACATTAAGTAGTGGATGTAGAAAATTATACACTATAATTTTAAGTATGCATCTTGTATAACTAACTGTACACATGATATGGTAATAAAAATCACTAAATAGTTGGGTCTAGGGCACCCTCTATTTCAACACTCCCACTTGCACTAGAGCTAACTTGCTAACCAAAAATGTTTTCTACTCACATGATAAAGATTATGTTTCTACTGAGTAATGAATTTATCTAATAGTCCTACAATGGTTCCGCTGCATGAAAATTCTACTGTAGCGACCTCATCTCCTTGAGTAAAAGTTTACACTATAATGGTAAGTATACATCTTGTATAACTAACTGTACACATGATATGGTAATCAAAATCACTGAATATTTGGGTCTAGGGAACCCATTATTTCAACACTCTCACTTGAACTAGAGCCAACTTGCTAACCAAACTTGTTTTCTACTCACATGATAAAGATTATGTTTCCACTGAGTAGCGAATTTAGCTACTTGGCCTGCAACGGTTCTGTTTCATGGTAATTCTACTATAGAGACCTCATCTCCTTGAGTAAAACTTCTCAAAAGATGGTATCCCCAAGTATATACATTTTTTCCACTTTATTTACTTGACATCTTAGCTAGTAAGAATATCATAATTTACATTATGATAATCCTCCTCTTACTAGGTGCGATTCTAAGAACTGGAACAAATCGTTGAATTTACCTACTTCTTAGCTGCCTTAGAAGCTTCAATGTACTCAATATTTTTAGGTATGACTACCAATGGATCATATGAGATTCTCCCACTCATCACATTAGCATAACTATGATATTAGATCTCATTGATCTAAGTAATACTAGTTTGTGTCCCCTGAAACTAGTATCCTTTTGTCTCCACTTACCAGGTACATATCTTTTGTACTTGTCGAAGTGAAAATGGATAGTTTTGACTAATTTCCTTGAAGTTATCCTGGGTATAACTAATATTTTCCTACTATAAAGTATATCCAAACAATATAATTTTTTTACATATCATGGAATAAAATATTTATCCATCGCTTCAGCGTTTAGATTTCAACTCACCATGTTAATCTCCTTCCATGTCCTAGACATGTAAACCTGAAGAGATTATGCCCTGTGACATTGGTAACAATTCCTCTCTTGAATTGTTCCAGCTTGTATTTTTCAATACTTTGTCACTACATGTAAGATTGACTAGGTCCAATAAAACTTTAGATCTACCTCATTAGATCTTGTTACCTAGAACTTAGGTTGCTACTTTAAGTCAATCACTGGAGAATAAATTTCATCCTGGTTTTAACTAACATGATAACCAATATATTTTCCATATGTTTCCAAACATATTCTACTTAGAAAACCTTGGAACTCCCACTAACCACTAGTAGACACATGGAAAATATTCATTCTGAATGTATATTATATGATCTCATTTCTTACTTCAATGCTATACTGGAAATCAATAACTTTCAACCATTATTAGCATTCTATGACATGACCATCCCTTTCCGGTTGCGTCGTATAGAAACCTTCCATGTTCGGTGGTCATGACATCTAATGCTCTATATGATCATAGATATTATCTATGAAAAAGTAAAATTATAATGGATTTAGGCATAACAACTTGGTGAAACCAATCAAGCGTTACTGGTACTACACTTGTACCATCCATGTATCAGCTCACTTGAATGCCCACTACAATATTCAATTATAGGCTCCCTTTAAAATGTGATACATGGAATCCATTATTGAATTTTAGTTAGTCTTGTCAATCTCATCTAATTTTCATTCACTAATTAATTGTAGGAAATATTATTCATAATGAATAATATATCACCGGCCATGGTGAATACAAAAAACATCACCATGGTTTTATTTTTTTCCTACATAGTATTTGTCGTTGGAACATATCTGTTCCACATGCACTTGTGGAACTAGTTCCTATTGCAACTATTTGTGCATCTTTGACATTGACTAAACTCAAGTAAATATAGCTCCCATAATCTATAATAGAGATGTGAAACCTTTATATAAATGTATTATATCACTCGACTACACATTTTCTTTCATAGGGGTTTATGTAATATCCTAAGCGATCGTTAGGATAATTACAATAGATGCACAGTGTGTTTGTTCCTGATGCAAGTTTGTTTATTTCCTAACAAAATATTTACATAAAAACACATATCTTTATGAAATAATATATTTTCATCATACTATGACTTGTATGATATCCATTTATCATTTTAGTTGGCATAGGATTATGAGATTACGCCATTATTTTCAAAGCACATCATGAAATGTAATGGAAGTTTCTACAAGTTGAAACATTAATACTTCATACATCATAACTTTGATGTATAAAATGTGTGTTTAGGTATTTATCTATGCAACTTTTTGTTGATAAATGTTTTTAATAAGACTTCATCATCAATCCTCCTCATTAACATCATTATCTTGATGTAGATAAGGTAATATGTGTTTAGGATTTACTCCATGCTATATTATCATGATCGATGAATGCTTGGTCAATATATTCTTCAGCATGCCAATCTGAAGCAACTCATATATTCTAACCATGAATACATCATACTTCACTTTACCATTCCTTAATGACTTAAAGGAATCTTATGAAGTATATATATACCTCTAGATTATCCTTGGAATAGTTCACACTCTCTTGTGGAACTAATTCCAAAAGCTTTGTGGAATACCTTTATTTCTAAAGGTTTCTTTGTTCAAACTAAATATGTTGATAATACCAAATGTGTTTATCTGTTCCAAGCCTAAATACCATTCTAGGTATATTCTTGACATCCAATTTTATTATTGCTTGACAAAGAATTATCTTTATACAACTGGGCATAAGTATTACATTTTTATATTCATTACCCATTGCCTATGATTCATGTATCACTGAACTAGTGATTGAGTATTAAATACCAAAAACAACATTCATTCCAAAACTTGGAATAATATATCCTTGGGTCCAAGGACACAAGAGATTAAGGTTTTGGTTATACTCAATAATAGTTCTACATGAATATTTCACTTGGTAATAAATAACTCATGTACTTCTCACTACTGGCCTAGGTATCACCCTTTCACAGCCTCTTGGAGAATACACCTGACTTCTAGTAATATTTATATACTCTCTTGGTCACTATATTCAATACACATATTTTATTAAATACCCAATAAGTAAAACTAAAACATTACAATGATGAATATACTTGAATAAGGAACAGTAAATTTCTTCTTTAATTAAGTTTATTGCTTTTAAACTTCTATAGTATAATTTCAATAAATGCAATGAAAATAACCTCCTAATAATACCTCATTCATTGATGGATGTTGAAAATGTTCCCTTGGAATTACATGCCTTTGCCTTTTTCACCTTTTCTATCAATTTTTTCTCCATAAGAATTAAAGGTTAATCTTTATTTTATATTCTTATTCACTTAGAAAAACTTACCTAAAAGGTAATGAAGCATTTACTCGATACATTTTCATTTTGTAACTTAAAACATGACTTGAATAAAGTGGTGAAAGTGATATTAGAATAGTATGTATTGAAATATTATAATCTTCCTTTCAATTTATATAGATCCAGTGTAACCTATTCATATCATTGCTTCACTTTCTTCTTGAAAACCACTTGGAGATGAGACTTCATGTTATATCATCCATGTCCAGATATAGAGACCTCAACTAACACCAGAATTTGATGAAATCATAATGAAATAACCATCATATGCTTCATTCATTAGTCTTCTATTATAATTTCCACCCTCTCTTCTTGAGGTAGTTTAACAGGTGTTGGGGATAGTGGAACCTTGAGTTTCCTATAGTATTATGCGCAAGTGCCTGTACTATTCATGGATACTCATGTCAGTGTGAACATTTAATTTGTTCAACATTTATTGTAGTTTATTTATTTTGGTATAAATTTTCATTTTTCTACAAAAATAAATTTTAGTAGATTAGTACTTTTTATCATGATTACCTGTTTAGACATTTTGATTCATTAAATGATTAAATATCTCTCACTATTTTATCAAATTCTAGGAACCCTCATGCTAGAATCAAAATAATCTATAGCTTGAGTATTCTAGTGGCAATGATCGTTGAATCTCTCCTCATAGTATACAAGATATGGCTATGCTACTACATGGAGGGTTCAAGGTAGGTGTTTGGCTGACCAACTACATGAACTCACAGTTCCTTGATCTATTGAGTGAAGTCCCAGCTTCTAAAATTAGTACTTGATTTACTCAACGCTTGAATCTAAAATGATAGAAAGTTATCTATGGCTAATAATTACTACCAATTTAGTTAATTCAACCCACCACTCTTATAAGAACTCCTTGGTAGTAAAAGGCACCCTCAACTATGGCATGACCGACACCCCAAACACCTAGTTTTTTCCAAATTTGAATGATGGAAGGCGATTTAGACTTAATATTTCTTTGAGGGTTTTATTACTTTTAATGTGACGAGAGAAATAATTTTCTATTTTTAAGCATGTTCTATGCGATCAAACTCACAATTGAATATGAAATAAATAGAAAAATTATCACGTCACATGTTCATTTTATCTTGTATGCTTGTTTATTATTACTCTATGTGTTCCTACGTTAACTACACATACACAAAAATATTAAAGCATGAGAAAATAAAACGAAGAAATGATCATGATTTGATACTAATGGTTGATCCATTGAGTGAATAATAGACCAACCTAAACTCTAGGGGTAATACCTTGAGTCGCATCACTTGATACTCGAATTGCAATGCATTTCCATCCAATGAATCGAACTCCTATCTGGTGCATCACCATGACTCGGTGTGAAAAGAGTCACTTGTCGTCTCGTCATTATACAAATATACCCACACACAGGTGAGGGGGTCTCAGGGTATAAAATATAACTCTGATAATGGAAACTCATTCCTTTATAAATATAATGATTCTCAGATGACACTTAGATCATCATTTAATTAAAATAATTATTACAAACCACATTGCAATAAATAAATAAATAAATAAAATAAGAAATAGATATGCATTGGTTGGTCATTGGGCTTATGATCAGTCTAATATGTATTAACTCACGTATTTAAAATAATGAAGAAATAAATTAAAAATTAAACTTGCATTAAAATAAATTCGAGGGAATTTAATTGAATTAAAAATTTCCCTCTAATTTTTAATTTAATATATATACGTCGTTCTGTCCCAATTAATTAATTTAATTAAACACAAAATTAAATTAATTTATGCTAAATTAATAATTAATCCAAAAATTAATTTTAATTAATTTAATTATCAAATTAAATAAAATTAATTATATTAATTAATTATTGATTAAATTTAAAGTACCCGGGCCCTAAAAACCCCGGGCGGGGCCTCTGTGGGTCGGGATGAACCCGCGCAAGTCCATTCCGGGATATGACAACCCCGTGCTGGCATGTTCTTGGCTAGAAAGGTCTTCCCATGCCCATTTAGGGCTGGGAAGACCCACCCAAGTAAGTTTTGGAGCAAAACCATGTTGTGTAGATGGTTACCTCTAGATTGTGATGTAGGAAAGGACTACCCCGCACCTGGGAAGTCCAAACTAGGGGTATCTCATACTACCTTGTCGGAGTAGAACGGGATACCTGGTTGGGTAGGGCTTGTGCGGTCACTGGCCTAGTGTAGCGCTGAGAGAGGAGGTAAGAGCATGGGAACCAGACCAAGGAAGAGTATCATTATCGAACCAAGGCAGAGAAATGGCCGTCTGAGATGCAGCTGGACAGGGCACCGAATACCAATGGAGAATAGAGGAGGTCAATGGTGGAGGACTGGTCCATATATGGTTTAGAAATGGAGGGAGCGGCCAAACCCATGGTTGGGAAATAGATCCATCCAATTGTGGCTGTGGGGAGGAGGTGCTGTGCTGGAGGTGGTTGGCTGACAGAGAGGGAAACAACAACCACCGGCAGGGTGCACCTGGTTGGTGCACCAAGAGGAGGCTAGGTAGGTGGCCTATCCACGGTGTGATGGAGGGGAGGCCTAGGCAGTTTCCTAGTCATCCAAGGGAGGAGGCGTCTCGAGGGGAGCTACCATAGGTGGATAGGGGGGTCGCTCGACCCCCCAAATTTTGACCTAATTTCATTTTTTTTGTTTTTTATCTATTTTTTTAATTGTTATACCAAGAGGAACCCTCCCAATTTAGGTCAAGCCCATTTTTTTGACTATCATTAATTGAAAAATGAGGGGCCCATTATTATTTTTTGTTGTTGTTTTGCTGACCATCCGAAACAACCTGCAAAAAACAAAAAAACTTGTAAACCCTACTCCTTTAGGGTCAGGAAAAATTTTATATTTTTAGAATAAAAATCATATAATTTTATTATTATTATAATAATAAAATTAATTTTAAGAAATTAATTTCAATGATGAACAATTTACATTGAGTATTTCAGCCGAGGGATTTCCATACTAAATACAAAACCTCACCAAAATTTAGTCTCGAATCTGAACTCAAAACTTCAAATGGCCGTAGTATGGCCATCCGATGTCCGATTCTGATTCCGTATGTGGAATTGGAACCATAACAACACCCTTTTCTATTTTTAATGAAAATTAAAATTTTATTTGGCTTAAATTATTCACGCATCCCTATGATACCACTTAAAGTAACCGAGCACACAACAGGAGCCTTAAAAAGAGTATTTTAAAAATTTTACACCGATGAACGACATGAACTCATAGGTATCGGTGAATCACTACATGATTTATTCTAAGGATCTCACATGAAGAGTTTTAAGCACATAATCAAATAGATATATACCTAGTTTAAATATGAATCCATGCACGATATCTGCTCATCGTTGGTGATCAATGATCAATGAAACCAAATCCAAATTACTATAGATCATCCACACGTGATTCAATAAACTATAGGAGCGCCGATCATCAAAATTCAGATGCTAGTGCGAAGATCTGAAAACTCCTTTGACACTCCAATGATCACTACATCGTACTGCTCACGATGCCTGAGAGAGATCTCGATCTAAGATCCTTGGATCTAGAGCCTCTTTCTCTAGAATGTGGGAGAGAGAAGAAGAGAGAGAGAGGTAGTGAATAGTCTATGGAAAACTCCTCTCCTCCTCTATTTATAGATTGTTAATAAAATATATAGTATTTCTACCCAGCCTCCCGAATAGGTAACACACTATAAATGACTTTTTATGACTTCTAAACCGAGTCATAAATATTATTATCACATTCTTATAATATAATAAATATAATACGTGATAATAAATGAGTCATTAAATCATCTCTTTATTCCCACAAATATTAATTAAACCTTAAATATTTTAAACTAATATTCATTAATTAATATTTTTATGTATTCACTTTAAAATTGAAAATAAATTTAATAAATAAATTCAACAACCATTAGTCATAACTTGAATAATAAGAATTTATTTATTCATTGGTGATCGTATCTTCTTAGACAAATCTTGGACCCCAATGGTGGGGCCCACTATGTACAATACATCTATTCAACTGAATATGGAAGATTCTTGAATACGCTTTTGTGTGTGACCCTCTAGGCCCTTATCTCAATAGAAGTGAATAGTATTCACAGACAAAGAGTAGGATCTAGCAACCCATCATGGCCCCTAAAGAGATAAGGATTTTCATAGCAGTGACAACCAAACTATGAACACGTACTGTGTAATATAATCTCTTTCTCTTTAATATATCATAAAGTAAAAAGTACACTCGTGTCATCATCCTTTTTCTTACTTTATTATGTGTTGATCTAACTAGAAAGATTTACCCTCGACTATCATGGCCATGGTCTTATGATGGTGCTACCATACTTATCAACATGGCCTGGGATATATTACTTCCATAACCGATAAGGGAAAAATCATTTCTTGACCATTCAACCAATGTCATGACACCAATGACACACCCAACAAAAACTATCTCACCATGATTTCATCATCATGGTTTTCATCTTGTATCAAAGTACGCGATCAAATGAAATACACTGGTAATGATCTCAATTCCGGAGACCTTTATACATGATCATAGATAGGAACATCCAATGACACCCGAAACATGTGGGGTTCCTATTGGTGGGTCTGTCCTTATGATCTCACTACTAGAGATCACTAAATGCGAGCCTCATAATAAGAAGTATCAATGATTATGATCCCCCAACACCTGATAGTCAGACATCTATTATGTCTAGTTAGTAAGATGTATCTATACCATAGAACCATAGTTTAAGATTAATTTCATAGCATCTTGAGGTTCACATTATATCCTAGGATCTACTATAAACTTTCAACATGATAATTAATCTTTAGACATTACCATTAAGTAGTGGACACAGAAAAGTCTACACTATAATGGTAAGTATACATCATGTATAACTAACTATACACAAGATATGGTAATCAAAATCACTCAATAGTTGGAGTCTAGGGCACCCAATATTTAAACAATCAGTAGTAACATTTTTGTATTCCTGGTACTGATAAAGAGGTGAATAATTTTTCAAATTAATAATGAGTACGTCTCTCAAAAGTCCATTATTATAGAGTAGTTTTAGCTCACTTTAAAGATATTCATAGTGGTACTTCTTGAGACACACCACTAAATTTGGGAGAGTGGAGTCACACACTTTGAAATAATCTTTCTTTAAGGTTTCTAACATTTATTTGATGTGGGAACTATCTTATTCATCAAAGACTCGAACCTCTTGAGTAGGCATTAGAAAACTTCAAGTAAACACTATGATTTTCATTAAATACAAGGTTTTATTTTGGAAGTTTCTAAAGGGATGATATTTTGGAAAAGGAAGGACATATCAAAGGTTACTCTTCCCAAGTGACCTTGTGTAGGACACTCCACCCATGTGACCTCACATAGGGCACTCCACCCAAGTGACCTCATGTAGGCCACTTTTCCCAAGTGACCTCACATCGGTCACTTCACCCAAGTGACCTCGTGCAAATCACTTCACCTTGGTATGAAGGGAGAACATGTGTGAAAAGTCTTGTGCAATGAGAGCGTCCAGGTGGTTGAACGGTGTGAGGGTGGGGGGGGGGTGATTAGGAAATGATATTTATATATGAAAAGGTACCTACACATCCAGCCCGCGTGAACAACCTGTATGAATGACCTATGCCGTACACCTGTTTGGTCACCCTACATGGCCCATACATTCACCTCTCCCTTACATGACACACAAAAAATAATAATCACTAAGCCCAAGCATGAATGTACACAAACACAAGGGGGATAATGAATAAAGGATTTACCAAAGTCTATATTTCTCTCTACCTCAGGATTAGATACTCTTCTTCTGATTATATCTAATCCCGAGGGGGGGGGGGAATTTTTTGACACTCCTTTTTCATTTGAGAATGAAAGGTTTCAAAGGAAAATACCTCAAGTATTAGGGATGAGGAAAATGAATGAAAATTTAACAAAAATCCTTAAGTCCCATGTGTTCATCTAAGTGCAGCTCACACAAGACCCTCCTATACACCCATAAGCTCACCTAGCTTCAACCCATGTGGCCCAACATATGCAGTTGATGTATCGTGCAGGTAATACCTACATGAGAGACCTATGTGAAAATACCTCCTTCACCTAGGGTCCTAATAATGTCTATAAATAGGACCCTTGGGCTCCCCATTTTAGGGAATATTAGAAGACAAAGAGTTATTCTGAAGATTTTCTCACTCTAGCCCTTCTCCCAAGTATTCAAAAACCTATAAGTTGTATCCTAAGACTAAAAAATAATAGATAATTAGTAATATCCAAGGGATTTGAGATCTTTAAAGGATTAAAAACATCGAAGGTGTATATAAGGATCCTTCCCTAGCCCACAGATACTAGTGAGAAGGGCCCTTTCTTGGCTGAAAACTTTAGCGCCCACTATCCAAGAGCACCTGAGGAGACCCTTGGAGATCAGAGGATGGACTCACCTATGTATGGTTTCCCAGGTAGTTCTTTACCCAATAAGTCATCCTCAGCTCACCTAGGTATCACCTGGGTGAGATCCCACCTAACTCTCCTAGATATCACCTGGATGAGATCTTACCAATACAACTAGACATCATATGGGATAATTCATCTCATCTAGGAATACCTGGGAGAGGTCATGTCCAGCTCACCCAGGAAATACCAAGGTAAGGTCTAAGGTAGATTGCCTAGGTATCACTTGGGCGAGGTCCTCTTAAGCCATCCAAGTAACACCTGGGTAAAGTCAAAGTTACCTCGCCCAGGTATCACCTAGGTGAAGAATCATCTAATTTGTACATGTATCACATGGATGAAGTGCCTTCTAATCCCTTTCTCATATCATCAATGACATGATATCTCTTTCCTTGGGACCCCCATCCGAGGGGGACCAAATAAAAACCTACACTAATGCCCCTATATTTTAATTATTAGAACAAAATAAACATCAGCATGTATCCCATTCGATTATGAATACCCTAAATAAAATATGTTCCACTTATCCTACATAATAGGTAAGGTCCTTGGGGTGTTTACAATTGTCAATACCCTCAGTAATGAGGATCCCAACCTTGGAGGTAGTGTTAGTGAACTCCCCATTACAAAAAGAAAGGGGAACAACTTTATATTCCCATTGATGAGGGATAGTGTGGTATCCTTCCCTCCTCCACTCTAAAACTGAGAATTGGGAACCCCTTTTAGAGTAAGACCCTATTATTTATCATAGGAAATCTCTCTTCCTTATATACCCTCACCATTATCCACTAGTAGATGAAGGATATTGTCTATATTTCTAGACCTTCCACTTCATTTTTTTCTCACATTGAGCATGACTTACACATTTTTAGAGGTTAGTGGCAATCATTTCATCATCACAATCAAGTATCCACCACAAGGGCCTCCCACTCGGTGTAATCCCCACCACTCTAAACTATATGAGATTTAATTCCTATCCAAATAGGATATGTAGGAAGCCTCATTGAGGTTAAAACTTGACACTATAAAATCACCCTAATCTTATTTAGGCTATATTTCCAGTAGGGTCACATCTAACATAGAGGGACATATTTATTCTATCCCCCCATCATCATCCTTATTGGGTCATATTACTAATAAGGTTAAATTCACACCTATGAGGCTATATTCCTTCATAGTTCTTGTTACCTCATCCTCATTAGACCAGATCCTTAGTAAATTTAATCCCATAATAGGGACATATTCCTTGATAAATCAACCAGAAAGGGTTATTTTGGCATAATTCCCATACAAAATTTTTATTGGCCCCTTTCACCTAGACATCCCAACTGCATGACATTAAACTACATGTTTTTCCCTTGTCACATGACCCTAAAAGGAGTTATGTGTCTTATTAAGTGGCACTAGACTATATGGGTTTTGATTCCTCTAATTAGGATATGTAAGTAGTCCCTATCAAGGGCCTAATCCCAATACTGAGAAAATACTGTATCCCTAGATGATAATAAATTCTAGAGTGCCTAACTATGTGTCTTAAAACTTGCATGACAAAGTAATAAATATAACCATGATAGAGAACCTATGATATGTAAAAATGGTCTCCATCGATATAGAACCTTGGATAAATATAGATAGTATCCCATCAAGACATGTCCATAAATAATTGTTAATACATAGGGGTGATTGGTTCCATATTTGGAATTTAAAAGTGATTCATGAATATGTCTTTAATATGTAAGATAGTTACAGAGTAGGAAATAATTGCCCCTAAAAGGGTGTGATGAGCTCGACCTCTCATCCTCTCAACCAATGTGTGTTCATAAGCATAGTTGGTTAAGTTACCCAATGATTGAATACCATTGGAAAGTATTCCCATGATTTATCATGGATGTGAGAGCCATTGGGTGTTTCCGGTTCCACAAAAAAACCATGTTGGAAACTGACCCACCACGAATTACTGCAAAACAGTGTGTTATGAGTGATATTCTATTAATGAATAAGTCTAGGAAGTATTTATCACTTATATATTTATGGAAGTTGATATTTTATCCCTTTAATTAAAATGGAACTGTCTAATTAATTTCCATGACAATGGTGTATTGATGAGTTCATTTCTAGAAGTCAAATAAAGACATATCAAGCATATAGATTGATTAAATGAGTATGAAATCTATTTTATGATATACCAAGACAAATATATTATATTACACAATGAGTATTAATATGTGGTTTTCATCATTGTGACATTAACATATTTTTCTTGGGTTCCTTTACGTGTTGTTAGATGATAATATTGGACTTTAGGGAAACCTACCTAATGCCACTAAGGAAGAAACCTAGAGGGTCACACACTTAGTGTTTCTATTGTTCTTTATTAAATTTTATCTAAATTTAATTATCAAAATAAATATTATTCTCTAGTTTGTGGAATAATATTTATTTAGTATTTATTGATCGCAAATATCTAGTCACCATATTTATGTGCAAGTTGAATATTAAATAAATATTTATTCACAAGAACATCAAATAATATATATATTTATATCTCAATTTATTAACAAGGTAATAAATAAAATTTTAAATAAATAAATATTTATTTAGTTACATGAATATTAAATAAATATTTATTCACAATACCAATAATATTAAAAATATTTATTTATTTATTTATTAAATGAATAATATTCATTATTCTAGGTTTGATAAATGCTAAGGAGGAAGTGTGTACCGAGTTATCGAGTCCAATAGGAATGATATATTAAATATCATTTAAATAAATATCAATTTATTTATTTAAATTAATTATATTTATTTTATCAGTGAGTTCAACGTATGCCAAGTAAATAATATTAATAATAATATCATTATTTATACATGAGGTTTTTTTAGGATTATGAGAATAATTAAGGGCCTATGTACAATTATTTATTCATTAAACTAGATATATAAATACCAGGTTATATCATTTATTAGGGAGAGACATGGTTGTGCACAACACACCCTTCTAGAGATTCTATTAACCCCAAATAGAAAATTCTCTAGAATAATTTCAAGAATTGAGAGAAATATTCCAACCAACTCCTCCTCCCAAGTCCAAGAGATCAAGAATCGATCCTTCCATATTTGAAGGATTGTGTGAAGATCAAAGGAAGTGTTGTAAGATATTCGATACTGCCACACTAGCACTTGAATTACTATTAGTGACATTTTGAGATTATAGGAACACATGTGGATCACCACTAGAGGGATTCTATCCTTGGGCCCTCAAAGTGGAATGAATGTGCAACCGAACAATGTTTAAATGATCAACCTCTTATATGAAGAAATAATTTCTAAGATCGAGGTAATTCTTAATTTAAATTAGTTATAAATTTAATATGAAAAAAATCCCATCTCTGGTTCCTATGATCATTGTTAATTAATATTCAAATTAACTCATTGATCATTGCATATTTATCATGTACATTGTGGATTATTTGTTTAATATGAAAAACTCTGAGTTTGGCCCGACCCAAATCGGAACTTCTACTTTATTCGTAACTTTCAAATGGTATTAGAGAGGTCACATTCAAGTTTATAATTATTTATTAAATATTGATCGATTTATGCATTTATTATTAGTTTTTATTTTTAGTTTAATCATTATTTAAATCCAAACATTGATATTTCATTTTATTATTCTTCTTTCTCACTAATATAACCAAAAATAGGTTGATAATACATGAAGAAAATATGAAGAACCCATATGGAGGTGGAAATGATTTTGGATAGATAACATGGGACTACATGACGTGCAACCATAAGGTACACACTGTATACCCCTATTCAATATACCATAAGAAAATAAAAATTTAATTTCACACATCATGCATTGAATCACCCATGTTGTCACTAAAAAAAATGTGATGAAGAGTCTGGGGTGGCACATGGATTTTCGGAATATACGCTGTATAGTCCATGTTTTTTTGTGGTGGAAAATACTTATTAAAAGATGCGTCGTGTATTAATACATGGCATGTGTGACTAGAAGCAATTAAAATAGAGGATAGAATATGTGTAGTTATACCATACACATTGTATACCTCATAAATTTATGTGACTGATATACACACCTAGTCCCTAGGCATGTGTCATGGATAGACGGTAAAGCGAAATACACAGTGTGTAGCTAGTTTATGATTGTTGTGTATCCTATCCATTTATATGGGAAATAAAATTAGTTAATTATTCAATTAAACCTAATAAATATGTGTCTATATGTAACATTAATGGATAATACACACCGTTCAATAGGTTTTCTATATATTAAATGTTTAAATAATTTTTTTATAATATTTAGAACTATATACCATACATTGTTCACACTGTGTACTCCTTATGTATTTAAAACATACACTCTATGTAATATAACATGTTCCTATGTATTATTTATTAATAGTACACAATATGTAATTATATGACTATAAATGTACTCTACATGTTGTGTGAGTGCACAATACATGACAAGGACTATGCCAGGTAGTTCGGACAGGTACACACTGTGTTTCCTCCTAGTACATGCTTATGTACATGATTAATTATAAATAAAATTAATTAATTTTATTTGTTTAAAATTATAATGGATGGGAGTCTCAAAGATTTTTTGGATGTAAATTAAGATAAATTAAAAAATTAATTAAGTAATATAATTAATTAATTCAAAAACATTTCATATTAGTTTATAATCATTGAAATGAATGCTATATTTTTTTTAAATACATATTCATTACATGCTTGGATAATCATGAGCCCAAATGAGATGTGTATGTATGTGATTCATTTTAATTTTATTATTTAACTAGTTTTTAAAATTATTATTATTAAATTAAAATGATGCCTTATATCCCATCCCATCCTATTATTATGTAAAGATTTGCATGCCCACAATTTATTTTATGTAAACCCTACAACCATTCCACTGTTCACTCTCACCTGTGTGTGAGTAAAAAGATATGTAATGATAGAGATCCAAGGAAATTAGAGGCAGTTTAGGATGGTCCTGAGGTGAAATCAAACTAGGTGATACATAATATACAGGTGGAATGTTGTAACTTGTGCCAAGACCAGATCATATATTTTTTCCCTATGGTCAATGGTTTGTTTATTATATGCACAATAAAAAATTTGGTAGATAAATCTCATGATCATGCCACATATTTTATTCTGTCTTTTTCATGGTTATTTATTATGTGGATTCCTTATTTCCATCACATAAATAAATGAATTAAATAACAAGCATGATGTAATAAAATAAAAGGATCATTCATAAATATTTTATCAACACATGGTTAATCAATTAAGTAAAATACACTCAATATTAATAAGTAATGTAAACGGATAAAATATAATATTTTAAACATAATAAATAAAATACCTCAATAAAATATTAAATCAAACTAAGCCTTCCATTATCTAAATTAAGATGCTGTCATAGTTAAAGTGTTGGTTCAGGTCTTCATCAAGGGATCTTTTAATTATTAATAAGTCTTAAAAAAGATAATGGGTTAATATAGATGAACTTGTATTGGATTTAACTGACTTGATCTCTTTAATACCAATTTGGAGGCAATTATTGAGGAAATACGAGTCAAGTTTTTTGTATTTGGGAGTCCAGTCAATGAATCAAGGAGCTCTAAGCTAGTAGTTCACAAGACCGCCTACCTAAATAATTTATTATAATTTTCATGGCCTCTATCTAGATTACCCAAAGGGAAATATGGATCCTTGCCACTAGAATGTTCACACAATAATACATTCTGAGTCCAATGGTTAGGGTTATTGATAATTGATAAAATAGTGGGAGAAAAATAATAAAATTAAATTATTTCATCACACATTTTTATGTAATCAATATAACATAATTATTTTTTATTTTATATTATTATATTAAAATGGTAAGTGAAACCATAAGGAAAATATAACCATTCCTTAACTCAATGAATTTCATCAATCACACAAATTTTCTTGATTAGTAAATTTTTTATGAATGACACTACTATATGAATTTTTTTTCTATGCATTGGAATCCCTTATAACTAATAATCCTTCCTACCATAAATCTAAGGTTAAATTATAACCTACTAGAGATTCATGAAAGATTCTTCTTATATCTACTACATCATGTTATTAGTTATGTCCAGAGAGCTAATGATGCAAAAAAAAGACATATATTCTTAAACCATTAAAATTCATCTCCTTGAACATAGAAAATAAAAGGAAAGGATTAAGATAATTGAGACTATCACTACACTATTGTAGTGAAAAATAAAAGACTCCAACTTATCTAGTGATGATGCCTTCATAATGATGGAGTATGTTAACAAGTTAGAAAAGACAAGATTTTATATGGATAATAAATTATTCATTAATTTCATATTATCATATTTACCTTCAATGTTCTCCATATTCATCAAGAATTATAGGGTGAATTGCATAGATGGGTCAATGGAGAATCTTTTATCTTTTATTCATTAGGAAAATAAGGGTTTCTGGAACATAGTTCCTCATTTCTTATCATGATTTGAGTAAAGGATCAATTTTTAAAAACCAAAACCATTTACAATATAATTTAATATTTACAAAACCCTTTTAAAAAGGAAAAAGATTAAAAATAGAGTATTGAATAAGAGACTATTTTCTTTTCATATTGGAAAAAAAGAACACTCGAAGAGAAATTTCAATGTGTTGAAGTAGAAGCTTATACTTGTATATTCATCAATGTAATTTTTCTATCTTAAATCTTAGGTTTTAAATATAATAGGTTAACATATTTTAATTAAAACATAGAAATTAATAAAGTATATAAATATTAATATAATTTTAGTGCATTATTAAAAAAGATGAATAAGAGTGATTCCTAGATTAGATGAAAAAGTGAAAAAACTAAAAATTTCTTGATAGATTCAAGTTAAACTATTGTTTTTGTATTAATTATTAAAAAAAAAATTTCTCAGTGTCCAATTAGAAAAAAATAGACGTTGTTTCATATTTGGAATAAATATTGTTATGGTATTTCATACTTGAACTAATATTTTGGTAATTATTAAATCATAGATATTGTGAAGCAAGAATAAATGATGAATATAAATTTAAGATCTTGAATACATCATCTTGCAAAAATAATTTTTTATGTAAAACTAATAATAGTTTAAAAGTTTATATCTAAAATGTTGTTCATGACTCTTTTGAGCTTAGACACTATAAATACTAGAAAAGAAAGCTATAATAGTGGTTTTAAATTATTAGTATATACTTGGGAACCATTGTTATAGGATATACCAATGGTTTAAAAAACATTTGGTATGTGGGATGTCAGGATATACCAATGGTTTTCTAGAAACCATTGGTATAGGCGGTTCTAAATTTCCTTTTACTAACAGTTTAGTAAACTATTGGTATAGGTTTCTATACCAACGGTTACAAAACTATCAGTATAGGCATCCAATACACCAACCTAATAACCATATTTTACTATCACCTCAAATACCATTAAACCAATATATTTCATACTATAAAAAAATTATGTATTCAACTAATCACAATACACATTAAATACAACAAATATATTGCATAATTCACATTTAATTAGTCAATAATTTAAAAATAAATTCAAAACAAATATATATTCAATTTTCATTATCAAACACCATACACACTATTATTTCATAAATATTAAGTCAAAAATGGAGGGGATCAATGTATCCCTCATAACACCCATTACCATCATTGTCACCATTATAACCACCACCACAGATCAACCTCACTAGAATTATTTCCCTCATCATCATCATTACAATCACCTCTAGGAAAGTCATCACGCCCACTACTATTAGTTCCATCATCACTCAATGCATAAAGTCATCACTATAACTACCCTCATCATGAAAATACTCACAAGAATCATTACCTTCAACATCATCTCACGTTTCTATCATTTTCAAACATTTTGTTCTTATGTATATCTTCAATATTTTTCATTTCCTACATTGAGAAATAAATATACATTTGATTATAAGTTAATTACTAATGTATAATTAAAACAAGGCATAAGAGGTGACAAGATATAATTAAGGAACACCAATTTCAAGAAAGACAAGGGATAGGTGGTGAGATAACATAATCCAATAATTTAGAAGTTATTCTTACTAATCAAGATAATTTATGTTTAATTTATTATTATTTTTCTTGATTTTCAATTTTTCTAGTTAATGGGTTAATAAATAAATATTTAAAATTTATTTAAAAAAGGTTTCCCATAATATTTTTATGAAACTAACTCAATATATTCTCAATGAGTGCTTTTTTATAGTGATTAGAATATTAGACCATTGTGGAGAAATATTGGTGGTGGCACATGAGGGTGTTTGGGTGTCACATAGAGTCAAAAATAGATTTATTTGTATTTTTATAATGTTTTAATAAGAAAATTAATTTCATGGAATGAAAATGGAATGAGGTTTTCAAATAATGTCTTTAATATATTGTGGTTATAGTGGTTTGTAAATGTAAAGATGTATGACATTATACTTTCAAATATAATAAATTTAAATGGTTTGAGTGGGTATTAATAAAAGTTCTTTGAAATCATTGGGTTTTTATTTAAATCAATATAATGTATTTTATTTATATTTCATTGATATTTTTTGGAAATCAACTATGTGTTTTGATCTTATGATATGGTTTTCACTTAATGTCTCTATTATTTTATAGGTATTTCATTTTATGTATTTATATTTTTTTATTTCATGTAATGTTTGTTTAATTCTATATGTTTATCCATAGATGGTATGATTCCATAAAATAGAATTGAGCCTAACTAAATTTAAAATTCATGGGGATAATCAGATAACCTTTATTAAATAGTTATTTCTCTGGATACCTAATTGGTGAGAGGTTGAAATTTAATTTTTTGGGTTTGTGTGCATTATGTATATTAATATTGAATGTTATAAGTTTAAACAATATCGTTCTTAATGTTTTTAGTAGAATATTCACTGATTTCATTTATAATTAATATTTTATGGTAATTTTCTATTTTTTTAATTTATTTGATATATGTAAAATTAGGTATGTTTTTATGTTTAAATTAGGTCTATAAAAAGGTAATTTCCATGGAATATACTTTTAATTACTTTTATGAAATGTTATCAATAAATGATTTTAATACTTTATTTTTAATGAATTATTGATTTGATACTAAATCATAATGAGTATATTAAAGGTTACTTTGAAACCATACATTTTTTGAATGATTTAAGTTGATTTATGGTAAGATTATACTATTTATTTCTAGGTAATTATGATCATTTTGAATGTTTTAAGGACATTGTAATGTAATGATTGGTTTGTATTTTTAATTGTATTTAAGATAAAATCAGCATTTTGTTTTCATTTCTATACTTCAAAAACTAAAATAATGAATGGTTTTCTTGATATCTTAATTATTAATTAGTTCCATTTTTTAAATTCTTGGATTTAGATTAATGATTATTGAATTTCAGATTGAAGATGCATGTTTAATTCTATTTTTTCATGGGTTTATGCTCTTAAGAACCTATAACTTGAAATAAATTAGACATTTAAATTCATTAATTTAATGCTATCTAATATGTAAATTAATGTTTTAATATAGTGGTTTAAGTTTTTGGTCATTAATATTTGTTTATCAAAATTATTTTAATGGAAAAAGTTATAATTTTTCTAAATTAAGGTCTTTCTTGGACATTATAAATTACATTAAACACACACACACACACACACACACACTTATATGATTTTATTCTATTTTTTCTTGAAAAAAATAACATTCTTTTAAATATAGCGGATTATAGTTAAAATAATTTTTTGATTATTATTTTGTGGTTATATTTGGGATAAAAAGGTTTAAAAGTGTTTTATTAAATTGAAATTTATTGTTTTAATGGGAGTTTTTAAAAAAATATAGTTTGTATTTAAGTTATTGTGTATAAATATTTTGAAGTGGAATCAGTCTTAAGACATAAGGGATTTTTAGGCATGATTTATTTTCCAAAAAGACTTTAAATTAATGTATAGTTTTCGTCTTCTATTATTTTCATAAAAGTAATCTGATTTTAATTTTTATAAATAGTTTGGAGTTGAGTTTAATGATTTAAAAGGATTTTTGATGATTAGGATGTGTTAAGGTTCAATAGTTTTTAAAATTTTTCTACTTAAAGAACATTTAGGTTGAATTTCATTTGTGGATGATTAAATTTTAGGTTAAGGGAATGTTTTGTTGGTGTATGTATAATTTTAAATTGCTTATTTCTAGTAGATTTTATTATGATTATATGGTATACACTAATTTGGATCTAACATTGATTCAAAATTAACCATTAAAGTCTGATCCATGTATATTATTCCTAAATAGGCACATTGGATTTGTATTTAATTGATTTTAGTCATGAGTTATAAAAATGATATGTTTAGTAAATGAAATGCCATGAAACTTATAATGTATCTTAATTGAATGTGTGATGGAATGAGGAATATGCATTGAAATTTGTTTTTAAAGGTTAAAATGTGTCTCTAATATATGTATTTTAGTTTCTAAAAAGTATTGGGAAAGTTCTTGATTGAAATTTTAGAAAATGGGAAAACACTAGGAAATTTTAACACATGAATGGGTGTTTTATGGGTATATACTCTAAATTCAAACAAAAATATTTCATTGATAAATAATTTAATAAAATCAAATATATTTTAAATACCATGGAATATCCTATCTTTGATATATATGTTTTTGTTAGGAAAAACATTCATAACACTAGTATGAAATAAATAAATGTCACTTGTTTTCAAAACATATCTATTATTATAATATGAATATCAATTTTAATATGAAAGTATTAAAATAATACTAGTATCCAGAAAAACATAACATAATATATAGAATAATTTGTAATCGATGTATACAAGTAGTGGCCTAAATAGAATGTAAGACATGTAATAAGAAACAATTAATACATAACTCATCTATACATGAAAAATAAACATGTTTCCTCAATATTAAGCATAATGTTTTCCCCAAAGTGTGAATATACTTCCTTGTAATTGACCATTTCTATGTTTGGAGGTTCCACACTTTATGAGAAAGAAATTAGTTTAGAATACTGCTCCATATAATTCCAAGAAACTATAGGAATACCATCCTTTATTAATACCAAATTGGATGAAATAAGGAATAAATATAGGGAGTAATAGGTGGAATCTGATAGAGCAGTCTTTTGAAAGGTGTTTTATATCCATGCCTACCATATTAAAATAGGTATATATTCTTGAAATAAACTTTCTATAAATTAAAATGAAAAGTGGGGTAAACCATAAAGATTTAGAGAAATCCAATATAGAAAAGAATACAGTTTACATGTAAACTATTTTGTAAAATTATATAATAATTTAAGTTTGTTATGTTACACCCTGGACTGGTACATGTGTATTTTTTTTAAAAAAGGTCATTCCTTGGTAAAAAATACCAAATAAACAATAATTGGAATTAAAAAGAAATTTATAAAAGTCTAAATGTGAGAATTTTATTACAATATTTTTCAAAAAAATAAATTAAATTTGGAGGAAGATCATATGACCATGTGATGTCGGTGGTGAATCCTTTGTTGGAAAGGCCATATGATACTAATTTCACATTTTGGAAAGCATGGGTAATGATGTAGCTGAGTCCCGATAGCGATTCCAAGCAGTCCATCCATATAGCTATGAGTGACCATAAAACATGAGTGATTCCATTCCAAACTGGTTGCACAATGGTGGTATAGTCACTTTTAATCCATATGTTGGTCCATCCTTTTTGTCTAGAAAATAGGAGTACAGAGATGACACTATGCATTTCAGCTTCCAAAGAAGTTTCTATATCGCATGTTCTATAAAAACATCCAAGGACCTAGCTGTTTTGATCTCTGTAAATAGATCCACAACCTGAAAGGTCTAGGTTTCCTTTTGATGAAGCATCAATGTTGAATTTGATCCATCTCAGAAGTGGGGCTTTCCAAAATACTTCAAAAGTCCCTCTAGGCTGACTATAGTTTCCAAAAACACCCAAGTGACTCATAATAGTAAAATCACAAATGGAGTTGCTTCATGTTGTTGGAGTTGGTGGTCTAGAACCAACTACTTTGTACTTTATTCATTAATAAAAGCCTTATCACATCTTGATTTTTCTTCTGCGTAACAATGGATGTGATAATGTCCTAAGGACAACTGTTGCATTAATGGGTCATAGCGGATCCCTGCTATGATGAGAACCCAGAAGTGCCATAACATTGTTCTTGAATATATGTTCTATGGCCGGATGATATTATTTGAGGGACAAAAATAATACAGGTCATTAGGGGTGAGGGCTCATAAAACTTTGAGGCACATTCTCAAGGTGTGCGCCCTTGGTAATATCTAGGAGGATATTATGATAACGAGACCCGTCAGTAGGAAATCCACATTTCATAGTGTCATTGGATGTTCCTATCTGCAGACGTGTGTATTGGTCCTTATACTTTAAGATCATTATTAATGGGTATTACAACTCGTACACTTAGATGTATTGACAAAAACAGTGATGACACACTGTTCGCAGTGAGGTAGGATACGTTGGGTGCGTCACGAGTAATACTGCATTAATAGATAATGTGAGAAAGGGTTTGTCCCTTCTGTTCTATAACAGAAGTAGATATCTCAGGCCCTTTGATGGAATTGATATATCCTAAATAAATCCATGGCCATGGTAAGGTATGGGCGAGTTCAATTCTGGGAAGTCAAAGAAAGAATAATCGAGTACATGGGTTGATGGAACTATCATGCAACCCTCTTGATTGGAGATATCGAGACAAAGTGATTATTTTACACGGTAAGCGTTCGTAGGAGGTGACACGTCATTGTGGCGTTAACTTCTTTTTCTATGGGTGCCTTGGTGTGTTGCTAGACGCTAACCTTGGACTTTAGGCAGGCTCCGCCTAATGCCACTGAGAAAGAGGCCTAGAGGGTCACACACTAAGTGTGTCCATGTATCTCAGTTAAATATTAATTTAACAAGTTAAATAAATATTATTCCCGACTATGGTTTAATAATTATTTAAGGATTCCTAATCACATTTATTTCGACACTAGTTATTCAAGAGAATATATTGTGGGAAAAATAATATATATTTATTAGCGAGTAATGCAGTTATATTTATTTAAGAAATAAATAGCCATTACTCAAGGTCTAATAAATATGGTGGAGGAAATAAATAAAATGAAAAATAAAAGTACACGCCGTGTATATTTATATACACGCCATGTAGTTTGTTTTTCGGGATTTGTGAGAAAAATATTGTTTATTTAATTAAATGATATTAAATATAATACGTTGGTCGCATGTCAAGTAATAATGATGGTCAACTGTCATTATTAAGACATGGGGTATTACTAAGAATTAAATGAAATGATTAAATGCTTTAGAGTAATTAATTAATTTTATTATTCTAAGTATTATAACCCCAATTACATTATTCTCATAGAAAGGGAGCCATTGTTGTGGACAACGGATCTGGAAATAATCTCAAGCCAAGAGAGAATTCCCTTTCCACCAAGAATGATTTCAAGTTACGAAAGCGAGATCCTCCACCGGATCAAGGCGGTTGAAGGCGGACATCGCAAGTGAAGGCTCTTCCGCGCTAGCACTCGGAGATCCCTTCGGCGACGTCCAAAGATATGTGGAGCACGTGTGGATCACCGCTAGAGGAATCCTGTACTTGGATTCTACAACGCAACGACGGATCACGGGATCATGACCAGAGACTCTAAAGAAGAAAGAATTCCATTGAGGTAATTCTTATGAATTAATTAAATTAATTATAACCAACATACGATGATCCTATCTCAAGGGTTCCATGATTCTTCTTTTCTTTTTTGTTCTTCGTTCTATTCCGAAGATTCGGCGTTTTAAATCGTGACGGATCTTGGATTGAACGTTGTTTAACGTTAAAATTAAAGTTGGGAAAACCCACCAACGTGCTTCCGCTGCGCCCGGAACCTACAAGTGGTATCAGAGGGATCATATCGTTGATTATAATTATTTAGTTTTTCATTGGTAATTTATGCATTTAATAATTCAGTTATTTTAATTCAAGTTTAATCGTTCTGGAAATATGAATATCGAGATTCGTTCCTCCTCCCTCGTTTCTTGTTCACCTCATAGAAACGAATTTTTCTTTTAATTTTGGATTAAAATAAAATAGAGGAACTCATCCAGAGGAGCCAAACGTTTCTGGCCGTACAACACCAGAGTACTCGACGTGTATTCAGAAGTACACACTATGTATTCTAGGTTCAATTCATTGACCGATTTGCCAAATCAGGCTGTGTATTGGATTCTTTCTAAGAATTTAAGACATCGTGTGTTGACTAGAAACAGGTGGCACACGGTTTCCGGATTACACGCCATGTGGTCCAATGAACACGGTGTGTAGTCCCTTAGGGTTAGGGTTAGGCCATGTACTCTGTACACGACCTGCCCAGCTGGAAACCGTGTAACACGGAAACTACACGGCGTGTGTCCCACTGTACACTCCCTGTACTCCGAAAATTTTCGAAGTACATTAACATGCCCTGTCCTCGGGCGTGTACTTCGGATGGACGGTGAAGAAAAGTACATGCCGTGTAGTCAGAACTACAAGCCCTGTACTCACCCAAATTATGCAGATTTATTAAAATTTATTATTATATTATACAAACCCTTGAGACGTGTACCATGGTGTAGGCGTAAAGCTGAGGCACAACACGTGATAGGTGTTTTATATATATGTGTTTAATTTAACATCTGTGTAATAAATGGGAATTCACCGGGTTGCCTCCAAGGTACAAGTTATGTACAAGGATAATTTTAAATGAATTTATTTGTTTAAAATCATGATAGATTAGAATCTCAAGGAAATTCAGAAAAAGGATTTAAGATAAAAGGATTGATTAATTAAAGATAATTAATTGATTCGAGCGTGATTTATCTTAAACAAGAACGATTAAAGAATTGAATGCTAGTTTTATTTATGTGTAAATATAATTGCATGTATGGATGATCATGATCTAGACCGAGACATTTGTATGTGAATGGTTTTTTTAATTTATTTATTTAAATTAAATTTGTTGTCCTGCGAGCCATCTCCTCATTAATATGTAGGGCTTGCGTGCCCAAGGATTCTTATATGTAAAAACCACTTTTTAACCCTCACCTGCGTGTGAGATAAATGCATATGTAATGGATGAAGCTCTCAAGCTAGTGGAGGTGGCTCATGTCAGGAGCCAAGGTGAAACCAATCCAAGGAGATACAAAGGTGGATAGGTGGAAAGCTGTAAACACGAACCCGAAAGGTTCAAGGTGTTTCTCCCCTAGGTCTTGGGTTAGTTTATCAACCTATAGATAAACTAACCAATAGAAAAGCTCATTATCATACCATTTATTTTATTTCTGTCAGTTTCATGGTTTATTTATTGTGGGTGTGTTGTCACTATCACACAATTAATGAATTAAACGAGCATGCAAGATGGAACTAAAATAAAATCGGCTTATACGTAAATATTATCTTAGGCATGGTTAATCACTTAAGTATATCCCACTTAATATTAGCAAGCATGTAATCAAAGATAATATAATGGAAATTTACGTATAAGGATAAAATCCCTCAAAAGAAATATTAAGTTGGCATAGCCTTCCATAATCTTGGTTAGAATCGAACCATAGTTCAAAGTGCTTGACCAACCCTAGTTGGGGTGCTTTCAATTATCATGGAATTCTAATTCAAGGTTTTGGGTTGACTTGACTTGGTTCGCATCAAGGGTTGACTGCCACGGTAGGAATTTCTGTGACCAAGAGGCAAAGGTTGAGGAAATCCAAAATAAAAGGATTTCAGGATTGGGGAATCCACTCAGCGGATCAAGGAGCTGCGAGTTAATGCAGTTGGCATTTGGAATGCCTACCTAAAACCCTTCAAGTTTCTTGACTAACCCTAGTTGGGGTAATGCGAAGGGAAATATGGATCCTTTCCACTAGAATATTCACATAACAGAATATTCCGAAGTCAATGGTGAGGGCTATTGGATTTCAATAAAATAGTGGGAGACTAATAAGTATTAATTTATTTATTTGTCTCAATTTTTTTTAATAAAGTACTAAACCTTTTCTCATCTTAATTTGTAGAAACGAAAAGAAAATTACTTCAAACATATCATTGAGCACCATACTCAAGAAGGAAAACCTTCTCACTGAAACCAATTTCCAAGAGTGGTAGAGGCGTTTACGCATCGTCCTTCGCCACGAAAGGAAATTGTATGTGCCGGAAGAGCCTATTCCAGTTGTGCCTGGGAAAGAGGATAGTGATGAGGAATTATCTATCTACATGAAACACATGGATGATACCACAAATGTCTAGTGTTTCATGCTATCATCCATGTCTAATGAGCTCTTGAAGCCACATGAAAACATGGACGTGTATAGCATGATGTCTCACCTTAAAGATCTCTACCAAGAGAAGGCGAGATAGGAGAGATATGAGATCTCTAATGCTTTGTTTACCATGAAGCTTGGAGAGTCTGCGCTAGCTGGGCCTTATGTAGTCAAGCTTATTGGCTACATTGAACGCCTGGACATCTTAGGGATTAAATTCCCGGATGAGTTGCGTACAGATATCATCCTATCATCACTGCCCAAGACCTTCTCTAGATTCATTGTCAACTATAATATGAGCGGCAATGAGAAGAGTCTATCAGAGCTTTTGACCTTGATTCTCCAGGTAGATAAGGACATGGGGCGTGACAAACCCGTGGTCCTTATGATGAACAAGAAAAGGAAGGACAAGGAAAAGGGGCCAAAGACTTATAAATGGTCTGAAGCCCCCGAGCACCGTTCCTCCAAGAAGGGGAAGATCCAGAGGCAGGGCAAGTAACGTGAGGTGGTGTGTTTTTCATGTGGCAAACAGGGCCACTGGAAGAGGAACTGCACCCAGAAGCATAGGGACGGTAAAGGTACATTCGTTATTGAGTTTTATATTTATATTTCTACACATTGGGTATTAGATATAGCTTGTGGGGCTCACATATGTATTCAAATGCAGGAACCAAGTAGATTTAGAAAGATCGCCAGAGGAGAGGTGGATCTTCAAGATACCAATGGCGTAAGGCTGGCTGCGTTGGCTATTGGTGACTATCACCTCTCATTGCTAACTGACATGATTTTGGTTTTACAAAACTGTTATTTTGTGCCTAGTGTTACCAAGAACATAATTTCTGTATCTTGTTTGGATATGGATGGATTTATTTTCATGTTCGGAAATACGGGTTGTCTCTTTTATAAGAACAACATATGTTATGGTATGGCACATTTGAATAATGGTTTGTATGTACTAAATTATGAAAACCAAGTGTTGGCAATCAATAACAAAACAAACTCACATGACTCATACATCACCCAGTTATGGAATCACTGCCTTGTTCATGTGAACAAGAAGCGCTTGAAAAAGCTCTGCCAAGATGGTTATTTAGACTCTAATGAGATAAAAACACTTGATATATGTCACACTTGTTTACAAGGAAAAATGACCAAGCCAACTTTTGGTGGACAAGGTGAAAGGGCCACATAGCTTCTAGGATTGGTACACACAGATGTGTGTGGACCATTTCCAGTAGAAGCTAGAGGTGTATATTCTTACTTCATTACTTTTATTGATGATTTGAGTAGATATGGCTATGTCTACATAATGAGGTATAATTCAAAGTACTTAGAGAAATTTAAGGAATTCAAGAATGAAGTAGAGAATCAGCTTGGTAAGAAGATAAAGAAGCTTCGATTGGATCGAGGTTGAGAATATCTGAACCAAGAGTTCATCGATCTTCTACAGGAGTCTGGGATTCTATCTCAGCTCACTCCTCCTTATACACCACAGTGGAATGGTGTTAGTGAAAGGAGTAACCACACCTTATTGGAAATGGTGAGGTTGATGATGAGTCATGTGGATCTTCCATTATACTTTTGTGGATATGAATTACAAACTGCAGCATACACTTTAAACCGAGTCCCAACTAAGGTGGCAAATAGAATTCCATCCGAGTTATGGAATGGAAGGAAACCCACTTTGTCGCACACACTTGTATGGGGATGCGAGGCATTTGTTAAGGCCTTATCAGGCAAGAAACTAGCACCCCGGGGCACGAAGTGTATCTTTATAGGATATCCTAAGGAAACGAAAGGATATTACCTATATAACCCTCAAGATAAGAAAGTGACTGTTTACAGACAAGCCGTCTTTCTTGAGAGGGAGCACATACTCAAGAAGGATAGTGGGAGAAAGATTGAATTTGACGAATTTGATGCTCAAGATACATAGGAGTTGGTACAGGAACAAGTTCCACAGGTCCCCATGGAAGAGGTTCTAGAAACACAAGTACTATGTAGGAGCTCAAGAGAGGTAAGGGAACCAGAGAGATTTGGTTTCCTAGTCACCGAGGATGGTGAATCATTATTATTGGACAATGATGAACTTCTCTCCTACAAGGAAGCAGTAGAAAGATCAGATGCTGCAAGATGACTAGATGCTATGAATTCAGAGATGGATTCCATGTATCATAACCAAGTTTGGGTTCTGGTCGATGATCCAGTTGATGTAAATCCTGTTGGATGCAAATGGGTATTCAAAAGAAAGATGGAAATGGAAGGTCAAGTTAGCACCTATAAATTAAGGCTAGTGGATAAAGGATTCAGACAGCGTCAAGGAATTGACTATGATGAAACCTTCTCACCAGTTTCCATGTTTAAATCCATAAGAATCGTACTTGCCATAGCAGCTTACCATGACTACGAGATTTGAAAGATGGATGTCAAAACAACATTCCTTAACGGGAACCTTCAGTTTGATGTCTATATGACACAACCATAAGGGTTTGTGACACCAGGTGAAGCCAAACGGGTTTGAAAGTTGTATAAATCTATTTATGGATTGAAGCAAGCATCCAGGTTATGGACTATTCGATTTGATGAAGCCATAAAGGAATTTGGTTTCATTAAGAATGAATGTGAGCCATGTATTTATAAGCGGTTTAATGGGAATGCGGTCATTATCCTAGTGGTATATGTTGATGACATATTGCTTATTGGAAATGAAGTACCAGCCTTACAGTCAGTTAAGAAATGGTTAAACAAGTGTTTCTCCATGAAGGACTTAGGAGAAGCAGCCTATATTCTAGGGATCAAGATCATTCGTGATAGATCCAAGAGGCTGCTTGGACTAAGTCAGGGTACATACATTGACCAGATACTAAATATATTTAGTATGGAAAAATCCAAGAGGGGATTGGTTCCAGTGTCACATGGCTTACATCTTTCTAAGAAAATGTGTCCCCAGACACAACAAGAGAAAGATAGGATGAGTAAGATCCCATACGCTTCGGTTATAGGATCCATCATGTATGCCATGTTATGTACCAGGCTTGATGTTTCCTATGCACTGAGCATGGTAGGTAGATATCAAGAAGATCCAGGAGAACATCATTGGACTGCTGTTAAGACTATCCTTAAGTATCTGAGAAGAACTAAGGATATGTTCCTGGTGTATGGAGGAGACGAGGAGCTTGTCATCAGAGGGTATGCTAATGCTGGTTTTCAGACAGATCATAATGATCTGAAGTCGCAATCTGGATATGTTTTCTGTCTCAATGGAGGAGCTGTGAGCTGGAAGAGTTCAAAGTATCCAGTTGTCGCCGATTCTACAGCAGAGTCCGAGTATATAGCGGCTTATGATGCAGCCAAGGAAGCCATCTGGATTTGGAACTTTTTCCAAGAGCTTGATGTGGTGCCTGGCAGTAAAGATCCAATTACATTGTATTATGATAATACTACAACGGTGGCTCTTGAAAAAGAACCAAGGTCACATCAACGGAAAAAGCACATACTCTGGAAGTATCACCTCTTGGGGGATTTCTATCAAAGGGGTGAAGTTGCAGTGAGAAGAGTGTCCACGGAAGAGAACGTGGCAGACCCCATGATTAAAGGCCTATCTCAGTAGAAGCATGAATATCATGTGAGAGCTAACGGGTTAAAGGTTTTTAGCAGTTGGCTCTAGTCCAAGTGGGAGTCGGTTGGAGTTGATGGTCTAGAACCAACTACTTTGTACTTTATTCATTAATAAAAGCCTTATCACATCTTGATTGTTCTTCTGTGTGACAATGCATGTCACAATGTCCTAAGGATAGCTGTTGCATTAATGGGTCATAGAGGATCCATGCTATGATGAGAACCCAGAAGTTCCATAACACTGTTCTTGAATATATGTTCTATGGCCGGATGATATTATTTGAGGGACACAAATAATACAGGTCATTAGGGGTGAGGACTCATAAAACTTTGAGGAACCTTCTCACGGTGTGTGCCCTTGGAAATATTTAGGAGGATATTATGAGAACGAGACCCGCCAGTAGGAAACCCACATTTCATAGTGTCATTGGATGTTCCTATCTGCGGACGTGTGTATTGGTCCTTAGAATTTAAGATTATTATTAATGGGTATTACAACTCACGCACTTAGATGTATTGACGAAAACTGTGACGACACACTGTTCGTAGCGAGGTAGGATACGTTGGGTGCGTCACGAGTAATACTGCATTAATAGATAATGCGAGAAAGGATTTGTCCCTTCTGTTCCATAATGGAAGTTGATATCTTAGGCCCTTTGATGGAATTGATATAGCCTAAATAAATCCATGGACATGGTAAAGTATGGGCGAGTTCAATTCTGGAAAGTCAAAGAAAGAATAATCGATCACATGAGTTGATGGCACTAGCATGCAACCTGCTTGATTGGAGATATCGAGACAAAAGTATTATATTACATGGTAAGCGTTCATAGGAGGTGACATGTCATTGTGGCGTTAAATTATTTTTATATGGGTGCCTTCACATGTTTCTAGATTCTAATCTTGGACTTTAGGCAGGCTCCACCTAATGCCACTGAGAAAGAGGCCTAGAGGGTCACACACTAAGTGTGTCCATGTATCTCAGTTAAATATTAATTTAACAAGTTAAATAAATATTATTCCCGACTGTGGTTTAATAATTATTTAAGGATGCTTGATCGCATTTATTTCAACACTAGTTATTCGAGAGAATATATTGTGGGCGAAATAATATATATTTATTAGTGAGTAATGCAGTTACATTTATTTAAGAAATAAATATCCATTACTCAAGGTTTAATAAATATGGTGGCGGAAATAAATAAAATGAAAAATAAAAGTACACGCTATGTATATTTATATACACGCCATGTAGTTTGTTTTTCAGGATTTGTGAGAAAAATATTGTTTATTTAATTAAATGATATTAAATGTAATACATTGGGCGCATGTCAAGTAATAATGATGGTCAACTGTCATTATTAAGACATGGGGTATTAATAAGAATTAAATTAAATGATTAAATGATTTCGAGCAATTAATTCATTTTATTATTATATGTATTATAATCCCAATTACATTATTCTCATAGAAAGAGAGCCATTGTTGCAGAAAACGGATCTGGAAATACTCTCAAGCCAAGAGAAAATTCCCTTTTCACCAAGAACGCTTTCAAGTTACGAAAGCGAGATCCTCTACCGGATCAAGGTGGTTGAAGGCGAACATCGCAAGCGAAGGCTCTTCCGTGCTAGTACCCGAATATCCCTTCGACGACGTCCAGAGATATGTGGAGCACATGTGGATCACTTCTATAGGAATCCTGTACTTGGATTCTACAATGCAACTATGGATCACAGGATCGTGACCAGAGACTCCAACGAAGAAAGAATTCCATCGAGGTAATTCTTATGAATTAATTAAATTAATTATAACCAATATATGATGATCCTATCTCAAGGGTTCCGTGATTCTTCTTTTCTTTTTCATTCTTCGTTCTATTTCTAAGATTCTGCTTTTTAAATCGTGATGGATCTCGGATTGAACATTGTTTAACGTTAAAATTAAAGTTAGGCAAACCCACCAACGCGCTTCCGATGCACCCGGAACCTACACATGTACCATGATGTAGCATAAAAAACTCCCTAATAGCAGTTTGTGTCCTCCCCTTTACTACATGGAAATTGAAAATAGTGTTATTGTGTATATAGAAGTTTCTTTCATACTAGATTATATAGAAAATATTGACCCCTATAGCCTTGAGAAAGTTTCTAATTTTAGGGGAGGCGTCATTCGCTATACAACATTGAAGTTGAGTCCAAATGGAGACATATTCTAATCATCTGGTTTCAAAATCATCAAAAACATATTTCCATAAAAAAGAATTAGTAGAAAAACCTAAGGAGAGGTGGTCAAAATCCTCTCTATTTTGGTTACACATATGACATTTAGAACATAGTTGGGTACAAAAAGTTTGTAGAAAAATATAAGTAGCAATTTAATTATGAGAAATACTACAAACCATAGTAAAATGGGAAGGCTGAATCCATAGATTATTAAAAAATTTAAACCATGTAGAATCATTATTTTTATAATTGAAGTTGTAACTATAGAAAAACTTTGAATCAAGAATACCATTAGAAGTCGATTCCCATATTAAAAAATCATTAGAGGGAGCAAAAAAACAAGTGTTGAATAGGTTGTTAACAACATTAGGCATATCCGGTCTGGGAGATTTCAAAAAATACTTTATAGAAATATGAGTGTTAAAAAATGAATTTAGGGGATCAATAATGGAAATAATATGAAAACTAGTCCGATTATCTAACAAAAAATTGAGAGAGTAATCTATGTTAACATTCCATCTTGAATGCACTATAATGTCCGAGAAAGAGTATTTAATGGCCAACCAGATGGAGGACTCTAAATAGTTCAGTCTGCCTTTATTAAATATATTAATAAATCTAGATCTAATAAAGTTGAGAGTGATGTGATTATTATTAAAAATATTCCAAGTAAGTTTGGATTACAAATCATTACTAAATAATTTTCGATTCTTGATTCCAATGACACCATTAGAAAATAAATTACAATAGTTAGTACAAAGGATGGTAATTAGTTTTCTTTCAAGAATGATTCTGCTCTAGAAAAAATTTTTGATGGTGACATTGATATTTTTAATAATCCAATAAGCTATTTATAATCCATCATAGATTAAATTTTTTTAGAAATAATGGTGTATTTAACAAGGAAAATTATCCAAATCATAGAGAGAGATTTTAGTTTCCAATAATAGAGTTAATTTTTTATTTTATCAACTATTTTTGAAAAGTAAATACTTCTTGTTCTTCCACCAAAAAGAGGGAAACTAAGATAATTGAAAGAAAAGTACCCTTCTTTGATGTTCAAATTGTTCATGATACGGCTCATTATAGTTTACGGGAACCTTTTCCCAAAGAAAATACAAGATTTATTCCAATTTATAGCTTGATCTGAGACTACCTCATAATAGGAGAGGAATTCCTTGAGATTTTGGATATTACTTTCGTCCCTTTTAAAAATAAAATAATATCATCTGCATAGAGAAGATGATAAGGGGGAAAAAGGTTTCTTGAAGCAATAATGATATTAAGTTTACCTTTATCCACCAAGTTTATAATAAGCCTACTTAAATAATATTCAACAAAATAAAAAAGGATGGAAGATAGAGGGTCACCCTATATAAATTCTTTTGAGAATTTAAAATATCCCTTTGGATATCCATTTATGAGAAAAGAAATTTGAGCAAAGCTAAATAGGGTTTTAATTATATTGATAAAAAGATCATTGAAACCAAATCCCTGAAGAACCTTGTAAATAAATATCTAATCAATAGTCTCAAAAGCCTTACTAATGTCAAAATAAATGGTAACCCTACCTTCTATATTTATAAGGTTAGTACATTCAGAATCCAAACAAATGAAATTTTGAATATTTATACCTTTCAAAAAACCAAATTGATTCCAAGAGATAACTTTATTAGCAATTGTGGAAATTATATTGGCAAGAAGTTTGGTGATGACCTTGTAAAGAGTTTTAATAAGAGATATTGGTCTAAAAATATGTATCTCAGAGGCATTCTCAACTTTGGGTATTAAAGAGAGGAACTGGGCATTAATTCTATGGGGGGTGGATTCCATTAAATAAAAATTATTTTACTAGATTACACACATTTGATTGTACAATATCCAAATAGTGTTGAAAAAAAGAGTTAGTAAAACCATCAGGTCCTGGATCATAATCAGGCTTTAAGATAAAGACTACATCTTTAATTTCAATATTAAGAGGGAAAATGGTAAGGTGAATGTTTTCATCATTGCTAATAATGGTTGGAATGATATCAAGGATTAAATCCTTATTTAGCTCAGGACCATTGAAAATAATACTAAAGTAAGAAATAATAGGATCACTAAGTCTCTATTCATTATCAATTATATTCTATCCATCCTTAATAAAGGTAATAGGTCTACAAGATTTCATTGATCTTTAAAGGGAATTGTATAATTTTTTGTTTCTGTCTCCATCTTTGAGACATTTGACTTTGAAAAACTCCTTTTGAATTTTATATTTAATAGAAAGGAGAGAATTTAACTTAGTAGTTAGATCTATTTCTTATAGAAAGTTATAAGAAAAGTAATATTTTATATAAGTATCTTGTAACTGATTAATGTTGGATTCCAAATAGGCAATTTCATTATCAATTTGGCTGGAAGTGGTTTTACACCATCTCCTAAGATTATGCTTCAAAAGTTTCATCTTCATGATACAAGATAAAGAATCATTAAAACAATTCACAGAGTTCCATACCTCCTTAACAATTTCACCACACTCAGGAAGGGAGGTCTAAGCATTATTAAATCTGAAGGGGAGGGCAGGTCTGAAACCTCTAATAGAAAGGCTAGCCAAGATCAGATGATGATCTGAATTAACACTTGGAAGGGGGTGTTGGACATAGTATCCCAATGATCCAGAGTTTTTTCATTATATATGGATCTTTCAAACTTACTGTCTACTATTCTACTATAATTCCTTCTATACCAAGTATATTTGTCTGTAACTAAATTAATATCAATTAATTTATTATTTTATTACAAATATTTAAACTCTCATATCGATATAGAAGAATGAGTTGGGACCATTTTCTCACTAGGATAGAGGGTAGCATTAAAATCCCCAATAATAATTCAAGGATCATGTATTCTATTGATTAAAAAACTCACACATGTTATTCTCCTTCATATAAGTTTAAATATATGTTTTAAACCACTCTTTTTAGCTAAAATTATATTACATGTAAAATGATTTTACAAATAACATGTCAATAATGTTGTGTAATGTAAACAATTAGGTACTTTCCAAAGTGAATTTTAAATCCCTTATAGATAGTAAATCAATTAAAGATATCCTTAAAATAAATCTATCAAAACTAAAATATTAATTGAAGTGTACCACTTTCATAAAATTCCCTTTTAAAAAATAACATTTCATATATTTATGTAAATTTATAGCTAAATACATGATAATCACATTTTATTTTATTTAATTCTCAATCTAGGGCATGAAAATACAGATCAACATGGATACAATAATAGAAAATGATAACAAAATAAACATACCTTGATGATTTAATCTAAATTTACTTCATATTTCCTAAAACACTAATATAAAATTGTAATTCATAAATAATAAGAAGATTCACATAAGCATTTAATATCTAAGGATAACATAGATAAATATAAAATTATAATTCATAAATAATAACAAAATGAACATGAGCATTTAATCTCCAAGAAAAACATAGTTAAATTAATTAAACCATTCATTGTTATTGAAACGAAAAGGTATAAAATGATACCCACTCTTATTCCACTAAGTGAAACAAAGAATGTTTCTTTTTTTGATATTTATAAACTATAAACATAAAAAACTCCTAATAAAATTCTTGAAACATAAAACCCTAGGCACCATTGCAATCTAGGTCATTAAAATATAGAAATAAGATAATGAAATAAGATAAAAGGTAAAAGTAAAAAAAATATACCTTCACTATTTCACTCAAAAATCATTATAAAAATGAGTAGGAATGGAGGAATGACCAATAGAATTGGAGGGGAGGAAGATTACTACTGAAGGGGAGCCAAACATGAAGGTGGAAGGAGGGAGAGGAGGGCTTGGACCGCTAGTATTGGGCGACACCCTATACCAATGGAGTTTAAAACCATTGGTATATATTTATTGGTATATCCTATAATTATAGTAGTATGAATATACTGACTAATTCATTATCAAGTTTTCAAATAAATAAACTTTTATAAATAAAGGTATACCACAAAGCTACTAGAGTTAGTTCAAAAAAACCAAAAAAACCATTCTAGAAGTGTAGCTAAGAGGTATGTTCATATACTTCATGATATTCCTTTATGTGATTTTAGGAATTCATAGTAAAGAAATGAATACTCTTGGTAATTGATAATAGGTTGTTTGAGATGGATTTGTGGATTGCATCATAACCAAGTATTCACTAATCATTAATATGTGGAGTGAAGGTAATACTAAACTCAAATCACTTTATAAATCAAATTTTTTATATTAGTAAAATGGGATCCATGGAAAGTTATATATATATATATTACAAATATTCCACAATTTTTCCAAGGGATGTTTTGAAAATATAAGCGAAATCACTAAATGTGTGCTGACTACATCGATTAATAGATATCATATTAAAAAAATATGATAAAGTATTCATTAAGTATATTTTCTAATAATTTATGGGGACCATTTTTTAAATGTTGGCTTTAGCTACAAATGAACATCAAAGAAACACTAAGTGCATCTCTATTAATTATCCTATAATCACTAAGGATATTCCATTAATAGTTTAAACTGGGTATCTTTTTATAATAGGGAATCACATATCTTTTTCTCTAGTAGGAGAAGGCTATACTTTAATGAAGTCTAGGCTCCGTATGCACATGATTTGGCGTACGAACATAGAATCCACTAAACTTAGGGAGAGGAGTGGTTCCAAAGATACATACTTTATAGGAAGTGGTTTATATTCACCATGATGGGTGATATATATATATATATAAATTATTCTTTAAATGTAATGATTCCTATAAAGGAATAGTAAATAATACCCTACTAAGGTTGAAAAATATTTACGAATTCAATAATGTAATCCATGAACCAAAATTCAGGGCTACAATATTTCAGATGTTTCTAGTCTTGATACTATTTGCGAGTATTCCAGAGAAACTATATATGGATGGTACAATTTGGTACCAATAAATATTGATTGATTATTAAAAGTATGTGTAAGACATATTCTATGATAAAAACTTTACTTCACTCATCATACTAAAATCCATTTGAATTATACTTATCATATAAATATTATATGACCATTTTATTGGGTGGTTAGATGCCAAGTCCAGTTTCCTTAATGGTAACCCTATGGAACATGTCTGTATGAAATAACTAAAAGGGTTGGTGGCACCAATAAATTCTAATATGATATGAAAATTACACATATCCATTCATGAATAGAATTAATCATAGTGATTATATATTTTTTTGTAACAGATATGTTCCATGTGTCTAAAAGAGGTTAGTGGGAGTGATACTATTTTCAAGATAGATATGTTAATAACATACAAAAAATAAATAATCAGTCTTACTAATTTGCTAAGAAGAAATAATGAATTTATCTAATCATGACTTAAAATAGAATCCTGGTTACCTGGAATGGGATCATCAAAGCTAGATCTATGAGGTTTCTTAATATAGTTTTAGTACATGACTTGACAAGATGGAACAATTAAATATCGAAATATTTTCATGTCACATGGCTTAACATATCTTTATGATAATGTATGTCAGAACCTGAGGAGATTATGAATAAAATTTTACAATATTAAGTGCTAAGAATTTATCTAATATTCCATTACATGTACTGATGTTTGATATACATATTGTATGGAGTGAAAATATCAAGTAAAAACTAGTGTAATAACATAGACTTATAGATAGAAATTTTTTATAGTACTTGAGAAAGAAAAAATGGATGATTTCCTTGTAAAAGGAGAAATGGGAATACTGGTTTTTAAGGTTATATAACTATAGTTTTCTTTTAGATCATTTATGATCTTGGATCGTAGTATGGTTAAGTTAATATACATGTCACACTTATTATAGCCTATGGTTTCCATATCTATAATATCCAAGTACATTGTAGCTTCTGATGATTCATAAGAAGTGATTTTGCAATCATTTGTTCTATTTTATATTATACCAAAATATTATGAGTATTATTATTATCATGATAATATTTTACTATGGTATTATCTAAGATGTCATATTTATGACAAGGTAACATGAAGTGGATACTTGGGGATATTACTACTTGATGGATTTTTTCATAATAGTTATGTTGTAGTAAGTTGATTTTCCACACAGACATGTAGATATACCAACCCCATGCACATAAATGTGGTAGGCCCAACAACCATAACCATACTTAATAGAATCATGTTTAACACATGAGAACTAATCAGTCATTAACAGTTGGATCTAGTGTAAGTGGGATTCTATTAGAGTTTATACCTTAGAACTAACTATTTTTTACTTTAGATTACCTGTATATATTCAAATATGTAAATATTAATTAATACCTTATCACATATTGATTATTATCTTGTGTAACTTTAATATGATAATCTTCTAGTGTATTTGTCATATTGAAAAGGTCATAGAAGTTCCCTACTATGATGAGAACCCCAAAATTATATAATGATATTCTTAAACTATATATCCTATTATCATATGAAATCATATGATTGGACATAGATGATGTAGATTGTCAGGTGAAAGTACTTGTAAGCAGATGAGACTTCATCTCATGAAGTTTACACTTGGTAATCTCAAATACCAGAGATTATGTGGAAAGAACCACCTGTAGGAATTCCACATGTTACACATGTCATTGGATATTCTTATCTATGAGTGTGTGTAATGATCCTTAGACTTTAATATTATTATTAATACATATCATGGTTAATTTATTTAGATGTATTGCTTTAAATCATGACATCATATATTCAATGTAAATTTTGATACATTAGGTTCATCATGAGTGATATGTCATTAATGAATAAGTGAGGATAGATTTTCCCCTTCCATATTTATGGATGTTGATATCTTATCCATTTTATTGAAATGAAACCATATCATTAAATTCCATAACTATGGTGTATTGACGAGTTCATTTTTATAAGTTAAATAAATACATATTAAGCATATAGGTTAATGACATGAGTATGCAACCAATTTAATGAGATATCGATAAAAATGGATTATGTTACATAGTGAGCATTCGTATGTGGTTGTTATCACTACAACTTCAATTTATTTTTCTTGGGTGCCTTTACAAGTTGTTGGATCCTATTGACTTTAAGAAAACGCACCTAATTCCATTATGTAAAAATCCTAGAGGTTCAAACACTCAGTATTTGTATTGACCCAATTAAATTATATTTTAATTTAATTATTGGAATAAATATTATTCTTTAGTCCTTGGAATAATATTTATTTAGTCTTTATTGATTTAAAATATTAAATTAATATATTTATGTGTGAGATGAATATTAAATAAATATTTAATTTCAATACATTTGAATAATATATATCTATTTATTCATAATGTAATAAATATAATTTTAAATAAATAAATATTTATTCAATTACGAAAATATTAAATAAATATTTTTTCACAAGACCATGGATATTATAAATATTTATTTATTTATTTATTTATTGAATAATATTCAATATTCTTGGTTCAATAAATGTCAAGGAGGAAGTGCATATTGAGTTATCGGGACCGTAGGAATGATATATTAAATATAATTTAAATAAACAAATATTTATTTATTTAAAGAAATGAAATTTATTTTATCTATGAGTTCAGAACATGATAAGTAAATAATAATAATAATAATATTTAGAAAATGGTTTCACATAGGATTATGAGAATAATTAAGATCCAATATATAATTATTTACACTCTAACCTAGGTCTATAAATAAATGATTATATCATTTTCTATGGTGAGATGTAGTTATGGACAACAAAAACCTCTAGCGATTCTCTCAACCTTAGAGAGAGAATTATATATAGAAATCTCAATAATCAATAGAAATATTCCACCCTCCCCCTCACCTCAAGATCGAGATATTATGAATCAATCCTTCTACCTTCGAAGGATTATGTGATGATCAAAGGAATCAATGAAATATGATCAGTTCTTCAGTGATAGCACCTAAAGTACCATCGATGATGCTTCAAGATCATAGGAGAACATGTGGATCATCACTAGAGTAATTATATCCTTGGATCCTCATTTCAAAAAAATGGTGCAACCTAATTTCATTCAGATGATCAACCTATTCTATGAAAAAAGAATTCCGAAGGCCGAGATAATTCTTAATTCAAATTAATTATAAAATTAACATTAAAAAATACCATCTTTGGTTCTAGATATATTTTTTAATTAATCTATGAGTTAATTAATTGGTCATGTAATCTTTATCATGCATATTTTGTATTATTCAGTGAATATAAAAAATTCAAGTTTATCCTAACCCAAATAGGAACTTCCACTACATCCAGGTCCTTCAAGAATGACTTGGGATTCGATGAGATTCATGATCTAATATTGAATAAATATATCTAGATAAATGATGTTTCACCAATATATGAAAGTGAATTTAACTTATTGGATGATAGGGGTGATTGAATCATAAGTGTCAAAGGAAATGAGGAAGAAATAAAAGTGATAAAATCCATGGAAAGTGGATTGGTCCTAATGACTCTGATTCTTGGCACCACGAAAAGAAGGGATATTTGTGGAAGGATTTTTAGGATAGGTGTGTAAAATATAATTTTTTTCTTATGGATCATTTACAGAGTTAATAAATTCATTATATTTTTTAAATATTCAATTAATTTTATTTCCTTATGTTTATTTATTTATTGAGTTTTAGGGAATTTTTGAATTAATGTTCCAATTCATTAGATTTTATAAATATTGTTTTAAATGGTAAAATTAGTAATTTAATTTACTTACATTATTTTTTGAGTAAAATTAATGGATGGATATTTATTATTATTTATTGTGCAATTGAAAAGTCTTAGAGAATAGTGTGTCATAATAAATTTCATACTTGACAAGGTGGATATTAAATAAAGTGGTGAATCTTGATGAATTTTTATGGATTCATCCTTAAATATTGTATGAAGAAAATAATATTTAATGGATATTGGCATGAGGAGTGATGCTAATAATTATAAAGAACTCATTTGATAACTTTATAGGAGTTCATGAGATGATCCCTGAAATATGAAATATGCTCTAATGGTTTTTGTTTTGCGAGCCAAGCCCAACATGTAAGCATGCATTCCTATAAGGATGGATGACCACCTAAGGATAACTACCCATAAGGATAATTATTATAAGGGTTATTCTCATAAGAATTATTCTTATAAGGATAAGGGCCTCTATAAACATTATTTATTTTTGGGATTTTGGACTATATAAGGATGATCTTCAACCATGTTAGCATGATTTCCCCCTACGTAAGCATGGATTTTCAAATTTCATAAGTATTATTAAGGATATCTATATGAGGATTCCTTTGACTTCAAAAGGATCATCTGAATTATAGTACAAAACCTTAGAGTTTGATATCAACATTCATGCATCCAATCATAGTCGGCCATGTGTACTATAAAATTAATTAAAACTATGGAAACATATAGTTTTTAATTAGGAACTATGGATTTGGTGGAGAACCAAAGCATGAATGTAAAAGAAGATCATGAGGAAAAAAAAAAGGAAAGAGTGAATAATTTTTAAGGAGAAAGGATCTAAAAGGTTTGAGTATAGGACAAAGAAGTAAGGACTCGATGATCTATAAGAAAGGAATGGGGATGAAAGATAAGGGGACCCTATGTAGTGGTAGCCTTTTTTTTTTGAGTTTTCATTGTTTTATTTTTTTTCCTTTTCATTATGTTTTAGTGTATTTTTATTCCTCATACACAACTATTTACTTTTTCATGGATCGTTAAATCCTATTAGTGGTTAAAGAATGGGAGGATTCCAATTATAATTCTTGAGTACTGAAATTAATGAATAAAACTCTCTCTTCTATTAACTGGTTTCAATGTTTAGTAGTATTTCTTAATATCATATGTGATTGTGTGTGATTTGATTATATTTATTTCATTATTATATTAGAAAATGATTAGTTATCTCCCTCCACTTAGTTTTAATCAATATATAATGGAATAGATAAGGACTAAGTGGTGAAGATCTTGGTCATTACTGACTCTTGTTTGAAAATAGAAGAACATTCTTGGGTGAATTAAGAAATATAAAACCCAATTGGGTATTTATTAATTAAACTAAGAGTGGGTTATTGTATCACTTCACACACCAGGAAAAAGGGTAGACCAAGATGAGATCTAAATTAAGTTAATACTTTCCAAACCTATCCACCTTGGGTGATAGGTTAAATGATTATATAACCTCTCAGTTTCTAGTTAATAATAAGAAAAGTAGAATAATTGGAAACTATGATAGAAAAATAATTTAACATCCAACCCCAAACCCTCACCCTTCTATATTTTGACTATAATATCTTAATTCTTATTTACATTCAATTAAACAATCCCAAACCAACCATTTTTCCTTTAACCAAAGTGACAACTAAAGTATTTGAGCACCCCTTTATGAAGACAACCCTAGGTTTCCACTAGCACCCCATTCAAATACTAGGAATAAATATATTTTTGCATCACTCCATTATAGGTGTGTCAATCTTACACAAACTCCACAGGTTAATGGGATGATGAAACTTTGATTTTAAGTGTCATGAGTTCACAAGAGTTAGGGATTCATAACTCTAATGATTAATTTCATTCAAATTACAATAGAGGATTCATGTAAAACTATGTGTTTGATAGCCTTGTAAAGGTTTAACTTATAGATAGATAGGATATTGAGGTTTTTGGAAAATGATATGTGAGAATATATATGATGAATGGATGCTTTCAATATTTTAAAACCTTATAAAATATCGTCATTCTATGGATGAATTTAATTTCTTAGGATAACTTGATGATGTGGGGTATTAAACCATGTTTTAATAAAATTTATGGAAAATCACACATGTTTATATGGTGGTGGACCATGGTGTAAAAGATAAAACATTGTACCTGAATGGTATATCATAAGGTATGATGCATACTGGAGAACTATCCTCTAGAATATATTCTGGATCAATAAAGATGTGGAATTCCCATCTTATTCACATTAGTGAGAAAGGTATATATACCCTGACTACTAAGGGATTTATAAAGCTCAATAATGTGGTGTTTTTTACATGTGAAGGTTTCATCCAAGTAACATAGAAAATGTTTCATTTATTTCAAATAGAATAACACCTAATAATTAGAAGCTTGGGCTGGTTCATATGGACATATGTGGACCGTAATTGCTTCAACCTCATGGGGGTGAACTACATTACATTACCTTTATTGATTATTCCAAAAAAAGGTGTGGGGTTTTTTCCTGAAACAAAAGTCCTAGATCTTCTAAACTTTCATCAGTTGGAGATCCATAATGAAGTTAATGTCTGGGATGAATCTTAAATATATCATATTGAACAATAGATTTGAGTATAGAGAAAATGTGTTCTATACGTTCTACTGGATGAATTGAATACGGATAGAGAAAACTATTTATGGGACACTTGAATAGAATGGTGTTGAGAAATTAATGAATCAGACATTGAATGAGATAACTAAGATATTGGGACTATGTTTCAGTTTCCTAAAGGATTTTTGGGATAAAAACTATCTTTGTGACCCATATTGCGAATCACAATCTATATAAACTTATGGAGAAACATATTCCATATGACCTCTATTCTGATTGAAATGTAGTCCTTACTTACCTGAAATTATTCAATTATATCATATATTCCCATGTTTATGCCAAGTATAGGGTCAAATTATACGATAAGTATTAAAAATGTTTCTTTGTTTGCTACAATGATAAAAAAATTATTTTGAGACTCTAGGATAATAATTAATGTAAGTTTATCAGAGTCCAAAACATCATCTTTAATAAAAAATCCTATAGAAGGATAAAAACTTGGAGGTTGATGCTCTTGAAAGTAAGGAATTGATTGAGTAAGATGAGGTTGAGTTGGATAGAGGTTGGTTGGTGTCAAGATATTTAGGAAGAAAAGATGGTGGTGTTGTCCATGAGATACAACGAAGCTCCATAACTAAAGTTTATGATCTAGTTATAGAGGAAACAAGTATTGATGTGCTCGAATGCTCAAGGATAGTGGAATCCAAGGCCAAATATTAAGAAGATAGATTTATAAATAGAGTAAACCTCCATAGGTGAGGAAATCTACCCAATTTAGAAGACTAATGTATAAGTTTTATTCATAGATTCACTTTCTATTTCTCATGTATTATGGGGAACTCGAGATCCTAAATTAGTAAATAATTCAAAGTAACTCATTATAATGGGAGTTAAAAATGAAGAAAGAAATGGATTCCTTGAAAGTGTCTGATATATAAGAGCTAACAAATCTTTTGGAAAAAAATAGATCACCACATAACAAATAGGTTTATAATATAAAGTAGGAAGTGGATGGTAAGGTTCGATACAAGGTGGAAATGAATTTGAAAGGTTTCTAACAATTGAAAGAAGTTTATTTATGTTATATATTATCTTATTTTATGAAACATATAATGATATGGATAATTATCAGATTGGTTTCCATGGAAGGTATATTTCTTGAATAATTTAATGTTAAGACAATGTTCATTTATGAATATTTGGAGGCATAAATCTTCATGGATAAACAAGAAGGTTTCATACTAGAATAGAATAAAGTTTTCCTGTAAAAGATCAAGATAAATATTTATTGGAACAAGTACGCACCAAGGCAATTAAATAAAAATTTTAATTCCTTTATAATAGAATTTGGGTTCTTCCAGATCTATGAAGATCAAATATATTACTGGAAGGTGTATGGAAATGGTAATTTCATCATAGTTTTTATCGATATTGATGACTTACTCTTGTTAATACCTATGATGGTGATGTAAAAATAGTTTAAGTTTGATCTATATAGATGTTTCAAAAGTAAGGATCTCAGTCCCACTAATATGATATTAGGGATGAAGATTAGAATATACTAAAGTTCCAAAACATTGTTCCTTTCTCAGTCGGAGTATGCCTGAAAGGTACTAGCCAAATTTAGTATGAGTGAGTTGAATCCTATGAGTTTCCCCATTTTTGAACATTTTAAACTCTCAAAAGAGAAGAAACTTGGAATGGATGAGGAGGAAAATAACATGGTGAAAGTCATTTATGAATCAAATATGGTAAGTTTGATGCATGTCATAGTTTTAACTAAGCTTGATATCACTCAAGTGGTAGGTGTGGTTAACAGGTTCATGGTTAATCTAAAAAAGTATAACTAAGAGGATTTCAAGTGAATACTCTAGTATCTCAGAGGTAAAAAAGGTCTTACACTCTATTTTGGAATGGAATATATCTTATAAGGGGTTGTGTACACTAACTTTGGTGTAGATATAGAAACACATAAGAGAACCAATGGATTCATGTTTACTTTTAGAGAAACTTCCTTAAGTTTGATTTCAAGATTATAACTAGTAGTTTCATTTACAACCACATAAGCTAAGTACATTCCCATACTGAAAGATAAGAATGAAATAAAATGTTTTAAGTGTCTATTAGAGGGAAATATAAGGAGGCAAGAGATTGGCGTACTATACTATGATAGAAAAAGTGGAATTCAATTTTCTAATAATTTAAAATTTCACACCCAGATGAAGAATATTAAACTAAAATAACACTTTGTTTGGAAGCTTGTGGATGATGGGGTTCTAAAGCTATGTAAGATTTAAGGGATCCAAAATTTACTGAACATTCTAACTAAATTTATTTCCCAATAGTGTCTTAACCATTATCATGATTCAGTGGATCTTGGATAACTTAGAGGTCTTAAGACCTCAGAATCTTGGAAGCTTTGACATACTAAAGGATTAAGCTAAAGAGATTTATGTAATATGGTTCATGAGATCCAATGGATATGATATTAAAGCCTAGAAAATAGTTCTTAAGTTATATATTGTTAATCTTGGTTTGAGAAGCCATTTTAAAGATGGATGATTAAGTCATCAGAAAGGCATAACTTATGATACCCTTGTTATTCTATTGAATATAGAGGAAAAAGTTATCAAAACTCCATAAGTCTAGGAAATTTTATGGAAACAACAAGTAGTGGTTAAAGCATCAAAATAATCAAGTTCTATAGCCGGAGGATGTCGTCTTCCTGAAGTGGGAAAGACAGACATGGTTACTATTCACTGGGTAATGAATTTTTGGAGATGATTTCACTTTACCAAATGATTTGATGACCATAAAGATTAGAGACATATGGTGTATGGTCCATGAAGATTTCTTAGCATTGTAATTGTGATAATCAGATAATAATGACTATATATATTGGACTGGGGCCACTTGTATTGTGTGTGTAATTGTGAGTGATGTACTAGAGTAAAGCTTCTCTCTGCTTAGAGTTAGTATTTCATTATAATATCTCTTTTTTAATCTTTAGTGAATTTGTTGTTTCATGTGGATCAAGAAACTTTATAAACCATGTAAATTACCCATGTTTCTTTATATTTCTTTATTTTTTGTTTCATTAAATTATTTCTTGGTTTTTCCACTATGAGTGTCTCTTGATGTAACCGACAGGTGAGAGGTTAGGGTGTATAGATTTATGGTCTTGAGGCATCTTTTGCTAGAACCAGTATCATCTATACACTCCAGTTTCTTATTCCAAAGTTGAGGACCATGAGTTGAGATAATAATAGTATATGGAATCCATATAAATAGATCTCTCTTAGGATATATTGAAACAATTTTCTTTTTTACTTATCATATACCCATCAAACCTAGTGACATCACCCTTTATACTTGTTTTTATTTTAAGGTTCCCAATGTGGTGTGGTACTGGATAATTGTGGTCTCATACATTAATTTGTATATTATTAGTTATTTATATATGTCAAGAGTTTGTTAGATATATTTTATATTAGATTTTCATATATATTGAAGGTTTTTATAGGCTAATTCCTCCCATGTATGTTATGTCTTCTAGGTTATATTTTTTAACCTTTATCATATTGGAGGTGAGATTGGGGTGGAATACTCGCCTTAATATTAGCCTAAGTGGGGTCCCAGTGGGTTTGGTCATGTTATAGTGGTATTAAAGTAGTTAATTCTTGTGAATATATTTTTGAGTTAGTATCCATATGAGGATTGGTTTGGAAATTTAAGAAAATGGTGTTAATAGTGTTTTTAGTTTAGTTTTCTGAATAAGGAACCCATTTTTGTTACGATGGTTGGTGTATCCTTTTACCAAGACTTTGATAAATTTTTGATCAATTTGAAACATTAAGAAACTAGTTAAAGTTCATAGTTATGATGGTAAATGAATCATCCAATGCTTAGTTGTAGTTTTTATGTACTTTATATACCAACTCATCAACATACGATCTAATAATCATGGTTCTATTATGTCTAATAGAATATGATAATAATAAATAACCAAATTAGATTTAAAGGCAATATCATGATGAGCCTTTGTTAGTTCTTGAGACTCTCACCACTTATCAATAGATCATTGAGGCAATGATTTAGGGATCTTATTAAAAGGTATCCTTACCATTGGAAAAAATTATGTTGTTCCAATATATATTATAAAATCAACTATATTTTGGTACTCAAAAAATTAGCATTTTTTATTGATATGTTTATATTAAGTGTTTTAGGATCATATATTATACTCTTAACTCATTTTAATGCTTTGAGTTATCATCAAATATTTCCTAAGGAATTTAAATTATGCATTTATATTTATCTTATGTGCCAAATATTTCCCTTATGGATAATCTCATCTCTTATGCTAAAATTCAGTTTGTGTTGAAGGATTTTATCTTATATAAGACCAGTGTAAAGGATTATCTTACAACAAAAGTAAATTATCTTACAAAATAGAGGAAGTAATCCTACAGAAATAATTCAATATCAAGAATTTAAAGAAAATGGTTTTGTAGCTAACTATTTTATCTTACACAGATTTCATTTTATCTTACATAAATAAAATTCAAAAGTGAATTATCGTACATGCTAAAGAAGTCAAGATCAAATAAGTATTTCATCTTATATAAGATGTTTATCATATGATGCTAGAATTGTATTATGAGAATAGTGCTTCTAATATTTAATCTTACACATATCAAATTATCTTATGAAGGATCAATATTTTATTCTTAGAGTTAGAGTATCATTAATATACACTACCATTTTCATATCTTTTGAAATGTAAAATTATGATTTTATGTGTATCGGAATAGAAGTTTTCTAAATAAGTAAAGATTAATTTGGATAGAGTGCCTTTTCCAAGAATGAAAAAAATCTAATGAAGATTCTATATGTTACATCCTTTCATTTATGTTCATTCCATATTTAGAAAAGGACACATGCTAATTAAGAGCCTATCAATTTAGATTCTAAAAAGATTATTCAACTCACCATTTGGATTAATAATTGTTCCTAGTTTAAATTCAAAATAGGATATATAAAAGGAGAGAATTAAGATTCATAAATACAAATAGAAAAAAGACACAAAACAAAGGATACAAAACACAAGTTATAAAACATAGAGTAAATATACAAAATATACTTCACATAGTCTCTATTTCACGATCAATTCTTGATCGTCTAAATTTCTCTTCTTATAAGATTATCCTTTATAATTGAAGAACCTAAAGAGATTATCTTTGAAGATATTTCAACTCTTTATTCATTTTTTCTTTACCTATTAGTTGCTACTTGCAACTATGTTCTGAAGCTATGTTAATCTTTATTTCATATTTTTATCATTCTACACTTAGTGTTTTTGAGAGTGAAAATACCATGAATAGGTCTTATAAAGGGAAAGTCTAGTTGAAATCTCTTTAATCTTATGTAATTAGTAATAATTACTGTTACACATTTGGGTAGTCCTTGAAATAAGTGTTAATATAGTGAAAATCACCAAAATCAAGGAGTTGAGTTTTGAGGGAGTGGACTAGGGGATCTTGGTGACATGAAACACTATAAATACTCCATGTTCTATCTTTATCTTATTATTTTTTATTTTGTTTCTTATTTGTGATAAGAGAAGATCATAATATTTTATGCCTAAATAGAGGGTGGCTTTTAAGTGAAGAAAATTTTAAGAACTCAATTTAACCCCCCTATTAAGTCATTGTGATATATTTATTCAACTAATAATTGGTATTAAAAACTTGATAGAATCTTGATTTCTCAATGATAAAAGATTTAAGTCACAAATTTCATCTTTAAATGGATATAATGGATGAAAATAGAGAAGGAATATATATAGTTAGAGAACCATATTTTAATTGTGAAAATTATAGATGCCGGAAGGATTAGATGATTATCTATCTGAAAAATATTGGTCTAAAAGTTTATCTGAAGGCTGTTAAGCCTTATCAAATCCCAAAAATTTAATCCAAGACATGGGATGATACTATTGAAGCTAATTATGATCTAATACATGAATATTATCATCTGTAGACATGGTCTAGATGAGTTCAATAGAGTTTCTCAATGTTCTATAATGTATGTAATGCAGACTACCATTTTAGTATCTTATGAAGGAACTAAAAACTTTTGAGAAATTTGACACAATACTAAATAACTCAAGTTATACACCTTCAAAATGGTTGAAGGACAAATCATCACTTAGTTAAATATAAGGTTAAATTATATTGTAAATGGTGTTTCTACACTAGGTATGACTATTCCTAAACAAGATTAATCTTTAAAAATTATAATAATTCTACCATAAAAATGGAGTGGAATTGTAGATGCTATTAGAAAATACACTATTATGAAAAAAATTCAAAATAAAAGAACTTATTGGTATTTTAATGATGTTAATTCTAATATGAAACTTGAGTCTAGAGAGAAAAATATATTTAAGAAGAAAATTTTTACTTTAGAAGCATAAAATTAAAAAAAGGATGAGAATAAAAATAAAAAACATCATTTTCATTCTCATCTAATGAAGAGACTTCAAGTGATTCACATTCAAGTGATGAGCTTGCTCAATTTTCTAAAAAGTTTAAAAATTTATAAAATAAAATACGATGATTAAAAAAATCCTTCAAAAAATTCAAAAAGTATGATATAAATACTAAGGAAGTTAGATTCTATGAGTATAAGAATATTGGAAACATCAAGCTTGACTGACCTCAATTGAAAGACAATAAGAAGTATAAGATGGAGTAAATGATTACAAATATAATTCTAAAGCTGAAGTATCTAATTAGAAGGAAAACATGTGATTTATATCATAAATCAATATGGTATATCCTGCCTATTACTCTTCCTTTAAACCTGAACCCGAAAAATGATATTATAATAAACTAAATGAATACTGTTCTACATTATAATACCACTATGAGTCTCTAAATAAACATAAAAATTCTAAATAAATCATATGATACTGCTGTCATTGAAAAATAAGTTTTAAAACAACAATTTTATGAACTCGAAGTTAAATTAGATGAGTTTTCTTATAGTTGTTCTATCCATGCTAGAAAAATAAAATAATAAGAGGTATAATTTAAAAACATAAATGAATTTTCTAGTTTTTTTTATAAAGGGATAAATATTTAATAAAATATTTGGTAAAACAAATCAAATAAGGAAAAATGTGCCATAATAAGTAAGGGAGAAAAAATTAAAGAGTATAAAAATTATTTTAAACCCAGTCCCCAAAATAACAACATGTCTAAAATCACCTAATTTTATTTTGGAATAAGAGGTAAATTTTAAAATTATTATTTCCTAAGAAACCATCATATTTTTGGAACAGAAAAGGATTTTATTTCTTTAAATTTACCTAGTTATATTCTGAAAATTTTGTAAAATATAAGTAGATTTGGATTCATAAATATTTTTTAGCTAACACTGCTAGACCCAAGAGAATCTGGGCACCAAAACATATTTTGGTTTGCTTTTTTTTGCAGGGAACAAGACACATCAACAAAAATGAAAAATTATTTATGTATAGTGGCCTTTTAAGATATATTAGTGGATATTTTTAAAATTTTCTCTCCCCATCTAATATTAATAGAGGACATATCACATTTGGTGATAATTCCAAAGGGAAGATAGTTTGTATTTTATTTTTTGGAAATCTTCAATTAATCATCCTTATTAAAGTAATTTATATTTAATTATTAGAGTATAAAATAATAAATATATCTTAAATTTGTGATGATGGATATTTGGTTAATTTTTATAGCAATACATGTTTAGTTTTTAAATATAAAACCAATAAGTTTAAGTTACTAAGGACTAAAAATGTCTATACATTAGAAATTATTATTTTTTGTATATGTAATGTAAACTATTTGAATAAAGAAAATGAATCATAGATTTGGAATAAGATTATTAAAAATTTTAATCTTTATTTCTTGAGAAATTTATCCAAAATAAATTATATTTTTTATTTTCCTAAACTTAAGTTGGATAAAAAGAAACTGTGCGATTCATGAAAAATGAGCAAGAAAAACAAAACATATTTTAATCTAATAAAAGTGTTTTCTACTTCTATACCCTTATATTTTATCCACATGGATATATTTGGACATTCTAGAATATAAATACTAAGAAGTAAATATTTTTTTTATTTCTTATCTAATGATTTTTTAAGATTTATAAGGTTTTATTTCTTGAGACTCAAATGTGAATCTTATACTATTTTTATTAATTGTTGAAAACTTGTACAAAATGAAAAGGATTCCAAAATTGTGAATTTTAGGAGTTACCAATGGTATATTTTTAGAATCATGAATTTAATTCATTTTTCTCAAAACATGACATTAACCATACCTTTTCTTCACCTAGAACACCTCAATAGAATAATGTTGTTGAAAGGTATAATAGGACCGTACGAGAAGTTTCTAGAATAGTTCTATGCAAAAATAACATGCCCACTACCTTTTATAAGGAATCTATTAACACATTATGTTATTTCATAAAAAAAGTTTGAATAAGGCCAATTTGAAGAAAACAACCTATGAGATATAAACACAAACAAAGGTTGGATACCTAATGTTTTTAGATACAAAATTTATATCTTGAACACCATATAAAATCTTGGTAAGTTTAATCCAAATGATGATGAAGTTATCTTACATGGTTATTCTAATACTTCTAAAATCTATAGGAGATCAATAATTAGTCAAAGATAGTTTAAGAATCTACTCATGTTAAATTTCATGATAGATGTAACAACCTGAGATTTTATAAGATACAATATCTTTAATTTATTTCATATCTTATGTTGTATGCTACACCAAGATTATCTTGCGCTATACGCAAAACCGTATTAGCTTTCAGTATATGCAACACTAATCTTGGATCGTGTTACACAAAATTTCAAGTTCGTTTGATAGAAGTTATTCTACGCAACATTGAGTGTATATATATATATATATATATATATTCAATGTATAAATGAAATATGGTTGGATTCTATTATACTAAACAACAAAGGAATCTTTCACTACACACAACCCTGACTTGTCTTGCATTACACGCAATCGCGACCTTCCACAATAGCGTGTGTTGTACGCAATACCGAGTTTCACTAAACAACGATATGTTATTATATAAACTAGCCATTATGAATAGTAATACCTAATTTTTGAAATTTTATAAATTTTATCTTTTAAAATGGACTTCATTTTTGGATTCAGAATATCGAAATTAGTCTAGGGTGAATTTTTGGTATTTTTCTGAAAACTTTCTATTTTTGATGAATAGTGAAAACACTGGGTTACTATTTAAAAACCGACTTTTATTTAAATAATCATTTATTTTATTTTAATTTATTTTAGGTCAAAATAGATACATAATATCTATATAAGTTCAATGTAATTCATTGGAGTAATTTTATAATAATATAGATAAATAAAAATTTTATTGAACTATTTACCGTCTTTTACCGACCTCCTAGGAGCATTTGCAATTATACATAAAACTTAATTTTACCGTTTCTGTGAGTTGAATTTCAAAAATCCAAGAGAAACGGTTAATATCAAGTAGTAAAATGTGGTTCAATAAGATAAAAATAATTTTTGGTGAATTGTAACTTTTTTACTTTTATTTACCACAGTTAAAAGTAAATAGGGTAATTAAGGGTAAAAATGATATTATTATTACCCTAAAACATGTCCTAATTCTATTGGATAAGTGTAATTTGACCAAAAACAACCTTAGGAATAAACTATTACCCTTTAGGTCCACTTGGATTAGATTAGGACATTTATTATTATTTTATTTAAAGAAGAGTTAAAATAGTTAAAATCAAAGTTTAATAACTAAAACATTTTTAATATAGGGTTATACATAAGATAAATTCGACTATAAATATTCATTATAAAGATAAAAATAATTACTACATAATGGTATTTTATTTATAATTTTTATACATTAAATAATCTATTTTATTTATGACACAATGATGATGCAGTAATTACCTTATTAATGAAATATTAACATAATTGATGTTATAAATACCCAAATAAATGTAATTTGAGACTTTTATGAATTAAAATAATTTTATAGGTTAATATGACATTTTAGTATTGATTTAATTAAATTTATTAGAACTAATCATGCTGTTATGAGTTTCACAAAAATCAATTACCAAATAGTATCAAAATTGACATAAAATAGTTTTTAAAACAAATATTATATTATTAATTGTAATTATATTCCTAAAAATATAAGGTTCAGAAAAATGAATTAGATAAGGATATATATATTAATAATGAACCATTTGGGGTTCTTTTGGCTTTTTATGGTAATATTATTAACCATATAGTATAAGAAAACAAGAAGACACGGTAAAAGTTAAATTATTTAACTTAGAGCTAAATCTAAATGATAAGGTTAAAATAGTAACATAAACTTGTCTAAAACCTATTGGTTGAGAGGATTTATACCCACCCACTTTATCTTCTAAATAAGTCACGTTGGAGCCATTATAAACTGAATATGACTTTATTATAAAATAATATTTTAAGTTTTTCCTAAAGTGCCCCTCTCATCCCTTATAAAAGGGCACCTCATCCCTCTCCTCTTCACAACACTTTGAGCCTTCAAGATCAGCCAAAAACTACCCATTTAAATTCTCAACTTCCATAGAAACATTATATAGGTTCTGGTCTCCTCAAAAGACCAACTCTAGTGCCTTAAGAGGAAGCTTGAAAGAGGTGCGTCGAAGAAGAGGTAATCTCTTCTACCGATTCTCTCAAGTTTATTTCTTCTTCAACTTCTTCTTATTTAGTTGTTTCATTATAAAGTAATAGTATCAGTATCAAAAATATACTGATATGTTATTATAAATATTAAACAACCCCATTTCACCTTCTATCCATCCGACGGAAAATGAAATCACCGCGCGTGCGTACGTACGGAATACCGTCTCCACGCCATGGTGTAATTAGTTTTTCCACCACCACCTTACTTGGATTGGTATAATGGTGTAAATAATAACTATATATGGTTATTGTAACATCATAATGATACTTATATATTATATCATTCAATCAAATTATATTCAATAATTATGGGAATGATATCATCGCTCGTGCGTACGTACGAACTACCGTCTCCACGAACACGATGAGATTCATTTTCCATGATTAACCATTCAATTATGATTATAAAGTATATATATATAATAAATAATCATGAAAGATATTACATAATAATGATACTATATTTATGTACATATATGTTTCATTAACTTAATTCCATTCAATAAGGAAATGAAAAAAGTGTTCATGCGTACGTACGACCTACCGTCTCCATGAACAGTGTATTTCATTCCATTTATCGATCTATCATATATATTTATATACTGAATATATATTATATATAAATCATTTTTTACATTATGTAATTAATTAAATCAAGATATGAGTAATAATATCAAGAACAACAAATTGAAACATGTACGATAAATGAAACGATTTTACCCAAAACACTGCTTTAACATGGAATTTACAAAAGAACGGGTAGTATAAAGTCATAAGTGAACCATATATGATATCATAACAATGAATATGATTCTGTAATAAGTCAATGAAATTATTTAAATAATTATATAGGAGGTTCAGATACGTACGAATCATATCAGACCTAAGGTAAGGGATAATTTTGCAATCTCATTTTTTATCCGAGATTGCTTATACATAAGTATTTACTATGGTTATGTTTATCATCCATGTCCATGTTGTCTAAAAATGTTTTCATAAAATGTTTACTACTCTTTCAAGTATGTTTAAAGTCATTTTTACTCTTTTTTTACTTTTACCACATTGTATGGAAGGAATCTTCCCTATGTTTACCATATAAGGTACTTTTTGACTTTTCCAGCAAAAGTACGAGAAGAATGTTTTTTTAACTTATACGGCGTGAACTGATTTTTACAGATTCATAATGCCTTATTTTCATGAAGATTAGTCTACAATATGTCATGATTATTTTCAAAAAAATCGTTTTCTTTTAAAATTTCTTGTAATTTTTGTGAAAAGAAAATGATTTTGAAGAAGAAAGGATATTTTCCTCAAGAATTCATTTCAAGTGTTTTATCAAAACTATTTTCCATCTAATATGACATTATTAAGTATGTTTATGTTTCAAGTATAATGTATCTTTTATTTATATGGTTTGATTTTTCTTATGATGAAATGATATCCATTTCTTTTATATGGATTATGTTATGATGGGATGATGTTTATGAAACCCATTTTATTTGTTGGGTTATTATGAATGATGTATGTTTATTTTGTGGAACAAGTAAGAATGATTTAATTATGAGATGGGTGGGACCTATATCTCCCTCCAATGCATTGGGTAAATATTTATATCTCATGAGATAAACATGTCTGGAATGGTAAGTTAATCCGTTTCAGTGTTACAGGACTGGAACGAGGAGTGAACTCGATTCAGAAAGGGACTTTATCCACTAAGATGGTCTTGGCAGCAATGCCTTGGATACTATGGAAATCATATCATGTGCTTAATGGTTTTCCACAATTACATGTTTTATTCCCATGTTGTTTTATCATGATTGATGTTTCTTTATGATCTATGTCTTATGTACTGCTAAGATTTATGCCATGTTCATGTTTTTACATTCAAATGTTTATGGACTATTTTATGTTCTCCATGTTTACCCTTACTGAGCATTTGAGATCACCCTTTTTATGTTTTCTTTTCCTCAAGATATAAAGAAAGGTTTTAGGTAAGAGAACAAAAGGGGAAGACCTTTAAGGGAGATGTTGAAGATCTTTCACCACAATTAGAAGAATATATTCCGAGTTTCCAAAGACACTAAAATATTACGGTCCTTCTGTGTCTGTTTTTGTTATGTTTTAAGTATTCTTCAAAAAGTAATTTAATGTCTATGTACGTCAAGCATGGGTCTCTATAGTTGGTATCAGAGGAAAGGTTTAGTTAACCTTTGGAAACTAAGATGCGAAAACTTTAGTGAGATCCCTAGAGATATTTCTATGGTATTTCTAGGGATGTCCCTAAGGTTAATTATAAGTATAGGTTATATTCCTAGAATTACGGTAACGATATTACAATTAAACTTAATATTTTAAATATTAATGGTACTCCCCCTTTATTATATTGTTTTCCCTATCATGATTTTTTCCTCACACTATTCTTTTTGGGTTTTAGATGATGGCTAGAACCTGAAGGAACCGTGTTGATCAATGTAATGGACAATGCAATGATTTTCCTCTTGAACAAACCACCATTATGGGAGATTGAGTGAAAAATCTTATTTCTATACTTACACAAGCTATGAATCATTCTGGACTTCCAAATGAGCAGAGAAGGGAACAATATTCTATTGAGTCCTTTATGAGGCAACAACCACCTTCTTTAAATGGGTCTTCTGATCCACTTGTTGCTGAACAATGGATCAATACCATTGAAAATATATTTTCCATACTTTGCTGTTCAGAACATGAAAAATTCATTTTAGCTGTTTACCATTTATAAGGTGAAGCAGACTAGTGGTGGACTCTAATTAAGAATACAAGGCCCCAAGATGAAATTGAATCCATGGAATGGGACGAGTTCAAGAACTTGTTTTTCAGTAAGTACTTCCCTCTTATTCTTCGAAAAAAGATGGAAAAGGAGTTCCTTGAGCTTAAGAAGAAAGATGATGAATCTGTTGGTATATACGAAGCGAATTTTACAAGACTTGCAAGGTATACATCTGGCTTTATCATCCAACCTGAAAGTAGAGTTGATCGATTCTTCAGTGGCTTAAAACCAAGTCTTCAAAGGGCATTAGCTATAAGAGACTTCAGTAGCTATGAAGAAATTATGCGTTGTGCTATCAAAGTAGAACTGGAAGTTGGTGTAACATATCCATCTCATGGTTTTGACAAGAAACGAAAGATGGGGTTCAAGGAAAAACCTCAGAAAAATGGTGAAAAGAAGGTGATTTTTTCTTTATGCTCAAAGTGTGGAAATAAGCATGGTAGAGATTGTCTAAAAGGTACTAGAAAATGTTTCAAGTGTGGAAAAGAAGGTTATCAAGAAACTGAGTGCCGAAGTAATGGGAAAATGGTTTCTAATGACGTGAATAGAGAAAATACTATAGAGAACACTCCACCAACACTTCAATGCTTCAAGTGTAAGGAAATAGGGCATTATGATAATCAATGACCAAATACAAGTGTTAATGATGATCAACGTTAGTGACCACTTAAGGCAAAGGACAAAGGGAAGTCACATGTGATCACTATTAGCGATGTTGAGTATGACAATGATATAGTGGAATGATTATGTGTTTATGTAATGGGATTCCAAAATAACATGTGGAATCTAATTTATAGTACTATGGAATATTGGAATATCTATGTATTGTTTTATTATTGTTTTCAATAATTATATGGTACTAGTAACCATGAAAATTAATTCAAATATTTTGGAAAGCAGATGATATGCGCATAATGAAGGGATAAAGAGAAAATAATATTAATGAGCTCATCATGGTTTGAGTATATTGAAATTTTGGGATTTTTGTATGTGGAAAGAGTTACCTTTTGACAACATTCATGTTTTCACTATGGTTCTATGGTAATTCATGTTGTAAGAGAATACAAGATTAAGGTATTCACATGTTTGGAATGCGATCAACAAGATATATCTTATGATATATGGGGGATAAATGATGGTATTCACATGCTTGGTTAATGACATTTCTAGTAATCATTTTCTTTATACTATGAGATTGGACATATGTATTTTGGATAAGTCTAAAGACTGGAATGGATTATGTCGGACATCAGATAGTATTGTTTAAGGATAATACTTTTTTTGATATTATTTCTGTAATGTTATAATAGTGAAGTTTTATAAAAAAAAATACAACCTGCAGGACGAGAGAAAACTCGTCGCGTCGAACAAGGTTGCGAGAATTGAACCCACAACTGAAGAGTGACATGCCTTTATTTCCTACCACTGTCTTACAAGTAGTCCCTGGTTAGTAGAAACTAGTTTTATTTTATTAATCAGGATGATAGATGAAGTATAAGTCCATTTTGGAACCATATCCGATTAATCTCTACATAGATAGACTTATGTAACTTTTGATAACTTATGTTTGAGAAAGATGGAATGACTTATCATTCTATCGCATGATCTGCTAACACTTCATTATTGACACATTCAACTTCATAGAGATGAAGTGGAAATTGTTCATGGAATGACCAACGATGATATTACACTGAAATCAAGTAAGTATTTCTCCTTATGTAAAAGTTCATCAATGTTAGGGAAATGATCTTGGAAACCAAAAATGTTGTCCTAGTACTCTCATATCTGATGAATCAGATGGTACTGTAGATCATCACAAATTTATGGCTTTGTGATTGTTGTCTTTTTCATAGCGATGTTCTCTACCACTCTCCATCAGAACTTGACGGTTAGATTTCTCTTCCATATCCATATTTTCACCTATGTTCTCCAATGTGGAAACCCAGGGATAAGTTAATTTGGGTAACCATTACATTTCATACATTTATTTTTAAAATTAAGTATTAGTATTCCTTTTTACGATGTGGGTTTCTATGAAAGAAACTTTCAAGTAGTTAGCGATTTATAACCCCGATGAATTTCAAGGGTGAAATTAATTTTAAGGGGGGTAGAATGTAACACCCCGAGATTTTATAAGATATAATCGTTTTAATTTCTTTCATATCTTCTGTTGTATGCTACACAAAGATTATCTTGCACTATACGCAACACCGTATTAGCTTGTAGTATACGAAACACTAATCTTGGATCGTGTTACACACAATTTCAAGTTCGTTTGATAGAAGTTATTCTATGTAACGTTGAGTGTATATATATATATATTCAATGTATAAATGAAATACGGTTGGATTCTATTATACGGAACAACAAAGGAATATTGCACTACACACAACCCTGACTTGGATTGCATTACACGTAATCGCGACCTTCCACGATAGCGTGTGTTGTACGCAATACCGAGTTTCACTAAACAACGATATGTTATTATATAAACTAGCCATTATGAATAGTAATACCCACTTTTTGAAATTTTATAAATTTTATCTTTCAAAATGGACTTCATTTTTGGATTCAGAATATCAAAATTATCCTAGGGTGAATTTTTGGTATTTTTCTGAAAACTTTCAATTTTTGATGAATAGTGAAAACATTGGGTTACTATTTAAAAACCGACTTTTTATTTAAATAATCATTTTTTTATTTAAATTTATTTTAGGTCAAAATAAATACATAATAACTATATAAGTTCAATGTAATTCATTGGAGTCATTTTATAATAATATAGATAAATAAAAATTTTATTGAACTATTTACCGTCTTTTACCCACCTCCTAGGAGCATTTGCAATTGTACATAAAACTTAATTTTACTGATTCTGTGAGTTGAATTTTGAAAATCTAAGAGACACAGTTAATATAAAGGAGTAAAATGTGGTTCAATAAGATAAAAATAATTTTTGGTGAATAGTAACTTTTTACTTTTATTACCACGGTTAAAAGTAAATAAGGTAATTAAGGGTAAAAATGATATTATTATTACCCTAAAACATGTCCTAATTCTATTGGATAAGTGTAATTTGACCAAAACCAACCTTATGAATAAAATATTACCCTTCAGGTCCACTTGGATTAGATTAGAACATTTATTATTATTTTATTTAAAGAAGAGTTAAAATAGTTAAAATCAAAGTTTAATAACTAATTTTTTTTAATATAGGGTTTTACAAAAGATAAATTCAACTATAAATATTAATTATAAAGATAAAAAGATTTCTTACATAATGGTATTTTATTTTTAATTTTTAGAAATTAAATATTTTATGTTATTTATGACACAATGATGATGCAGTAATTAACTTATTAATGAAATATTAACATAATTGATGTTATAAATACCCAAATAAATGTAATTTGAGACTTTTTATAAATTAAAATAATTTTATAGGTTAATATGACATGTTAGTATTGATTTAATTAACTTTTTTAGAACTAATCATGCTATTATGAGTTTTATAAAAATCAATTACCATATACTGTCAAAATTGACATAAAATAGTTTTTTTTAAAATATATTATATTATTAATTGTTATTATATTCCAAAAAATCTAAGGATCGGCCAAATTACTTAGATAAGAATATATATATTAATAATTAACCATTTGGGGTTCGTTTGGCTTGTTATGGTAAGTTTATTAACCATATAGTATAAGAAAACAAGAAGACACGATAAAAGTTAAATTATTTAACTTAGAGCTAAATCTAAATTATAAGTTTAAAATAGTAACATAAACTTGTCTAAAACCTATTGGTTGAGAGGAATTCGACCTATACCCACTTTATCTTTGAAATAAGTCACTGTTCAGCAATTATAAACCGAATATGACTTTATTATAAAATAATATTTTAAGTTTTTCCTAAAGTGCCCCTCTCCTCCCTTATAAAAGGGCACCTCCTCCCTCTCCTATTCACAACACTTTGAGCATTCAAGCTCGGCCAAAACCTGACCATTTCCATTATCAACTTCCCTAGAAACATTATAGAGGTTCTTTTCTCCTTAAAAGACCAACTCTAGTGCCTTAAGAGGAAGCTTAAAAAAGGTGTGTCGAAGAATTGGCAATCTCTTCTACCGATTCTCTCAAATTTCTTTCTTCTTAAACTTATTCTTCTTTAGTTGTTTCATTATAAAGTAATAACATAAGTATCAATAATATAATGATATGTTATTATAAATATGAAACAACCCCATTTCACCTTCTATCCATCCCACAGAAAATGAAATCACCGCGCGTACGTACGTACGGAATACCGTCTCCACGTCGTGGTGTAATTAGTTTTTCCACCACCACCTTACTTGGATGGGTATAATGGTGTAAAGAATAACTATATATGGTTATTTTAACATTATAATTATTCTGATATATTATATCATTCACTTCAATTCTATTCAATAATTATGGGAATGATATCATCGCTCGTGCGTATGTACGGACTACCGTCTCCACGAACGTGATGAGATTCATTTTCCATGATTAACCATTCAAGTATGATTATAAAGTATATATATAATAAATAATCATGAAAGATATTAAATAATAATGATACTGGATTTATGTACATATATGTTTCATTAACTTAATTCCATTCAATAAGGAAACAAAAACAACGTTCATGCCTACGTACGGCCTACTGTCTCCATGAACGGTGTATTTCATTCCATTTATCGATCTATCATATATATTTATATACTGAATATATAGTATATATAAATCATGTTTTACATTATGTAATTAAGTAAATAAGTATATGAGGAATAATATCAAGAACAACAAATCGAAACATGTACGATAAATGAAACAATTTTACCCAAAATGCTGCTTTAACAAGGAATTTACAAAAGAACGGGTAGTATAAAGTCATAAGTGAACCATATATGATATCATAACAATGAATATGATTCTTTAATAAGTCAATGAAATTATTTAAATAATTATACAATAGTTTTGGATACGTACGAAGAATATCGAACCTAAGGTAATGGATAATTTTGCAATCTCATTTTTTATCCGAGATTTCTTATACGTAAGTATTTACTGGGGTTATGTTTATCATCCATGTCCATGTTTTCTAAAAATGTTTTCATAAAATGTTTACTACTCTTCCATGTATTTTTAAAGTCATTTTTACTCTTTGTTGACTTTTACCACATTTTATGGAAGGAATCTTTCTTATGTTTACCATATAAGGTACTTTTTGACTTTTCCGGCAAAAGTACGAGAAGAATGTTTTTTTAACTTATAAGGTGTGAACTGATTTTTATGGATTAATAACGCATTTTTTTCATGAATCTTACTCTACAATATTTCACGACTATTTTCAAAAAAATCGTTTTCTTTTAAAATTTCTTGGAATTTTGTGAAAAGAAAATGATTTTGAAGAATAAAGGATATTTTCCTCAAGAATTAATTTCAAGTGTTTTATCAAAAATATTTTCTATCTAATATGACATTATTAAGTATGCTAATGTTTTAAGTATAATTTATCTTTTATTTACATGGTTTGATTTTTCTTATGATGAAATGTTATCCATTTCTTTTATATGGATTATGTTATGATGGGATGATGTTTATGAAACCCATTTTATTTTTTGGGTTATTATGAATGATGTATGTTTATTTTGTGGAACAAGTAAGAATGATTTCATTATGAGATGGGTGGGACCTATATCTCCCTCCAATGAATTGGGTAAAGATTTATATCTCATGAGATAAAAATGGCTGGAACAGTAAGTTAATCCGGTTCAGTGTTAGAGGACTGGAATGAGGAGTGAACTCGATTCAGAAAGGGACTTTGTCCACTAATATGGTCTTGGAAGTAATGCCTTGGCTACTATGGAAATCATATCATGTTTTTAATGGTTTGAAACAATTACATGTTTTATTCCCATGCTGTTTTATCATTATTGATGTTTGTTTTATGATCTATGCCTTATGTACTGCTAAGATTTATGTCATGTTCATGTTTTTACATTAAAATGTTTATGGATTGTTTTATGTTCTCCATGTTTACCCTTACTGAGCATTTGAGCTCACCCTTTTTATGTTTTCTTTTCCCCAGGATATAAAAAAGGTTTTAGGTAAGAAAACAAAAGGGGAAGATTTTTATGGGAGATGTTGAAGATATTTCACCACAATTAGAAGATTACATTCTGAGTTTCCAAAGATACTAAACTATTACGGTCCTTCTATGTCTATTTTTGTTATGTTTTAAGTATTACGCAAAAAGTAATGTAATGTCTATGTACGTCAAGCATGAGTCTCTACAATAGAGATCCTTTTAATCATAAAATAACTCAAACTGATAACTTAAGTGATTCTTTGGGTAACCTAGAACTTGAACCTCTCTTTGATGAAAAAATCATGATTATTTGGAATATGATCAAGAATAATTTAGATGATAAGGGATTGATTTTGAAGAATCATAAAGTGTAATTCTAGAAAATGTAGAAACCTTAAATACCATACTCTATAAAATATTATAGGAAACCTAGATATAGGTGTTAGGACTATGAGAAGTGTAGGAAACCTTTATTAATTTTCTAATTTTATTTCCCAAGTTAAACCTAAAACCATAGAAGAATCCCAAGATGATGAAAATTGGGTAGTTACTATACAAGAAGAAATAAAATATTTCAAGAGGAAAATGGTATATGAATTAGCTGATAGTCTCTATGACTATCCTATTATTGAAGCTAAATTTGTATTTAGAATAAAATAGTATAATCAAGGCGTGATCAATAGGAATAAGGATAGACTAGTTTCCAAAGTTTATAATCAAGAAGAAGGAATGGATAATGGGGAAACTATTCCCCCTATTACTAGATTAGAAACCATTAGAATCCTTTTAGTATATGCATCTCATATAAATTTTAAATTATATCATATTGAAGTTAAATTTAATTTTCTAAATTTATTTTTAATGGAGAATGTTTATGCTTAATGAACTCCTGGTTTTGAAGACCCTCATTTTCAAAATTTGGTTTTGAAACTTTCAAAATATTTGTATGGTCTTAAACAAGAACCAAAATCTTAGTATGAAATATTAATATATTTTATTTTATGAAATAGTTTTAATTTGGGATTGGCATAACCCACTCTTTTCAATAAAATTTCATCAAAAGTTACATTACTAGTAAAAATATATGTTGATGATGTTATTTTTAGTTCAAAAAATTAAAAAATGCGCAATGAATTTTCAAAACTCATGTAAAAAGTGATTTAAATGTGCATTATGGGTGATTTAAAATATTTCCTTAGTTTTAAAATTTATCAAAATGATTTTGGAAATATTTTAAACCATAACAAATACATACATTATTTAATTAAAATATTTGGACTTTAAACCAATAACACTTTTTTAACTCCTATGATTTCTAATATTAATCTTGACTTAGACAAAGTTGGAAAACTAGTTTACAAAAAGATATATGGAAGAATAATTGGGAGCTTACTTTATCTCATTACAAGTAGACCAGATATTATGTATTTAGTATGTCTTTTTTTCTTTGTTTCAATTAAACCCAAAATAATCTCATTTAACATCTTCCACAAGAATTTTATGATATTTGAAAGGAATGATTTTCTTACCTTTATTATTTCTAAAGTCTTATAACTTTAATTTAAATTTATAATCATATGCTGATTTTTTTGGGTGTAGACTAGATAGGGAGAGTACCTTAGGAACCATTCATCATTTGAGAAAATATATAGTATCACGATCTAGTAAGAAACAACACTCTATTGCATTATCAACTACATAAGTTGAATATATTGCAGTGGGTAGTTTATGTGCACAATTATTTTGGATGAAACATACCCTAATGGATTTTAGATTTAATTCTGATCATATACCAACCAAATGTGATTACAAAAGTCCTATAAAAATAAAAATAAAATCCAAAAAACCATTTGAGAACAAAACACATAGATTTTAGGTAATAATTCCTACGAGATCATTCAAAAAAGGGAGATATATTGTTGAAATTAAATTGTAAATAGAATAAATTAGAACACATTTTTACTAATCCACTGCCTGATGATTGATTTGATTTTATCAAATTTAAAATAGGATTGTTTTATTTCAATTTATTTCATTCTAATTATGTGTTTCATGATTTTATATTTGAAAATATATTTTTATTTAAACTTTTTTGTTTTTTGCATTTAGAGTCACAATTTTGGTTCTTAATGTATCATAAAGAGACACATTGTCTTTTTTTTTTATGATTAATTTTCACATCACTTTGTGACCTTCCATATATCTTGAAAAAAGAGACTAAATCAGTATTACATGCAAAAACATCAAACCCTTGTGAACTGTAGAGCTTTTTTCCTTCATTCTCAAACCCTTTTTACCATCAATACTTGATCCTAGTTTCTTTTTTAATCCTCAATCATGAGAAAGATAAAGTTTTAAGAGAGTGTTTCAAAAAATATCTCAAAGATACCTAGGTCAATGAGAAAGGTTATTAGTGGAAAATAACTTGATTTGAGTTGGTTGGAAAGAACATATATGTTACTAAAGAAATTCATTAATCATCATAGATAGGAGTATGTTTATGATGGGAAGAAAATATAATTATTCTTTGATAAAGAAGTGTGATAGTTCCCTGAATACGTGGTGTTTAATTTCAATGATAACAAAGATATCATCACCCTGATAATAATTTAGAAAGATTTATCAATGTCATCTATAGAAATGGACAACATTTTCTGATGTCCTCATGAGGGAAGTTTCAACTTCAATACCTCAAATACTGTTGTTTATAAAGAAATCACTCCAGAGATTATGAAATATTCTTTCAGAATTATGGATGCGGAGAAAAAGGATGTAAAGGATCTATAGATAGAGAGGAATGTTCTCATAAAGTATATTCAATCTAAAATCTCTCAATGAGTGGGTGGGATAAAAAAGATTCCATTTCAATATTTTTTTTGATGTATTTGTTCTTGATAGAGAATCATATCATTCTAGAAAGATATATCACATGATATTTGTGTCATGTTTATAATAAGTTTGTAAACTTATATCCTTTTGGAAGGATTAAGATGCTTGTGTTTCTAAAGGATGGTGTTTTTCTAAATGAGGCTTTGGCTACTCATTTTCAGGGATTGAAAAAACATAGTGATGGATTTTTGAAGATAAGTTGATACTTATAGATTTTATCTATAAATAAATAGTTATTAGTTAGAGTTTGGGAATATATGTAAGTGGATACTACTTAGGTTGATGGGGGTGGGGAAGGGAGAATAATGAGAAATTATAGTCACTGAAATACCCGAAGATAATGCTTATTGTATGACATTATAAGATCCCATAGATGAAGTAAATATTAATTATAATAAAAGTACATTTTGAGCTGTTATCACTAATAATATTTAACCTAAAGATACCACTCGAACTGAGTATGCTACTCAAGAAATTGAATCAATGGTGAATTAGGTTGTAGTGTCTATGATTGAAGCTACCTCTTCTCCATTCCCTATAGAGGAGAATCTTGAAAATTCTATACAAGAGTTGGAAGTGTCATTTTATTCAACCCAAGAAATTTTTGATATGGATATCATGAGGATATCCAGTACTGATTTATAAAGGATTATTTCTACTATTTTGTGCAAGTTCCCTTGTTTGAAGTATCTTGACCTATTGTGGCTGAATAGAGAATTAAAAGATAAATAATTCAATTTGTTGGGAATTATTTTCTTAGTTCTGAAGAAGAAAAAGAATACATAATAGAAGAATCTATTCTATTATTAGTTATGAATAAGAAGAAAAGATACTTAGTTGAACCCTCTCATGTTTAATAAACTATAGAAGTAGAAGATAATGGAGGAGTTACTTCTCTTGCCCATACTGAAGTTGATCATAATAGCACTGAGGTGTATACTATTTATTTTGTAAATTGTGGAGAAATAATTATATCTCAATTTAACGGGTTTTTAGCTGAATTCAATTCTTTAAAGTATTCTTTAATAGAATATAGAGATGATGTTCAATTTATTAAGGATAGTTCCATGTCTAAGGATGATTTGGATACTACAAAGAACATTTTGCAATCTCAATTTGATTATATGAAAAAAATTTAAATTACTCTACCTAATATGTTATCTAAGATATATTTTTATGGTTTAAGGAGCATGATCCAATCAATTTTGGATGAATCTCATAGAGAACTAATTTCTAGATTATATTAGGAAGGATTAGTGGTTCAAGATACCATATGAGAGAAGTTGGAAGTTGTTTATATTTACCATAAATCTCTCATTGAAATAACTACTTTGATGTTGTGTGATCTATTCTCTCTAGAGAACTTGAAAGTAGTTAAAAGATATCACTCTACAGACATTTGAAGTATTCCAGGATTTCTAAGAAGTGATTTTCCAAACCTTGAAAAGGTGGTGAAATATTTAGGAATTTTAGTTCAGGAAAATTTCTCTTCAATTAGGAAGATTTATTAGAAAAACTTCAAGGATATAGGATTTATGATCACTAGGATTGAAAAAAATGGATGGTTCACTTTACAATAACTTATATTTTTTTTTGAATAGATGCTTGTAGAACTTTATAAACTTATTACCCAGTCTCAGTCACCCAATTCCTCATTATCTAAGGAGAAATAATTTACTAAATAATCATAGAGGCATGTGTTTAAGAAAGGTAAAGAAGTCATTGTTATTATTCCTCAGTCTATTCCAATTATATCTACCCATATCATAAGTGTTAGTTTATTAGATAATCAGATGGATTTATTGAAATGATTGATTAGTAGTCATGCAAGGAAGTCATAATTTAAGAGTTATATTAGTACCTTAGGCCATATGTCAAGATAAGGTTTTACTATTCTTATTAACTTCTATTAGAATGAAATTATGAAGATAAAAAACATGTTCATAGATACACTCTTTTAGTTACATGGATAATGATCTCTATTGCCTCATAGTTCATAAATGAGATATTTTATCTTTATACTATAAATTAGGGGAAAATTAGAAGCTCATTCTTGAATCATCATAAAATACTGCTATCACCTCGTCAATGATTTAGTTCACTCCTATGGGTGGATTTTATTTATTCAAAGATCAGGAATCATCTACTCAAATTTGGTCTAGTAGATTCAAGATATTTCCTTATAACAGAGATAAAATTAAAGGTCAATTTGTATCAGATGAACTACTGGGTGATATATGTAGATAAAGTGACAAGGATCCTTTACCAATATCATATTTTTGACCTGAGCAACCTCAACCCCATAAGAAGCCACCTCTTAAACATCATCCTTATGATGTTCCTATAAGAGACCGATTTTTCTTTTTGTGGTGTTTAAATGATATTTTCTTTATAACATTGTAAATTTTGAATGATTTTTTCTTAAATCTTAGTATTTTAATTATTATTGATTGTTATCTTCAAGTTTTTCATTACTTATATTATATATTTATCATTTTATTCTTTTAATTTTTATTTCTTAAGTCTATACCAATATTTATTTTAGTGCTTTATATCAAATAATTTAGATCTATTAATGTGATATAGTAAATTTATTTCTCTATACTTTTACCATCCTTTTTGATATCACAAAATGTGAGAGTATTTATGGGAGTATTCATTAAAATGTTTTGTGAGAAAATACAACATATCAAATTTTTTCCATAATAAAGGATTACTTATAAGATCCTATTGGTTATTTATTTTTTGGGTTATGTGATCATCAAAAGGGAGGAGATTGTTGTAAAAACTTATGTTGTTCCATCATATCTCATAAACTCATTTATATTTTGATGATAAAAAAATCCAGATTTATTTTACTGATATTTTAATCTTAATTATTTCAAGATCATATATTATACTCTTAACTAATTTTAATGATTTGAGTTATTTTTAAATATTTCCCAAGGAATTTCTACTATGTGTTTAGATTTATCTTATATGCCAAATATTTATCTTATAGAGGGTCTCATCACCTGTACTAAAATTCAGTTTTCACTAAATAGTTTTATATTATGGAAGAAAAGTGTAAAGTATTATGTTATGATGTAATTAAATCATCTTAAGTTATTTATGAAATTATTCTGTGAAAATAATTCAGGCTTACGAAGCTAAATAAAATGGTTTTATAGTTATATCTTTCCCCTTATATGGATTTTTTAATCTTATAAAAATGAAATTTATAAATGAATTATCTTATGTGATAAAGAAGTCAAATATCTGATAAGTGTTTCATATTATAGAAGTTGTTTATCTTATGAAATTAGAAATAACTTACAAGAATAGTTCTTTTAATATTTTATCTTATATAGATCAAATTATCTTATAAAGGATTAATATTTTATTCTTAGATTTAGTGTATCATTTGGATGTACTCTACCGTTGTTTTATATTTTGAAAATTTGACTTATGATTTTATATGAATTAGAAAAGAAGTTTTCTAAATAAGTAATGGTCAAATTGGATAGAGAAATTTTTCCCAAAATTGAAAAATGTAATTAAGGCCCAATCTAATACATCTTTCCATCTCTGTTCATTATATATTTAGAAAAGAAGGACACACTCTAACTAAGCGCCCGTTGCTTCAAATTTCAAAATGATTATTCACTAGACCATTGGGATTAATAAGTGTGATTATTTAAAATTTAAAATAGGAGATATAAAATAACATTATACAAATTCTTGCATACACGCAGATCAAAGGACACAAAACAAAGGATACAAAACATGGGTTACATAACCTAGAGGAAATATACAAAATATACTTCACATAGTCTCTACTACAAAATCTATTCTTGTTCATATATATTTTTATGATTATAATATTATACTTTACAATCAAAGAACCTATGGAGATTCTCTTTGAAGATATTCTATCTTTCTAGACATTTCTTCATCATTTTTCAGTTACTTCTTGAAACCTTGTGCCGAACTTATATCAATATTTATTTCATCTTTATATCATTATTTTATTTCTATGTTCAAGTGTTATAATGAAATTATCAAGTCTTGTAAAGGGATATCCTAATTTAAATATCTTTAACCCTTTGTAATAAGTATTGTCTATTTTCTCTTAGCTGAGAAGCCCTGAGAAAAAAGGGTAGGTATAGTAAAAATCACAAAAATCAAGGATTAGATTCTTGGTGGAGTGGACTAAGGGACCCTTGTTCCCCAAAATACTATCAATACTATGTTTTTTATATTTATCTTACTATATTTAATTTAATTTCTTATTTGCGATAAGGGAATATCATAATATTTCATTCTTAAAGAGAGGGTGGTTTTTAAGTGAATTTTTCCAAGAAATCAATTAACCCCTCTTGATTCATTTTGATACAGTTATCTAACCGATGCTTACCCCACGAGTAGATAGAGATTTTATTTATCTAATTTTTATAGAATAGACCTTCTGATAAAGTGGATGGTAGTTTCACCAGAGCTAGATGAGACTACTTGTGTGGTTGAGTGTTCTATATCTATTCTAGTGATGGATTAATCCCAAGTTTCAAGGCGAGTTAGTGTCACAACTCGTACCAAAGGGTCCCATGCCGTGACTACCCCAAGCCCAACTCCAATAGTCCAGGGGATAGTTACTGGCACCAAGTAGGCATATCCCACAAATGGGAGGCATTATCCTAAAGTACATGTACACACTATCACATCTCCAAGCCACAAATGATGAAATATAAAAACACTAAGTAAACGATTCATGAAAACCACAATATACCACAACTAGAGTACAATAGTGAAAGTACTGTAATGTAAACAGGGAGAAAAAAATCCCACCAAAAGAGTTTGTAACCACAAGTATAACTTGTAAGGAAAGAGGTACTGTGACTATCATCTAAACTGTAGGAACACACCTCATCTGTCTGGCCTCGCTAAGCACCGCCTTGTCCTAGTTCACCCAGGACTTCATCAAAGGGTCGATCATCTACATATGACATGACACGTGGAGGAAAATCCCATGCAGCGGTTAGTATAACAATACCCAGTAGGACACCCCGAAACCACAAAAGAAATGCCACAAAGGAAATACCACAAAGGAAAGTACAATCAGCTCCACACAGGTATATGCCTAAAACACATATATTAAGAACATAAATATATGATAATGAGAAACCCCATTACATCAGTAAGTCTTAGCTAACTTCCAGCCACATGATTCTGCTCGAAGGAAACTCATTCTGATAGAACTCACTCCTCGAGCCATGATATCATTGGAGACACTCACAAAGAGGTCTAGATCATTTGGGACCTTCCCAAATGAGAATGTATTGGTCAAGGAAAATTATTATACAAAGAGAGCAGATCCTTCCCAAGACCCTTAGGAATACCAATAATCCAATCTGGATCAATTCGTAATGTAGGGGATCCTACCCAACACCATAAAGAATAATACTAACTCTATTGATACGACCCACTAGATGGAGGACCAACAATCTTCTCTTAGAGGTTACGTAGATTCCATAAAAATACACTAGGGGTGATAGAGGATCCTACTCTAGTCCCATAGAGGGATACCATACTCTATCTGGGACTCATCCTCTAGAGGGGACTCCAATTTAGTAATTTCGATGTAATTCCATACTGAACCCTTGAGGAAAAGACCAAGGGAAATGATCTCAACCTATAATGGTACCAGATAAAAATTAACCATATTATATCAAAAGGACCATCCCAATGGAAGGGTCCCAAATCCATAGATGGCTCATCAAATAGACATACTGTTTGAAAGTTATAGCAGTTTGAAGTTTCACAGGGGGTCACTGGGCCCGTGGACCAACCACACGATTGGTCCACTAACCATGGCAGTCAACCGACTAGACCGACCACCCCATTGATGCTGTGGCCATGTGGTATATAGAGAGACCATGGCCCATGGTCAACCATCACTACCACAAAAACAGTTTTTCGCAGTGCCCCCCTTTATCAGCGCTTGCTTAGTAGCGCTGATAAAGGGGGCCCTTTATCAGCGCTTTTTTTAGCGCTGATAAAGGGTCGGCTTCAAAAAAAAATTAAAAATATATTAATATATAAATATAGTTATATTGTTATATAAATATAATATATAATTTTTAAATATATTTTAGATAAGTATAAATGTACATTTACACTTATTATACTTAATATTTAAGATATTTAGTGAAAATGACTTCTTAAAAAATTAAAAAAATATTTTTAATTAATATTTTGATAATCATTATGGAGTGATAGTCATTTAATAACAATTTGAGGACTAAAAAAATTTAAAAAATTAAAAAAAGATCCAAAATATGTTGAAAACGCAACTCAAACTTCAAACGACCATAACTTTTGATCCGGGTGTCCGTTTGAGCTCTACCACATATCAAATCGAAGCCTGAGACGAGATCTACGTCGCTGTGACTCGGGGGGACCCAAGTAAAGCGTTTTTAGAGGCCAAAAGAGGCCTAGAAGGCCTCCAAAACTGAGTTTTTTGTCGGGGTACCCAGATTTTTTAACATTTTGTGGATTTTCAAACTCGTTTAAGGGGGTATTATTGGCTTTTCTTGGTGGGGACTAAATTTATTCCAAGGTATTACATTCATATTGATATTATGTCTTTGAAATTTCATCCTTTTTTATAATGAACTGCTATTTATAATCAAATATATAACTATATGTACATATTTTTTATATATTCGCACCTAAAAATTAAATTTTTTAAATAAATAATTAAACATATTTATATATAAAATATATTAGCTTTATCTAAATAATAACTAATATCCATTTTATTTAAAATACAAATATATGAATATTTATATACCTATATATTAATCTAACTATATATATATATTAATCTAACTATATATATATTAATCTAATAACTATATATATATTAATATAACTACATATATATATTAGTATTACTATAAATATATATATTAATATCACCATAAATATATATATTAATATCACTATATATATATTAATATAACTATATAAATATATATTCATATAACTATATATATGTTAATATAACTATATATATGTTAATATAGCTATATATATGTTAATATAACTATATATATGTTAATATAACTATATATATGTTAATATAACTATATATATGTTAATATAACTATATATATGTTAATATAACTATATATTAATATAAATATATATTACTATACGAATAAATATAACTATATATATATATATATATAGATATAGATATATATTAATACCACTATATATATATATTAATATTACTATATATATTATAAAATAACTATATATATATATTATAATATAACTATATATATATTAATATAAATATATATTACTATAAGAATAAATATAACTAAATATATAAATATATATATATATATAGAGATATCATGAATTGGAAAGCAAATCAAAATAGAGTAGTGGTAAGGGCTTAGGCGCGCAGGGGGGAGGTCTCGAGTTCAAATCCTGGTGGAGGTAGGGGTGCACGCGCATGGGGAATATTGGAGCAAGCACTGTTAAAGGGTGGAGGGGGGTACGTGGGGTGTTGTATAGGGGCCGAAAAGCACTGTAAAAGGGGGGGTTCAAGCGCTATAAAATCCCCCCCGATTGGCAGTATTTTTTAAATTTTTTTAAATTTTTTTAAATTTTTTTAAATTTTTTTAATTTTTTTTAAATTTTTTTAACTTTTATCAGCGCTTTTTTAAAAGTACTGATAAAAGGGTCCTTTATCAGCGCTAAAACGAGAGCGCTGATAAAGGAAGCGCTGATATAGGACCCCTTTATCAGGGCTAAAAAAGCACTGATAAAGGGGTCCTATATCAGCGCTTTTTTTAGCGCTGATAAAAGACCCCTTTTATCAGCGCTTTTTTTTAGAGCTGATAAAGGGGTCCTATATCAGCGCTTTTCAGAGCGCTGATAAAGGGGACCCCCTTTATCTATGCTGGCTTTATCATCACTTTTCTAGCGCTAATAAAGGCCATTTTTAGCGCTGATAAAGGCCGTGTTTGTAGTAGTGCATCGCGGCCAACCGTGGCCCAGCTCCAGTTACCCCGGCTCCAACCCGGCCCGCTGGGCCCGACCCAGCTTGCTGGGCTGAACCTGTCTCCCCTAGCCCGACCCGATCATGTGTAGTAAACTACACATATCCTAGTATATGTGTCTTCTTGCGACACTACACTTGCGGTCCACTCCCATCGGCCCTGCCGCCTCCCATGTGGCCACCTGCCATGTCGCACACTGCCGCCACCGCCGCCTCCATTCGTCGTTGCCACTGATCACCACCGCCTCACCTTGCCAAACCACCATGATGAACCTACATTAAAGATCCCTTCCATAGAAAACAAGACACCTATGATTCCCAAAATTCAAAATAGTCACATATCTAAGCTCCTAGAATCTCTATCTACACAGATATGGACTCTGTTGTCGGTTTGCCTCCAATCCAGGGTTCCGATCGCATTCGGAGCCACCTGTCAAGTCAAACCGTATCCATAGGGGTCTAACGGTAAAGAATGTGAATAATGAGGGAGATAAAATCACAATAACACTCTGAGGAATGAACCTTGACCTTTTTTCATGTTGGCCTCAATTCATTCTCGTTAGAATGGAGAACGAAGAATAATTAAAATAAATCTTCTGATAATCCCACAGATAATATCCCATCTCGCAACAATGATCGAACCGTAAATCAATATATTCATGGAATGACCAGTGTTCATCGTAGAAATAAAGAATAGGAAAACAAGTACAAAATAAAAAGTGCTCTACCTCTATTTAGATCAGTCGTTGACAAAGGATGATTGCTATGTTGTCGTCATTGTCGAAGTTCCTTCAAATCAGCCGTCTGTTGATCGTTGATCTGTGATCCATTTTCGTTTGTTTAGGAGAGTTATTTCTTTAAATCTTAGAGTAATTATAGGGTTAGGTGATAACCCTAAAATCCATACAAAGTCTTAATAAAAATAAAGTCACTACGTCCAAATATTTTTTTATAAAAAATATTTTATTTACAGTTTCACCCTCTAAAACGTTTTCTACAGGTGTCCTGTGCCGACAAAATTTATGTCACATATAAGGTAAAGATACTGTTATGAACTCAACGGTTCCCTTGGATTTATAATCTAGGAACCCATTTAAAATTCATTCCACTTTTTCATAAATAATACATGCACATACTATTAAAAGTTTAATATTTTTAAAACTATGTTTTATGAAAATCAGGCCTCAGAATCAAATGCCATATTAGCACATAGTCTCAAAATTAATCCATATAATTTCTAAAAATATTACAAGGGAAAACTCAAGATGTTACATTCTCCCCACCTTGGGGATTTTCATCCCTGAAAGCCAAACCAAGGGCTACTCAAATAGATGAAGGTACTAAGAATGAATCTGAGCCTCTTGCTCCCATGTTCCCTCCTAGAGACTCCCATACTACCACTAGACACACACCAAAGGAATCAACCACCCATGAAGGATCCTCTTCTACTGATCCTCAATCTCCACCGAGTACTCAGAAAAATTCTCTCCATTCTCAATTTCTAACTCACCCAATCGATGATGTGTGATGGGTCATGGACATACCTCCTCAATTATGACACATAGAAGACATAATATACCTAATCTAAGTAAAATTTTAGATCCATGTGGTTATTCACCTCACCAAATCTACGTATATCTGGAAAGGGTTGATGAACCTCAGAGATAGCTTGCCACCCCGATGAAATCTATGTAATCCTTGTTGAGGTTAAACCCAAAGGAAAACATGGTTTCCTTCATCAAACTAAAATTTCCTATGTCATCTATTAGAATAAGACTTCCAATGGCTCTGTATAGACTTCATCTTCTCCTGAATGATATGCACCTTCTTCATAGTAGCTTGCACCAACTTTGGTCCCATGAGTGTTGACTCTCCTAGGTCATTCCAGCAAAGTGGTAACCTGCAAAATTGTCCATAACAGGCCTCTAATGGTTCCATACCAATGGTAGAGTGATAGTTGTTATTTTATGAAAACTCCACCAATGGTAGGTGATCCTCCCAACTATGACCAAAATCTATCATGCATTCCTATAAAATTTTCTCTAGAACCTTAATGGTCATCTCAGTTTAGCTGTCCATTTGTGGGTGAAATGCTGTGCTCAAGTGTAACTGAGTCCCAAACAACTCATGTAATCCCTTCCAAAACTAGGATGTAAAGTGAGCATCATGATCTAAAACTATCATCAATGGAACTCCATGGTGTCAAAATATCCCCTTCACATAGAGTTATCATAAGATCTCTACTAAACTATTCTCTCAGATATACAAGAAGTGGGCTGACTTGGTGAGTCAGTCAATGATCACCCAGATAGAATCATGTCCCCTAGACGTACATGGTAAACCTATCACTAAGTCCATCGATATCCCATCCCACTTCCATTATGGCACCTCAAGGGGTTGATCTAAACTTTCTAGAACCTGGTGCTTAGCCTTCACTTGCTGACAAGTGAGGCATCAAGAGACAAACTTTGCAACTCCCATCTTTATCTCTGGACACAAAAAATAACATTAGAGGTCCTCATACATCTTTTCTACACCTATATATACCTCCAAATGGGATGTATAGAACTCCCTCAAAACCTCCTCTTACAATTCCACTGTTACAACTATGTGACCTCTGAAAATAGCGACGTTCTCCCCACCATTTGAATATCCATTAGGAGAATTCCCTATGAAAAAATGAGCACATAGAGTCTCATAGTCGGTATCCCCAAGATATGAATCCCTGACTCACTATAAGAGTAGAGGGATAAAAATCATTGACTGGAGTCAAGTTGATCCATCTCCATCCACAAAGGATATCTACAACAAGGCCAACTGCTCTGATGCCTAGTTCAACAACTATAAAATAGATCTCCTACTAAGATCATCTGCCACCATATTCCCCTTCCTAGGAGTATATAAAATCTCAATGTCATAGTCCTAGAGGAACTATACCTAGCGCATATATCTCAAGTTCAGATACTTCTAAGAGAAGATATACTTTAGGCTCTTGTGATTAGAGTATATGCTAAATCACCAGAGCATCAGGTTGTGTTTCCACATCTTCAATGTGAAGACTACTGTTGTTATCTCAAGATCATGGGTTGTGTAGTTATGGTCATGTGGTATCAACTGGAATGAACCATAGGAAATCATTGATTACCCATGCATTAGGACACAACCAAGCCTGGTCCCTATTTCATCACATAACACTACATACTTCATGCCTTCCTTCGGTAACTTCATGATATGAGCGCACATCAACCTATACCTCAACTCCTAAAAGAAATAATGGAACTTATCTATATACACAAAAGGATTCCCCTTTAGTGTCAAAGATGTTAATGGTTCTGCTAATTTGGAGAATTTGGGAACAAACCTCCAATAGTACCCTACCAAACTAAAAAAAATCCATACCTCGGTAACACTCTTTGGTGGCTCCCAAGAAAGCATAACCTCAAAATTCACTGGATCCACTACAAATTCAGCCTTTGAAATAATGTGTCCCATAAAATGGACCTCTCAAATCCAGAACCGACACTTCAAGAGTTTTCTATAGAGTTGGTGCTCTCAAAATTTATCTAGGACCATTTTCAAGTGTATCGCGTGCTCCTCCTCAGATACTGAGTACACTAGGATGTCATCAATGAAGACCACTATGAACTGATCTAATTAGGTGTTAGGACCAAGCTGAATGAATAGTTGGTTTGCATGGATTGTATTTTGTTGATCTTAAGGAAGTTTTCATAAAGGAAAGACACCTTTAATTTATAAGAATTCAGAACCAATAATATTGAACATTTGGAGTCTGTAATTCATAGTCTAAAATTTGAGGAGTTTGGAACCAAGAACCTGGTGATCGAAGAATTCGGAGTCTGTAAATTCGGAGTCTGAAAATTGAGAATTTCGGAACTAGGAAATTGAAAATTCCTGAAAGCTGGCTGGAAGGAGATGTGAAGGCATTAATTGTGATGATGCTTTACTATTTTCTAACTCTAAATTGTGAGTATATGGAAGTACTCATGATGCAAGAAAAATTTGGTACGAGAAGTCATTCCGAGAATCAGGAAGAGTTGTTCTGAGAACCGGTGAAGTCGCAACGAGGAATAGAATTTGCGGAGTCTACTTCCTGAACAGAATTTGTGAAGTCTACTTCCTAAACGTAATTTGAGGAGTCTACTTCCTGAATAGAATTTGTGGAGAAGTTCAGAGTCGAATTCCAGAGTCAGAAGTTCATTACCAGAAGTTCGGAGTCGACTTCCAGAGTCATAAGTTCGTTACTAGAAGTTCAGAGTCGACTTGCTAAAGAAGAAGTTCGTTGCAAGAAGTTCAGAGTTGAATTACTATGTCAGAGGTTCGTAGTGGGAAGTTCAGAGTCGAATTGCTAAGTCAGAAGTCTGGAGTGAAGACGTTCGGAGTCGACTTCCTGAACCTGAAGTTTGTAGCTAGAAGTGCGAAGTCATGTTGAGAATTGGGGAAGTCATAATGAGAAGTCGTACTGAGAAATGATGAAGACTCATACCGAGAATTGAAATGGTGTCATGCCGAAGAAGCGGTGAAGAGTTATGCCGAGAATTGAAGTGATGCTGAAGACTCAAGAAGGATGGATCCGAGAAAGTGATGTCGAGAATTAGGAAGAGTGGATCCGAGAATATGATGCTGAGAATACAGATGACAGGATCCGAGAATCTGATACCGGGAAACTTGTGTAACAAGGTTGGATCCAGAAAAGGCCAAAGTTCTAAATCAAGAGAATTGGAAGAAGATTAGAGAAGATTCTAGAAGTGTTGAAAAATTCTTAATTACTCTGATATTTCAGGAGAAATTAAGATTTGGGTGAATTTAAGTGAGTGGGAAAATATTTTGGTTTCTCGCCTAAGCACACTTTGGAGCACCTATAAAATGAGATTAGAGTACAAAGTAAAGATGTAATGAAAAAGTAGACAGAGAAGCTCTGATTATCTAGATAGAGAGGAAGAAGAGGTTGACTGACTGAGTTTCATTGTGGTATCAATTGAAATGAGAATTTGATACTGGTTGACACCGTATTGAATTTATCGGATTGAGAAAATTCGGAGTGAAGAAGAGAATTAGGAGTGGATATTCGGAATGGGGAATCAGTACTGGATATCACCGTATTGAGTTTCTCAGACTGAGGAAGACTTGGATTAAAGATTCAGAGTGGAGAAGAATCCATAGTGAAGAATTCAGAGTGGAGATTCGGAATGGGGAATTAGTACTGGCTGTCACTGTATTGAGTTTCTCAGACTGAGGAAGACTCGAATTGAAGAATTAGAGTGAAGAAGAAAATTCGAAGTGGATATTTCGGATTGGAGATTCAGAGTGGGAAGTTCGGACTATAACTGATCTATCTCAAGTCCAAGGAGTCCTTGCCTTTCTTCTAGGTAAGGAAGTGAAGATTTATGCTAAACTTGCTTACACTTGTGTATTTGAAAGGAAGTGCAGGTAACATAAGTTGTTATAAGAAAAGAGACGTTACCCTATTGTTATAAGAGGGTGAACATGCACTAGAGTGATTGTTTCATAGTGCTTCACGAGTGTAAGGGTATATCCTACTCGTTGTAATCCAAGGACTGTTTTCTTAGTGGATTGTATGGTGCTGGATTGTTTCCAACCATACCAAGGACGTAGCTATTCTTATTGAATAGCGAACCTTGTAAATTATTGCGTCCCTTTGGATGTGTGCTTGTGTGTTTTCTCAATAGGGAATTATATATTTAACAGGAGACAAAGGTTGTTCTCAATTTTAAGGGAACTTAAAAAGGAAGAAAGGGGTACCACTGATTCACCCCCACTCTCAGTGGTTCATTTCTCCAACTGGGTCCTTACATTAAGGATGAAATATCTGTTTCTTGAGTCCCATGAATAGTAATAGGGCATTCTTCACACAAAACAACATCACCAAGTACTCATAGTGACCATAAAGACATCTGAAGGCCATCTTCGGTACATCATCATCCTGTACTCATAAGAGGTGATATCCTAATATGAGGTCAATATTTGAGAACCATCGTGCCTCTTTCAACTGATCAAAGAGGTCATTGATCCTTGGTATTGGATACTTTTTCTTCAAAGTCACCTAGTTAAAGCACTGTAAATACACACATAATCTCAATCTCCCATATTATTTCTTGAAAAACAAAATTGGGGATGCTTAGGGTGAAAAACTGGGTCTCACGAAGCCCTTACTCTATAAGTCCTCTAACTACACCCTCATCTTGTGAATCTATGTAGGAGCCATTTGATATGCAGGTGTAGATATTGAGGTTGTACCAGGGTGTAGATCAATGAATAAGTTCATCTCCCTACAGGGAGATAAATCGGGAACATCTTCAGGAAAGGCGTTCTCATATTACACCAACACTACAAGAAAATAGGACTCATATCATCCTCTATACTGAGGGTGAGGCTAGCCAACTGATGAGTAATCAACTTCACCCTCCTATGTGTGAGTTCATCCTATGATGTCTACATTTACTTTTCACCAACAAAGGAAAACCTGGTTCCATCACTGTGGACACACCATACTCTGTGTCTTAAACAATCAATCTGAGCATGAACTGTGGATAACCAGTCCATACCAAGAATTATGTTGTAAGGATTTGACACTGATACTATGATATCCTAACAAAAAATCTCACCTCCAAGAGTTAGGTCACACTATCAGCACTAGTGTGTGATCATTGAATCCCCTCCCATAAAAGTCTCTAAGCATAAGGGCTGAGTCAATGGTTAAACTAGAATCTCTGAGTCTCAAACAAGATTCATCAAAAGAAAGGAATGACTAGAACCTGTGTCTATCAAAACTACATATAAGATGGAAAAGACATAGATTGTACCTAAAATTATCCCTAGAGCCTCAGGGTCATAAGACTCCATTTTCTGAAACTAGCATCATCCCTATCCACCAGCTCTCTGAGCCTGGCGTGGACCACTTGGGGGTGGTGGAAGTAATAGGTCAAACCAATGACTACCTCCTACTACCTTACCTACTCCTTTTACATGTCCAACTCCCTATATAATACCCTTTTATTATCTCTATATCTTCCTTAGTAGTCCCTTGACCGTCCCCTAATCATCTGTATGACGGGTTGTGAAATCTCAAGCCAGATGTCCCTGACCACCACATGTGTAACACCATTTATCACTGGACTGATTTGAGCCACCCTGGGAGCCCTGCACCACTGACCCCGTGTCCCAGGGTCATATTCTAATGTTCCTAACCCACTTGGGTCCCTGTGACTACCGTCAACTACCTACTGCCAAGGTCTCAGCTTCCTGGTGCCCACTGATAGCTCCCACTACTGGTGTCTACTTCACTAGAAAATTCTCAACTAGTAGGGATCTCTCAAGTATCCCATCATAGGTAGGATTACTAAAAGATACCATCGATGCCCTTATGACTTGGTATGCTGGGACCAACCTGATCCACTGGGCCTAACTCGGCCTGCTGGGCCTGATCTAGTCTGCTGGGCTTGACCGTCTCCCCTAGTCCTGGTCACTCACTTGCAGGCCACCTAGGACGCTACCGTGGTCCACTCCTGCCAGCTCCGTTGGATCCCACATGGACACCCACCACACCATATGTCTTATTCATCATCGCTGCCGCATTGCCTCATCAATCCGCTGCCTTGCCTCTCCAGACCGCCGCACCAGACCTGCACTAGTGGTACCATCCATGAACCACCGATCCACCTCTGATACCTAAAATTTTAAAGGGTTGCAGATATGAGCTCCTGGGGTCCTAATGTACACATATCCGACCTCTATTGTCATTTTTACTCCAATTCAGGGGTCTGATCGCATTCGGACCCACCCTACATGTAGAACTGTGGCCACAGGGGTCCAATGACGAAGAACATAAAGAATGAGGGAGAGAAAAGTATAATAACACCATGAGTAATGAACCTTGGCCTTTGTTCATGTCAGCCTCAATTCTTTCTCATTAGAGTGAATAATGAAAAGAATTAAAATAAATATCCTGATAATCCTGCAGATAATATCCCATCCCGCAACAACGTTCAAACCATGTATCAATATGTTCATGGATTGACCCATGTTTATCATGAAAATCAAGAATAGGAAAAAAACACAAAAGAACAACCGCCCTACCTTGATTAGGACCAGTCACTAACGAAGGATTATCGTTGCCTCATCATCGTTGGTGAGGTTCCTTTGAATCGGTTGTGCATTGATCATCGATCCACGATATATTGTTGTTTGTTCAAGAGAGTTATTTCTACACATCTTATAGGAATTCTAGGGTTATGGTGATAACCCTGAATTCCTAAAAAAGGATTAATAAAAAGAAAAAGTCATTGCGTCAAAATATTTTTTTATAAAAAATATTTTATTTATAGTTTCTCGCTCAGTGAATTTTTCTATAGATGACCCACACTGATAAAATTTATATCATTCATAGGGTATATCTAATGATCTAAACTCAATAGTGATCTTGGATTTTTGATCAGGGTAACCATTTAAATGTTATTCCACTTTTTAGGAAAACTACGTGTGCATGCTATTAAAACTTTAATATTTTTCAAACAATTGTTCTGAGAAAATTAAGCCTCTGAATCACATGAGGTCTCAATGCCTGGTCTCTAAATTAATCCATATACTTACTAAAAATAATACATGAGAAAACCTAAGATGTTATAGCCAGAACCTTTGGAGATTGAGGATTGGTTTGAATTAGCGAATCATGTTTCAATCTGGCTTGGAAATCACTGATAAGGTGGTGATTCTTACATTGAGTTACTTATATGATGTAATGAACTATTGGTGGACATTGTTTTACTCAAAATAATGATGGGAATAATTTAATATGATTGGAGTTTGATCCCTTATTAAGGGTAGAGTTATATTCAGAAGTGTTGAGGATGGTTTGAATCTAGATGATGTTGGACCCTCATCAAAGTAGCATAAAAATATTCAAGTATGCATAAAGTTTTACAGACCTCCTACGACATTCCCTGGATTTGTTTCATGATGGATTTATCTGAATCTTAGTTGTTTGGGTGGGGTCTCAAAGGTGGGTTTTGATCTAGGTTTATTCCTTTAAGTATTCCCACCTAAACAAGATATTCAGAGACTTTCCATGATATAGCTACATGAACAAGCAATTCCACTTGTGGTCCCATGTACAATCCATGTATTTTCTATATTGCAATATATACTCATCAAAATCCATTAAAGTATTTAATTTATTTTTAAATATTAAATTTTGGAGTTGTAAATCCCATTATATCAACTAGTTTGACCTTTTCAATTGGAGACTCAAACTAGTTTCAACCAACCTCTTTCTCGTATTCACTGATATTGAGATTATACTTAGTAAAGAGAGTGGTTGTAACGCCTTGACCTGGGTCACCAAAATAGTACCTGAGCATATAAACTATAATATATTAAGAGTGTATCCCCATAATCTAAAGCTTAATGAACAGTGAAAAGGTCCTATGACAGTTGTTGGGGGACTTTTACCACAAGTAACAACCATAGGGGTCATGCCTGAATCAATCAAAAATTTGACATGATCCATCCATGAAGTGGATAAAAAAGAACCTGTAAACATAAATAAGGACCCAAGAGGGCCTCAAAGTATAGAATCTAAAATTAGTAAATAAACTGCATGATATAAACCATAAAATAAAAAGAAACAATAATAGATATACATAATGAACATCATGAACATAATATATTTTTGGCACACTAGCCAATAAGTATTATTAAAAAAACCTAAAAGAAAATATACAATGGCCTTCGAACCAACTCACCATGAATCAATTACTAACTTATTGACCTCCATACTTTTTTAGACCTAAACTAGGTGTATATATCCAACCCGAAACCCTAATCTAAAATAAAACATGAAGTTCCACCTATATACATTAAAACCCATGTCATGCATGTAGATAGGGGTGAGTCTAATAACCCAATAGGATTCCCCTACCCACATTTTTTCACTGGGTGTTTTTATGATCAATTAGATGTGAATGTGAATCATGTGAGAGAGAAAATGGTGATCAATGTAATACAATCACCTAGAAACATAACATGATATACACATACAATCTATACCTATGCTCATGCGACTATAAGACACACACACACTCCAAAGACTCATACTAAAATATCCCAATAGGATATGACCCACCTAAATGAAACTGATAATCTTCATAACTCCATGAAAAAATGAATTATGATACACCTCTACCATCTCATCAAGCATAAACATCTAGGGGTATCACTATATTTATAACGAATCACTCATCAGAGTCTCACCCGACCCATTGACCATATCACTGCCCATAATTAATTAAAACCCCAAAATATCATGGCATAAAGAATTCAATATTGGGAAATCAAAGAGGGCCCAATCATAAATACATTAAACATTAATACCATGGTAAAAAATAGGAAAAATAATTAATGGGGCCTAACCATAATAAATAATGATTATGGATCTCACCCTATACCCCATCTCATGTCATTGAGCCTCATTAGAACTATCTTCCAAACTACCCATGGAGCACTACTGGATCAGTCCCATATATCTTAGTTCTTCAGAAGGGCTAGATCCTGCTGTATGATAGTAAAACTCATTGGATATACCTTGATCACCTAAATCATACATTAAACTATCATAAACAACAAAGTGTGTTTCATGGTCATAGTCTTACCTTACGGGGTTCCTTAGGAATATTTGTGTCAGCACTATTTCATGAAGCCCGTCATGACTTCCTAAGGTCCATCCACCATCCCACCTAGTATTTCACCAACCATAAATTCGAATCTGCATTCCCATGGGGAAGAAAAAATCTACTACAAGTCATATTATAATTGGGTAAATCAACAACATACATGGCCCCAAAATAAAAGACAAAATGATCCTCAAGCTGATCATCAACCCCTAAGTTTAACCTAGATGTAACCTAATATAGGGATTGATATTCCATAAAGAAGTTCATAACACAAGTCTCACAACCTTTCAGGTTATGTACCCAGTCACCCCATCTCATAATACATAAACTAACATCAGCAAGAGGAAAAATCATCATTCTCCTCTTAATAGCACAAGGAGGAAACTCACCTCTCATATCCTACCTTTGGATCTATACCAAGGATTGGCATGCCACTATGGAAACTACTCATATACCTAAATTAAACCAAAAATTCAAGAAAAGAAATACTAAATCCCACCTCATGCACTAAGTTCAACTATGAGGTTTTACTATAATGAACTAAGGAGGACAAATAATCATCACACAAATGTAAAGAAATACCCAAAGGATAATAGTGAGAAAATCACCTATCAATTGGGAAAGGTACCAAACCACCCATATGCCAATGATGAATGAAATCACACATCACTTGTTCAATATCAAGGTCTAATACCAACCCCAAAATTAATAGTCTATTCTCATTCCAAACAATAATTCCTCAAGGTTCCTATAAACCTATACTAAAGGAAACCTAAATCACACCTCAATATTATCTAACCACCTCATCATCCAAGGGAAGGTTTATTTTATAGTGCCTATGTTAAATAGGAATAATATAAAGGAACCCATAATAAGGAATCTCAAATAAGTATAAAGTCTTTTGAAATTGGGTATTTCTCATATGGGGTCAAGTAGACCAAAACATATCTCAAAACAAGCCTGAATGGATTTCCTTTAAAACTAAGTCAAATACTCTTTAGAAAACCCACATTTATTTTGAGACACCATTTCAATAACAACTCCATGAATCACCAATTTCTTTTGAAATTCAACTTAATACTAAAACCCCCTTTAAATCATACTTAAAAAGGAAAACCCATTTATTTTACAAAAACTAACTCATGTTGCCAAAGAAAACCATAAAATGGGACATCAATACTTTTTTAACCAAGGAACCACCAAAAACACATTTAATATATTATATGTTCATTATTTATTATTAGGTCTATGTGAGCCTATATAATTTTGTAATTGAGATCACATGATATCATGTAACATGCCAACTGTAATGCCTCAGCTAAAATCACTCACCAGTGTCCCATCCAGAGCACCATAAGGACTTAAGTGTGCCTCCCCATACACCATAGGATATTAACCAATGAAGAGAGACTAAATTATATATCATGGGGAATATATAATTAATATCATAACCATTAATAAAAAATAAATAATAAAACATCCACAATAAATAATTAGAGTGTATAATTAACAACACAACCATGCTATAACTAATGAATATGTAGTCATATAGTCATATATCTCAACTAATCATCTATTATACTAATAAAATATACAAATAAATAAATAAAAATAAATAAATATATATATAGAGGTTCTACTACCATCCTCAAGCCTCACCTCCATCATATCTCTAAATCTTTGTTGACCTACTCCAACCTGATCCACTACACATCCTGTGATCAGAACTATATAATAAATATAAGGTATGCATGCACACTAGGGTTCCCATGAAGGGTGTGATAAATAAATCTCAATAGGTTATCACCAAGTTCCCCTAATATATGTGGTCTTAAACATGTGTATTCATGGGGAAATTAAATGAAATAAAACATAACACACAAGTATTTGTGTTGAGTCAATGTGTACAAAACAAGCCACCATGATGTTGGAGTTGGTTACCTTGAACCAACTTCTATATAATTTATGATTAAATATATTAATTATTTTTAATATTGATAAACTTCCTATCATATCATGATTTTTCTTCTTCTTAACATAATATGTGATAATTTATTAAGAGTAATTGTCACACTGAAAGGTTATATAATCTCCTTGTGATGATGAGAACCTAGAAGTTCCATAAAATATTTCTTAAATATATGTTCTATAGCCAAATAATATCATTTTATAAGACAAAAATGATACAGGATATCAGTTGTGGGGACTTATAGGACTTTGAGACACTTTCTCATGGTGTTTTCCATTGGTAATTTCAAGTACAAGAGATTATGAGAACATAAACCTCTAGTAGGAAATCCAAATTTTTGTGTAATTGGATTCTCCAATCTATGAATGTGTGTACTGAATTTTATAATTTAAGATTATCATTAATGGATATCTTGAGTTACATACTTTTATGTATTAATTAAAACCATGATGACATATGTTCATAGTGAAGTAGGATACATTGGGTGTGTCACGAGTAATATTGAATTAATGAATAATGTGAGAAAGGATTTTTAAACTTCATTATTTAATGAAATTTTATATCCAAGGACCTTTAATGGTAATGAAAAAACATAAATAAATCCATGGCTATAGTGTTTAATGAGCATAATTATTTCTAGAAAATCAAAGAATGAGACACCAAGCACATAGGTTGATGAAACTAGCATGAAACCTACTTAATTCGAGACATCATGAAAAAATATTATATTACATATTAAGAATCTGTATGAGGTTTTATGTCATTGAAACATTAATTATTTTCTCTATAAGTGCCTTGGAGTGTTACCAGATGCTAATACTAGACTTTGGTCGACTCCACCTAATTCTATTGAGAAAGAGTCCTAGAGGGTCACACACCAAGTGTATCCAAAGCCTCATTTAAATATTAAATATTATGTATTATTTAACATGTTGAATTAATATTATTCCTATACATGGTTTAATAATTATTCATGATTATTTTGATCGCATGTATTCAATTACTAGTTATTTAAGAAAATATTTAATGAGAAGAATATTTAATAAATATTTATTTACTATTTAGTGTATATAACATTTCTTTATTTATTGGAGAATAATTTAGTGATATTTATTTATTAAATAAATATAAATTATTCAAGTAATGATAAATATTGTGGAGGAATATATTAATGAGTTTAAAGGTCTGGTTAGAGATAATATATTTATTAAATATTATTTGTATAAATTTTAAATAATTTGTTTAATAAATAATATTTAATTAATTTGCATGTTTTTCACTTGTAAAGAAATAATAATAATATTATTATTATTATAGACACGTGGTTATGAAGAAATTAAGGAAATAATAAGGGTACATGTGTAATTATTATTTTTTAACCCTAACATTATTTAAACGCAATTATATTATTTCCAACCTCAAGCCTAGCCATTTTTGTGTTATGCATAATGAAAAGGAGAATTATCTCAAGCCCATAGATCCCCTATCTAAGAATGATATCAATAACTGAGAGTGATCCTCCTCCACAAACCCTATTTATTCTAGAGAGATCAAGGAGAATATTTATTAGAAATGATTCTCATGGATATTTAAGATGAATAACACAAGTGTTAGGATCTACCGTTCTAGCACTCGAATATTTCTATGATGATTCTTGGAGGTTTGTGGTATATGTGTGGATCACCCCCAAATGGAATCTATACTTGATTCCTGTGATGAAATGATGGTATGTTGTAGAGACATTATCAAATTCATAAATGAAGGAATAATTCATCACAATGTAATTCTTTAACTGCTTGAATTAACTATAAATCATTATGTGATGATCCCACATTTGGTTCCAGTGTTTTCATGTCAATTAATAATTGAGTCAATTACTTTGGTCATGAAGTTCTTCATCGATGTACATCTTATATTAATAATCGATTAGGGAAAAAATTGAAGTTGGGCATGCCCCACTGGTTTCTCCACTATACATGAAACCTTCAAGTAGTTTCATTGTGGTCGTATAATATTTATAATTATTTAAAGATCATTGATTGATTTATGAATTTATCATTTGTTTTCAATTCATATTTAATTGTACTCTAATATGAACCATGATATATTCTATTATTACTATATATTCTTGTAAATATAATAAATAAATTGATTAATTTTGAATGAAGAACATTCGAAGAACTCATTTAGATATTTTGAAGGTTCTATCAGGATTACAGAAGATTACATGGAATTTATCATGATGGTATATGCCGTGTACCTATGTTTAATACACCAAGACAACTTAAAAATCAATTTAGAGCATTTTAATTTATTACACATAGTGTGCATTTAGTACATCACATGTTAATAGAACTAGACTAGTACATAGTTATCCAGACTACACAACATGTAACTTACATACACGATGCGTAGTCCATTAGTCAAAGACGAGCCATGTGTTACTGGTAACTGTGTAACTTAGAGACTAAATTATGTGTATCCCTAGTACATTCTGTATAATCCATTAATTTCTATGGAAGTAACACACACCCAATCCCTAGGTGAGTTCCATAGATAGATGGTGAATATTTATACATGACATGCATCTAGCTAGTACATTCCATGTATATTACCTATTTACACAGAATTTAAAATTAATTTATTTTACCATTTAAACCCTATCCGCACGTGTTTCACATGTCATTCATTTAATTCATACACACCATGTGATGGGTCATATATATATATATATATATATATATATATATATATATTAAATTCCTAAATAATTTCTATGTAATCTTCAGAAGTACATATAATTGATAAGTTGTAATACAATGATTAATCTACATGTATTAAGACATAAAATGCTATATAAATAACATGTATTCGATGTGTCATTCATTTGATAGTACATTCCATGTAATTACATTCTAAGACGCGTATTCTATATACATCATGAGTAAGCAATATATGAATATCATACACACTGGATAGTTTGGACGAGTACTTTCCGTATTGTCTCCATGATACATTTTGTACAGAGTCAATTTTAAATAAATTTAATTAATTTGTTTAAAATTGTATTGTATGAGAATCTCAAGAAAGTTTAAATGAGAATTAAGATAAAAAATTGATTAATTAAATAATATAATTAATTTATTTGAGCATGATTTATATTAAATAAGAACAATTTGGATAAAATGCTATTTTATTAAATGCATAGTTCATTTCATGTATGTGGATGATCATAAGCATAGAACAAAACTTTGTATGTGATTGATTTATTTTTAAATTATTATTAAATTAAATTGATGGCCTAATCATCACCCCTCCACTCATTATATAAGTGCATGTGTGTCCACAATTTCCTTTTATATAAACCCCTCAAACCAATCATTTGGTTCCTATCACTCATGTGTGAGTAAAATATTATATAATGGATGAAGATCCCAGGAGAGTAGAGGCAGTTTAATTTTTAAGATGAGGAAAAACTAATCCAAGAGATACATTGGAGGATAGGTGGAAGGATGCAACATGAACCAAGTCATGGTTCAAGGTGTTTCCCCCAAGGTCAATGGTTAGTTTATCATCCACTTGAAAACAATCCATTAAGAAAAATCTCATGATCATACCACTCTTATTATTTTATTTATGTCAAGTTTCATGGTTAATTTCATTATGGATGTTTTGTCATGATAACATTAATTAATGAAATAAAAAGCATACAAGATAGAATAAAAATAAATTAGATTATGAATAAATGTTATCTAAGACATGATTAATCACTTAAGTAAATCAAATTAATATTAAGAAACATGTAATAAAGATAAAACAAAAAAATTATGCATAAAGATAAAAAATACCTTAGCCATATATATTAAGTCAGTATTAACTTCCATTACTTAATTTAAAATCAAACCATAGTTCAAAGTTCTTTATCGGCCAAATTCAGGGTGCTTTCAATTATCTGGGAATTCTAACATGAGTTTTGGGTTGAATTAACTTAGTTCACATAAAGGGTTGACTACCAAAGTAGGACATATTGTAATAGAGAGGATAGGGTTAGGGAAATCCAAATTGAGGATTTTGGGATTGGGGAGTCTATTCAACAGATCAAATCACTATGATTTAATGCAGTTAACAAAATTATTCCAACCTAAAACCCTTCAAATTACTTTTCAGGATAAAATCTAGGTTATAATAAGGGGATTATGGATCCTTTACATTAGAATATCCTAGAAACTGGATGTTCCAAAACCAATAGATAGGGATATTGTGTTTTAATAAAATAGTGGGATATTAATAAATTTAATATTTATTATCTAATTTTATTAGATAAAGTACTAAAATTCTACTCTTCTTAATTCTAGAAATAACAATAACCATGACTTCAAAATTATCATTATGATACATAATTGAGAATAATAACCTTCCCACTGCCACTAATTTCTAATAATGGATAAGGCCCTTGAATGTTATTATATACCCTAAAAGTAAATTATATGTACTAAACAACCCTATTACTAAAGAACCTGGACAATAGGCTAGGGAGAAAGCATCATTATGTATGAGAAACATTTGGATGATGCAAAAAATGTCTCATGTTTCATGCTAGCGTTTATGACCAATGAGCTTCTAAAGAAACATAAGGATATGGATGTGTATAGCATGGCATACCACCTTCCTGATCTATATCAAGAGAATACAAGAAAAGAGAGATATGAGATATCCAATACATTGTTCACATGAAAAATTAAAGAGTCAGAACTTACTGGGCCACATGTAAACAAGATGATTGATTATAAAGATTTATTAGACATCTTGTTCATTAAATTCCCTGATGATCTGCACACAATTCTCATCCTTTTTCTAAAAGCCTAAATCATTCTCTAGTTTCATTTTGAATTGAGACATGAGAAATAGAAATAATACTCTTTTATAACTTCTTACTCTCACTCATTATGTTGACAAGGACATGGGGTATGAAAAACCAAAGTACTTATATTGAATAAGAAAATAAAGAATAAGGAAAAGGGTCCCAAGACTCAAACTAAGTATAAATATCCCAAGAACCATCCTTCTAATAAGAATATGATCTAAAGAAAAAGGAAGGAAAACGATATAGTATATTTTTCATATGAAAAGATAGACCACTGGAAGAAGAACTATACTTAGAAGAAAGGGTAAGCTAAATGTGCATTCATTATCGAGTGTAATCTTTATACATTTATACATTGGGTATTAGATACAACTTTTAGTGGTCACACACACACACACAGATATATATATATATATATATATAAATGTAGGAACCAAGTAGATTTCATAAGATTGATATACGAGAGGTGGATCTTAAAGCAGCCAATGGAGCATGACTTTTTGATTTGGCTATATGATACTACCACTATCCATTACCCATTGGAATGATTTTGGTTTTAGAGAACTATTATTTTATTCCAAATGTTTCTTAGAATATCATCTTTGTTTGTTGCCTTGATATAAATGGATTTATTTTTAAATTTGAAAATAAAGAATAACTCTTTTACAAAGAAAACATTTTTTATGTACGAAACAACTAAATAATGGTATTTATGTATTAAATTATGAAAAACAATTATTATCAATTGATAATGAATCATATATAGATGAATTATATAACACCCAACTGTTGCATCATAGTCTTGGTAACGTAAATGAGAAGCATTTCACAAATCTCTATCAAGATGGTTATTTAGACTGCATTGAACTAAAAATACTTGAAATATGTCATCCTTGTTTATAAGTAAAAATGAATAAACCACCATTCAGTGGACATAGTGAAAGATCCATAGATATTCTACGATGGGTACACACTGATGTGTGTTGAACTTTTCCAAAAAAAGATATATATGTATATTCTTATTTCATAACTTTTACTGATTAATTAACCGGGTATGGCTATTCATACTTGAGGAGGTATAAGTTATATTACTTTGAGAAATTTAAATAATTCAAGAATGAAGTAGAGAATCAACTTGATAAGAAGGAAAAGAAGCTCTGATCCAATTGAGGTGGTGAATATCTTAACCAAGAGTTTATTGAATTTCTACAAGATTTTGGGATTATATGTAAACTCTATCCACCTTATACACTATAGTGGAACAATTTTAGTGAAAGGATGAACCATACCTTGATAGAAATGGTAAGGACAATGATGAGTCATGTGGATCATCCATTATCCTTTTAGGGATATACATTACAAATTATAGCATACACACTAAAATGAGTACCAACTAAAGTGGAAAACAAAATTTCATTTGAGTTATGGAGTAGAAAGAGACCCATTTTGTCACATACATATATATGGGGATTTGAGACATTTGTTAAGGACACCTTTGGAAACAAAATATCACCCAAATCATAAATTATATATTTATAATATTTACAAAAAAATCCTGGGATATCATCTATATAATCCCTCATAAAATAAAGTGACTATCATAAGAAAAGATATCTTTCTTGATAGAGAGAGAAAATCTTCAAGAAGGATAGTGGGAGAAAGATTGACTTCGATAAAGTTGACTCTCAAGATACACAGGAGTTAGGGGATGAGAATATTACACAGATCCCCATTAAAGAAGTTATTCTTGAAACACAAGTATTTTGTAAGAGAACCAAATAGGTAAGAGAACCTGAAAGATATGGTTTTCTTATCACTGAATATGGCGAATCATTATTGGTTGAAAATAATGATCATATCTTCTTCAATGAGTTAGTATAGATCATAAGATTCCATATGGAAATAATCCATGGATTATGAGATGTATTCCATGTATTAGAACCAAGTTTGGGTTTTAGAATCGAGGAGTTTCAGCTGTGGGTTTGAACATGCATAACACCTTCCTTCAAATGAAAGTGGGATTAATAAAGACCTTGAAGATGATACTTAGTAGATTACATAATTAAACATGCATTCTAACACGTGAGAAAATACATACACCTCATGCACGAATAATTGTAACTCCCATGTGTTACATATCATGTAATGACTTCTTAAATGATAACCATCATAAAATATGTCATCTACCAAAATGGTCTAAGGATGTTTCACGCATGTACCATGAAATATGGATCATCATACCCTATAATATACATGAAAATGAAACAATATTTCATGCTTATAATATATAATGATTGTATAAGGGAAGAGTCATGAAATCATGTTTCATGCCTTTATAATTAAACAAATTGTAGAATATAATCAAGGGGGAACTAAAATGAAATCAAATTTCATGCCCTTAAGATAGTCCTCAAACATTAAATATGATTTCCATCAAAATAATCAAATGAAAATAGGATTTAGGGCATATATCTTTGACCACCCATGGAGCATTTCTAATTACCCATAGGTTAGATTAGTTTGGATATTTAAAAACACAAGACTATAAAGTACTAAACCACTAATTATTAGTAAATTAATTCAAGCCATGAGGTCAAACCCATAGAATCTATGTGAAAAACTATAGAAAAATTAACAGTACTATAACAAAAAAAGAGATATAACTATCCTAGAAGAAACAAAGTGAATATGGATGTATCAATAATTTTTAATTTAAGGTTCAAGAAATAATAAAGTAGAGAATGGATAACGATGATCATGAAGTCATTAGAATTAGGTACTTGAAAATATCTTGGTCTGAATAAAATCTCCCCACTACCAATGATTTCATTTTCTCATGATTAGGTACCTTGGATTACTAAAGAGGTGGATAACCCAAAACCATATTTTAAACATATAATAAGAACTAACCTAATGGTCATGGTGGAATTTAAACTATAGAACTCACATTAAATTACACTCTATCTAACTAAGGACAATGGTCAAGCTCAATATAAATAAAGAGATATGAACAAAAATTCACACACCTTAAAATAATGGTAATACATATTAAGATAAATAAGGGACAATGAATAAAAGATTGAATTTAAGAATCCAACATGAAATTATAAAAATAATTACTTTACTAATCAATCCCATTACATAACAAAAACTAAAAATAAATACCCAACCTCTCATTATTTAAATAAAGGTTGAATATAAGATAAAATAAAAAAACCATAGTAGTAGTAACCTTCCTACATATGATAGCTGAAGAAACCCCTTGAAAATGAATCCTCCAATCACAATGATTGTCTCTAATTATAGATGGAAATATCTAATATATCCCTCATCTACCATTTTCATAGACTATTGTATATTTTATTATATCTAATAGTTTCCATTTAACTAAGATATTCATTATAATCCATGTGAATCTACCCATTATATCTCCCTTGAAATATATCTGTAATTCATTCTGAAGAGAAGATAAACCATATCTGTTGTCTGTTTCATATCTGTACTTCATGACATGAACAATACTTCAAGACACAAAATTTACTCTTTACTCTACTAATTTTCATGGTTTTGTTTGGATCAAGACACACAAACTTAAACTCGAAGCATGTACTCCTTCATTTCTCCTAAAAAATTTGGTATCTCCATTATCACACCATAATACCCTCAAGCCCATGGCCCAATGTAAAATCCAAAAACATGAAATGTCTATATTTTCATGTTCAAGACACAAATCGAGATTTTAATATCACAAACATTTCCATTAAAACCCACTATTCGTATTTTACATCAGATTATTAGTGTAAATGAACCACCATGACATTAATTAATTTGTAGATTTTAGAAAAGTCTTAACTGAAAATATGGACGATGTGCTTATGGTATGGCCCAGGTTACCCTAAAATGAAGTAGTGAAACATAAGTACTTCATAACCTCCATTGTTTTTATCAAGAATTCACATAATAAGATTGATATTACTCCCTATATACATGGTATCCCCTAAGATTCAATGATGTTTTCATAGTGGTCTTAGGCTTTATAGGGATTCTTGGAGGCAGGATCGAGCTCCATAAGTGGCTGTAATGGTGGAATAGTACACGACAAGAACATTAAAACATGGTGTAATCAGAGTGAAGGATATTTTCAAGGAATAAAATGTAGGATATATCTTGAAATGATGGTGTTTATGTTGAAAAAATAGTAATTGTGACTTCATTGTCTCACATCGGGTTGGAGCTCGACCAAGAACATATTTTTATATCATGATACTATAGTAGTGACTTATTTAGTATCTTAAGCACCAAAATATATTGAAGATAATATCTATTCCATTTTATAACATGTTTAACCATGCACTCTCTAACTCCTTGACAAATTTCTTGGTGCCTTCTTATGTATCTGTTTGCGTCATTGTTGGAAAACGTAAGACCCATTTTTACACCTATAAATAAAACCATTATTTTATTTAATAAAATTTCCATCCTCAAACACACACACACACACACACACACATATATATATAATTTTTTTTCAAAATTATTTTTAAACACTCATTACCCATAAATATAATAAGGAATGTTTGAGTGGGAAACATTACTTGATAATAAATAGAATTTATGAATTTAATTACAAAAAAATGTATGCCTGAAATATAGGAATCATACCCCCACACTTAAACTTTGCTTGTACTTAAGAATATATATTCACATAAATCCAAAATTAAATCCCTGTTACCAATATTTAAATTAAAATTTTAGAAAAATAAACAATTATTAATGGGAAATAAATTTTCTAGTATCACATAATTTTTTTTAAATTTTCATTTTTCAAAGAAACCAATTCAGTTATGCATCTTACTTTTACCCTTTGAAAATTAATGAAGCTTTTCATAACTTCCATTCAAGTGTATTAATTAATTATTATTAATCATGGAAAATTTTCATCTAGATCTCTTTGTATTTTTTTCTCATCACCCAAGGTAAAAACTTAATGGAGTTGTGCTCAAACCTTGAGTACATGCTCTTAACCATTATCTTGTTAAACGTCTAAAATATTCACCCTATAAAGGAAAATATGAAAAATAATCACAAGAAATTCAGAATAAGGATAAAATGACTTTAAATATTTGGGTAGGTAGGTCATGATGTGAAAAACATTAAATATCAAAAAGGAGGTCACCCCTAAAGCACATTTTATGATACTCAAAAGTAAATCTCAATAAAAAATTATTACAAAAATAATGACATAACCCCACTTCCAAACTCAAAGAGTAAGCTAATTAATATAAAAATTATGTATAAAGAGATATATTACCTCTTTTTTAATAATGATTTTCTTAAAATCATGCCATTTCAATATTTATCTATAATGATTTTCTTTTCCTTCTCTTTTTTTCTTTCAACAATGATTTTTTTCATTTTATATAGGTAAAATAATGAAACAAATTGAAATATAATCATGAACCTATATATAACCCATGAAACAATCCATATATTCTCCTCAATATGAAATACAACCCATTACACTATAAAAAACCTCTCCCACACACTTAAACTATTGAATATAATGAAAAAAACCAAGAGTAAGGGTGGTAAGGGTAAGATAGGATTATAATGTGGATCGTTTCTAAAAAGGTCATTCATGAATTATATAGGCTAAAAATAAGGACAAAATGTAAAGATTGATATTAAGGTTTAAGGTATCAAAAAATAAAATGAATAAATCATTTTAAATGTGACTTTATATAATCATATCTTTGAAATTATCTCAATGAAAGTTTTAGTAGGTGACATGCCCCAAGTATCTATCAAGAATGGGGTATTATAAAGAATTGTAAAAATCGAATTAGAACCCATTTAGAAATCAAAAACATATTATATCAGGAAATCACTCATGGAATACATAATAATAAAGAAAACTAATCCACATGAATTTTAAAAAAATTTAAATCATGAGAACATATAAATGGAATTTCATCTACATTAATCAACTTGTTCTCCCAAATTATGATTCATCAAATTTATATCCCTATTCTTATCTCCACCCATTCATCCCCACATTTTACTCATTTAAAAAAATTTAGAATGAGATAAAAACATGGAATCAAGATATTCCTATGTGAATTTTGTTTTCAAGATTAAAAATTAAGTATGTCTAAGTGGGGAATGTATTACTTTAAAACCAAAAAATAAGAAAAAAATATAGGGGAGTAAAAAGGTAAAAAATTAAAAACAATTCTCCACTTTCCACATGAATCTCTTATCTTATATCATCCTTCATTGTTCCTTCCTTCATCATAGAACTAAGAAATGAAAAAAACTCATCAAAGTAAAAGGGAAATTCCATTAAATATCAAACAGATTAATGGGATTAAAATTAAATATTAACATAAATCCCTAAACTAAAGTCCTATAAATTTAATTAATAATAATGAATTGAAACAACCAGGTTTACACCCACAAATTTATTTGGTTAAGGTTATCTTTCTTAACCTTACTGATTTGGATCATGTAATAAGAGTTTTTAAAAGAGTTACCGTGTTTGGATTGATCCATGACCAATTTTTAGTAAATCCAGGGTGCCTATAATCTTACCCCTCTTACTTGAAACTTTCTAAAAACTTTTTTGAAGGGGATCCCAAAATTTGGACTTCTCTATTGATTAGAGAAGGGTAACTTGGGCTATCCACACTTGGTTGATCACCTCCTTTTATTATTTTTCTTATTTTTTCTTCTCTTTATATTCTAAACTAATATCCTTAGTTTCGGTAGACATTACCCCTTTCTATTCCTTTTATTATTCTCCCATATCTTCAAGTATTTTTTTAATTGTTCTAGTATCTTTCCTTACCTCATATTATACTTTTTCTACTTCATATGGGGTTTTTTATTTTTGTTATTACTCCTTAGATTCGGTCTCATCTTTTTGTTAGGGATCGATCTAGATAGTAGACAAGCTTAGATACTAGAAACAAAATTATCAGGATGTCCAAGCCTAATAAAACTCTATTGAGCTTCATCATCATCTTCCTCCAGGACAATAATGATGGTTGTGTCTTCCATATTAATTTTAGATTTGGGTACTTTCTTATAATCCAAAATTTTATGTTCTTAAATCTCTAATTTAATAAATTACTCATTTAAAAGGAATTCCATCCCGTAGTGGAAAACACATCACCACTTAGGTACGATTGTAAGATGCCTTCACCTTTCCTCCTACTCTTCTCTTTAAGTCGATCTATTTGATGTTATATATCCTCTATTTTTGTAGGGTGGTGGGTGTGTTCATCCATTATTATTTTTATCCCTTCCAATGATAATTTAATTTTTTGTCATGATACCTCAATCAAATTTTTACTCCTTTAGAAATTAAGTTTAGTGGTTTCTATGGTTATCTCATGAGAAGGTTTTCGACTATGTTAAAAAGCTGTCACTATACTTTCTATTTTTGAAAATAAAAGGTAAATTAGGGATTTTGGATTATTGGAAAAAAATTAAATTAAAATAAAACTTATTTTACTACAATAAATAATATGTTTAATGTTTTGGAAGAAAAAGTAAAGTTATATTGACAAGAGGTATGAAAATAAGAGTTTAAATAAAACAATAGTGCACTAGTGTTGATACTTTTAACACTCCCTTATTCCTTTTCTAATTGGTTTATATTATTGGATTTATCAATTCTCACCCAAATTCCTCTGATTGGACACATGAAACTATCTTAATATTATACCAATTTAGAGGACCAGTTTGGGATATGCTTAACACTGAGGGGGGGGGGGGGGTGAATCAGTGTTAGGGACTTTTTAAACCAATTTATACTCTTTATCCCTGTATCTCTTGACCTGTTAGGATCTTGATTCTCTTATTATCTTTTCCCTATCACATGCAATACTATTAAAGGGGTAAAAATATTCACACAATATTTTTACAAGGTTCACCACTCAATAAGAGAAGCTACATCCTTGTCGTGTATGGTAATGACTAATACATGGATTTTACACTATAATATAGTAACTTGTTACCATGGTTGACAATGAAAAAAATCTGTTAGTCAGTGTGGATCCCTACACTTGGAGAAGGGAATGAAATAATCACTTCCCAGTGTTTCTTTCTACACTTAGAGGGGGGAAGGGAAAAAATCCTCTTCCAACTTGCAACGAATAGGATATACCCTTACACTCATTGGTTCTTTATATTTCCTGTGTAGACAGTCTCTTGTAGCCTCTAGATGGGTTTTTATACTACCTCTGAAGACAGTCTTCTCTCTATTTAAAAGATTTTGCAACACCAAAAGAATATTCCACCTATTGAGACCTGTTGGATGCTATAATGCTACTTTGTTCTTCCACAACCTTATTCTTCTCCTTGTTACTTACTTAGCAGCATGCAAGTAACCAACATTTTATTTCTCTACAACAAACCTGTATGCTTCACACTCTTCTTCTTCTACTTATTCAATGAAAAACCAGCTTCACTGAAACGTACTCTTCTTCACACTTTCTCTTTCAGTGCGAAAACCAACTGCCCTGAACTCTTCTTCTTCTTCTTGCTAGAATAACAAGTTCTCTTTGTGATTGTTAAATTAATGAAGTCCAACTCAACTTAGCATCATCACAGTTGAACAGAAGCTGGTAAGAACTTATAACAAAACTCACATCTTACACGCCAATCCCTACCTGCGCGCAACCCTTCTTATGTGCATCCCTGCTTGCACGCCACCAACTACTTGCACACCACAATTGTGCACAACTCACAACTTGTGCACCAATTCGGACTCAGACACAACACACTTATTGCACACAACTCCCTACTTGTGCACCTCTTACAACTTTTGCACCAATTCTTCTTGTATTCTACTATGATTGCGCGCCTCCCTACTTGCACACCTTATGAATAACTCTCGACTTGTGTGACACTTCGTCTTGCGTTCCACTATCTACTACTTTCATGATCAGAGCTCAAATTTTCTCTGTTGATCATAGAAAAATTAGGAGGGTATCCGTCTATTTATAGGCATTTTGGTGATTTACGCGCCACATACTCTTGCACACCATTCCTACTTGCGCACCGCTACATCAATTGCGTGCTGCTCCATCACTTGTGCATCGCTCCATCACTTGCACTAAAATTTCTTTCCTTTTTTATATTTTGATGTGTTGATGTTGAAATATGACTGGCATGCAACATACACTTGCACACCACTGATACTTGCGTGCCACTTCCTACTTGTGTGCCACTCTTGAACTTACGCACCACTTTATTTCATTTGTCATATTTTGTTGTGATGACTTTTAAATATGACTTTGCACGCAACATACACTTGCATGCCACTTATACTTTCTTACCACTTTTTGACTTATGCGCCACTTTTTTACTTTTGCATTGCATTATTACCTTTTCAAAAAACACTTCTTTACTCCCCCTATCCATTATAAGGATTTCATCCCAAGTTCTCTAAACTTATGATATTTGTGAAATACAAATCAGAAAAGCATCATCATAGTTAATCTTTCATGAAAATAAGCTTCCATATTTTTCTTGAAATAATGAAATATTACATGACCCTTAATTTCTCTTATTCTTCTAAGCTTTTTGGAATAAGAATTTTAAAGAACATATCACATGGACGATGACTTCAAAATCACTTCAATCATCTATGTTAATCCAAAATTGGAGAGGCTTGAGGCTTCTTCAAACACATTCAATGTTGTAGACAATGTATCAACTTTTATACAAGTATTTTGAACTTTAAGAACATTGCAACAATTTTTTGATCTCAAGGAAATGCGTAAAGAATGACCATATTTGAATGCCAAAACCTTCCACACTCTCTCTTCTTATTCAACCATCATCCTATACTTCAAATCCTAATTATTCTTCAATCATCTTCAGATAGATGATACTTCACCATTCTGATCCAATCATCCTAAAATGGATGATACTTATCTATTCTTCATTGTTGTAAACAATGTTTCACCTTTGAAACAAGTTCTTTAAACTTAGGATCAATTCAACAATCATCTGAATTGTATTCTCCATTAACTATGGATTTCTTCTTCATCTCATTATTCATTTTTACTAGTATTAAAAACTATTGACAACAAATACAATCTTCATACACAAAGTGGTCCCAACAATCTACCTCTTTGTATTTTGATGTCAATACCATAAAGTATCCTCAAATGAATGTGTCAATGTCAATATGAGAATCTTCTCTCTCCCCTTTACTTTTCAAACATTCATTACACTTTATCTCCCCCTTATTGACAAGAAATACTAAGTTCATCGTAGAGAGGGTATCAATCCTTTCTTAATCAGTGTTCCATAAATCATTTCACTCTAAGTCTACTTGAGAAAAGCTCGATGTAGAAAACAAGAGGACTTGATTTAGACAACAAAGCTGTCCATTATCCACTAATCACGATACCTCATGAGATGATATATCATACACTTGTCTTTATGGGTTTTCCAATTTCATTCCAGGCTGAAGATATTGAATGTGATAGGAAATAATCAACATGAAATTCCTGCACTCACTTCAACAAACAGATAAAAAAAATTCAAGTTCAGTTGGTAGGATAAGTGGACTTGGGGAACTTTCATTATTCTTATGTCATTGATTGACTTAGTTACCCCACCTTCGTAAAAATATCTTTATTTTGAGTAACCAAGGATGAGAGATTAAGAAACGAAATACCTTTTACAATGAAATGCTATTCACGAAATTTATAGAGTAATTAAATTTGATACCTACTAAAGTTAATACTGATTGAAATAATAACTCTGGCAGCTTCTTCATATGTATCCCCCTCAAGGGAACACTCCTCACCATATTCATCATCGGTGATCCCTCATCATATTAATATTTGAATATCAATTAACGAATCTTCCATGGATGAAAACTTATTCATCTTTGCTATCAAGAGTTTTTAGCAACACTGTTTCTTGGGTTCTCTCCCTGCGAGCTTACTTCACCTTCAATTACCTGTATTATGAGAACAAATACAATATACAAAAATTTAAGGAAATAAGGTGGATCCTTTTTGCTTATTAAATGTGAGAAGGAAGTCTAGGATGATTTTATCAACCAAGATGATCCATTTCCTCCACTCCTCACACTTGCACATATAATATTCAATTCTGACTATGGTTGTGTGGATCTCAATACTTATTCTATTTGTTTGTGTGTGGATAATCTTTCTTCAAGAGCTTTCCAAGAATTATAATCTCTTGGTTTAATTTTCATCCTTTTGATAAATTATTCTTGGGTTGGAATAAGTTCAATGCAATTTTCAACAGTGTGAACAAACTTGTTTCACCTCACACACAGAACATCCTAAACATGAGAGTTACCTTTTGTTTTAAACCTCTTATTAAACTTTTCTTTGTCATGTGGAATCTTTTTATTACTTTTTATACTAGCCTTAGCCTATTAATATTCCTTATTTCTCATTATTTCTAAATATTTAGGCCATATAACCAATATTTCTTTAGTAAGTGTGGTAGCATGCTTGTAATTTACACATGGATTCTTCAGAGTTTCATCATTATTGATTGTTCTTTTGGATGCACTACCCATCAACTTCTTGGATTTAGAATCTGAGGACTTCCCAGTTTTCATCCTTGTAATCTTATCGGGAGCATTTTATTTTGCAACATACATCTGATTACTTCCCAAGATAGATTCTTCATTCTTCTCCAGCTTCTATGTTCTTCTATTCTTATTAACTTTGAATACATTCTCAGATAAGCATGAACTATTCTTATGACAACTCCCATTTCATACATCACAGATGTTGTCCATCATTCCAAATCTATTTCAGTATACTAATGCTTCTAGATCTATGGATGTTGCTTCTTATTTTCTATCTTTCTCCCCCTTGAGATATGATTTATCTATGATTTTACATTTAAGGGATTGTACCAACAATCTAGTGCACAATTCCCAAATCTATTGTAGCACCATCATTGGCCCACAAATCTTGACTTCTTGATATCTTGTGTATTAGATTGCCGAGCCTTCTTCTTGATGCGTTGTGCTCTATCTGGGGAAACATCTTCCATATTATTCTTCCTATCTGCACTATCCATGGTGGTATGAATATCATCTACTTTCCTCATCCATACCTTTTTAGAGTTTTTCTCCCATCTTATACTTTTTATAAAAATAGTTTTAGAAGCATTGATAAAAGTTGGCATGGATGGTACCTTCACTTTCTCAGCTTCTTGTGATAGATCAATGAGTGAATACATGATCTTATTTTCACATGTTGGAGGTCTTTTGATAGTATAATACTCTAGTGAACATTGAGTACTAGAAGAAAATATTTCCTTCTTTTGTGGAGACTCAATATGCGTCTTCTCAATATTGGTCAACTCATCTTCCAACTCTACACATCTCATATTGAGGATGATTTTTTTGTCTTCAATCATAGTCATCTTATCTTCACAAGCCTTATTCAATTTTTCAACTTCAACTTCATGCATATTTACTTTGTTTTATAACAAAGAGTCAAGTTCCTTGATCTTCTTGAAATTTTCTTCCAGATATAACTTTTTGACTTCAGTACTCCTTTTCAACTAATCTTCAAGTGCATGGATCTTCTATTCTAGATTCTTATTGACTTCCTCTTTCTCCTCAACTTCTTTGACCCATTTTGAGGAACTTATATCAAATTCTCTCTTTGTTTCTTCAAATGATCCAACCTGTCTAGAGAGATTTAGTCATTCAACAATCTTTGCTTGCAAGAACTTATCCAAAACATCAGTTTCTTCTTCCAACTGGGTGATATTATCCTGCATGCATTGAAATACTCCACAAAACAGGGATGTAATTTCTTTAGGAATACCATACAGAATCATTCTTAATCTATCAACTGATATTTCTTGAGATGTTGTAGATTGATCATCACCACTTGTGATAGTATTTTCATCTTGAGTAACATTTCCAAATATACTAATTCATACCTCCTGATCATTTGAGGTAGGAAGGTTTTCCATCTTCTTGGTGGAAACTTGTGCCACCTACTCATTAGTTTCCATGTCTGGTGTGTCTTAAATGTTAGCTAGATATGGAGAACTAGATACTTCCTCTTTTTTAGATAAGAGGGAATTATTCTTCATATTTCTATTCTCCTTCTTCTTCTTATTCATCATTGTATTGGTAGATATAGAATTCTTGTTAGAGATCACTGAATCTTCATTGAAACTTCACTTCATTAATTACTCAAGAAAGGAACTCAAAACTTCAAAAGATAATAAATTCACTATGGAGAATACAATAGAGGTGAACCTCCCTATGATACTAATTGAGAGGACCATTTTGGGATATTCCTAACACTGAGAGGGGGGGATCAATATTGGGGGACTTTTTAAACCAATTTATACTATTTATCCCTGTAACTCTTTACCTGTTAGGCTCTTGATTCACTTATTCTCTTTTCCCTATCACATGAAATAATATGAAAGTAGTAAAAATATACACACAATATTTTTCAAGGTTTTCCACGTAATAAGGGAAGCTAAGTCCTTGTCGTGTATGTTAATGACCAATAAAAAGATTATTCACTATAATGTATTAACTTGTTATAGTGGTTGACTAGGAAAACAATCCATTAGTCAGTGTGGATCCCTATACTTGGAGGAGGGAAAGAAATAATCACTTTTTAGTGTTTCTCCCTACACTTGGAGGGGGGAAGGGAAACAATACTCTTCCAAATTTCAATGAATAGGATATACCCTTACACTTGCTGGTTTTTTATACTGCTAGTGTAGACAGTCTCTTACATCCTCTAGATGGTTCTTTATACTACCTCTGAAGATAGTCTTCTCTCTGTTTAAAAGAGTTTGCAACACCAAACGAATCTTCCACCCGTTGAGACCTATTTGATGCCAGAGTGCTAATTGTTTCTTCCACAAACTTCTTCTTCTCCTTGTTACTTACTTAGCAGCATGAAATTAACCAAAATTTTCTTTCTCTATAACAAACCTATAAGCTTCACACTCTTATTCTTCTACTTCTTCAATGAAAAACCAGCTGCATTGAAACCTGCTCTTCTTAACAATTTATCTTTCAATGCAAAAACCAACTGCACTAAACTCTTCTTCTTATTCTTTCTATAATCAAAAGTTCTCTTTGTTATTGTTAAATAAATGAAGTACATCTCAACTTATCATCATCACAGTTGACCAGAAGCTGGTAAGAACTTATAGCACAACTCATATCTTTCGTACCAATACCTACTTGTGTTCCACCCTACTTGCGCGCCTGCTTGCTTGCATGCCACCAACTACTTGCACACCACAATTGTTCACAAATCACAACTTATGCGCCACTTGGGGTGTAGACACAATAAACTTGTTGCACACAACTCCCTGATTGAATGCCTCTTACAACTTTCACACCACTTCTACTTGCAAGCCACTCTGATTGCATGCCTCCCTACTTGCGCACCTTATGAATAACTCCCGACTAACATGACACTTCATCTTGCTTTCCAATTTCTAATACTTGCGTAATCAGAGGTCGAATTTTCTATTAAGTGTTGATCTTAGAAAAATGAGGAGTAAATCCGTCAATTTATAGGAATTTTGGTGGCTTGCACGTAATATAAACTAGTGTGCCATTCCTACTTGTGCGCCACTCCATCACTTGCGCGCTACTCCATCACTTTCATGTCACTTTCCTTACATTGTCATATTTTGATGTGTTGATGTTTAAATATGACTTGTGCCCAATATACACTTGCGTTACACTAATACTTGCATGCCACTCTTGAACTTGTACAACACTTTCTTTCCATTTCTATATTTTGATGTGATGATCTTGAAATATGACTTTGCGTGCAACATACACTTGCACACCACTTATACTTGCACACTAATTTTTGACTTGCATGCCACTTTTTGACTTGCGTTCCACATTCTTACCTTTTCCAAAAAAAATTATTTACTCCCCCTATCCATTATAAGGATTTCATCACAAGTTCTCCAAACTTATGATATTTGTGAAATACAAATCAGCAAAGCAACATCATAGTTAATCTTTAATGCAAATCAGCTTTCATGGTTTTCTTGAAATAATGAAATTTTGCATGACCCATAATTACTCTTCTTCTTCTAAGATTTTTGGAATAACAATTCCAAAGCACATATCACATGGATGATGACTTGAAAATCACTTAAATCATTTCTCTTCATCCAAAAGTGGAGCCTTGAGGCTTCTTCAAACACCTTCAGTGTTGTAGATAATGTATCACCTTTGATACTTGTATTTTAAACTTTAAAAATAGTGCAACAATCATTTGATTTCAAGGTAATGTGTAATGCATGACCATCTTAGAATTCCAAGCCATTACACACTCTCTCTTCTTCTTTAACCATCATCCTATACTTAAAATCCTCATTCTTCTTCAATCATATTCAGATAGATGATACTTCACCATTCTTCTCTAATCATCCTAAAGTGGATAATACTTATCCATTCTTCATTGTTATAAAAAATATGTCACCTTTAACACAAGTTATTTGAAGTTAGGTTCAGTTTAACAATCGTCTAAATTGTATTCGCCATTAACTATAGTGTCCTTCTTCATCTCCTTCTTCATTTTGACCAGTATTGACAACTATTGACAATAGATACAATCTTCATACACAAAGTGGTCCCAACACCAATACCTTAGTATGGGTGTTGATCCTCTTACAAAAGTGATTAAAAGATCATAGAGACCTCCAAATAATCGAACCTAACTAAAATTACTATGCTCATAGGCGATAACTTACTAAATATGTTTAAATAGTGAGAACAAAAAATTTACTTTCATAAAGTGAACAATAATTTTGAAAAGTTTTGAATAAAAATAATTTGAGAAATAAAAATACCTTCTTCCTTCAAAAATACAATTTTACGAGAAATACAAAAAGTTATAATGAAATAAGTAGACTTAGTAGGGATTATACTCGGATATCCACTTCCACAACTAATTTAGAGTTTATCCATGTATAGGTAAATCAAATATCATCTCCTTATTCTTCCCTCTATTATAGGAGTTATATGTAAATCCTCTAATCAGTATATCAACTCCCCCATTGATCATGATTTATATTGTTCTATCCATTTCAATCCCCCCTTCTATATTGCAGCTCATTGTGGCCACGTCTTCCTTATCCCCCACTAAAGGAGGTCAAATATTTTAAAAAAATTTATAGACTCCAAATCATTCCTCAGGAACTTCCATGCACACATAACATTTTTCCATGATCATTCACCAAGTGTTATTGTTAATATTGAATTATTCATGTCCAAGATCTCATGGAATTTTCAAGTGAGTCATGTCTTTATTCTACTTTAAATTCTCCCAAAATCTATAGACTCTTCATCTTCTATTCATCAAAGCCACTTGGATGAGACATGAGGTCAATTGAAATATTATAGTGCATAGATTATTTTTTACATGGGATCCTAAAAATTCACAAAGGAAAATATCATATGAGAGAATCTTATCCAAAAAATCATATGGGATATAATATATTATTGGGAAAAGAAATGACCTCTACGAAGAAACAACATATGAGTTTGGAAAAAATGTCTTACAAAATGAAAGACATATATAAGTTTAAAAATGATCTATAAATATAAAAACAATATCGTATGTGATTTGAAAATTTCATATCAATATCAGAAATGTCCTATGGGAGTGGATAAATATCTTTTAAGGGTTCAAAATTTCTTATAAGTTTGGAAAAAATGTATGATATCAGAGTTTTAATAAAGAAAATAATTAAACTAGTGATCCAAAATCTCCTATATGGATTGAAAAAAAGTCCTATGGGTAGAGAAAATGTCTTGTTATGCTTGATTTTTTGGAAAATGAAATTATCCTACATGGATGATAAATGTTTTATGAGACTCAGAAAATATCTTATGAAATTCCAGACTTAACCAAGATTTTTGATTTCAACTTCAAAATGATATTTCCCAAAGAAATCATAGAATTATTATAACAACCCATACTTTACATACATTTTTATTACTTCAGAATTGAATAATAATTATGACAACATATAACAAAACCATGATAGGACCGTATAGGTATAGTGTCTTTAGAAACTAGGAAACATAAACAACCGGTTCATACATCATCTACATTGTCTCCCATTTATTTCATCATATCTAGAGTCCCTTTTGGAATATCCTACTTAATACCATTCTTCCTGAGCCGGGGAAAAGAAAACATACAAAAGGGTGAGCTCAAATGCTCAGTAAGGGTAAACAAAGTAAATATCAATCATATCATATTCATAAGAACATAAAATTTTGAAAATCTTAACCTAAAAAAGAGATCATAATATCTTGACATGGGATAAATCATAGTAGTGAAATGTAATCCCAATAATCATAAAATAAAACATGAAACTTTGTGGCATACACACATAATCAAAGAGAATCATTTCATATTAGTCAAGATTCATTTCCAAGATCATCATAGCGGACAAAGTCCATTACTGAACCGAGTTCACTCCTTGTTCGAGTCCTGTATCACTGAACCTGATTAACTTTCCATTCCAGCCATGTATATCTCATGAGATATAAATATTTACCCAATGAATTGGATGGAGATATAGGTCTCACCCATCTCATAATGAAACCATTCTTATGTGTGCCACAAAATCATAAATTATACATCATATCATAACCCATGTAATAAAAAAATGGGATTTTTAAACATCATGCCATCATAACATAATCAATATATGATAAAGGACTTAATAAACATAATTCCATCATAACATAATCAATTCAATGTAATAATAGGGATAGAAACATAAACCTATATTATCTTAGATGGAAAATAATTTTGATAAAACACTTGAACTCCATTCCTGAGGAAAATATCCTTTCTTCATCAAAAACATTTTTACTTTATCAACATGTTATAAAATTTTAAACTAAAAGAAGTTAATTGAAAATAAACTTGAAAACTTGTAAAGTAATATTAATGGAAATAATTTTCTATGAAAGAATAAAAATCCGTTCATGCCGTATAAGTTAAAAAACATTCTTCTCGTACTTTGGCTGGAAAAGTCAAAAAATATCTCGTACTGAAAATGAAAAAATATTCCTTTCATATCTTTTAATAAAAATTCACTAATAGGTAAAATTTGATTTAAAAAATTTTAGGGGGATAATATTACATATTGAGGAAACATTTATGTGGATGATAAATATGCCCCAGTAAATACCTAAGTATAAAAAATCTCGGATAAAAATTGAGATTGCGAGATTTTCCCTTACCTTAGGTCCGATATGATTTGTACGTATCTGAACCTCCTGTATAATGATTTAAATAATTTCATTGAATTATTAAAGAATCATATTCATTGTTATGATATCATATATGGTCATATTATTATCTTCTTATTAGTAATATTTCATTGCTACTTGTTATTCGGGTGTTCATTGCTTTATGTTTTTATGCGTGTTTTATCGAATAAATTCTTATTCATATTTTTAGGTTATAGATACATCATTTAAAGAATGGTATTAGTTTAATATATATCATATTTATTCATTAAATTCATTTATATAATCATTATTCCATGAAGATCATGTAGAACGAGTCACATCACATTGTGGAGACGGTAGGCCGTACGTACGCACGAGCGATGATATCATTCCCATAATTGTGGAATTGTATTGAAGTGTATGGTGTATAATATTTCAGAATCAATATCACTTTACAATAATCATATATAGATATTTATTCCATCATTATACCGATCCAATTATGTTAGTGATGAAATAAAAGATTACACCACGGCGTGGAGACTGTAAGTCGTACGTACGCACGCGTGGTGATTTCATTTTTTTATAGGATGGATAGAAGTTAGAATATGGTTGTTTCATATTCATAATAAAATATCATTATAAAAGTTTTACTGGAGTTATTACTTAATAATGAAACAAATCATACAGATGAAGTGAGAGAAGAAATACGTTTGAAAGAATCGGTAAAGGATATTACCTCTTCTTCGATACGCCTCCTCTTAACCTCCTCTTAGGACACTAAAGTTGCTCTTTGAAGAAGGACAGAACCTCTATTAGGTTTATAGGGAAGTGTAGAAGTAAAATGGTCAGGGTTTGGATGAATTTTAAATCTCAAAAATGGTGTGAAGTGGAGAGGGGGGAGGTGCCCTTTTATAAGGGAGGAGAGGGGAACCTTTGGAAACCTAAAAAAATATTAATTTATAATAAATTCAAACCCCACTTAAAAACCTACAAAAATGACTCAATTAGAATATTATATGAGATAGGGTTTTAATCTCATCAACCAATAACATTTATAAATGTTATAAGTTTATTTTAAACCTTATCATTTTGATTTATCCTTATTTAATCTATTTAATTTTACTTGTGGTAATAATATTCTAAATTTTGAATTGTTATAAATACATACTTATATGTTGTAAATTTTCCATAACTGGATACTTTATTACCTTTTAGACCATATAATTTTCAATTTGAAATTTTTAAATATTTTTGTGATTTTTAAATAATTTAATAATATGTTATTTTTATAAAATACCAATAGTGTAAATTTTGAAACTATTCATTTATTTGAATTTAAATAAAATACAAAAAGATAATATATTGGAAAAAAAAATATTTAATAGGTTCCTAACATGTCATATGAATCTATAAAATTCGTGGAGCATATTAATTAGTTCATATAATATTTATTTTAATATTTTTAAAACCATTTATTTGATATTTCTCTTAATAAAATAATTACTACAACATTTTTTTATAATTATTTAATATACTTATTTGTTCCATAAAAATTAAAAATAAAATAATATGATGGATATAAATATAATATATTTCATAATAATACTTTTATTCTAATTTATCTTCTAAAACACCAAACTTTTAAAATGTTATGTTTATTAAATTATGAAGGTGCTAACTTTGACATCATTTAAAATAAAATAATATAAGTGTCATAATCACTTTTATAAGACCCCAAATGGTCAAAAATTATACCTTTGGATGATTATGGTTTATATGTACACGAAAAAAAAGTTTTTTTCAGGTTTTTTGGTCCTTTTATGGGTATTATTAGTTTAATAAAAACTATATTATTGATTTTTCACTAAATAAATAATTTCTGCATCATTAAAGTATAAGCTATTATGGTAATTATATGTTTATTAAAAATTAAAAATATATTACAATGATAAAGAAAAACATTTTATATTTCAAATGAGTATTTATAACCAAATTTAAATTCTATATATCCTTATATTAAAAATAATTTAATTGTTAAAGTTTGAGTGAGACATATTTCACTTTCATTTAAATAAAATAAATTAAAGGTATTAATCACATACAAGTGAGTTATAATAGATACCATTTCGACCCAAGTATATTTTAAAACGAAATATAATCATCTAATTATATTAATACAAGTTTTAGGGCAATTTTATAATATTATTTTTTCACTTAATTACCTAATTTACCTTTAAATGTGGTAAATAAAATTTACCATAGTTACTATTCATAATGACCAAAAATAAAAAGTAGCCGATTAACATATTTTGGACCTACTAATTCTAAATATGAAATCAAATTTTCCAAATTCAAAACACAGAAGTTGCAGTAATTAATTTAAAATTAATCCTGTTGTTGAAAAAAAAACAGGTTTTTGTTTAAAACTTTGCAAAAGATTAAATTAATTTTACCTACCAACTCAATGTAAAATTAATGTTAATGAAATAAATTATATTAAATGGTAAAAATATATTCTATTTATAATTTAAAACCATTAATTTTTATCATTTAACCATATAAATTATCTTGATGAAAAAAGTTGTTTTAAGAAAAATTTACAGTATTTTTACTATTCATCAAAATATGAAAGTTATCAGAAAAGTATAAAAAATTTATCCAATATAAATTTTTTATTTCATAATTAAAAATAAGAAGTTTATTTTTTTAAATTTAACTCATTAACTTTTCAAAAATTATATTTAAAATGGGTGCGCCATCAAAAGGCAGAAAAAATGCATTTTTGAAAAAAATAATTCTTTTATCCTAAAAATTGATTTTTTCTCATATCATATGTAAGATGAATCCTAATGTTATATAAAATTCCAAATGTGGTTAATACTATTTATAATGGCTAGTTTATATAATATTTTAATAACATATCATTGTTTAGTGAAACTCGGTATTGCGTACAACGCAAGCTATCGAGGAAGGTTGCTCTTGCGTGTAACGCAAGACAATCCAATGTTGCGTGTAGTGAAAGACTCCTTTGGTGTTTCATATATCATAAGACATAAAAAAATATATTTCTCATAAAATCTCAGGGTTTTACAATTATAATTTAACATATGGTTTGAAAAAAATTCCATAAAATATTAAAAACACTTAAAAACCATGAATTATGTCATTTTTACAAAAATTACTAAAAGATATTTGAAAAAAAAGATAAAATTTCACTTAAAAATAAAAAATGGTTGGAGTTTATTCATTGAAATAAATAAAAAAATTTATTAAAATATCTATACTATCAATTTTCCCATAATTAAGACTTGGACTCTTAGAAAAGTGAATGAAAAAAATACCAAAAAAATCTCAAAATACAAGCTCAATAGATCAATAAATTTTTCAACCAAGGAACCAAAAAATATTATGCATATTTAAAAACCATTATTATAAATTCTACATTAATTTAATTCATTATATTTCTACTACATTTATATTACCATGTACACAAAATACTTACCTCACTAAAATTTTCACTCATCACACAAATATATATTTTCAATGAGTGTTTTCTCATCCAAAAAAAATTCAAGGATCACCATAGGCTTGATAAATTCATAAATCTCCACCCAAATTAGTCAATGAATTGTGTCAATAATGAGTTATTTTAGGGATTTTATATTGATTAAGGTTGTTATATTTTATATGTGAAAAGTTATGTGAAATAATAAGGAGGTTTTGTCTCTTTATGAATTAAAATTGAATGATTTAGTTTACACTCAAGAAAACATATCCTCCTTACACCGATTAGAAATAAATTAGCTCCAAACATCATGAAATATTTTAAGTATAGTCCACACCTTCTTCATTTTAGTAAAAATATTGTATCTAATCAATTAACTTCATGAATTTAATTCTATTTTTGATATATAAAATCTATCCAAAATTGATTTTTGGAGGCAGTGAGAGATTATTTGATTTTAAAGTAGCTGATTTATCTTCCCAGATTTTATCTTGAATTATTATAATTCCATTAAGTTTTAAAAAAAATATTTATTTGGTTTTATAATAACTTTTTCATAGTTTATTTGTTTCATATTTTTTTTTCTCAAAAATATATTTCCAAATAGATTCATTAGTATAGAGTTTTTACCTCCAGGGATAACTTATCATCCTTAAATCACCCAAAAAAACTCAAATGATGTACCAACTCACCATAAAACATCCCCTCACACTTTAGTTCAACTGAATCATTCATTTTACTTCAAAAACCAGGTCATATATAAAACATTGTGTTTTAATGTGGTTCCATAACAGGTTATTCATGGATTTATAAAGGATAAATGGATAAAATTTAAAGGGTAGACATGAATAAAAATTATGTTTTGAAAAGGGGGTTTTTAAATTCAAATAAATTAATCTAACTATGTTAATAAAATCACCTTAAACTCTCATGTTTTGAGAGAAACTCATTAAATTCTTGTTAAACTAGCATGATTTGTATCATTAAAGAAATGAGATAAATGTTAAGAATGTGTAAAAATTATATTCAAAGGCTTTATAGGATTGTGATTTTAAAATTTAGATAGTGAAATTGGCATGAGATTTAAAATTTAGAAGTCTTTTCATGAGTTTCCAAAAATTTTGAATCTAGAAAAATGTTATTTTATATTTCATTTAATTATAGTTGAATAAGTAAAATTATTTAATTTAATGGTATGGGTTTCAAAAATTATAAAGTTATTATATTTTCAGTTCATAAGTTTATAAAACACACAAAATATGAAATAAAAAACACAAAATTTGAAAGAAAAATAGTAAAAAAATAAAAACATTTGAAAAATTTAAAAGAAAAAAATGAAGAATTTAGTAAGGGAACATAAAAACATATTATAACAACAGATTTTCCTCCCCCCACACACTTATTTTGTGTAATTTACTTATCATGGAACAATTTACATTGGAAATGAAAATAAAAATTCATGGAAAAAGTAAAACCAAATAAAAAGGAAGAACACAACCTAGTGTTTATATGTACTCAACATCTTGAAGACGAGCCTCCTCCTTTATAGGTTGTTTGAAATTTTATATAAACTAATTCAATCTATAGAAATTATATATAAATATTTTTTTCTTATATATTTCTTTAATCTTCACAATACTATATGTAAAAACATGATTAAAAACACGAGTAAAAACAAAATGACCTGACTATTTGGAATGAAATTTACCTAGAAATAGATTCATTATTGATTCAAATTGTATCATTTTTCTCCCCCTTTAAATTTTTTTTTGAGGATAATTACATCATAAAATTATTTTTTTCTCTTTTCAGAACCTAGAGGTTTTATATTCATTATTTTAGATTTATTCTAGCTCTTGAAATCAGGATTTTATTTCTTTTTCTGTAGAAATAAGATTAAATTTACATATTATAATAACCCCAAAAGAATTTTATTCAAGATAAATAGGTAAATTAAATGATTTTCCATACACATGTATTAGATTTAACATTAGAATTTTAGTTTTAAAGAAATTACTATAATTCTAAAGTGTATAATTTAATCTCAAACTCTAATATTTTATATTTAAGTGAAAAATTATTTCTAGAATCCATTTGATCTCTCTATTTGAAAATTCAACCATTACATTTATTTATGATTGATAGGTTATAGAAACCATACTATTAAATACATATGATCTATCTACACAGTCTAAAGAGGTCTTTTCTTTAATAATAAATTGAGTCTTTGGCCCCAAACTTTTAAATAAAATTAATTATCCAGTATCATTAACTTGAGTTGAAATAGATTATACCCACTTTGATGCATAATAAATATTAAAAAATATGTAAATATGTTCAAAATAATTTGGAAATGGTCCCATGAAATCTATATCCTGTACATCAAACACATAAAAAGGGGTTGTTGAGGCATTTCATTCCTCTTGGAAATGTTACCTTGAAATCAACAAGTTTTACATATTCTATAGAATTTAAAATCATCTCTAAAAATAGTTATCCAATATAAACCAGAATAAATCACTTTCATAGATGTTATTTGAGATACAAAGTGTCCTACATATCTTAAATTATGACAAAATTTTATCACTGATTGAAATTTATAATTTTGAATGCATCTTCTGATTATTTGTTCGCCACCAATATATCACAAATAAGGATCATCCCAAATATAATTATTTAAATCACTCGCAATCTTATAATTGTTTTCTTATAAAACCATTTGGGAACTTAATTAGAAGACAAATAATTCATATGGCTAAAAAAACATGGTCTCAAACTTCTTATAACTTCAAATTTATCATCCAAAAAAGTTTCATTAAAGGGAATCTAGATCTAATATTTCTCATCCAAAGCAGTAGGTAATCGACTTAACTAGGAAGCCACAAGGTTTTCAATTCATTTATTTTCCTTTATTACAATTTAAAATTCTTGAAATAATAATAATATTATTAAAATACTTCGTTTTTCATCATGTATCTTCATTAAAAATCATATTTCAAATGCTTTATGAAAATAAAAACAATATAGCCCAACAAGTAAAATCTAAAATTTTCCAAATAAAATACAATAATTAATAGATCCTTCTCAATTGTTGTATAGTTATATTGATATTGATCTTACATTTTATATTTACAATAAATCACATATGATTTCATTTCTAATTGACTCAAAACTACCCCAAAGATAAAATTAGAGGCATTAGTCATTAATTTAAAAAGAAAATCCCATTTTTGTGGTTGGAAAATGGGTGGTGCTATTAAATTTTGTTTAATCTCTATAAATTCTTCTTTATAACTCTTATAAGATTAATCTAAACTCATTTTTATATAAATATAGATAAATAAAAATCTATTTTAGTAAAATATTTAATGAATCTCCTATAAAAATTAGCATTTCCAAGGAACGATCTCACATCTCTCACTATTTTTTGGTAAGACAGATAAATTTTTTTCTCAAAATTAGGTTGTTTCACTTGAATTATAGATTGAGAGACAAAATGGAAAAGAAAAATTACTTTATTTACCATGATTTTTTTCACAATTAATAACAATATTTTTATAAATGAAATTCTTAAGGAAATTTGTCAAAATTTGCAAACTTCTCTCGAAATATGTTCCATAAATAATAAATTCATCCATAAAAGTTTCAATAGAACTCATTATAAATTAATATAAAATTATTATTACACATATTTGACAAGTGAATGGGGAATTATACAAACCAAAGGGAATTATTTTGTAAGAAAAATTAATGAATCGGCATGTGAAGGTGGTTTTCTCTTGATCTTCAAGTGCAATTTGAATATAAAAGTAACTAGAAAGTCTATTAAGAAAAAAATAATGGGTCTATCTAGATAATATTTCAATAAATTGGTTAAGAAATGAAAGAGTAAAATGGTCATTCCTAGGCACTAAATTTAGTTTCCTATAATCAATGCATATCCTCCCTTTGTTAGGAAGTGTAGTTGTAACAAGCTCACCAAATTCATTATTTAAAATTATAAAACCCATATTTTTAGGTTCATCTTAGATAAGACTCACCCATTGGATATAAAAGATGGGAATACATCCTTACAGACACAAAAATGGTTAATTATTTTTTAAAAACATCTAAAATTTTTAGATTCAATCTCCTTTGAAATTGTCTCATGGGTTTGGTATTTACCTATAAAAAAATTCTATGCATGAAAACTGAAGGAATAATTCTAGTTAAATATGATAAATACCATCATAAGGCTGTTTTGTGTGTTGTAAGAACTCCTAAAAGTTGGTTCACTTTGTATTTTTCTAGATCTTTAGAAATAATTATAGGGAATTCCTCAATATCCCATAAGAAACCATATTTCATATTTTTAGGAAATGGTTTTAGATCTAACTCAAGAGATAAATTTTCATTGATCAAATAAGGTTTATGTGAATTTTAAAAATTAATTTAAAATATTAATTAATTTCAAAAAATATTCATATTTTATGTTTAATTTGGTGACAATAGGCAGTTCAACAGTCTGTTTACAGGAGTAATTTCCCAAATAAATTCCATATTTGGAAGAACATGAAATTTATAAATATTTAGTAATAGATTTATCAATTTTAAATCCCTAAGATTTTTTTTTCAAATTCATATTTTCCTTTCTTTTTATGAAAATAGAAAGGTATTTGAGAAGTGAAACTAAAAATTGTATAAGAATAAAAAACTCTAGGAACTTCACATGTAATAGTCTTAACATGTTCAACATATTCAATCTTTTTTTAACATTTGTTTTTCCCCAAAAAATAGATAGTTTCATCATATTTAATATTTTCAAAAAAATTTATAGAATTTAGATGAAAATTTTTCAGAATCATAATGTTTATTAGCAACAATTTTAAAATTAAAAATCTCTCCACATGAATCAATCACAATATAATTTAAATCACTTTCAGCTACAAAAAAAGATTTATTTTTAGAAAAAGGAAATTTGTGACTCATTAAATGTGTAATTAAGAAATAAATAACTATAAAACTAATCAATCATGTTAACCTAATAATATGAATTATCTTCCATTTATTTTTTCAGGGATTGAAAAATATTTAGATGAACTACTTCTCTTATAAATTCTAGCGATAGGGTTCCTTTGTGAACATTAATGGAAGCCTTAGCAGTTTTTTGAAAAGGTATCCCAAGAATGATAGGTTCATGTGTAGTAAAACTATAATATTTTATATAAAAAACATAAAAATAATACAGAAAAATTATGTCACTTACCTAAACCAAAACATCCCCAATAACTCCAGTAGGCTTGGTTGTACTTTAATTGGAAAGTTAAATGAAAATTCTAGCTATATTTAGTTCTATAACCTGTAAATTAGAGTAAACTAAATGGGGAATAATATTTATGAAGGATCCTGTATTCAGCATGAAATAATTGAATTCACATTACCCTATTGTTTATGGAATGATAAAAGTTCCTATATCGTTAAATTTTATAGGTAAAGTATTTTGGATTTTAGAGGAAACGGTAGCGCCTGAGGACTGTTTAGGTGCCCCTGAGGGGGGGGGGGTGATTCCGTGGTACCCTCAGTTTAATAATTTTATATTATTTTTAAATTTAACCTCTTAAAATATTTTAATTTATCAATCCATTCAATATAATCTATTAACCTCATCTAATGTGTAGTAATAAAATAAGAGAGGAAAACACACAATATTTATGAGGTTTAGTAATGAAAGGCCTTCTCCCTTTCATATTGGTTAGACACCCCAATATGGATTCTCTTCACTATATCCACAAGTGAATACAACTAGTTATACACCATAGTTATAATTTACCCACAATTGGTTAGACACCCCAATTAAAATTTATACATAGTTTGTTATAACCTCAACTTATCTCCTTCCCTGGTTGGTTAGACAACCCAATCACAAGCCTCTAGTATTTAGTTCGACACCCTAGTTAAAATCCTCATCTTCAATATTGATCTAGTTTTAAAAATATTATCTTTATTGATATACTTCCCCCATAATAAATTTGTATTTTCTTTCCTTGTGTACTTCCTCAAGATCTTCAGCAATGATGGTCTCGAGACTCTTTCCGGATTTAGTGAAATATGGGTTCTCCTCAATCTTTGAATGCTTGAGTACACATGTTTCTTCATCTTCAAAAGACTCCCAACTTCAAACATTTTTTTATCATTGATAAAATAATGTATCAGGATCTCCAAAAGATATTGTAATACTACGTAAATTGTCTTCATCACCTACATGAACAAATTTTGACACAAACAATATTGTTCATGGGGTCATGATTAATTACATGATTTAAATTCTCCATTTAAATCCTAATATAAATGTGTTTATGGATAAACACATTTATTTCTCACTCAAATATAAATACTTACAAATAATTAGGTATTTATATTTATCATTTAAATATACCCCAACAAATGTGGGTATTATTTTACTCATTATGGAGATCATTTGAAATAACTGAATGGTGGGTATTTTCTTCTTCATGTACTATATCTTAATTACCTAAGGGGTTCAGATATTATCTTCTTCCTCTCACATGGAAAAGTGATCACCGATGACTCACCATACATGAATGTATGCATGAAAATTATTCTCATGTGATCTTAAAATCACCCTAATACCCGAGATCTTAATCACTTATCACATGGAAGATAGCATAAATGTCTCAATACTCTCTTCATTCATGCATCTCAAACACCTAAATGATTAAGATTTATTCTTCATGTGGATTATATAGTGCATGGCTTCTGAATCATTAATATCATGCACTAGATTCTCAAAAACACCTTGTTCTTCCTTTTCTCATTTGATGAATATTCATGAAAGTGAAATAGAATGAATATATTATTTTGATAATAAATTTAGCAATTATCATGCATTAACTTTGTCCAGAGGTGCTGTTTCATAATACAATCATCACGTCTTGATGATTTTTTTTCATGCATGGAAGTGTATGAATAACTTTTGTAATGTATTCTTAGATATTGGATAGATCATATGAGATAAATGTGTCCAACTCAATTCAGAATAGGCCTTGGTTTATCATAGGATGCTCAACCATGATTTTCATGGATCATAAATGGAGGAAGATCTTCACAATTATATCCTTCGAACGGAGGATGAAGATGAAGAATATCCATCAATCAGATGACTCAGATCAATATGACCGGATGATTAACATTTTATCCACATGTCTTAATACGATTGAATAAAAACAGTCTTCTACTGTTCCACATTAGAAGTCCTAGAATTTGAGTCATGCTTTATTACTCAATGCCTCCCATTAACACTTTGAGATAGAGATAGTTAATTAGCTCATGTACACCCATAAAATAACACATGAGCTTCATCCAAGTAGTCTTCTTGACCATCCTCATACACGCCTTTAGGTGTGTTCTCTATGTTGGATTTATTAATGAGTTTGTGCATTCTTGCGATCACGTGCTCCTACGAGCCTTATACATGAGCCTACCCTTGATCTTTGTCTCCATGTCTAGGTAGATTCCCCCCAAGTAGTTGTGGTCAATCTCCCCTATGTGTGGGGTTGAGTTAGATCATGTGTCTCACATGGTTGGAAATATTTTTTCCAAGCCAACCATTAAAAATAATTCTTAGAAGTATCTAAGTATAAAAATAATCTTCAATCAAATATAACATATAATTCATCAACCATTCCTCATGTAATATCCTTATGAAAAATGTATGAATACATGGTTACATGTCCACATTCAATTATATCTTCATGCAATATATAGTTTCTTTTTTTTTCATGGCCTTATTTAAATTAATATGAATTACTTCATGAAAAATAATCATTTTCATGGTCTTCCACTTATTTTATTTAGTGTTCTATCCTAAAAACATATCTTTGACATCTAAGAATACTTCAACAATCATCAGAGTTATTGTATGGAAAATTTTCCAACCATGATATCCAATTCCATTTCATGAATCTATAAAAATTCTCCAAGAATCATTACTTCACCATAACATATTGATTAGCTTATTGATAAAAAATGCAACACTGGTCCCAAGAATCTATCCATTTTTATTTCATTGTCAACATATCTTTACATATTTAAAATTCAATATGTGTTCTCTTAAAGTTTCTCCTCCTTTGATAATAAATTACAAAGTATAAGTGTGGTGGGGGGGGGGGGAGGGTCTAATTCCCAATCATTTCTAAAAAACACGATCTTATCTCTAATATGGGAATTTATTGATCACTTCTAAGAGAGGGATGATCTCACATGGTTCTATTAGAAAAGAGCCTTTAGTTAATCAAATCTAAGTCTACTTGGGATAACTCGGTGTAGAAACCAAGAAATATACAACCAATTTTGTATAATCATCCCATAAAATACCATGCATGTTAAATCATACTAAAAAATTCTCAATTCTCATTAAAGGGATTGTAAATAATCATATTTATCAATGTAATGCTAAATCATTCACACACTTCAACAAAAAAAATTATAAAGTTCAAGTTAAAAAGATAAATATTCTACTTTGTATCATCTTATCATCAACCAAGAACTTCCCCTTAATGGATATGATCAATATAATTAAGAATAATAGATGAAATCAGGATTGACATACCTCAACTTCCAATTTTATAAATCTATTTAGAAGTTCAACATTCACTATATAGTGAAGATTTAATAGCTTCATGTAAAAAATTCTCCCCTCAAGGGATGAATCAGTCTTGTTAAATTCCCCACATGTTAGTACAAAAGCATTCATATATAGAGAATAAATAGGGACCTTCTAGTTTTTTAGGAGTAACATTCAGTTTGAGAGATGCCTCTCAACCAAGGCCATTATTTTATCCCAATTGTAAGGCCCTAACCTTAAAAAAAACTTATTATAGAGTTAAGTCAATAATTTGAATTTATTTTTACATTGAGGATATTTTTAGGTTTATATTTTTAGATAATTATGCCATAAATATTACATTACATCTAAAAAATTACAAAGTAGACACTTCTTCTCTATCCAATTTTTTCACAATAACAAAACTCCTTAAACAAAAAAAATTCGTTTCTTGATATAAATCTTATTTAATTATTCCTTTCTCTTACCCTTCCTTATACCCTATGAAAAAAATTTCAAAAATTTGGGATGAGCATAGAAATATTAGTAAGGGTTATAAAATAATGAAGTAAAACATTTGCCCATCAATACATGAAAATTAACAAAATCATACTTTTCACTCAGAAAACAAAAACTCTTTAATATACCTAATGAAATCATAATATTTATGAATAAAAAATAAAAATCATATAACAAAATGGTAACTTTTGGAATCGATAACATACTTACATTACATCTTCACAACTATGTAGGTAGTTACATTTGGAATACATGTCATAGTATATTCCCTAAATATCATAGAAGAAACATTAATGTTTACCTCCGTCAAGTTACTTAATACATTGGAGAGATATCTCAGGACCACCCACCCTTGGTTTATCATGGAACCAACTGTACACGTAAACAATGATCAAGAACCATAACATAATCATAACATTTAAAACAAACATAAAGGGAAGATAACATTTCCACATTCCTATCACAATATAACATTTCAAGATATTGTAATAATCAATACATTTTAAAAAAACTTTTTCAATACTAAAATACATGAAAATAGTATTTGGCATTCATTTTATTTTTTAAAAACATTATGGCCTGTTAAGGAAGCCAAATATCAAATAATACTCACGGCGGCAAAAAGGCCGTTGTTGCCTCGTACTTTAAAAAGAAACATTCCCTTTGTCATTTAGTAAAACGATTCGTAAAATAAAATATTACATTTGAAATACATTGAATGAAATTAAAATAAAAAGGATATAATTATACACCATATAAAATATGGTCATGTATAAACCAAAATATGCCTCAATGAAAGGAGATTGAGACAAAGTCCCTTACCTTGAGTCCAACTCGTCACATATGTTCCTTGTTCTTCCTGAATAATAAACTTAAGTTAATTTATAATTTCTTCAGAACATTTTTCAAGTTTATTACTCCTTTTTATATACCTTATTACCATATTATAAACATTACATAATTAATTAAGTTAATATCGGTCATTTTGTCGATATTCGGTACTTGAGTCAAAAATAAACTTGTTATAATTACAAATTATCCATGTGGTTAAAATTAAATTATCTAAAGAATGATATTCATGATTTAAATATCATATATATATAGTATATATATATATATATGTATTTATAATTGTACATAAAATTTGGAGATAATAAATGAAATGCGCCATTCACGGAGACAGTAAGCTGTACGTACACCTGAACACTACTTTCATTTATTTTTCATATTTAAAGGAATGAAAACTAAATGATACATAGATATATTATAAATATATTATAATAACATATTTTATATAAATTACATAATTTCATTAATTCCTTCATTTATACATTCCATTTATGGCATGAAGGAGTCATGTCACTTTGAGGGGGCGATAGTCCGCACATCCTCAAATGAAATTATCTTACTTACACATCATGAAAAGTATAAAGGTATGTTTGTAAATAAAAATTATAGTATCATAGATACAATATAAATATAATATATTGAATATATAAATATAGTTCCATAATAACAGACACCATGAGAGGTGGTAGGGGAAAATCGAACAATCATCGTTTCGTGAGGCAACAATTCACGTACATAAAAAAATATGTTCATATCCATTAGATGAAGGTGTGTGTAAGTGTAGTTATAATACTTATAATAACAAAATACTAGTATATTTAGTATAATTTTGTTGTTATGTAATAAAATAATAATAATATAATAGGTAGTGGAGAAGTAAACTAATGGAAAGGAACTTTAGAGAAGAAGCTACCTCTTAAAACGTGTAACACCCATTGATTTGAGCCAAAAGGATTTATTGAATTGCCTTATTCCCAAGTTAAGGATTATATGATGGAGATAAAGATGTTGGTAGCTTATTTAGTAAAATTTTAGATGATACAAGGGGCTTGAGATGTGTGACTAAATGGGTAGAGGTGGGGGATTTTTATAAGAGGGAGGAGGGGTACTTTAGGAATGTTTGAAATTATTGGTTTATTATAAAATGATTTTAAATTTAAAAATTTCCAAAAGTAATTTATTTTTCAAATATAATATGATTTTGGGTCTAAACCCTTTCAACCAATAGGTTTTAGACAAGTCTAGGTTACAAATTTAACCTTATCTTTTAGCTTAAACCCTTAGTTAACTAATTTAACTCTTACCATGTCTTCTTGTATATTCATACTATATGGTTAATATAGTTAATATAAAATACCAATAGAACCTAAAGTGGTTAAATAATGACATTTTTAACATTATATAAGTCATTTGGATGAAAATTATATTTTTAGGACAATTATATAATTTAATAAAATAGTATTTTTTTTAAAACTCATTTATGTCAATTTTTATACTATTCATATCATGACTTTTTAAAAATACATAACAACTTGATTATTTCAAAAAAAATTCATTAATTAAAAGATAAAAATTCATAAACATATATAAAATTAGTGGATTTCATATAAAGGTTCAAAATAAATTTATTTTAATATTTGTAATCTCATTTATTTAAATCCTTCATTAATAAGGTAATCACTACATCATCATTGCATCCTAAATAAATTTATTTATTTGATGTATAAAAATTATAAATAAAATACCAGGATTTAAGAAATATTTTTATATCTATAATTAATATTTATATTCTAAAGGACCACTTATTTAAACCAATATAAAAATTGTTTTATTAAAAAATACATGTTTATGTTATATTTTTCTTTACTTTAAATTAATTCTTATAAAATGTCATTTTCACATCAAAGTGGATCCATGGGGTCCCAAAATCGACCCAAGGATTTTTCATGGTCGGAAATATATTATAAAATAGTATTAGAACATGTGTTAGGGTAGTTTAATATAATTATAATTTTATTTTTACCCTTATTTACTAGATTTACCCTTTGACCATGGTAAATAAAATATTTACTGAAGTTACTATTCATAATGTCTAAAAATAAAAGGTACCTATTTAAAAAATTTGGACCTCCTGATTAAAAATATGGAATCCATTTTCCAAATTCAAAAGATAGAAGTTGCAGTAATTAATTTAAAATTAATTCATGTGGTCAAAACCAAAAATCTTGTCTTTAAGAAATAATAACTATCAAAAGATTGACATGTGTTTATATCTAATTTAAAATTAAAATTACTTAAAATGAAAAAAAAGAATTAAATGATAAAAATATAATCTAATTAAATTTTAAAACTGAATAAAAGTACAATCTAACTATATAAATAAATTATATGAAAATGCATTTTTGACTTAAAATACAGTTTTTTCACTATTCATTAAAAAATGAATTTCATTAGAAAAATACCAAAATTTCAACCAATGTAAATTTTGATGTCTCTATTCTATTAAAAAAATTTATTTTTTCAAATTGAACATATAAAAGTAACAAAAACTAGATTTAAAAATGGTTCACTATCAAAAGGTAGTAAAACGACCTTTTAAAAATATTATATTATTTCATACTTAAAATCAGATTCATTCTTATTTTAACCCTCTAAAATTTATTGGATAAATATAATAACATTAAATAAATATTTAAAATAATAATATAGTTAATTCTATTCATTCCCGCCAAAGACTATGACAAGGCGTTAACTACCATTTAAAATAATAATAATATTATATTATTTTTCGGTATAAGATAAAGTTGTGTACAACGTAATATTTTGAAGAAAAATATTATTGTGTGTTAAGTATGCTCTCAAATGAAGCATCCCCTTTATTTTAAAATAATATCTTATACATAAGTATTAATAGAAACCAAAAAATATTATTCTATAAATACCTGGGTCGTTACATCCTTCCTCACTTTTGGAAATTATATCCTCCCGATTTTAAAATTGGGATTGAAAACTTCATTGAAAGTACCACATTTGAAAAAGAGTCAATAAATATATCACTTTAAAAGAAATAAGAAGAAATAAAAAGGTCACCTGAGATAACACATACTAGGATTCCATGTAGGAAAACATGGATATGGAAGAAAAACTAATGCTCATAGACTAATAGAGAGTGATAGAGAACTTTATCATAGAAAGTTAACCACCACAATACCATAAATTTTTGTTTGGGTAAAATATTGTTGATAAAATAAATCCTATAACATATTTTCTTGAATATCCTTTTTATAGAGTTGAAAAATTTTATTACTACCTAGACTAAGATAATAATAAAGCATACTTACTTATCAAGTAAAGTCTCATCCTTCAATAAATTTCTACCACAAACTCATATTTTCTCCAAACGTTGAGTATTCAAGATGGATTAGTCACAATTGAAGCGCTAGAATCAAATTATTAAAAAAATCACATAATCCTCAAAATATTAACTATTGATTCATCCTATCCTGAAACATCAACCAAAACCAAAATGGTTAGTACAAGATCAGATAATCTACAGAAAGGAGAATACATTATAAAAAGATATACTACTCTTAATCTCAAAAATTCAATAAACAATACCCCAAAGATAAAAAAAGGCCACAAAAGATACAACTATTTTAAAATTATTTAAAATAATCCAAACTAAGATGGAAACCAAAAATTCAGAAGGATTTGGTCACATAGTTGTAGGATCGAAATGATACAGATTATAGTATCGTAATAATGATGTAGATGCCCAATATACAAGAGAGGGTGAATTGTATACTTTTAAAAAAATCCTTTATAACTTTTAAAGATGATAATGTCTAACAAAGTTAAACAAGGTAAATTCACAAGACCTCTAATTTCTACAAACTTGCTTGATTCCGAAAAATTGGTTCCGGAAATGAAACTTTACAAAACTTTACAAGGAAATATATTCTACCTTAAATCATATATAATCTTATTAATCAGAGTATACAAGTATAAAAAAGTATATTATAGTTATACTTTCCTCAACAACAACAAAAATTCAGCAGAAAACTTGAAACAAAACATGTAACAAGTAGTAAAAAGTTTAACCCAAAGAGAAGGGTATCCAACAACCTTGGATAAAGGTACCTTGATTTATACTTTCAAGAAAGTCTATCTTACCCACACCAGGGTAAGCCCTCAATACAAATATCGGATTCTATCTTGCTATCCCCACAAGCTCTCAACTTCAAGGTAGTTGACACCTATGTCTTCCTCAGTAAGGAAGTCCTTGAACTTTAAGGTAGTCAGCACCTCTATCTTTCTATCCCTGGAAGCCCTTTAATGTACTCAACAACATTCGGAATTGCACGAAAAATGTATGAACAATATGTTTAGTATGCACAAGGCATGAGAGTCTCTCTCTATAAATCACTTCAACAACATTTAATCTCTAGAGTTGTAGAACAATGTCAAAGTTCACCAAGTTATGAGCTCTTTAAAATGAGCTCCTATTTATAGGCACATCTTCAACAGTCGGCTCCCTCCTCCAACAGTCATATTTTTCCTTGAATTTTGGAGAGACCTATACATGTGTCACTCAAACAACGGTTGGTTAGAAATAGAATGTACAACATCGTTTCATAACTATATTAAGGATAAGAAAAAAAATTCTTGCTAGAGAAAATAAATTTTTTCGGAGTCTAAGAAAAAATGAAAGTTCTGAGTCTAAGAAAAAATGAATGTTCAGAGTCCAATCAAATAAACTATTCGGAGTCTATAATACATGGATATTCAGATTCTATTTATCAAGGAAATCAGAGTTAAAATTATATAAACTTAGAAGTTTGAATTCATAAGAATTCAGAGTCTGAGTTAATTGAAATTTGGAGTCTAAACTTATAAAAGTTCAGAGTCTAAATTCAGATAACTCAGATTCTAAACTCATAAGAGTTTGAAGTCTGAATTAATTGGAATTCAGAGTCTAAACTCAAAAAATTTTGGAGACTAAATTCATAAGAATTCAGAGTCTAAACTCATAAAAGTTCAGAGTTTGAATTCGGAGAACTCGGAGTCTGAACTCATAAGAGTTCAGAGTTTGAATTCAGAGAACTCGGAGTCTGAACTCATAAGAGTTCGGAGTCTGAATTCAGAGAACTCGGAACCTGAACTCATAAAAGTTCAGAGTCTGAATTCAGAGAACTTAGAACCTGAATTCATATCCTGAAAACAGAATGCTTTATATCTATGTATATATATGATTCCAAGGTTTTGGATATGAAACTAAATTTTATACTTAGAATATGAACAATGAAAACATGATAAGGATAAATTTCCTTGGGGAAGAAAAATTTTACTTATGAAGATAAAACATAGGAAAATGAAATTTTCCTTAATAAAGAGTGTTTGTGATTTTCAAAACATGAAGTAATAGAAAAGTCATAAAGAAACCTTATTGAAACAACAATAGTCTTCCATGATAAATCTTAACATTTATCTCCAAATAACATCGACTACTCTTAAAGTCTCATACTGAAAAATAATTAACTTAATCACATATTTATGATAGGTTAATCATTTCCATAAATAACTCAAATCTCTATATTTTCAGAATATAAACATAGATTATCCCAAAATAAAATTCAAACATTACTCCTCAAATGAAATCCCATAGTATTCTATTTTCTTTAGGCATATAGTGTTCCCAAAATAGAAAAAATCTTCCAAAATAAACTTTATCACTTAATCACCAAATCATTTTCTTATACTAAGTATTTCCATTTGATAAAACATAAGTTCCCAAAATAAACATATTCTTGATTTATAAAATTATTTAACTAAAAGGAATAAGTCATATTAACTAGGGACTTCACGTAGGCTAGTGGTAGGTGAAAAATCCCAGTGGCACTTTGGTTGTGGGTTCGATTCCCACAACTTTGTCCAACACTACAGGTTGTCACATGGCCTGCATGTTGTCCTTTTTTAAAAACTATATAATTTTAGAACATTCCCAAATTTGAGATAAATTCCTCAAAAATAACTGTAACATATTTTAACCTCAAAGGTTATCTCATACCTCACATTTTTCATCCCAAAAAGTAATAACCCTTAATTGCCTAAAATTCAAGGATTATATAAACAATAACGGTTATTTATAACTATATCCACAAAAGAAAAGATAATTCTTCCTCAGTTAACATTTTTGTATAACAAAATTAAGGGTTAAAAATACTAGAAGTCTTCCAAAGTAATCATATCATTTAAACATATTATTATCCATATATCCAACATAACTCTTCATTTCTTAAAATATATACATATTAATCATCAAACATTTTTCATGATCCTTTATCCATGTTTTTTAATATTATTCTTTTATACTTCCTTCCAACAAAAAAAATCATGCATAATGTCCTAATATTTCAATAATGTCAAAACATGAGCTAAGAAATAATCCATACCTTTCATAGGTCACTTTTAGTTTCTTCATATTCAATTTGAATGGAATTACGTATTGGTAAAAATATATTTGGATGGTCATGCTGACCCCATTCTAGAACCTTCTTTGCAGGACATCTATTTTCATAATGACAACACACACTATATTTTAAACATTCAATTGATCCCTCAGAACAAACTTCTTTCGTTTTCCGGGATTCAACTTGATGCTTCTTTTTTTCATGGAAGGTTATTGCTTTGTGAAATTCATTACCACATTTATAGAATCTTCCCATCCCTTTGAATAATTTTTATAGGTGTTTATTTCCACATCCTTTACTCATAGGTTTTTGAATATACTTACCTTTATTATTATTACCTGAACTTCCATAGGGATTCATTTCTCAGATATATGATGCCTTAGAAAAATCACTAAGGTTCGAGTGGTCAATCATGACTCCGGATAGTTGGTTAAGAATAACCACAAGAGTTATCATTTCATCTCCCATTTAATTTGGGTTCTTATTCAAAAAACCACCATATATTCCTTCACATCCATTCTTACTTTGGTGCCTACTAGATCCATCCATTTACTAAAACCAAAATGGTCAGTGTGAGTATATCAGTAAAATCATCATATACTATATTATGAAAAGGGTAAACACTAATATATACTTATTCTTGTTATCTTAAACTCATTAAAATTATATTAAATAACTACGAGTCTTTTTAAAATGATAACCAATGTGGTTATATAAAACATTTCATTTATGCTTAAATAACACCTTAACCTCTAAAGTTATCTAAACCAACCTCTCATACCAACTATAAGGCCCCAGTTTTAAACATAACTTATTATATAGTTAAGTCAATAATTTGACTTTATTTCACATTAAGGGTCTTTTCAGGTTTATAATTTTAGATAATTAGGCCATTACTATTACATTACATGTCAAAAATTACAAAGTAGACACTTATACTCATAGTACATTCCCTAAATCTCTTAGGAATACCCATCATGGTACATTCCAAAAATCTATTAAGAGAAACATTAACTTTTAACTCCATCACATTAACCAATTAATTAGAGAGATATCTTGGGCTCACCCATCATTGGTTTATCATGGAGCCAAATATATACGTAAATAATGCCCAAGAACCATAACATAATCATATCACATAAAACAAGAAAAAAAGAAAGATGAAATTTCCACATTCTGATCACAATATAAAATTTCAAGATATTGACATAATAAATACTTTCTCAAAACCATTTTCAATACCAAAATAGACGAAAAGGGAATTTGGTATTTATTTTCTTTTTTAAAAATGTTACGGCTTGTTAAGGAAGCCAAATATAAAATAATACTCACAGCGGCAGAAAGGTCATTGTTGTCACGTACGTTAAAAAGAAAAATTCCATTTGTAATTTAGTAAAACACTTCGTAAAACAAAAGATTCATTTTGAAAAACATTGAATGAAATTAAAAGAAAAATTCTATAATTATACATCTTATAAAATAAGGTCGTGTATAAACCAAAATATGCCTCAATGAAAGGAGATTGAGACAAAGTCCTTTACCGTGAGTCTGACTCATCACGTATGTTCCTTATTATTCCTGAATAATATACTTAAGTAAATTTTTACTTGATTCAGAACCTTTTTTAAATTTAGTATTCCTTTTAATATCACTTATTACCATGTTATAAATATTACACAATTATTTAAGTTAATATCGGTCGTTTTGTCGATATTCGATACTTGAGTCAAAAATGTACTTGTTATAATTACAAATTGTCCTTGTGGTCAAAATTATATTATCTAAAGAATGATATTAATGATTTAAATATCATATATATCTAGTATATATATATTTATTTATAACATTACCTAACATTTTAATATATGAAATGAAATTAACTGTTTATGGAGACAGTAAGCCGTACCTACGCTTGAACGCTACTTTAATTTATTTTTCATATTTAAAGGAATGAAAACTAAATGATACATAGGTATATTATAATTGTAGTATAATAAAATATTTTATATAAATTATATAATTTCATTAATTCCTTCATTTATACATTCCATTTATGGCCTGAAGGAGTCATATCACTTTGAGGGGGCGGTAGTCCGCACTTCCTCAAATGAAATTATCTTATTTACACATCATGAAAATTATAAAGGTATGTTTGTAAATAAAAATTATAATGTCATAGAGATAATATAAATATAATATATTGAATATATAAATATAGTTCCATCATAATGGCCACCATGAGAGGTGTTAGGGGAAAATCTAACAATCATCGTTTCGTGAGGCAACAATTCGCCGTACATAAAAACAATATGTTCATATCCATTAGATGTAGGCATATTTAAGTGTAGTTATAATACTTATAATAACAAAATACTAGTATATTTCGGATACTGGTGTTGTTATGTAATCAAATAATAAGAATATAATAGGGAGTGGAGAAGTAAAATAATGGAGAGGAACTTTAGAGAAGACGACCTCTTAAAATGTGTAACTCCCTTTGATTTGAGCCAAAAGGATTTCTTGAATTGTTTTATTACTAAAGTAAGGATTATATGATGGATATATGGATTTTGGGAGATTATTAGATCAAATTTTAGATTATCCAAGGGGCTTGAGATGTGTGATTTAATGGGTAGAGGTGGTGGAATTTTATAGGAGGGAGGAGGGGTACTTTTGGAATGTTTGAAAGTATTAGTTTATTATAAAATGATTTTGAATTTCAAAAGGTCCAAAAGTCATTTATTTTTCAAATATAATATTATTTTGGGTCTAAAAACTTTCAACCAATAGGTTTTAGACAAGTATAGGTTACAAATTTAACCTTATCTTTTAGCTTAAACCCTTAGTTAACTAATTTAACTCTTACCATATCTTCTTGTATATTCATACTATATGGTTAATATAGTTACTATAAAACACCAATAGAACCTAAAGTGGTTAATTAATGAAATTCTCAACATTATATAAGCCATTTGGAAGAAAATTATCTTTTTATAACTATTATATAATTTAATAAAATAGTATTTCTTTTAAAGACTCATTAATGTCAATTTTTAAACTATTCATATCCTGACTTTTTAAAAATCCACAACAACTTGATTATTTAAAAAATACTTCATTAATTAAAAGATAAAAAGTCATAAGAATACATAAAATTAGTGTATGTCATATAAAATTTCAAAATAAATTTATTTTAATATTTATAATCTCATTTATTTAAATCGTTCATTAATAAGGTAATCACTACATCATCATTGTGTCATAAAAAAATTTATTTATTTGATGTCTAAAAATAAAAAATAAAAAAAACTGATTTAGGAAATATTTTTAGATCTCTATTTAATATTTATAGTTTAAAATATAACTTATATAAACCCTTATAAAAATTATTTTAGTAAAAAAGACATGTTTATGTTATATTTTTCTTTACTTTAAATTAATTCTTATAAAATGTCATTTTCACATAAAAGTGGATCCATGGGGTCCCAAAATCGACCCAAGGATTCTCATGGTTGGACATATCTTATAAAATAGTATTAAAACATGTGTTAGGGTAGTTTAATATTATTTTTACCCTTATTTACTAGATTTACCCTTTAACCATGGTAAATAAAATATTTACTGAAGATACTATTCATAATGTCTAAAAATAAAAGGTAACTATTTACAAAATTTAGACCTCCTGATTAAAAATATGGAATCCATTTTTCCAAATTCAAAACACAGAAGTTGGAGTAATTAATTTAAAATTAATTCCTGTTGTCAAAACCAAAAAGCGTGTCTTTAAGAAATAATAACTACCAAAAGATTGACATGTGTTTATATCCAATTTAAAAGTGAAATAGCTTAAAATGAAAAAAATTGAATTAAGTGATAAAAATATAATCCAATTAAACTTTAAAACCAATTAAAATTAAAATCTAACTATATAAATAGATTAGATGAAAATACAATTTTGAATTAAAATACGGTATTTTTCACTATTCATTAAAAAATGAATTTCATTAGAAAAATACCAAAATTTCAACCGAAGTAAATTTTGATGACTCTATTATATTAAAAAAAATATTTTATCAAATAGAACATATAAAAGTGACAAAAACTAGATTAAAAAATGTTTCACTATCAAAAGGCAGTAAAACGACCTTTTAAAAATATTAGAGTATTTCATACTTAAAATCAGATTCATTCTTATTTTAACCCTCTAAAATTCATTGGATAGATGTAATAACATTTAATAAATATGTAAAATCATAATATAGTTAATTCTATTCATTCTCTCAAAATACAACGACAAGGCGTTAACTACCATTTAAAATAATAATATTATTATATTATTTTTTGGTATAACTCAAAGTTGTGTGCAACGTATGATTTTGAAGAAAACTGTTGTTATGTGTTAAGTATGCTATCAGATGAAGCATCCCATTTAATTTAAAAATAATATATTTTTCATAAGTATTAATAGAAATCAAAGGGTATTATTCTATAAATACCTGGGTCGTTACATCCTTCCCCGCTTTTCGAAATTGCATCCTTGCAATTTTAAAATTGGTCTTGAACACTTCATTGAAAGTCCCAAATTGGAAAAAGAGTCAATAAAAATATCACTTTAAAAGAAAGAAGTATAAATAAAAAGGTCACCTAAGATAACACATACTAGTATTCCATGTAGGAAAACATGGATATAGAAGAAAAACTAACTCTCATAGACTAATAGAGAGTTACAGAGAACTTTATCATAGAAAGTTAACCACCACAATACCATAAAATTTTGTTTTGGTAAAATCTTATAGATAAAATAAATACTATAACAATTTTTCTTGAAGATCATTTTTATAGAGTTGAAAAATTTTATTACTACCTATACTAAGATCATAAGAAAACATACTTACTTATCAAGTAAAGTCTCATCCTTCAATAAATTTTTACCACAAACTCATCTTTTCTCCAAATAATGAGTATTCAAGATGGATTTGTAACACTTGAAGTGCTAGAATCAACTTCTTAAAAAAATTACATAATCCTAAAAAGATTAACTATTGATTCATCTTATCTTGAAACATCAACCAAAGCCAAAATGGTTAGTACAAGATTAGATAATCCCCATAAAGGATAATCCATTATAAAAAGATATACTACTATTAATCTCCAAAATTCAATAAACAATACCTCAAAGATCAACAAACTCCACAAAATACACAATTTTCCTTAAAATTATTTAAAATAATCCAAACTAAGATGGAAACCCAAAATTCAGAAGGATTTGGTCATATAGTCTTCCACGATAAATCTTAACATTTATCTCCAAATAACATCAACTACTCTTAAAGTCTCATACTGAAAAATAATTAACCTAATCACATATTCATGATATGATAATAATTTACATAAATAACCCAAATCTCTATATTTTTAAAATAAAAACATAGATTCTCCCAAAATAAAATTCAACCATTACTCCTCAAATGAAATCCCATAGTATTATATTTTCCTTCGGCATATAGTGTTCCCAAAATAGAAAACATCTTCCATAATATCCTTTATCACTTCATCACCAAATCATTTTCCTATACTAATTATTTCCATTTGATAAAAACTAAGTTCCCAAAATCAACTTATTATTAATCCATAAAAGTTATTTAACTAAAAATAATAAGTCATATTAACCAGGGACGTCACGTAGGCTAGTGGTAGGTGACAAATCCCAGTCACACTTTGGTTGTGGGTTTGATTCCCACAGCTTTGTCCAACATGATGGGTTTTCACACGATATGCTTGTTGTCCCTTTTCAAAAACTGTATAATTTTATAACATTCCCAAATTTTAGATAAATTCCTCAAAAATAATCGTAACATATTTTAACCTCAAATGTTATCTCATACCTCACAATTTTCATCCCAAAAAGTTATAACCCTTAATTGCCTAAAATTCAAGGATCATATAAACCCTAATAGTTTTTTATAACTATATCCACAAAAGAAATTAACATTTTTATATAACAAACTTAAGGGTTACAAATACTAGAAGTCTTACAAAGTAATCCAATCATTTAAACATATCATTATCCATAGATTTAACATAACTCTTTATTTCTTAAAATGTATACATCTTAATCATCAAATTTTTTTCATTATCCTTTATCCATGTTTTTCAATATTATTATTTTATACTTATTTACTACAAAAACAATCATGACTAATGTCATAAGATTTAAATAATATCAAAACATGAGAAAAGAAATAATATATACCTTTTATAGGCCACTTTCAGTTTCCTTATATTCAATTTGAATGGAATTACGTATTGGTAAACATATATTTTATGGTCCTGCTGATACCTTTCTAGAACTTTCTTCGTAGGACATCTATTTTCATAATGACCAAACACACTATATTTAAACCATTCAATTGATCCCTCAGAACAAACTTCTTTCCCTTTCCTCGAGTCAACTAGATGCTTCTTTTGTTCGTGGAAGGTTATTACTTTATGAACTTAATTACCACATATATAACATCTTCCCGTCCCTTTGAATAATTTTACTAGGTGTTTCTTTCCCCATCCTTTACACATAGGTTTTTGAATATAATTACCTTTATGATTATTTCCTGAACATCCATAGGGATTTATTTCTCTCATATATGATGCCTTATAATAATCACTAAGGTTCGAGTGGTCAATCACGACTCCAGATAGTTGGTTAAGAATAACCACAAGAGTTCTCACTACAGCTCCCATTTCATTTGGTTGCTTATTCTGAAAACCACCATAGATTCCTTCACATCCATTCTTACTTTGGTGCCTACTAGATCCATCCATTTACTAAAACCAAAAAGGTCAGTGTGAGTATATCAGTAAAATCATCATATACTATCTTATGATGAGGGTAAATAGTAATATATACTTATTCATGTAATCTTAAACTCATTAAATTTATCTAAAATAACTATGAGCCTTTATAATATGCTAACCACTGTGGTTATGTAAAACATGTCACTTATGCTTAAATAACACCCTAACCTATAAAGTTATCTAAACTAACCTCTGATACCAACTGTAAGGCCCCATCATTAAACATAGATTATTCTAGAGTTAAGTCAATAATTTTAATTTATTTCATTTTTTGGGTCTTTTTAGGTGTATAGTTATAGAGAATTAGGACATTACTATTATATTACATGTCAAAAATTACAAAATAGACACTTCTACTCTATCCAATTTTTTTCACAATAATAAATCTTCTTAAACAAAAAAATAATTCTTTTCTTGATATAAATATTATTGAGTTCTTCCTTTCTCTTACCCTTCCATATACCCCATGAAAAATATTTCAAAAACTTGGGATGAGTATAAAAATCTCAGTAAGGGTTATAAAATATTAAAAGAAAACATTAGTCCATCAATACAAAAAAATGAAATCATCCTTTTCACTCAGAAAACATAAACTCTTTAAAATATCTCATGAAATCATAATATTTATGAATAACACATAGAAATCATAAATCATAATGGTAACTTGTGGCATCCATAACATACTTTCATTTCAAATTTCACAACTACATAGGAAGTTATGTTTGGAATACCCATCATAGTACATTCCCTAAATCTATTAGGAGACACATTAACTTTTACCTCTGTAACACCCTAATCTTCCATGGTATTCTTCTCTTTGAATAATATAATAACATGTGTTGTACGCAAATTCGAGTTCTAACACACCACAACCAATCAAACTAGCTGTTATGAATAGTAATACCCACTTTTTGAAATTTTATAAATTTTATCTTTCAAAATGGGATTCATTTTTGGATTCATAATATCAAAATTAGATTAGGGTGAATTTTTGGTATTTTTCTGAAAACTTTCAATTTTTGATGAATACTGAAAAACACTAAGTTAAAGTTTAAAACCGAATTTTTATTTAAATAATTATTTATTTTATTTAAATTTATTTTAGGTCAAAATAGATACATAATACTTATATAAGTTGAATTTAATTTATTGGAGTCAGTTTATAATAATTTTAGATATATAAAAATTTTATTGAACTTTTTTCCGTCTTTTACCCACCTCCTAGGAGCATTTTCAAATTTAGAAAAAACATAATTTTACCACTTCTATTAGTTGAATTTAAAAAATCCAAGAGACACAGTTGATATCATTAAGTAAAATGTGGTTCAATAAGATGATTTTTTTGTGAATAGTAGCTTTTTTACTTTTATTTACCATGGTTAAAAGTAAATAGGGTAATTAAGGGTAAAATGATATTATTATTACCCTAACACATGTTCTAATTCTATTGTATAAGTATAATTCAACCAAAAAAACCTTAAGAATAAAATATGAATCTCTTTGGTCTACTTGGATAAGAATAGGACATTTATTATGATTTTATTTAAAGAAGAGTTAAAAGAGTTAAAATCAAAGTTTAATAACTAAAACATTTTTAATATAGGGTTATAAATAAGATAAATTCGAATATAAATATTAATTAGAAATATAAAAATATTTCCTACATAATGGTATTTTATTTATAATTTTTAGACATTAAATAATTTATTTTTTTATGACACAATGATTATACAGTAATTACATAATTAATGAAATATTAAAATAATTGATATTATAAATATCCAAATAAATGTAATTAGAGACATTTTATGAATTAAAAAATTTTTATAGGTTAATATGACATGTTAGGGTTGGTTAGATGATTTTTTTTCAAAGTAATAATGCTGTTATGAATTTAGAAAAAACAAAATACCAAATGGTGTCAAAATTGACATAAAAGAGTTTTTAAAACAAATATTATATTATTAATTGATATTATATTCATAAAAATCTAAGGTTCAGCAAAAAACTTATATAATGATAGGTTTATCATTCATGAACCACTTGGGGTTTTCTTGGGAGTATATAGTATGTTTATTAACCATATAATATAAAAATACAAAGAGACATGGTAAATGTCAAACTATTTAACTAAGAGTTAAATCTAAAAGGGAAAGTTAATATAGTGACCCAAACCTGTGTAAAACCTATTGGTTGAGTGGTTTTTGACCCATCCCCACCTTATCCTTAAAATAATTTATTTTTGAGCCATTAAAAATAAAAAATGATTATATTATAAAATAATATTTCTAGCTTTTCCTAAGGTGCCCCTCACCCCTCATAAAAGGGCACTTACCCTTCTCTCTAATTCACACCTTCAAAGACATTTTTCTCAGACAAAACATACCCAAGTAAAATTTCAACTATACTAAATTTATCCTTGAGTCCTTCCTTTAGTCATAAATCCATCCTAAGGAACCATTTTGATCAAATCAAAAGGAAGAACCCGAAGAAGAGGTAAATATTTCATCACCTATTTCAAGTTCTTTTCTTATTCCACTTTCTCTTGCTTTGTTGTTTCAATTATAAAATATTAACTCCATTATATTCTATATACTATTATGTTATTATAAATATGGTACAACTATATTCATTATTCTATCCATCCTATGAATAACATGTCACCATACATGCGTACGTACGGCTTACCGTCTCCACGTCATGGTGTAGTTGTTATTCAATACATTATAATTTGGATGGGTATAATAATGATGTATAATTGATTTAAATAATGAATATAACATGATTATGATTCTGTATATATGATATATCATCCAATTAAATATGATTTTCATATCAAAATAATGATATTATCACTCATGCGTACGTACGGATTACCGTCTCCACGAACACGATGAGATTCATTCCCCATCGGAATCATTCAAGAATAATTTTCATTTTATGATTAAAAATAATGATTATGAACATAATATAATTCTGTATATGAATCAAATACATCCTATCAATAAAAAACATGGCTTATATAACCAATCAAATAAAGGAAAATGAATCAGTTAACACCCAAAACCATGATACTACTAAAATATCATTAACAAAGAAATATTAAGATCATATATGATATCATATTAATGTATATGGTTATTGTATAACTTAATAACAATTATTTTACCATTATACAGAATTTTAACCTACCCTCGACCAAGGAAAAGTACAAGGTAAGGTTTAATTTCACAATCTCTTTATTATCGGAGGTTGTTTATACGTAATTATCTACTGAGACCTCTTTATCATCCACATCCATGTTTCCTAAAAATTTATTCCAAGAAATTTTTACTATTTACTAGACTATGAGTTAAGACCTTATATTTTTTTAAAGGAATCTTTCCATATTTTTCCTAACAAGGTACTTTATAACATTTTTGACAAAATTAAGGTAATAATGTTTTTTTAACTTATACGGAGAGTGTGGCTATTTTCGACTGTTATAACATCATCGAATCTTCCATTACAATATTATAATAATATTTCCAAAATAAATGTTTTCTTAAATGATTTCAAAATAGTAAGAAATATTTCTAAAAAAAAGGTTTCTATTTCATCAATGTTAGCATCCTTTGATTTAATTTTAAGCTTATTTGAAGTTGATTTATAATGATACAAAACTTCCATATTGTATTGAATGTTTTGTGATATGTTTGACTGTGGATGTGTTATTTCGTACCATTCATGGTTTATGGATAAAGTATTGACACTTCGTATTCTAGTTTCAATACAAATGTATATGTTATGTTTAAACCTTTTAATATAAGGAATGCATTGGACTTAGTATGTGAAGGGTGGAGCCTGCTATAGATCCTCGATGAATCGGTAGGTATAATGAGAAAAAATAGTGTTTGGGCACAAGGCCTTGACAAAATCTTATTTGTATTCTTGACACAAGTCCTTGACTATGTGGTTATGAAAGTCTGGCATTATGTATTCCATCATTATGAAAGTGGCTATTGATATTTCATGTGATTATTTGACTAGTAGAACATCCATGTGAATAATTAAATGACATTATTTGATTTTATCTTTGACATATTATGTTGAAGTTCAAGTTTAAAAGGATTTTGTTTTAGTTTTATACATTGCCTTAAATGTTTATGCTTATTTATGAAAGCTTCTGTTATATTGTTATCCTTACTGAGCATCTGAGCTCACCCCTTCCTATGTTTTATTTTTCCCAGGATGTGAAGAAGTATATTATGACTAACCTGCAGGGATATTCTATGAGATCTAAGTGTTGTCTATGGAAAAAATATTTTTGTAGTTTTCCATTTTATGATGTAATATGAATGTATCTAGTACTTACAAGGCTACTAAACTAATCGGTCTTTCGAGACTTGATCTATTGTGATCATGCCAATGATACGTAATAATGCACCGAATTTGGGCTTCTAGGGTCGGGGCGTTACAGTTGGTATCAGAGAATGTTTAGTACAAACCTTGGAAACTAGATTTAGATAAACTCTGATTAGAGAACATAGCCCTAAGATAGACTTTGAAGATTAGTATAGAAGAACTTCCTAGAATTTTGGCACTGTAGAGATTTTGTGAGTTTTCCAAGAAATACATCCCTGTCTGGATATGAGCAGGTAGAGACAGCTTTGGGACAGATGTACCTAGGGGTAAAACCTGAAAATAACACTTTGATCTAGACTCGAATGAGAACTGGTGCACGACAACGGGCCTTGCTGCACTCTTGGTTACGACACTCTTAGGGGATATACTTAGGATAATTCTCATTTTATTTAAAAACCATTATGATGGGTTTATGAGTATATAATTCCTCAAAGAAAACATTTTTATGATTATAGATTATATCCATAAACTATTCAATTTATGTTAAGTGTTTTACAAGTTTGGATTTATGTATTGCGATTCATAAACTAATCTATTTTATGCCATTGTTTAGAAATGGCACCTAGTGAAAGGAATGGAAACCATATCAATGCATGCACTCTAGTTAGGGATTTCCCTCCTAGTAAAGATAATTATAGTGGAGCTGGTGAAGCAACTAGTGCTGATCAGCTTATCACCATACTGGGACAACTCACCCAGGTTATGAATAATAACCTTACCCATATGGATCACCCTGATCCACAACATGGAGGATAAATGTTAGATATCTTCATGAGGAAACAACCACAAAAATTCAATGGGGGTACAAATCCACTAGTAGCCGAGCAATGGATAAATTCCTTAGAGAAAATATTCCATCCCTTGGGGAGAAGTGAAAAGGAAAAAGTTGTCATGTCAGTTTACTGACTCACTGGAGATGTTGATCAATAGTGGTCATTGATTAAAAACATAAAGGAATATGATGAAGTATCAAATATGAAATAGAGGTAGTTTAAAGAAATTTTCTTAGAAAAATACTTTTTTCATGACCATTGAGTGGATATGGAAAGACAATTTCTGTGTTTGAGGCAAAAGGAGGATGAGAATGTCACAAAGTATGAAGCTAACTTTACAAGGTTAGCGAGGCATGCTAAAGATTATATAAGTAACCCAAGAAGTAATATTGATCGTTTCTTTGATGTGTTAAAACCATTTCTCCATTGAGCATTATTCTCCCAATCCTTATCATCATATGAAGATATTTTCTCATGTGCTATCAAGACAAAAAAGAATTCTCTAGGTCTTACAACTTTAAAGCAAAGCAAGAGAAGAAGATATCTACTGAACACTATGGACATGGAAATAAGGGGAAGAAGGGAAAAGTTGAGTATCCATCTTGCAGTAAATGTGGGAAGAAACACTCTGATACTTGCCTGAAGGGAATGAGAGTCTGTTACATGTGTGGTGAAAAGGGACACCAAGCTCGTGATTGTAAGGGGAAGAAAGAGGCTGTCAATATTGAATGTTACAATTGCAGAGAAAGTGGGCGTTATGTGAATGAATATCCTAAGTGTCAAGGGAACTTACCTCGGAAAAGGCCAAGGGATCAAGGCCAATCTTATGCTATCACTACTATTGAGGTTGAAGCTCCGAAAGACGTGGTGGCATGTAATTTAATGGTTTCCTCAAGTTTCGAAAATGCTTTATTTGATTCTAGATCATCGCATTATTTTATATCTTCCCAGTTTTCTAAGAAAATTAGATATTTCCAATTTGATTTAACAAGGGAGTTTTTAGTCAAAAATTTAAAGGGAAGTATCATTGCCAAAAAGTTTTGTGAATCAGTTCCCATTAAGGCATATAAACATTATTTATCAGCTAATCTCATCGTCATACCCATGATTGAATTTGATATAATCCTCAGTATGGATTAGATTTCATACCATGATGCAAAAATTTATTGTAAGAAGGAGGGTACAATTCTTGATGATGATAAGGAGTACCTTATCTTTAGAGTAGAAATGTCACCACCAAATTCTTATCTAGATCCACCACCAGTAGCTCAACTAAATTCAATTATTGGGGAGGAAGAGAATGAAATAACTGTGGGTGAGGAATATAATGTTCAAATATAGGATGTACCTATTGTGAAAGAGTATGATGATGTATTTACAGAGGATTTACATGGACATCCTCCAGAATGAGAAATTGAGTTTTCCATTGACATAATTCTTGGTTCAAGGCGCATATCAAAGACCCCTTATAGAATGACCACTGTGGAATTAGTGGGACTAATGAAACAACTAGAGGAATTGAATAATAAGGGATTTATTCGCCCTGGTGTTTCTCCATGGGGAGCCCCTGTTCTTTTTGTTAAGAAGAAAGAAGGATCTATGAGGTTATGCATTGACTACAGTGAGATAAATGTTATAACAATAAAGAACAAGTATCCCCTACCTCACGTTGTTGATTTATTCGACCAACTTCATGAAGCTCAATACTTTTCAAAGATTGACCTTCGATCTGGATATTATCAGTTGTGTGTGAAGAAGGAAGACATTTCAAAAACAGCATTTCGAACCAGGTATGGGCATTATGAGTTTATAGTAATGCCTTTTGGATTGACTAATACACCCTCTATCTTCATGGATCTAATGAATAGAGTTTTCAAGGAATATCTTGATGACTTTGTAGTGGTATTTATTGATGATATCTTGGTATACTCCAAAAGCTACGAAGATCATGAAAATCACTTGCACATTATTCTAAAGACTCTTAGAAGACATGAATTATATGAGAAGTTTAGCATGTGTCAATTATGGCTTCAAGAGATTTATTTTCTTGGCCATATTGTCTCTATGGATGAATCTACATTGATCCTTCTAAGACAAGTGAAATCCAAGAATGGCCAGCACCGACGAGTATAACTGAGGTATGCAGTTATATTGGTTTAGTAGGTTATAATCGACGTTTCATCCAGAATTTTTCCTGGTTGGCTAACCCATTAACAAATATCACACGAAAAGGGATTAAATTTGTTTGGAAAAAAGATTGTGAAGAATGTTTTGAATAACTAAAGAGAATATTAGTCAATTATCCTATATTTACTCTACCATTAGGGAATGATGGGTTTTTTATTTATAGTGATGCTTCAAAGAAAGGACTTGGTTGTTTCGTTATGCAGAATGATAGGGTTATTGCCTATGCATCACGATAGCTAAAAATTCATGAGAAAAACTATCCTACTCATGATCTTGAGTTAACAGCTGTAATATTTTCTTTGAAGATATGAAGACATTATCTCTATGGTGAAAAATGTGAGATATATATATTGATCACAAGAGTTTGAAGTATATTTTCTCCCAAAAATAACTCAACATGAGGAAAAGGAGATGGCTTGAACTACTCAAGGATTATGATTGCACGATACACTACCACCCGAGGAAGGCAATTAAGGTGGAATATGCTTTGATCAGAAAAGATCATGGAGTTCTGAACAAGATGAGAGTTGAAAAAGATCCTATATACATTGATCTAGTAAAGATGGATATGGGAATCACCATGGAAAGTGAAACATAAATACTTTTTCAAATGGTTGAAAAACCATCTTTATTAGAAAAGATAAAAAGTTCTCAAGATGACTATGAGGAGTTTCAAAAGATAATTAAAGCAGTGAATAGATAGAGATTAAGTGACTTCGTATATGAAGTTGGAATTTTGAAAATTGGGAAGAGTCTTTTTGTTCCCGATATACCTGATCTAAAAAGAGAATTGTTGGATGATGCTCAAAGTTCTAATTTCTCTATACACCCTGGGAGCACCAAAATGTATAGAGATTTGAAGGAACATTTTTGGTGGGACAACATGAAGAGGGAGATTGCTGATTTTGTGTCAAGATGTATGGTTTGTCAATAAGATAAAGCTAGAAGGCAATAGCCTAGAGGAGTCTTGAAACCTCTACCCATACCTGAGTGGAAATGGGATAATATTATGATGGAATTTTTCATGGGAATACTAAAGAATCTTAGAAAAAACTATGCAATATTGGTCATTGTTGATCGTCTTACCAAGTCATCACATTTTATAGCTATAAGAGAAGATTTACCACTTGAACTTTTAGTAAGACTATATATTAATGAAGTTGTAAGACTTCCTAGAGTACCACTATTGATTGTTTCTGATCATGATCCATGTTTTACATCAAGATTCTGAAAATTCTTCATAAAGACCTGGATACTGAACTTTGTTTGAGCATTGCCTACCACCTCCAAAATGATGGACAATCAGAACGGACTATTCAAACCTTAGAAGACATGTTGAGATCATGCACACTTGACTTTCAAGTTATGTGGGACCAATATTTACCTCTGGTATAATTTTTATATAATAATAGCTTCCATTCAAGTATTCGAATGGCACCATATGAAGCATTATACAGAAAGAGATGTTGCAGACTAACCTGTTGGGATGATGTTGGTGAAAGAAAACCTGTAGGCCCAGAACTTGTGGAGGAAACAATGGAAAAGTTAAAGGTAATCTAAACCCACATCCAAGCAGCTCAAAGTAGGCAGAAGAGATATGCTAATAACCGAAGGAAGGATTTGGAATTTGAGGAATGAGATCATGTTTTCCTGAAGGTATCTCTATGGAAGGGTGTTATACGTTTCAGTAAGAAGGGAAAATTGATTCCTAGGTACATCGAACCTTTTGAAATTCTAGAATGAATTGGGACTGTAGCTTACCATTTGACAATGCCACCAAGTCTCCCTAAAGTTCACGATGTATTCCATGTATCACTGTTGAGAAAATACATGCCTGACCCAATGCATGTACTCACCAATGAGGAATTAGAACTAGAACCCAATATTTCTTATTGTGAAGATCCAATCAAGGTTCTTGATATAAGAGAACAAGTGCTGAGAAACCGGACGATTCATCTGGTAAAAGTTCTATGGAGAAACCATAAGACGAAAGATGCAACATGGGAACCTGAGGAACTTATGATAAAGAACCACCTGAGTATTTTTATGCAGTAATATTCTAGAAATTTCTAGGAAGAAATTATTTTGAGGGTAGAATGTAACACCCCAAGTTTCCACGGTGCGCTTCTCTTTGAATAATACAATAGCGTGTGTTGTACGCAACTTCGAGTTCTAACACACCACAACCAATCAAACTAGCAGTTATGAATAGTAATAACAAATTTTTGAAATTTTATAAATTTTATATTTTAAAATGGACTTTATTTTTGGATTCAGAATATTGAAATTAGCTTAGGGTGAACTTTTGGTATTTTTCTGAAAACTTTCAATTTTTGATGAATAGTGAAAAACACTGAGTTATAGTTTAAAAGAAAATTTTTATTCAAATAATTATTTAATTTATTTAAATTTATTTTAGGTCAAAATAGATATATAATACCTATATAAGTTCAATGTAATTCATTGGAGTCAGTTTATAATAATTTTAGATATATAAAAATTTTATTGAACTTTTTATCGACTTTTACCCACCTCTTAGGAGCATTTGAAAATTTACATAAAACATAATTTTACCACTTCTCTGAGTTAAATTTCAAAAATCCGAGACACACGGTTGATATCACTAAGTAAAATGTGGTTCAATAAGATGAAATTAATTTTTTGGTGAATAGTAACTTTTTACTTTTATTTACCACGGTTAAAAGTAAATAGGGTAATTAAGGTTAAAAAATACTATAATTACCCTAACACATGTCCTAATTCTATTGGATAAGTATAATTCAACCAAAAACAACCTTATTAATAAAATATGAACCTCATTGGTCCACTTGGATTAGATTAGGACATTTATTATTATTTTATTTAAAGAAGAGTTAAAAAAGTTAAAATCAAAGTTTAATAACTAAAACATTTTTAATATAGGGTTATACATAAGATAAATTAGAATATAAATATTTATTAGAAATATAGAAATATTTCCTATATAATGGTATTTTATTTATAATTTTTAGACATTAAATAATTTAATTTATTTATGACACAATGATGATGTAGTAATTACATAATTAATGAAATATTAAAATAATTGATATTATAAATATCCAAATAAATGTAATTTGAGACTTTTTATGAATTATAATAATTTTATAGGTTAATATGACATGTTAGGGTTGGTTAGATGAATTAATTTGAAGTAATAATGCTGTTATGAATTTATAAAAAACAAAATACCAAATACTCAAAATTGACATAAAAGAGTTTTTAAAACAAATATTATATTATTAATTGATATTCTATTCATAAAAATATAAGGTTCAGAAAAAATACTTATATAATGATACTTGTATCATTAATTAACCACTTGAGGTTCTCTTGGAAGTATATAGTATGTTTATTAACCATATAATATAAAAATACAAAGAGACATGGTAAAAGTCAAACTATTTAACTAAGAGTTAAATATAAAAGATAAAGTTAATATAGTGACCCAAACCTATCTAAAACCAATTGGTTGAGTGGTTTTCGACCCATCCCCACATTATACTTTAAATAATTCATTTTTGAGCCATTACAATCTGAAAATGATTTTATTATAAAATAATATTTCTAGCTTTTCCTAAGGTGCCCCTCACCCCTCTTATAAAAGGGCACTTCCCCTTCTCTCTAATTAAAAACTTAAAATCCATTTGTCTTGGAAAAAACCTACCTAAATACCCTCTCAACTATCCTACCTTCATCCTAGAGGACTTAATTTAGTCAAAAATCCAACCTAAGGAGCCTTTTTGATCAAATCAAAAGTAAGAACCTGAAGAAGAGGTAAATATTTCATCACCTATTTTAAGTTCTTATCTTCTTCCACTTCCTCTTTCTTTGTTGTTTCCATTATAAAATAATAAATCCAGTATATTATATATACTGTGATGTTATTATACATATGGTATAACCATATTCATTATTCTATCCATCCTATGAATAACATGTCACCATACATGCATACGTACGACTTACCGTCTCCACATCATGGTGTAGTTGTTATTCAATACATTATAATTTGGATGGGTATAATAATGATGTATAATTGATGTAAATAATGAATATAACATGATTATTATTCTTTATATATGATATACCATATTATTATATATGATTTTAATATCAAAATAATTATATTATCACTTGTGCGTACGTACGGATTACCGTCTCCACGAACGCGATGAGATTCATTCCACATCGGAATCATTCAAGAATAATTGTCATTTAATGATTAAAAATAATGATTATGAACATAATATAATTCTGTATATGAATCAAATACATCCTATCCATAACCAACATGGCTTACGTAACCATGCATATAAAGGAAAACAAATCAATTAACACCTGAAATGATGATACTTCTAAAATATTATTAAAAAAGAAATATTAAGATCATATATGATATCATATTAATGTATATGGTAATTTTATAATTTAATAACAATTATTTCACCATTATACAGGAGGTTAACCTACCCTAAACCAAGGAAAAGTACAAAGTAAGGGTTAATTTTACAATCTCTTCATTATCCGAGGTTGTTTATATGTAATTATGTACTCGGACCTCTTTATCATCCACATCCTTGTTTCTTAAAAATGTATTCCAAAACATTTTTACTATTTACTAGAATATGGGTTAAAGTAATTTATATGCTTATTTTACCTTATATGTTTTGAAAGGAATCTTTCCGTCGTTTTTCAAACAAGGTACTTTATGACCTTTTCGTCAAAATTAAGGTCAGAATGTTTTTTAACTTATATGGAGGGTGCAGATATTTTTCGCCATTATAACATTGTCAAAGCTTCCCTTACAAGCTTATAAGAATATTTTAAAAATAAATGTTTTCTTAAATGATTTCAAAATAGAAAGATATATTTCTAAAAAAAAAGGTTTTGATTTCATCTATGACAACATCCTTTGATGGATTTTATGCTTATTTGAAGTTGATTTATTATAATAAAAAACTTCCATATTGTATTGAAGGTTTTGTGATATGTTTGACTGTGGATGTGCTATTTCATACCATTAATGGTTTATGGATAAATTATTGACATTTCTTATTCTAGTTTCAATATGAATGATTATGTTATGTTTAAACCTTTTCATATGAGGAATGCATTAGAATTAGTATGTGACAGGTGGAGCCCGCTATTGCTCCTCGATGCATCAGTAGGTCTCATGAGACAAACTAGTGTCATGGAACAAGGCCTTGACAAAATATTATTTGTAGTCTTGGCACAAGGTCTTGACTATGTAGTTATGAAAGTCTGGCATTATGCGTTCCATCATTATGAAAGTGGCTATTGATATTGCATGTGATTATTCAACTAGTAGAATATCCATGTGAATAAGTAAATGGCATGATTTGATTTTATCTTTACCATATTATGCTGAAGTTCAAGTTTAATAGTATTTTGTTTTAGTTTTATACATTTCCTTAAATGTTTATGCTTATTTATAAAAGCTTCTGCTATATTGTTATCCTTACTGAGCATCCAAGCTTACCTCTTTTTATGTTTTATTTTTCCCAGGATGTGAAGAAGTATATTATGACTCAGCTATAGGGATAGTATATGGGATCCAGTGTTTTCTATGGTAACAATGTTGTTGTATTTTTCCATTTTATGAAGTAATTTAAACCTTATGAATATATCTAGTACTTCCAAGGCTACTAAACTAATCGGTCTTTCAAGACTTGATCTTTTATGATCATGACAATGATATGTAATAATGCACCAACTATGGGCTTCTAGGGTCGAGGCGTTACAACCTCCATCACGTTACCAAATGTATTGGAGAGCTATCTTGGGCTCACCCATCATTGGTTTATCATGTAATCACCCGTATACGCAAAAAATTCCCAAGAACCATAACATAACCATCCGCTGCCTTCAAAATCAAATACAAACCATCCACTGTCAATAATTCCAAATAAAAATCAACATCCTTCCATTCCATAAACAGAGCCTTCACGAGCTCAAACAAGCAATCCATCAATAGCACAATGCCCAAGCACTAGCGCCAAATTCGGAAGCACCCCACCACAAACATGATCTCCTCCATCCACATCTGCAAGAACCCGATGAAGAAGATGGTCCAAGGAGAAAGAAGTCGGGTCTTCTTCACCTAGGACTGGGAGAACCGACATAACCTCAAGGGAAAGTCTCCATTGAAGGAATCCGAGCAGATCAGAGCCTACAATGCCTTTCTAGGTTGAATTCAGACAAATCGCTACCATAGAAGAACCCTCAACGAAGATCCCTGGAAAGAAAGAGGAACTGACGATGAAGAAGGGTACACCGAAAATGAAACCAATGCAAGAAATCCAGCAAATTGTCACACAAAAAAATTCAAAAAACCTGAAAAAATGAAACCATGAAAGCCACTCCCCCATCCATGCTATACCGGGACCAGCGCTGAGACACTCAGGACCGAATCCATCGCCCGCGGCCACCAAGCCCTAATCTGCAATCAAGATGCCTCCACCCGCCAGACCAAAGCCTTCTCCCGCTGAGATGAGACTATGAAAACAACTGATCCACTGAGGATCGACGATGCGGGGACACAGAAGCCGAGCCAACTGAGGCTGGAAGAGGGAAGGGAGAGAAACCTTGGTTGAAACCCTAACGCTCAAGAGAGAGGGTACGCCGCCGCTCCGAGGCTGCAACTCCATTCAAGACTATTTTTTATTAGATGATTAAAAATAATGTTTAAATAGTAAATATCATTATGAATATGAATAAGATTCATCCTATCCATAACAAACATTACTTAAGCAACAAATCATATAAAGGAAAACGAATCAGTTAACACCCAAAATGACGATAATACTAAGATATTATTAACAAATCAATATTAAAAGATCATATATGATATCATATTAATGTATATTATTCTTTTATAATTTAATAACAATTATTTCACCATTATATAGGAGGTTAAACTACCCTCGACCAAGGAAAAGTACAACGTAAGGGTTAATTTCACAATCTCTTCATTATCTGAGGTTGTTTATACGTAATTATATATTAGGGCCTCTTTATCATCCACATCCATGTTTCTTAAAAATGTATTCCAATTTTTTTTACTATTTACTAGACTACGGGTTAAAGTAATTTATACCCTTATTTGACCTTATATGTTTTGAAAGGAATCTTTCCATTGTTTTACAAACAAGTTACTTTATGACCTTTTCGACAAAATTAAGGTAAAAATGTTTTTTTAACTTATACGGTGGGCGCGGCTATTTTACACCGTTATAACATCATCAAAGATTCCCTTACAAGATTATAAGAATATTTTCAAAATAAATGTTTTCTTAAATGATTTCAAAATAGAAAGAGATATTTCTAAAAAAAAGGTTTTGATTTCATCTATGTCAACATCCTTTGATGGATTTTAAGCTTATTTGAAGTTGATTTATTATGATACACAACTTTTATATTGTATTGAAGGTTTTGTGATATGTTTGACTATGGATGTGTTATTTCATACCATTCATTGCTTATAGATAAAGTATTTACATTTCGTATGCTATTTTCAATATGAATTTTTATGTTATGTTTAAACCTTTTCATATGAGGAACGCATTGGACTTAGTTTGTGACGGGTGGAGCCCACTATATACCCTTAATGAATCAGTAGGTCCCATGAGACAAACTAGTGTCTTGGCACAAGGCCTTGAAAAAATCTTATTTGTAGTCTTGGCACAAGGACTTGAATATGTGGTTATGAAAGTCTGGCATTATGCATTCCATCATTAGGAAAGTGGCTATTGATATTTCATGTGATTATTTGACTAGTAGAATATCCATGTGAATAAGTAAATGAAATTATTTGATTTTATCTATTTCATATTATGATGAAGTTCAAGTTTAAAAGTCTTTTTTTTAGTTTTATACATTGCCATAAATTTTTATGCTTATTTATGAAAGCTTCTACTATATTGTTATCCTTACTGAGCATCTGATCTCACCCCTTTCTATGTTTTATTTTTACCAGTATGCGTAGAAGTATATTATGACTGACCTATAGGGATAGTCTCTGGGATCTCAGTGTTGTCTATGGAAATAATGTTGTTGTAGTTTTCCATTTTATGATGTAATGTAAACCTTATGAATGTATTTAGTACTTACAAGGCTACTAAACTAATTGGTCTTTCAAGACTTGATCTTTTGTGATCATGCCAATGATACGTAATAATACACCGACTCTGGTCTTCTGGGGTCAGGGCGTTACATTGAACATAAAATTGGAAACTTTTTGGTTTGTTTTGGGTTGGGGAAGTGTTGGGAAACATCATGTACATAAGAATAATTTTAAGGACACTATGTTGAATCACAATCATGTTATTTTCAGAAGTGAAGGTATAAAAATTTTGAGTATATTTTACATGAATTAGAACTCTTCCTCCAAATTGTTAAGAATTTTTGGCCATGTTTGAAATCAAAGTCCTAATAGGATCCGAGGCTTTATAAAATAAAGACTCTCCTACAGAGGCATATATCATGCTATTATCAATATGTTAATGTACTTTATAAAAATATTGTATCCAAAGTTGTTCACAAATTTGATGGTGGGAGAAACTAAAACACAACATTTTAAACCTTTCCAAATATTGATCCAAAGTTTGTCCTTGAGTTTTTCTAATCCGAAATATTTATTTCCTAATGGTAGGTATTCTAAAAGCGAGGATATTTTTTTCAAAAAACATTATTTTTTAATTCATTAAATTATCTAATAAAATTTGAGTTTAAATAAAAAATATTCTCTAGAATCCTTTTAAAGAAAAAGGAAAAGACCTAAGTTTCATTTAATATCCATTGAATTCTTAATTTTTCATGTTGATAAAAAGGTAATTGAACTCTTGATGATGTTTGTGTAAATAATTTCTAGTAAGACAAATTATTTTTGGAATTTGATTAGGAAACCCAGATTTGATTTCAAAACCAGTTGGTGGATCATGATATTCTATAATATTTTGTTTATTGTATTCCTAATATGAATAAAATCACTATACTATTATATTTTCATCTATGGTTATTTTAGGTTTGAAAATATTTATCCTCGGTGTATTTGTGGTGTATTCACAACTTGAAACTGAGTAATTTATGATAGCTCTATCCCTAGAGTGATAAGTTTGGCCAATTTTAGGATCTAAAGGTAAAAAACTGAGGTTAGACTTTCTGGACATACAAAATAAAATTTAAATAACTTTAGAAACATCCATATTAATAGATAGAATTAATAATTGATATTTTTTTTCATGAAAACTCAATAAAATACTTATCCCCTAATAAATAAAGTGCATTAATTCCTATGGTTTTCTCATAATGATGTTATGACTAAGTTATAAAACCTTCACTTTGTTTTCTATTTTTTCAAAGAAAATACTACATTAGGTGTTTTAGATTATTTGAAAAAAAAATCAATTAAACTAAAACTAATTTTACTAATAGAACTGATAGGTTTAATGTTTTTGTAGAAAATGTAAGTCTATATTAAAATAAAGATGAAAACCATATTTTAAAGGCAAGAACAGTAGATTAATGTTGATATTTTATACACTCCCTCTTTTCCTTGTCTAATTGAATTATATAATTTTATTTCCCAATTCTCACCCAAATACCTCTAAGTGAATGCCTAAAAATACTTAAATACAATATGAATACCTCACTTTGGGTATTGATCCTATTATTAAAGTGATTCAAAAGCTTAAATAAATCTAAGTATTTGAAACTAATTGAACTCACTATACTCAAAAGTGAGACATCATTAAAATGTCTAAATAGAGAGAAACCAATTTACTTAAATAAAATTAATAATAATTTATAATATTTTAGAATAAAAATAATTTTATAAATAAAAATAAATTCTTCACTCAAAAATAAGATTTCCATATAAATATAAAAATATACAATGAAATACATTGACTCTAAAGGGTTTATCCTTGTATCTCCAATACCACATCCACTTGTAATTTTATTCTCACATGACTAAATAAACTCCCATATCCTTCCTCTTACCTTAGCTATAATAGTTATATGTGAATCCTTAAGCCAAAAATAATACAGCCCCTTTAATCATGATCAATTTTGTTCAATCTTATTCAATCCATTGATTGATATTGCATCCCATTTATGGACATGGATTTATTATTCTACAATAATAAAGGGAATATATTTCAAAATTGTTGACCAGCTCTAGATCACTCCTCAAGAACATCCATGAACGTGTAACACTTTTCCACATTCATTTACCATGTGGTGGAAATAGTATTGAATTATTTACATGTAATATCATATGTTATTTTCAAATGGGTTATGAATTTATTGATCTTTATATTCTTATATGATCTATAACCTCTTATTATTCCATTCATCAAAGCCATGTGGCTGAGACATGAGATTTTATGAAATATTACCATGCACAAATTATTTTATTCATGGTAACTCAAAAACTCACAAAGTATAATTTTATAAAAGAGAATATCATACATAAATTCAAATGAGATATAATATCTTATGAAATAGATACAAGGCCTACATGGAAAAATATCACTGGGTCTGGGAAAATTATCTTACGAAATGACAAATATCTTATGGGATTAAAAATTTCCTATATAGATCACAAAATAAATTACGAGATCTAAAAATTTCATACGCGTATCAAAAATTTCTTATAACTGTGGAGAAATATATTATAAGGGATTAAAATGTAATTAAATCTTGGAAAAATCATTTGAGATCAGATTTTTGTCGAAGAAAATTATCATATGGGTGATCCAAAATCTTCTACGTGGATCACAAAAAGTTCTATGGGTAGTGAAAATGTCTTATAAGGATTGATTTCTAGAAATAGAAATTATTCTACATGAATGAAAAATGTATTATGAGACTCAAAAATTCTCTTATGATATTCTAAACTTACATAAAATTTCCAATTTCAAGTTTAAAATTATATTTTAAAAAGAAATCAAAGAATCATAAATAAAATCATTGATTGATAAAATAATTCCAGAAATGATTAAAAAAACTTAAAAACCATGAATTATTTTATTTTCTAAAACGCTCCTAAAATATCCTTGAAAAAAAATGATGAAAATTCCCTTAAAAAGACCAAATGGTGGGGGTGTATTCATTGAAATACACAAGAAAAGATATGAAAATATCATCTATGTCAACCATCATAACACAAAATATACCCAAGTATAAAAGGGAAACATAATAAAAAAAACCTTGAATAAAATTAGAGAACAGAAAAATGGGAGGGAAAATAATTTTTCTAACTATCTAATTAAATTTTTAGCAAAAACTTGACCTCCTGTGAAGCATCATTAATTCCCCATGATTTTGAAAAGTTTAGAAATTTCAAAACATGAGGCTAAAAATCACTAAACCATTAAGGATTAATAACGGAATACAACCCCCAAGGCCTACCCACAAATACTAGGTGAACAACTAGAACTCAATATATATAACTAAAAATAAAACAAAAGTGAACTAACTATCCTAGAAGAAACTAAGTGAATATGGATGTACATGGAATTTTAAATTTCAAGTTTTGAAATAATAAAGTAGATAGTGGATAATGATGACCATGAATTTGTTGAAATTAGGTCCTAAATAATCCCTTGGTATGGGTAGACAATATGCACTCATAATTTCACATTTTCTCATTGTTAGGTACTTCAGATTTCTAAATATGTGAGTAACCCAAAAAAATATTTTAAATATAAAACAATAAATAACCTAATGTTCATGGAAAATTTACCTCTTTATAATTCATAGTAAATGTAACTCTATATAACTATGGAAAATATTCATGCTTAATAGAAATAAATAAATACAAATCAGACTTCCCAGCCCCGAAATAATGTCAATGCATTAGAATATAATTAAGGGACAATAAATAAAATAATTAATGTAAGAATCCAATATTAAATCATAAAATTAATTAATTTACTAATAAATGACCTTAAATTAAAAAACACAACACTAATTTTCTACCCTCTCATTATATCCATCCTTGATATAGTACATGATAAAATTAAAATAAAAACTAAGAGATAATATAAAAAACCTCCCTACATATGGAATCCAAAGAATATCCCCATAGAATTTGATCCTCTAATGAATAGTGTATGCCTCTACTTATAGATAAAACTCTCTAAGAAATATCTCATCTATTTTTCTCACATCCTATTGTATCTTTTAATCAATCTATAAGACTCCAATTCCCTTATATTGGTAGTATAATTCACAAGAATCTTCCCTTTCATATTTCCTTTAAATATGAATCTAATTCATCTAAGAGAGAAGCTCAACCATATTTATTATTTGTTTTATATTTATACTTGATGACATGAACAGTGCTTTATAATGTAAACTTAACTCTTTACAACACTAATTTTCATCGATATACATAGATCATGATTCAAAAACATGAAATCATAGAAAAAACTCCTTCACATTTTCTGGAAAATTTGGTATCTACATTATCATACGACAATAACCATAAGCTTGTGGCATGAACAAAATTACAAAAACATGCAATTCCTCTATTTTTATATTCATGAAGAAAACCGAGACCTTAATGGAACAACCATTTCTAAGAAAAACTACTTGGAACTGCCTCCACCCACTTTTTAGAAAAAACAAACCACCATGATATGAATTGGTTTTCAAAATTATGAAAATTATTCACAGGAATTGTGGTCAAAATGCTAGTGATATAAACCTGGAAAAAATGATATGATTTGTTGAAACATATATACTTAATCATGCCCATCAATTTTATTTAGAGTTCATAGTGAAATATTGACCTTTCTCCCAATATATATGGAATCCCCCGATCTTCTGTGATTTTTTCAAGGTGGTCTAAGTATTTACAGAGCTTCTTGGAGGTGGTATTGAGATCCAAAGGTGGTTGTAATGGTATATTGGTATGCATCATGAATAGTATAATGTGAAACAGATAAGGTGAAGGTTCATTCTAAGGAAGAAGATTCATCTCGTGGATTATAACTATGATGCTTATGTTAAAATTAATAATAAACTCATCTTTGTTATTCCAAATTGGTTTGGAGCTCGACCAGACACTTCTTTTTATATCAGGATGTTGTAGTTGCAACCCATTAAGTCTCTTAGGCATCGAACCATGCAAATGAGAATATCTATGATCCTCTCTTGTGTATCAACCCACACAATATCTACCTCCTTGAAACATTATCTAACACATTCTAATCCTTATGTATGTACTCCTTGCTAGCTAGTGTAATCCCCCTTTTTTCACATATAAATAAAACTACTTTTTCCTTAATATAATTTCCACCCTCAAACACACACCCACAAACACACACACAAACAATTATATATACCTTTTTTCCAAAATTATATTTTAAACACTCATTTCCCATAAATATCAAAAATCAATGTATAATTGGGAAAAAATACTTGATTTTGAATTTAATTTTTAAAAAAATGTATACATGAACTGTAGAAATCAATACCCTTCAATATAAAACCTACACTAAATACTAAAAGGATTTTCTCCATTTCACATCATATTTTATCATATATAAAAACTTATTAAACCATACGTAAAATTAATTTTAGATATCTTCAAAAAATTGAAATCTTTCATTAAATTCACTGTGTATCACATCATATGTAATACCTTGTGAATACCCATCCAAAACTCTTTTGGATTTACTCTTAAACACTTTTAGAGAACATCCCTGAGTCAAAATTAATACTAATTTAGTTAACCAAAAATTGTGACCCCAAAGGCCTTTATAGTGTTGATAATAAATATAATTCTTCATATCTATATATTTTGGTAAAGAGTGGCCTCTAGAAAAGCGTCGGTTCTACTCAAGATACAAAGGGATCTGGCATGATATCCATCAAAAAACATATATCTATACCTATACACCACTTGTATCACATGCCAATGTGAATTCTCATATATTCCATTTTTCTAAGATATCAAGTGACCATGGGATATAGAGTTTTCTAGTCCCATATAGACAACTCTTACATTATTGACTATCTGAGTATAGACTAACCTGTTTGATGAATACATCCAATTTCATTCACATTTATAGATAATAACATCATGTACCCCTCATCCAAATAGATAAGAAAATCATATATACTATATAAGTGTATCTGAACACTCCCTAATTGATCTTAATCAAGGTAATAGATTTCATACTCATCATATGAGAGAAAAAATTCCATCTTGGTTGATATCCAACCAAAGACATGACCAACAACATACCCAGCCACCCCCTTAATTAGCTAGGCCTCAAGGATTGTGTCAGAAAGGTATAAAAGTATGATGATTCTCAAGATACGTATCTCACCAACCATAGGTAGTGGGGAATCTTATATAATCAACACACTAATAATATAACAAAGTTATAGCTTATAAAATTCCATGTCATATACTTAGTGGGTTATCTAGTTCAAAAAACACCTTTTTATACCTCATGAGCATATCTTATATCTCATACAAGAATCCTACCCATTATAACCTTTACATTTCTTTAAAAACTATAATACTCCATACTAGATATCAGTTAGGGATTACTCAAAGTTATACTTTTTGAGTTCAATTATCATTTCATTTCATTAAATGTATATCAATATATACATATATGCAACCAATAAGAAAATATAATAAGATCAAGATTGAAAATTATATGATACATTTTATATAATTAAAAATCTTTTAATATTGCTTAACAAAACCCTAAATTAGCACTTCTCTATCATATCATATATGATATAATATTAGATTAGTCTTATTTATTCTACACTTTCTAGGATTTTTTTATCATATTACATTTAAATGAAATTCCTACCATATCTCCATGTGACTATCTAATAAAACCCACACCCACTAAAATATTTAGCGAGTAACATCTATAAAGAAAGAAAGTTTAAATAATGGTTATATTTAAGAATCATATTCCTAATGTTTATCACCTTAAACATATTTATACTCCTTAACATTAGAATGTCAAATGTTATGATGTTAACATATATAATATACTTAGAACTCTTTATAAGTTTAACATCATCATACTCAGAACCCTTTCCATCAAAATTTTACATGAAATATTTTACATAAATAATGTAACTATTTATAATATTACTTACCAGAACATCCTAAACTATTTTAGGATAAGGTGACAATAAATTTTTATAGTAATTAAATATAAATATTTATATTATATATTACCGCATTATCCAAAAAATCTTAGGACATTAATTTTATTTCATTTTTTATTATGAAAATAATTTAGAAAATAATGACATTAACTTTCTCATATTATATAAATATATCTCATTACATTTTTTTATCATTATATATCCTAAACTATTTTGGATATTAAGTGGAGATAACTTTAGCATAAAACTAGTATAATCTTTAATTTGTCAACTTTAAACTTCTCTAAGTTCAAACATACTCCCAATAATCTCTTGGACTATCATGAAATAAGATAGAAAACTCACCTAAACTATAATAGAATCAGTTTGTACATGGCCTAAAGGGTATTCTTGATCCCCATGGGTTGACAACTAGTGCCTGAGTGCCAAGAATAATAAAGAGAGAGTAATTTGACCACAAGAATAACTCATTCAGACAAAATAGCATATGTAAAAGAATAAATATTAGGTATTACAAACATATAAAAAGTTATAAATTATAGCATGTAGATAGATACATGTCTCAAAATAGTACATCAACACAAATACATCAAATAAAACCATTTATACATCACCCCATAAACTCTATGCGACAAGTGGATCATAAAATACACTAGTTACCACCAACTCCCAAGTCCCACTATTCAAGAATATCCACCTCCACCAACCAATTATTTTCCTATCCTTGGACCTAGAATAAGAAAGCCTACAAATTACCAAAGGAAAAATGTTGTGTGTGAGAAAAAAAACCTAGTATGATCTCACCAAGTGTTTCATAAGAAATCTATAACAATTAAACCATATTTTCCAAACTTTTAATTAAACATGGAATGAAAATATTTTCATAGTTAAAATCAAAACACACTTTTCAAAAAAATTCAATGGATAATATATAATAGTTTTTAAACTATATTTTTATAAAATTAGGTAGATATATGCATCTTTATCTAATAAGGAATGAATAATCTTTTCTATCAAATATACATGAGTAAATTATTTCAATCAATCATTGACATGTATAAATCATTTTCAATAATAAACCTATGGTTAATAGACTTAAGGTTACATTTTTATAGGTATTCTCGAAAATTTTAGTGAAGTATCGATCCATGTGTGAACAAACTCCCAATATCCCAAGAATAGGGGGGGATAAGAGAGAACCCCAAAGAATAAACTCCCCACCCTCAAGATAGTTTAGTTTGCACTATCATCGTCAATCAATTTCCATTTAGAGATAATAAATGCCTAGTGTGTGTTCTTACCACCTAACTACCTAATATTCAGTTTGATTCATGGTAAAGGAAACATTTATGGGGATATTACTCGATTCAATCAATCTCACTCATTTTAAATAATCATTACAAATCATCCCCAAATTGAAGTTACAAAACATGAAATTTCATTTAAAAAACTAATATCTATAGTTTTTATCAAAAATCATTCCTTCCATTTCAAATTATCCTATTTCAAATCTTAAACCATTTAATGACTTTTCATATCATTAAAATCATGATCTGAATCATTCAATTCAAATCAAGTTTATTTTTTAGAAATAAACACTTAATTTTCAAAAGTCAATGTTAAGGGATTTCATTACACACACAATCCCATTTCAAATAAATTATCAAGAGACTCCATTTAGGATTTATAAATAAATTGGAAAATTATTTTAAATTAAATAAGATTCAAAGGTTTCAATTGATAGAGATTTCCTTATGAAACCCTCTACCTCAATATCAACTTCTATGATCACCCAACTCATGATCCACCAATGAATAGTCATTGGTTAGAATGATCAAGGATGAATCCTAGAATCAAAATTCATCAAATAAATATCTAGATCCATAAATGATGTGTGAAAACAACACCCTAAAATATGAAGAGAAAATAGGAAATGAGATCCATGATCAAATTGAGATCACTCATACTAAAAGAGATTCAATGCACCCACTGTCACTTCTATTTATAATGAATCAAGGTTTTAGAGATAAAATCATATATAGAGGTCCTAAAAGGTGTTTTGGGTGGAATAAAATTTAAAGGAGGTGATTTATAATTAAACAAGATATTAAACACAACAAAAATATGATACTACCATACTAAAACCCAACCATGTCGATGGAATCCACCGACTATATAGTGGTTCCTGGAATAATTCCATGGCTATTGGAAGTACCAATAGTTAGATATTGGTATTACTTTAGGAATATAACATAACCATCCTTTCACTAACTGGCTAGTGGCCCTCACCAGTCAGCTGATGGGCCTCTTGTAGCTTTTTCAGCTATAAGAGCATGCCCACTCTTATGATAAAAGACTCAAACACCTCATAACCAATAAAAATAGAATCAACAAGTCTTTTAAAATATTTCACTAGTAGAAAATAAATAAATAAACAATAATCATAACAAAGATGTGATGAAAAAAACTAGGGATTGCCATGAAAATGAAGAAAACCAAGAATAAAACAAGGTTCGTGCCTAAAAAATGGTAACATGATGTTACAATATATCTATAATAAATTATTTCTACCCCTATAAATCCTATCAAGAAGAATCTATTGAAAATATGGAAGAAAACTTCTCTCTCATCAAAGCTTCACACTCCCACATCTTATGAGTATCATAACAATGCTTCTAAAGCACCCAAACCAAGGGGATATATTTTCCACAAATTTTATTTATCTGAGAATCAAAAATCCTAACTGGATGATCTGTTATTGATAAATCAAGTTCCACATCAAGGTCTTATTAGCTCAAGAAGTGATAAGAGTCAGAGGGATACTTCCTAAGTCATGACACATGGAAGATGTTGTGGATAGATGCCATATGTGGTGGAAAATATAAATGGTAATCCACCTTGAAAATATTCTCAGCAACCTCAAACGTTCCAACATATATTAGGGATAAATTTCTATGTTTTCTAAGTCATCAATGACCCAAAAAAAGTGAAACTCTCAAAACACCAGTTCACCAACTGTGAACTGAAAAGCGAATCAAGGATGATGAACATATGATCTATACTGTCTCTGTTCCATTTACATTCTCCAATGAATCAATTGAATATTTACCATCATCTCTTGGTCTAAATTTGGTCTAACCAGGGATGATTTTCCAATATCTAATCAAAATAGAAGATATTTACATGGACATACATACAAGGCCTAAAAGGGTGACATATTTATTGATGACTAATAACTATTATTGCACTAACACTTAGCAAGTCCCACGTGATTAATTCCAATACCCTCAAAAGTCAAGGATGCAATATCGAAGCATATCCTCAAGAATTTTTACAGTCTACTCCATCTAACCATCTTTTGGGGGATGGTACATAGTGCTAAACTTTACTTGGGATCCCATATCCTCATAGAGGCCTCTAAAAAATTGAGAGGTAAACTAGGGATCACTATCAAAAAATATACAGGATAAAACTCCATGTAATTTGATGATATCATTCATATATAGATTTCCTATGTCCTCAACTTTGGTTATACTATTAATGGGGATAAAGTGATCCATTTTCATTAATCAATAAATAACCATGAAAATATCATTCTTTCCTTGATGTGTATGTGACAAACCAACCAAAAAAATACATCGATATCTCATCCAAATTATAAATTGGTACATGAAGTGGTTGAAGAAGACCTGAAGGCTTTTGATTCTTAGATTTAATATATTGAAAAGTATAACAACAAGAAACAAAATCAGTAATGTCCTTTCTCATACCTGGACAACAGAAACAATGCCTTATATCATACAACATCTTCATTTTACTAGAGTGTACCACCCACTGGGAATGATGATAATCCCACATTATAATCTTCTTAGTGGGTAAAGGAATAACAAACTAGTTCCTGATGTAAAGGATACCCTTAGAAGTTAGAGACCATTTTACAATGGTCTCACCACCATATAAAGAACCCATAATTCCTTGCATTTCATCCACAAGTTTCTATTCCTGGAGAATCATCTTGATAAGTGAAGAAGTCAATTAAAAAATCGAAAAAACAACCTCAGCCTCATCCTAAAAGACTCTCAAATAAATATTAGAAAAGATAACCATTGGTTTCTATTTATCATAATATTATTTCACAACATGGGATGGAAGTTTCTTTCTAAAATCATCTACACCAACATTCCTATTACCATGGGTATAAGCAATGTTATATTAAAAATATTTCAGGTACTCCACTTATCACCTCCATCAAATATTCAGATATTTTTCTGAGAATATATAACTCATGGTTTTATTATCAGATTATATGGTAAACCTTTCACTTAAAAGGTAATACCTCCAAATATTTAGAGCATGTATCATAGTTGTGAGTTCGAAATCATCAGTAGGATGGTTCTTCTCATGAGGCCAATTATGATGAGAACCATAAGACACCATGTGATCACCCTATATGAGAAAACAACCCAAATCTGATCCTGATACATCATTTAAGACTACATAGATTTAACTATATTTTGGGAGATTAGACAAGATATTTGAAGTCAAATTAACTTAAAATCATCAAAGGAAGACAGACATTTTGAATTTCATATAAACACTACTCCATTATTACTGAAAGAATTTAAAAGAGGAGAAAAATTTGATAAATCCTTAATAAAATGAAAACAATACCCTACCAAGTCTAAGAAGCTATGAATATCAAAGAAATTCTATGGTCCCTCCAAGGTCATAACTTCTTTCAGCTTCTCAAGATCAATTGAAATAGAATGTTTGGAAACCATGTGTCCTAAGAAATTTACATCCCAAATCTAGAAAATGCATTTAGAGATATTGACATAGAGTCTATGATTTCTCAATATGTCCAAAACTATTCTAAAGTGACATGAATGATCCTCCGTGGTCTTAGAGTAAACCAATATTTCATTCAGAAATACCCCTATCAAATAACTGAGGCACTAATAGAAAATACTATTCATTAACACTATAAACATAGTAGGAGAATTGGTTAGACAAAAAGTGATTATAAGGTACTCATGGTGTTCATAATTTCTCTTTAAAGTGGTCTTAGGAATATTAGAATCATTTATCCTAAGTTAGTGATAACCAAACCAAAGATCAATATTTTCAAAACACTTCAACCCTTTTAGAAGGTCAAAAAATGAAAATATGGGGAAATTGATAATTTTTCTTAACTACGACTCGATTGAGATTTTAGTATTCAACACATAGGTGAAGGGTTCTATTGGAGTTTTTGAAAAAAATCTCTGGTGCTTCACAAGGTAACACATTAGATCGAATGAAGGCTTTATAAATCAATCCATTCAGCATATTTTTTTAACTCCTTCAGTTTTTATTGTTCTATTTGATAAGAAGGAATAAAAATAGGTAGGTTACCTAGTACTAACTCAAAATTAAGCTCCACCACCCTCACTGGTGGAACACTAGAAAATTAAGAAGGAAACAAATTAGAAAACTCATCCAACATTGGAATAAAAACTCTACTCGAATATTCTTTCTCTAATGTAAAATGAAACATGGATATCATCCTACCCAACTTTATAAGAGGAGGTCTAGCTCGACTTGGTCTTATGTCTCATTTTCCTTGAAAAACATAGCACACTCATCAAGGGAAGTAAATAATACCCATAGAAGGTAAAAACTAATATGATATTTATGAGAAATAAGTCATTTCTCTCTGAGAATGAAATCCACAGGTTTTGTGTCTAGAATTAAAAACTCCCAATCATGCTTGAATTCTAAAAAAAAGATATATGTGGGGAATTAGATACACTGCTTTATGTTTCTCCTGATAGGTGTAATAATCTCCATTAGCATGAGATACATAGGAATATTTAATAGTTCCACAATTTGGATATATATTAAGGAATGAGAGGCACTGATATCAAATAAAGTAGTCACCAAAGATGAAAAATGGAAATGTTATATCTCATAGTCATAGGATTCACATCAACATCCCCTAGAGAATCATCCACTACATGAAGAATATTTGGTTCTGATGCCTATGGATATAACCCCTTTTATAGAAGCATCTGACTATTACATAGGTCCTCCTAGTACTATCAAGACTATACCACTATACATAATGGTAAGAAATGGGAAAATCTTGTTAAGTGACTTGAGAATCAACAAAAGATAAAAATATTTAGTGTTTCCATTCAAGCATGATTCGAGTTCCCAAATATTCCACATTGTAAGTAAGTCAATAGTCTTTTAATAGATACTATATAAGATTTGGAAGATGTTTGTTGTTGGTTTCCACCACTAAAGTTCCACCATATGACTTATCCCACTTCCTGTTCCCTTTAAATGGACCACCTGAGCTTCCACTGGGAGTAGGAGGAACACCCATTAAACATGAATTACCATCCAATCGTGTCATTCCCTAAAAACTATATCTATAAAATCAATATATGTGGTAATATTTAGTTAGAAAACATGAGAATATCCTTCTAAAATCTCATAGCTTTCAGATTATCATTTGATACTACCTCATTTATAAAATGCACAAGCTCAGTAAAACAATTTAAATACTAGGACACTATCTAATCATCTTGATTAAGTTTAAGGAACTCTATCAACTTATCCAACACTATAAATAATAGATATAATTTCACTATGAAAAGTTCCCTGAAGTATTTCCACTCTAAGACCAAATTATTCCTAGCTAGAACTATTGAATCCCACAACCTTTATCTAGTCCCTTAAAGTTTAAAGATGACACATTTCATCTTAACTGAATATAGCATCTCTAAAAAATCAATGATTTTCTCAATTTTTTTAAACCAATACTCCACCACTTTAAGATCATTGGTTCTCTATAATGATAGTGGTTTGAGATGAAGAAACTCATATGAATGATCTCTACCACCATCCCACTAAGGTTCTACAGATTGAGAAGGAATTGGTGAAGCTACCTAGACCAAAACTTAGAATATACACAAAATAAACTCCACAAGTTTTTGATCAATTGTAGGGTTCTCTTTTGACGTTTTAGCAATAGTCCCCACTTGAGGTCAATTAAAATGTATTCTTCATGGCATGGTACTACAAAAAATTAATAGATAATAAGGAATACATTAGTCAAGGGACATAGGATCATTAACTAAATCAATCAGAATTAAAATAAGAAACAAAAAAATAGAACTAACCTTTGGAAAAGACTATATTTAGATCAAAAAACTTTTCAAAGACACTTTTCCCAATATCCCATGATGTTATAAGGATTGTTATGATGAAATATATCCATGCACTCACTCGTAACCTACCACTTATGTCATGAAAATCTTATCTCCTGTATAATAAGACATCCCAAACTACATACAGATATTGATAAAATACATGACCTCCTATAATACCAATTTTTCATGAACTGACCCAGATATATTACATCCCAAAACATGTACACCTAGATCTAGTTCTAAAACATGATCTTTACATTTTTCTCTTTGAATCTGATAAATATGTCCCAATTTTAATCCTTTAATACATATAACATCAAACTAAAATATTGGATCACTTATATACCTAAGGAAATTTTAGGTTTAGATGTTTATGGAATTATGAAAAACTCTTACATAAAAACTTGGATTCATAAAGGGATAGTTCATAATAATATATATCATCTCTATATAAGTTCTTAACATATAGTAATCTTCTTAGGAATAACATACATAAAACCCTTCTTCAAAACCTGGGGAAAATGAAACATAATAAGGGTGAGATCAAATTCTTAGTAAGGGTGAACATAACCCTTAATAATTGAATTTTATTAGTGAAAATAAGATGTTCATAGGGGTATGATGATATAATCAAAGTGCATGAGCATAACATAAGAGAATTCATACCCATAAAAATGTGGATCATAAAACATGTGACATGGAATAATGATTTAACGTAATAAAAGAGATATATAAGTCAACAATAATGAACCATTTAAAGTAATATTTAAGTAAAGGATCCATTATAACTTGAAAAAAAGTATAAAAAAATGTTTTTGTATCTTGGAACTCCATTTTAAAACCAATCTTACAAATGTAATTACCTACCCAATAAATTTCAATAATCTCTTAAGAAAGAAATAAATCTGGATAACTTCATCCCTTTACCCAATGCATTGGAGAGTTATATCCAGATCATCTATAATCATGAGATATATTTGTCTCACCTTTCATCATAAAAAATTTCCAAGAACCATAACATAAACACAACAAATTAAATATTATAGTGTAAAAGAACTGGTTTCCATGAAAATCTCTTTTAAACAAACATAATCCATACAAGTAAAGAATAATGATGGTATAATTACAATATATCCCTAGTGTATCACATGTAAAATCTAGGTTTATTGTTGTTGATGAGTATACATACCAAAAAAAGATCATTAAAAACATTCTTGAGGAAAATACACTTTTCACTTTTAAATTCACTTTTAAAAACTAAGAATTAAAAAAATATTACGAAAATATTTTTATTTGAAAATATCGTTAGAAAATTATAAAGGAATATTTAAAGAAAATAATGGTCATGATGGTGATACAATCCATTCATGTCATAAATGTTAAAAACAAACATTCTTTTTAAACTTTTGTAAAGAGAGTCAAAAGTGACCCATGTGGAAAATGTTAAGAATTTTCCTTTAAATACCTTTTAAAGTAAGGTAAATGATTATGTAATATTACTATAGGAAATAATTTTTTTATAAAAGTAATTTATTGAAATCATTTTTGAAAACAAGGATTTGGATCCCTATTTAAAAGAAGATACAAGACTAGTATCACTTATAAAAACAATTTCATAAAGTTTATTTAAATAATAAGGGAAGAAATGGAAACTAAAAATGTAAACCAACTTCATAACCATAGGAGGATAAAATTTTTATGTTTCATGAAAATAAGATCCTATGATCCCACCTAGAGTAAATTTTATCATATTCAATCTAGAAATAAGTTGTGATTACTTCATAAAAATTCTTACCAATTTGGTAACTTTCTAATCTCAATCTCATAAAAGAAATGAATTCAAATGAAAATTTAATTAATATGAATATAAATAAATCCATGATATAAAATCTCAAGGGATATTATATACAACAAATAAAATAATTTAGGCACATGACATAAATGTATGTCCCAAAGAAAGATAATTTTTGACAAATAACCCTTATAAAGATCATATAATTTAATTGAGAATTAATTAATAGAGAGATTTTGTGTAAAAATTTAAATACATACAAAAAAATGTAAATAAAACATAAATCAAACAAAATTAATTTGAAACATAATCATGTAATAATATAATTAATGAATAAATGATATAACCCAATGGAAGAATATTGAATTAAAAAACCCTTACCACATAGTAACTTTCAAGTCAAATCCCCTTGGGTGAAATAATTTTAATTATAAATTAAAATACCATGAATTATGAAGGATTAATTATATAACATGTAAAAGGGAGATATATACACTATATGAAATAAATTGGGGGCATAATATTAAAATATGCCTCAATGAAGGGAAATTGAGTCGAAATCCATGACCTTGAGTCAAGACATACCACTTTTGTCCTTTAACTCCTATATAATATAACTATATCAATTATTTACTTATTTATTAAAATTTTATAGTTTTATTACTTTATCATTAAACCAATTGTTTCATTTATTTCAATGATATATTTAATTACTTAATTAGTTAAATCTGTGTCATGTGTTTTGAGGACATTCAGTTCATAATTGCAAAATGACTTTGATATGTTGAATGTGGTAAAAGTGGTCATTATTTCATCATCTCTATAATAATAATTAAATAATTATAATTTTTATACATTAATTATACTTTTAAAACCAAAAATGAAATATGGTTATGAGAAATGGATTATGTTACAATCATAGAGATGGTAATCTATACATACAGATGAGTAACATTTTAATTTCTCAAAGAGCACAATGTAAAGAAGGAAGGTATCATTTTATCTCACTAGAATGATAATTGTATCATAAATATAATATTATATGTTTTAAAAAACTTATATATGTTGGAGATGGTGCCCTAGAACCAATTTATATGTACTTTATGATAACTAGTATTCATTGTTTTGAATATTAATAAACTCCATATCACATTATAATTATTGTTATAAAAAACATAGCATGTGATAATTTCCTAACAGTAGATTTCACATTGAAAGGTTATAACAATTCTTTACTATGATGAGATCCAATAAGTGCCACAATAATATTCTTAAAAATATTTTCTATAACCAGATGAAATCATTTTAGGGACACAAATGGTATAGTATATAGGGGTGGAGAGTTATAGGAATTTGAGGCACCTTCTCATAGTTTATAAGATTTTTATTAATGAGTAGTATAAGTTTCATGATTCGATGTATTGATGAAAACCATGATAGAATATATTTGTAGTGAGACAAGATACATTGGGTGGATCACAAGTAATATTTCATTAATGAATAATGTGAGAAATAATTTTTCCCTTATATTATTTAATGGAAGTAGATATATCATGAACTTTTATGGAAATGATATTGATTAAATAACTACATGGATATGGTGTTCTATAGGCAAGTTTTAATCTCATAAAATTCAAATAAATACACATTTAACACATAGGTTGAAGGGACATACATGAAACTTTATTGATTATAGATATCACGATAAAGAGATTATATTAAATAGTAATCATCTGTATGTGGTATTATGTATTTGACACATTGCATTATTTCTATATGGGTTCCTTAGCATGTTTCTAGATACTAACCTTGTAATTTAGGCTTCTTCGCTTAATGCCACTGAGAAAGAGGCCTTGAGGGTCGTACACTAAGTGTATGAAGAATCTCAGTTAAATAATAATATTATTTAAAAAGTTGAATAAATATTATTCCCACATTTGGTTTAATAATTATTCATGTTTTATTGATCAGATGTATTCTATCACCAGTTATTCGAGAGAATATTATATGAGTAGAATATTTAATGAATATTTATTTTTTTATTTAGTGAATATAATATATATTTATTTTTCAATGAATAATGCAGTTTTATTTATTTATTAAATACATAGTCATTATTCAAGACCTAATAAATATTATAGAGGAATATCAGACTGATTTTAATGGTCTGGTGAGAAATAATATTTATTTACTATTATTTGAATAAATAATATTTAACTTAATTATAAATTTTGGTGTATATTAAGAAATAATAATAACAATTATTTTATTATAGACATGGGGTTTTATAGGGATTTCAGAAATAATAAAGGGAACAAGTGAAATTATTATTTTCTAACCCTAGTGGTATATAAACCTAATTATATTATTTTTTTAAGAGATCCAATTCATTTTTTATTCACAAAAAGATCTGAAGAGAATCATCTCAAAGCCCTAGAGAGATCCCTCTCTAAGAATGCTCTCAAGAATTGAGATTGATCCTCCTCCACCACCACTCTCAAGTCAAGATAGATAGAAGAGATCCCTTCCTTGAAGTGATTCTTAGGACGATCAAAGATTATTTATGCAATCTTCCAGATCGATTGTGCTTGCACATGGAGATTACTAAAATGAAATTTAAAGGTTCATGGAACACATGTGGATCACCACTAGAGGGAATCTACTATGGATTCCTACAATGAAACAATAGTACGACATTGAGATGTTGGAAGATCCATCAATGAAGAAATAAATTCTCAAAAGGAAATTATTTAATTTCTTAAATTAATTATAAATAATTTTTAATGATCCTACGCTTTGGTTGCAACATTAACTATTTTATATATCTTTGATTCAATTCCATTGATCCTGGAATTTATCATTATATAAATCTAAGATTAATCATTGATCGTGATAAAAATATTAGTTGGGCATGTGTTGTGCACATACCTACATGTGGTATCAGAGGGGTCTCATAATTATTTATAATTATTCAAAGATCATCAATATATTTACACATTTATTATTAGTTTTCAATTATAGTATAATTTCTCTTTAAACTGAATTGTGATATCTAATTTATTACTCTTCATTTATCACAACCAAATTGATTAATTTTATGAATGAAATAAATTCAATAATCTCATCTAGAGGTGCCAAAGAGTCTAGCCAGACAACACAAGAGTACACACCATCTAACCTAGAGGTACACACAATGTACTCATGTTTAATGCAGCCTAAATTAATTCAGAATTAATTCAAACCATGTTAATTTATTACATTCAGTGAATTTAATTACACACCACATGCTGATTGGGCCATCTTGGTTCACGGTTAGTCAAATTACACATCATGTAACTTCCAAACACGATGTATAGTCCTTTAGTCATATACAAGATTTGTATCTTCTTACACGACCTACATGATTGGTGACTATGTAACATAGAGGCCACACACCATGTATCCCATGTACATGTCTTGTCTCTAATATTTTCTATGGAATGGTTAAATGTCGAGTCCCTAGCCACATTCCTCAGATAGATGGTGAGAATAAGACACTACATGTAGCTTCAATGTACAAATTGTGTACTTTTACCAAATTATGAAGAATTAAAAATTAATTTATTATACTATTAAAACCTTATCAATATGTTTTCTATGTGAAAATTAAGTTTAGAGTACATTCCATGTGATGGGTTATATATATAAATGTCTAATTAATTTATACGCAATGTTTGGATCTGCATATCATTTATAATCCATGTTACAGTTATTACTGTACATGCATTGAAGCATAACACACTACTTAAATACCAAGTGTTCCATGTGGCCATTAAGTTTATAGTATATTCCATGAAATTAGATGATAATTTGGGTATTCCACATGTCACAAGAGTAAACAATATACAAGTATAATAAACATTGGGTAGTTCAGACAGGTACTCACCATGTTACCTCAAAGGGATATTTTCTATAAATACTTAATTTTAAATAAATTTATTTAATTATTCTAAAATTATGATGGTTAAGAATCTCAAGAAAATAAAAATGATAATTAATGTAAAATAATTGATTAATTAATGAATATAATTAATTTATTTGAGTGTGATTTATCTTAAATAAGAATGATTATAGTTGAATTATAATTTAACTAAATGCATAATTATTTACATGTATGTGGATGATCATGATCCTAGTCCAGACCTTTTTATGTGATTTGTTTCTTTTAATTTTTTATTAAACTCATTTATTGGCCTACATGTCATCCCTCCTCTCATTATGTAAGGACTTACATGCCCGTGGTTTCTTTCATGTAAACCTCTTAATTAATCCTTTGTTTCCCCTCACCCATGTGTAAGTAAAACATATGTAATAAATGTATATACAAAACTAGTGAAGGTGGTTCAAGGTTGACATGATGTGAAGACAAGCCAAGAGAGATATATAGGTGGATAAGTGGAAAGATTCAACTTGAACCATTAATAGTTCAAGGTGTTTTCCCCATAGGTTGATGGTTAGTTTATCATCCACTAGATATACCAACCATTAGTAAAAGATCATGATCATACCCCTTTATTATTTTATTTCGTTCAAGTTTCATGGTTATTTAATTATGGATGTTTTTTCATGATCACATGAATTATTGAATTAATAATAATGTGATATAGAACTAAAATAAACTTAATTATGCATAAATATTATCTAATACACGGTGAATCACTTTAGTAAATCCACTTAGTACTAAATATAATTTTATAAAGATAATAATTGGAAATTTAAGCATAAAAGATTAAATCCCTCAATTATATATATTAATTCGGTATATCCTTCCACTACTTAAGTTAAAATCAAACCATAGTTCAAAGTGATTGACTGGCCAAATTTTGGGTGATTTCAATTATTTGTGAATTATAACATGATGTTTTGGGTTGAATTAACTTATTTCACATAAAGGGTTGATAGGAAAAGAAGGAATTGGTATAACTGAGAGAAAAAGTTAGTGTAAATCCTTTTTAAGGATTTTAGGATTGGGGTGTCCACTCAAAAAATCAAGGTACTGTGAGTTAGTACATTGGGAATTTGGAATGCCTATATAAAAACCTTCAAATTTCACGACTGGATAAAGTCTGGGTGATGAGAAGGGGAATATGGATCCTTTCCTCTATAATATTCATACAAAAAGATATTTAGAAGCCAATAGTGAGGGATATTGGGTTTAAATAAAATAGTGGGAGATTAATAAATATAATATTTATTTAGTTGTCTAAATTTTATCAGATAATGTACTAAAATTATGATCATCTTATTTGTTGAAATAGTAATAAAAATTACTTCAAACATATCACTATAATCCATAATTTAGAAGGATAACCTTCTCACTAGCACAAATTTCCATGAGTGGAAAAGGAAGAATAAGGATATGGCCCCCAAGATTCATAAAAAGTCTAAAGCTCTAGATCACCATCCATCCAAGAAGTGGAAGATCCAGTGAAATATAAAGGAAAAGTAAGACTTATATTTTTCATGTGGCAAGCAAGGCCACTGGAAGATAAACTACACCCAGAATCAAGGGGAAGATAAAGGTGAATTTGTTATCCAGTGTAATATTTCAATATCTTCACATTGGATATTAGATATGGATTCTGGTTCTCACATCTATATCCAAATGAAGAAACAAAGTAGATTATGATAGATTACTAGAGGATAGGTGAATTTTCAAGCTACCGATGGTTTAAGGATGGTTGTTCTAGCCATGGGAGACTACCACCATCCATTTATAATAGAAATGATATTGGTTTTAAGAGATTTTTATTATGTACCAACTATTACCATGAACATAATTTCCATATCCTTCCTAGATACATATGGTTTTATTCACAATTTTGGAAATAAAAATTGTTTTCTATTATAAATACAACATATGTTATGGTGTGGAACATTTAAATAATGGTCTTTATTTATTAAATTATGAAAACCAAGTATTGGAAGAAGATAGAGAATCATGTTCACATTACTCATATAACACCCAACTATTACATCACTATCTTGGTTATGTAAATGAGAAGTGTTTGAAAAAGACCAACTATTACATCACCATCTTGGTTATTTAGACTCTTTTGAACTAAAACCACATAAAATATTTCATGATTTTTTACAAGAAAAAATGACCAAACTACATTTTAGTGGATAGGGTGAAAGGGCCATAGAGATTTTAGGACTGATAGACACTAATGTGTGTAGACCATTTCCTATAGAAGTTATAGGAGGGTATTTTTAATTCATAACTTTTACTTATGGATTGAGTAGATATGTATATTTCTACTTAATGAGGAATAAGTATGATACTTTTGAGAAATTAAAAGAATTCAAGAATGAAGTATAGAATAAACTTAGAAAGAAGATAAATAATATTTGACATGATTGAGGTGGTGAATATATTAACTAAGAGTTTATCAAATTTATATGGGAGTTTTGGATTCTATCTCAAATAACTCCACCTTACACACCATAATGGAATAATTTTAGTGAAAGTAATAACTGTACCTTGTAAGACATGGTAAGGTTGATGGCAAGTCATAAAGATCTTTCATTATCCTTTCAGGGATATGCATTACAAACTAAGAATTATACACTAAAACAAGTACTAAGTAAAGTGGAAAAAATAATTTCCTTTGAGTTATAAAGTAGAAATAAACCCATTTTTCATACACATGTATGAGGTTTTGAGACATTTATTATGGACTTTTTAGGAAACAAAATAGTACCCTAGAGCACAAAGTGTATCTTTATCTGGTATCCTAAGAAAACAATGGGATACTACCTATACAAATCCTCAGATAATAAAGTGAATGTCGCTAAACAATCCATATTTTTTGAGAGGGTTTACATCCTCAAAAGGATAGTGGGATTAATATTGACTCTGATGAAGTTGACGCTCAAGATAAATAAGAGATAGTACAAGAACATATTCCCAAGGTCCCCATAGAAAAAGTAGTCCCTAAAAATCAATTACTATGTAATATCATTAGAGAGGTAAGAGAACCAGAGAGATATCATTTTCTAGTAACTAAAGATGGTGAATCATTATTAGCTGAAATTTATGAACCTATATCCTATAAATAGGTAGCATAGGGATAATAAGATCAAGATGACAAGAAATCATGAATTCTAAAATGGATTCCTTATATCAGAACCAGGTTTGGATTCTGGTTGATGCTCTAGTTAATATAAATCCTGTAGGGTAAAAATGGGTGATAAAAAATAATTTTATTGAATATTTTATTGATAATAACTGATATAATTTTATCTCATTGTGGTAACTATGTTCATTTATTGAATATTTTGGATTAGATCATTCATTTGAAAATTTGATGAAAATTCCAGTTTTACCCTTTAAAAATTAACTCTAGTATTTTGAACATAAATCATTTTATTTAAATTATTTGAAATTACTATTTTTTAAATGTGATACTAACTTAATTTATACAACTTTTATTCAGGACATCTGAGTTAAATCTTTCATTTAGTTGGTCAAAATGTGCCATGAATTCAAAAATGGGATGGACTCACCTGATTAGACATTGGTTCTATATTTTGTCCATAAATTCTTAATCCTTTCTTGGATTAGAACCAAATTTTGAGAAGATATCTAGGAATCACTTTCTCACAAATAATAGTTCTGGATGGAGATTTCATTCATGATTTTTGTGGTCAAATGAGCGGTGAAAGTTGGATTAAAATATTTGACCGAGATTCCCCATTCACACTTGAAACCACTTTGAACCTAGCCTCTCCTCCACTATAGTAAATGTTTTTTATCTTATTTGGAGGGGTTGGGATGTGAATTAGGAGATTTAAGGAAGAGTATAGTTGGTTTCACTGAAATTCTCCAACCATTGTAAGAGGGGTAGCTCTTGAAGTAGGGATCCCCTCATCAATGTCGTCTTCTCTTCTTCATGTGGTAATGTTTGCATTTGTGTAATAAAATTTTTTCTTCTTCTTTTATTTATTATATTTTCTTATTTTTTGTTCAAATTTATTTTTCTCTTAATATTTATAATTGGACTGTAATCAAGAGTTTAAATTAGATTAGGTTTTTCCCTCTCTAATCCTTTGCAAATGAAAAACGTTTCTATGATGACTACACCACCCATAGAAGAGTAGTTCTTTTTAGTAATTGATAAAACTCTAACCTCATTTATTAATTTATTTTGAATCAATGAGATAATTTAATTCACATAATATAATATATTAATTTAGTTTTTATTTTAAATGAAACTAAGAAAGCAATTGAACAATAAACACAAATCACGCTAGGTCGAGAATTGTGTGAATTGTGAGAGTGCAAACTTAATTGGTAATTCAAAAAAAACGAGATCAATTTGTAGTTTTCAAATATAATCCCTAAACTCAATTAATTCTAATTTATAGATAGGAAATGTGCCTTAATTTACCACTAACCATAATATAACCTTAGAACATCAATCAAAGCAGGGTGCTGCGATTTCATGTTCCGAAGTTAGCATAGGGTTAAATTCACTTAATCTTTATGTTAAAGTTAATTCTAATAGGGTTATAGATTTAAAAAAATGAGGGATCATAATTAAGTGGATATTAATTTAAATTATAATGATTAATAAATGATTTAATAGGTATAGTTATATCAATTACACTTTCTAAAAATTGTTTTATAAAAAACATCTTCTCGTTGTGCTTTGTTAATCAACTTTTATTTCAAGAAAAAAAACTAAAAAAAAATGAAATTTTCTTCTAGAATAATAATTATTTTATAAATATCAGCCACCCATTTTTTAAGTGGTGTGTTTTTATTATTTTATTTCATTTTCAAAGTACCTTTATTAAGTTGTTTTAATTACTGCCTCTTGAAGACGACCTAGGTCAGCCACCCTGCTGTACCTAAATAACCCCAAACTAAATATCATTTGAGAGTGACCAGGACAATTCCTTTAAAATTGGTGCTATTTCTAGGGAGGCAAGTAATTATTTCAACCAATTAGAGGTATTTATTCTATTTTACATTTTATTCTTTTCCTATCTTCTTTCTTTCTTCTTTACTCAATCTGAATTTTTCTTCTTATTTTATTTTATTCTACTTATTTTTAGACCATCAAATAAAACTTCCCATTTCTATTTTACTGTGGTCCACTTTTCTTCTTTTCATTTTAATTTGATTTATGACATGAACTAATCCTGAGGATTTCTTAGATCTCAACCTTGAGATTGAATGTAGACTTCGAGCTCGAATCAGACATTCTCAGTTTAAGGGAAGTTTCAACATTCAACCAGTTGGAGAATTACTCCACTCCAAGAATATTGAAATTGAAACACTTATAATTACAACTTAAAATAAGAAAAAATGTCTAAAAATAATGGAGATGAGCTTAATATAACCATTCAAGGGTTTGTTTCACCATATATTAACTATCAATAAAATTTTATTACATAACCAAACCTTGAATCAGACTTTGAGGTGAAATCTGGGTTAATTCACCTTCTTCAAAAAATTCATGGACTATCTGGTGAGGATCCAAATAAACATTTAAAATAATTTAATGTGGTATTATCAAACTTAAAACCAAGAATTTTTTCTGAAGATAAAATAAAACTAAGATCATTCCCATTCTCACTTGATGGAGATGCAAAATATTGGATGTATTATTTACTACCTAAAGATGTAACTTGTTGGAACGATTTGAAACATCTTTTCTTGTAGATATTTTTTCCAGAATAAAGGACCACTTCTATTCGTAAGGAGATCTCTGGAATCAAGAAAGCACAAGGGGATTCAATGTATGAGTACTAAGAGTAATTAAAGAAGTTGTGTGCAAGCTGCCCACATCACCAAATCAGTGAGAAACTCCTCATCTAGTTATTCTATGAAGGTCTCACACCTATGGAGAGGATCATGGTGGATGTCGCAGCTGGAGGGGAATTGGATGACAAAATACCAGTAGATGCACGTGTATTGATCGAAAAGATGGCAAAAAACTCCCAACAATTTGGCGATCTAGGTACCCCACATGTTATAGGTGTACATCAGGTAAGTTCATCTTATCTTGAAAGTAAATTGATTGATCTCAAGTTGGATGAATTTAAAACTATGGTGAGACATATTTCTTCAGAAAAAAAGACACCCCAACCCCCTCCTTAAAGGCCTTATGTCATTTTCACTGATACAAGCCACCCAACTGATTGTTTCCCCCAACTACAAGAAACAGAAGATTTTTTAGTAGTGTTTCCTAGGTGACCATATCAGCAGAAAAAAAAACATACCCTTAAAATAATCTTGATTCCCTTGCACCAACATAAAACCAAGGGTGTAAGGATCAATATGACATGAGGTATGCATCTGGACAACAACAAAGTCCCCCATTTTATCAAAACTTCCAGCAGCATCCACCTTACCAACAAGGTTTCCAAAAAACCCCAAAGGTGACTTGAAGCTCAAGCATCAATACATCAACAAAAAGGGAATTATAAAATAAAGGTAGATTCTAATACTAAAGATATTTTGAAAAAAATTGTTCTTAATCAATATAATGAGCTGAAGAGTCAAGGTTAGGAGCTAAGAGAGTTGAAGACTCAAATGATTCAGATTTCCACTGCCCTCCCTAAACTGGTAAGTAAGAATTATGGAATCCTACATTCCCAACCTACTCCAAATCCCAAGGGTGATGTCAGTTCCATCACATTGAGAAGTGGGAAGAAAACAACTGATACATCTGCACCTATCATTCCACCAGGATTCACTTCAACTCTAGAGAAGCCCCATTCAAAACCAGTTGATGAGAAACCCAAGGAGAAATATAAAGGTAAGAAAAAGATTAATAATGTTCCTCCTAAACCCCTTCCATTTCCAAATAGAGTTGTACAAACCAAGAATATGGCTGAATATATAATGAAAAAAAATGTTTTGGAGACATTCAAGCATGTGGAGATCAACATCCCTCTACTTGAATCCATCAAGAAAATACCAAGGCATGAAAAATTCTTAAGAGGAACTTTGTACCAATTGAAGAGGGATCAAGGGAAATTAAGGGATCAATCTTGTAAGGAATTTTTTATCACTCATTACACCAAATCTAGAAATGCCAACAAAGTGCAAGGATCCCAGGACATTCACCATCCCATGCACCATAGAGGAGTTACACTTTTCTGTTACTTTATGTGATTTATGAGCTTCCATAAATTCAATTACTCACTCTTTTTTTCTACTTTATAGGTTGGTGAGTTAAAGTTGGTGAGAGCAGTGGTGCAGTTGGAGAATAGAGCTATGGAATATCCAGCGGGGGTCCTTGAGGATGTACTTGTTTGGGTAAGAGACATAATCTTTCTAGAAGATTTATATGTTCTTAACATGGAGGATGACCAGGTAAGTTCTCATGCTCCCATTATCTTAGGTAGGACCTTCCTCAAAACTACAAAAACTATCATAAATTTTCATGAGGGTACCCTTTCCATGAAGTTTCGAGATGAAGTTATGATATTTAATGTCATGGAATCCATGAAGTACCCCTTAGAAGACCATTCTGTTTTTTTATCTCCCATTTTGAACCACCAAGTAAAAACCCCATGGAATTTTATTGTCCTATTCTTAGGGAGATTATGAGCTTTGGTTATATTTTGATGTCTAAGAGCAATTCCACACCCATTTCTAATGAACAATACTCTCTTAGATTCAATTTCTAAATGGATTCATATTATGATTTTGATCACATGAACTCTGATTATGACATGTCTGTTGAGTATGCTGATGGATTTGATAAACTATTCTCTAATTTTGATGATGTTTATTCTGATACTAATTCTCTTTGTGCTCATATTTCAGTTCCTTCACTATGTCCATCCATAAAACACCCTCTATTTTGGAAATCAATCCATTTCCACTTAATCTCAAATACTCATACTTGTTGGGTGGTAAAAGATTACCTCTTATCATTACTAATAATCTCTCTTTTTAACATGAAGAAAAACTTTTGACACTTTTGAGGGAGAACATCAGGGAAATTGGGTGGACCTTGGGTGACATATCAAGTGTTATCCATTTTCATGCATAGGATTATTTTGGAGGATGGGGCTAAATTGGTTAGGCAGCCACAAAAGAGACTCAATCCAACCCTTCTGGAAGTTGTTAACAAAAGGTTAAAAAATTGCTCAAGGCAGGTATAATTTATCCCATTTCAGATTCTCAATGGGTGATTCCTATTCAGGTTGTACGTTAGAAAAGTGGTGTTACTATTGATAAAAATGATAATGAGGAGTTAGTTCCAATGAGGGTTCAAAACAATTGGTGTGTGTGTATTGATTATATGAAACTAAATCAGTCCACTCACAATGACCATTTCCCCTCCCATTTATTGATCAAATGCTTGAGAGACTAGCTGGGACAACAAACTATTGTTTCTTGAATGGATTTTCTAGATATTTTCAATTTTTTATTGATCCATTGGATCAAAATAAGACAACATTAACTTGTCCATTCTGTACATTTTCCTATCGAAGGATGCCATTTGGACTTTGCAATTCCCCAGGTACCTTCCAGAGATGCATGGTGAGTATTTTTTTTTCTGATTTTATTAAGACCTGCATGGAGGTATTTATGGATGATTTTATATTGTATGGGTCCTCATTTGATGAATGTATAAGTAGTTTGAGAAAGGTTTTGAATCATTTTATTGAGAAGAATCTGGTCTTGAACTTTGAAAAGTGTCATTTCATGGTAGATCATGACATTGTGTTAGGTCATATAGTGTCAAAACATGGGATAGAGGTCGATATATCTAAGGTAGATATCATTTAATCCCTATCCTATCCTTTGTTTGTGCGTGATGTTAGATCTTTCCTAGGGAATGAAGGTTTTTATTGGTTCTTCATCCAAGATTTTAGTAAGATTGCTCTTCCTTTGTCATGGTTACTTCAAAATTATTCTGATTTTGTGTTTAATGATTCTTACAGGGTAGCATTTGATGAGCTGAAGAAGTGTCTGACCACTCTACTGATCATACGACCCCCATAATGAGAAATTCCTTTTGAGTTTATGTGTGACACATCCAACTTTGTAGTTGGATCTGTCTTATCATAGAGGGTGGAGGGATGTTCACATGTGATTTTCTATGCATCAAGGACCTTGGATTCAGCCCAATTAAACTACACTACCACTGAAAAAGAGTTTATTTCCATCATATTTTCTTTATATAAGTTTCATTCATATTTATTGGGGTCTAAAGTAGTTGTTTTTTGTGACCATGCAGCTTTGAGGTACCTTTTGATGAGGCCAGATGCAAATCCCAGACTTATCCGATGGATGTTCCTTCTTCAAGAATTTGATATTGGATTAAAGGATAAGAAGGGGTAAGAAAACATGATGGAGGACCACATGAGTAGGATTACTCACACATGAGAGTATAAAACCTTGTACCAAGTACCACTTTGGAACACTTTTCCTAATAAGCATCTTTATTCCATCTCAGGTACGCATCCTTGGTATGCTGATTTAGGGAATTGCCTTATTGTATCTAAAATCCCTGAAAATTTAAAGAAACATATAGTAAAAAAGTTAATGAGTGAGTCTACGTTTTATGTGTGGGATGATCCCTACTTATGGCACATGTGTAGTGACCATGTTATTAGGAGGTGTGTTCCTGATCATGAGTTTGAGTCTGTTCTGCAATTTTTTCATACAGTTGCTTTTGGTGGACACTTTGTCCATGAACAGGCAGATTGGAAAGTCTTATACTCTAGATTATATTGGCCTATATCATTCCATGATTCCCATGTGTTTTATTAGTCATGCTCTAATTTCCAACACACTGGGAAAATTTCTAGGAGACATGAGATGCCCCAAAAATCCATTATATTCTGTGATATTTTTGATGTATGAGGCATCGATTTTATGGGAACATTTCTTAGTTCATTTGTTTTTTTATATATTTTGGTTGTTGTTGATTATGTGAGTAAATGGGTGGAGTCTGAGGCCACCAGGATTGATGATTATTATATTGTAGTGTACTTTTTCAAGACACATATTTTTTGTAGGTTTGGAGTACCAAAGGCCATCATCAGTGACCAAGGGTCACACTTCTGCCATCATAATTTGTCTTCCATCCTTTATCAGTATGGGGTGACACAAAAAAAATCAACACCATACCCCTCGAAAACAAATGGACAGGCTGAGTTTTCAAATCTTGTGTTGAAACAAATTTTGGAGAAAATTGTGCATCCAAATAGGAAGGATTGGAGCAATCAATTGGATGATGCATCGTGGGATTATAAGATAACATATAGGACACCAATCAGTATGTCCCCATTTTGGATTTTTTTGGGAATGTGTGGCATCTCCCTGTGGAAGTTGAGCATCGAGCTTATTGGGCTATATAAAAATGGAACATGGATTTGGCCCATGTTGGAATTCAAAGGAAGCTGCAAATTCAAGAGTTTGAAGAGATTCAATTGTCTTCATATGAGAACTCGAGGCTCTACAAGGAAATAACAAATCTGATCATTATAGAATGATCTAAAAAAGGGAGTTTCATGTTGGAGAGAAAGTCCTTCTCTATAGCTCATGACTGAATATAATGCCTGGTAAGTTGTGTTCCAGATGGTTAGGTCCTTTTATTATATCTAATTTGTTTCCTTATGGTGTAGTGGAGATCGCACAAGAGGACACTGGAAGGAGCTTTATAGTCAACGGGAAAGGTTTGAAGAAATACATTGAGGGACTTCCAACTGATGTAGTGTATTTTATCACACTACATGACCCCATCATCACTTGAGCATATCGGGCTATTCCTAACCCTTTAACTTTTATATTCTTTATCCTATTTAAAATTATACATTTCATCTCATAGGTTCACATTGAGGACAATGCAATATTTTAAGCATGAGGGAGTGGACAACATTTTGGGGTAGATATTTAGGATTTTCATTTCTGTGTTTTTTGTGTATTTTTTATTAAGGTTTTGGTCAAAATTAAAAAAAAACAAATAAAATATATATATATAAAATAAATATACCATGTAACATTCTCATCTGGAACATATGGAAAATGCATGTTTTCAAATTTCAATGGTATAATTATAAGCATGAGTAAGATTTCATCATCAAGGGTTGATTTTTATAAAATTTAAGTCATCGATGATATGAATGGTTGTGTCATTATAAAACATTTTAGATTTTGACATCATTATTTATGATATTTGTTCATAGTAAATTGTGTCATTGATTTGTCCACACAAATTTTCACTCAACCATGAATTGTGAAATATTTCCTACTCAATTGAAGGTATAGTCAAGTTAGGTAAAAAAATTCATTGGTTGATACATACATTCATTTCTCTTCTGATCAGTTTCATTACTACCAAATTGACCTAGGCGTGTGTACCTGTTATCCAACTGTTGTGCGCCCTCAAAAAAATATGGGTTGTGTCTTGGATATGTCAAAAACCACTCTTCATCGACCTTCGATCTTGTTATAACTATTACAATTAGTGTCATGAGGATATCAAACACGAGTTGATAGTTGAGTGTGAGATTTGTTCCTAGTAAAACTTAAAAAAACAAAATAATAATAATAATAAATGACGAGAGTGATAAAATGTATAACATATGGGGATATCTAGGTCAGGAGCTTAAGTTTTGACTTTCGGTAATTCTTAAGTGAGTGGGTCTTGAAATTCGATTGCAAAGGAATGTAGAATAGGATCAGTGAATTAAACCAGGTAACAAGAATTCTTTTACTAGACCTGAATATACTGAATAAAGGGTGTATTTAAGAGCTTGGAATGGTTGGCACACACACGTGGAGAATTAGTGGCATGGTAGACCCATGAATTGTTTCTCTATGATTAGTATTATGAATCTCATTGGATTTTTTGACACAATTTATGATACAATGGATTTAAAATTTATTGATATTGACTCTTAATGGGATTCTTACTTTGCCTATATTTTCACTATGTATTGAGAAATTTGAATAAGCATATCTTATCACAATTTTTTCGAATACGTGATATGAGGTTTTTCCCATGAGTGAAAAAGGGTAAGTGTGGGGGAGTTGATAAAACACAATTTTGTTGAATATTTTATTTCTAATAACTTATATAATTTCCTCACATTGTGGTAACTATGTTCATTTATAAAATATTTGGGATTAGATCATTCATTTGAAAATTTGATGAAAATTCCAGTTTTACCCTTTTAAATTTCACTGTAGTATTTATAAAATAAATAATTTTATTTAAATTATTTGAACTTAATATTTTTAATTTTTTTTTCTAACTTAATTTTATATAACTTTTATTTATGAAATCTGAGTTAAATCAAGCATTTGGTTGGTGTAAATGAGACATGAAGTCAAAAATGGTCTGCACTCTCCAGATTAGACATTGGTTATGTATTTGGGCCATTAATTATTCATAAGTGCTTGTATTAGGCCCCAAAATGGAGATTATATTGAGAAATCATTTCCAAAAAAATCATCCTTTAGGAAGGAGAGCTGGTTCACACGTTTTGGTGGTTAAAAGGGCAGTGCATGTCAGATTAAAATATTTGGACGAGAGTCCCCATTCACACTTGAAACCACTTTAAACCTAGCCTCCCCTCCACTATATAAATTGGTGTTTTTATCATTTGGAGGGGTTGGGGCGTTCATTAGGAGATTTAAGTCAATGGATAATTTGTTTCACTTAAATTCTCCAACCATTGTAAGAGGGTTAGCTCTTGAAGCAAGGATCCCCTCTTTAAATCCTTCTTCTCTTCTTCATGTTGTAATGTTTGCATTTTTGTAATAAACTTACTTGATCTTATTCTATTTGTTATATTTTATTCTATTTTGTTCAAATTTATTGTTATATTAATATTACTAATTGGTCTGGAGTCAACAGTAGAAACAACATTGGGTTCTACCCTCTCTAAACCTTTGCAAATGCAAAACGTTTCTACGATGACTACATCGCCCATGGGAGAGTAGTTCTTTTTAGTAATCAATCTACCTCTAAACTAATTAATTAATTTATTTTGAATTAATGAAATAATTTAATTCAAATAATATGATCTATTAATAGATTTTTTTTTAATTTAAATGAAACTAATAAAGAAATTGAACAATAAACACAAATCACGTGAGGTCAAGAATTGTGTGAATTGTCTGAGTGCGAACTTAATTGGTAATTCAAAACCACACAAGATAAATTTTTAGTGTTCAAATATAATCCCTAAACTCAATTAATTCAAATTTCTTGAGAGTAAATGTGCCTTAATTTACCACTGACCATAAGCTAACCTTATAACATCAATCAAAGCAGGGTGTTGCGATTGCATATTCTGAAGTTAGCCTAGGGTTAAATTCACTTCATCTTTATGGTAATGTTAATTCTTTTAGGGTTTGGGATTTAAAAAATTAAGTGATCATAATTAAAGGGATATTAATTTAAATGATAATTATTAATAAATAATTTAATAGGTAGAGTTAGATCAATTACACTTTCTAAAAATATTTTTCTAAAAAAACATCTTCTCATTGTGCTTTGTTAATCAACTTTTATTTAAAAAAAACTAAAAAAATTCAATTTTCTTCTATCATACTTCTTATTCTACTTTTATAAATATAAAAAAAAACCCACATCCTTTTTTTGTGGTGTGTTTCTATTATATTATTTTATTTTTAAAGTACCTTTATGAAGTTGTTTTAATCACTGCCTCTTGAGAGACGACCTAGGCCAGCCACCCTGCTACACCTAAATAACCCCAAACTAAATATCATTTGAGAGTTCCCACTACAATGACTTTAAATGGGAATTTAAGAGAAAACTAGACATTATAGGTAAATTAAATACCTATAAATCAAGGATAGTGGATAAAGGGTTTAAATAATGTTGAGAAATTGACTATGATGAAACCTTTTAACTTGTTTCCTTGTTTAAATCAATTAGAATTATAATTTATATAGTAGCTTACCATAAATATGAAATTTGGATGATGGGTATCAAAACAACTTTCCTTAATGGGAAGCTTCAAGATTATTTCTACATGATAAAACTAGAAGGGTTTGTGACACCAGGTGATGATAAAAGGATATTTTAGTTGTAAATATCCATTTATGGATTGAATCAAGCATCTAGGTCATGGAATTTTCGATTCGATGAAGCTATACAAGAATTTTTTTTCATTATCCAAATAGCATATGTTGATGACATATTACTTATTGTAAATGAAATACCAATCTTACAGTCTGTTAAGGACTAGTTAAAAAAGTGTTTCTCTATGATAGACTTAGGTGGAACAACCTATATTCTAGGGATCAATATTATTTGTGATATATCCAAGAGGATACATGGGATAAGTCAAAGTACATACATTGACCCGATACTAAAGAGATTTAGTATGGGAAATACAAGATGGTATTGGTTCTAGTGTCACATGGTATACATCTTTCAAAGAAAACATGTCCTTAGACTGAATAGGAGAAAGAGAGAATGAGTAAGATTTCACACACTACAGTGATAAGATCAATCATGTATACCATTTCATGTATTAGACTTGATGTTTCCTATGAATTAAGAAAGATATGCATATATAAAGCTAATATAGGAGAACAAAATTGGTCTTCTGCTAAAGATATCCTTATGTATCTGATAAGAACGAAGGATATGTTACTAGTGTATAAAGGAGATAAAGAGCTAGTCATCAGGGGTTATAATGATGGTTTTTTTAAAAATTATCAGAATGATATGAAGTCATAGTCAAGATATGTTTTATATCTCAATAGAGGAGTTGTGAGTTGGAAGAGTTCAAAGTAGCTAGTTATCACAGATTCTATAGCAGAGTCTAAGTATATAATGACCTTGATTCAACCAAGGAATATTTTTCGATACAAAACTTTTTAATCGAGATTTATGTTATACCTATAAGTAAATACCCTATCACATTCTATTATGATAATACTAAAATGAAGACTCTCCCAAAAGATACAAGTTCACACCAACAGACAAAGAACATACTCTAGATGTATCAAATCTTGAGGGTTTTTTCTTAGAGGGAAGAATTTATAGTAAGAATAGGTCCAATATAATAAAACATGGATGAACCCTTGGCTAAATGCCTATCTCACCATAATCCTGAGAATCATGTGAGATTGAGAAGACCAAAGGTTTTTAGTAGTTGGATCTAGCTCAAGTAAGATTCTTTCAGAGTTGGTTCCCAAGAACCAACTTATGCGTACATTATGAAATCCTATATCCATTGATTTGAATATTAATAAACTCATTATAAAATCATAATGTTTCTTCAATATAACATAGTATGTGAAAATTTATTAAGAGTATATATCATATTGAAAGGTCATATCAGTTCACCTCTATAATGGGAACCCAAAAGGGACACAACATTATTATAAAATATATGTTCTATAGCGAGATGAAATAATTTGAGTGAAAAAATTATATAGGCTATCAGGGGTGGAGACTCATAGGAAATTGAGGAACCTTATCCTGGTGTACACCCTTGGTAATTTCTAGTATAATAAATTATAAGAATGAGAACCACTAGTAATAAATCCACACTTATATGTGTCACTGGATGTTTCTATCTGCAGACATGTGTATTGATAATTAGACATTAATATTATTATTAATGAGTATTTTAAGTTTTGTACTTTGATCTATTGATGAAAACCATGACGATATATGTTCATAGTGAAGTAAGATATGTTGGGTGCATTATGAGTAATTTTTTTATTACTGAATAATGAGAGAAAGGATTTTTCCTTTCTATTAGTTAATAGAAGTTGATATCTATGGACCTTTATGGAAATGATATAGCCTAAATAAATCCATGGCCATGGTGTTCTATTGAAAAGTTTAATTTCTAAAAATCCAAAGAAATAGACATTGAGCATATAGGTTGATATCACCAACATGCAGCCTTCTGGATTGGATATATCATGATAAAGGGATAATATTACATAGTAAGCATCTGTATGTGGTATTATGTCATTACAATATTAAATTAGTTCTCTATTGGTTCCGTTTTGTGTTTCTAGATACTATCCTTGTAATTCAGGATTCTTTTCCTAATTCCATTGAGTAAGAGGCTTAGAGGGCCACACACTAAGTGTATCTTGAATCTTAGTTAAATAATAATAATATTTAACAAGTTGAATAAATATTATTCTCATATGTTGTTTAATAATTATTGATGTTTACTTGATCACATATATTCCATCACTAGTTATTAAAGATAATATTATGTGAGAAGAATATTTAATAAATATTTATTTTATATTTATTGAATATAATATTTATTTATTTATTGGAGAATAACAAAGTGAAATTGATTTATTAAATAAATATTAATTATTTAAGGGCTGATAAATATTGAAGAGGAATGGAGGAATGAGTTTAATGGTCTAGTGAGAAATAATATTTATTGAATAATATTTAACTAAATAATATTTAATTTAAATCATGAGTTTAGTTCATATTAGGAAATAATAATAATAATATTATTATTATAGACGTGGGGTTTCTCAGGGATTATAGAAAAAATAAAGGGTGAATGTGAAATTATTTTTTTCTAACCCTAGTAGTATATAAACCCAATTATATTATTTTCATAAGAGATCTAATTTATTTTTTAACCACAATGAGATCCATAGAGAATCATCTTAAATACATAGAGATAGATATTCATCCTCCACCACTCTGAAGTCTAGATAGATAGAATATAACCCTTCCGTGGAGTGATTCTTAGGGAAATAAAATATAAATTATTTGAGCATCAATATCTACCATGCTTGGACCTAGAGATTCCTACAGCAATGTTTGGAGGTTTATGGAACACAGGTGGATCACCGCTAGAGGAAATCTACTCCTGATTCCTACAATCAAATGATATTAGGATGTATATACGTTATTATATCCATAAATAAATAAATAATTTATCACATGGAAAATTTTTAATTACCTAAATTAATTATAAATAATATGTTATGATATTATGCTTTTGTTCAGGAATTTTACAATTCTCTATATTATTTGAATCAATCCTATTGATCACGATTCTTATCATCATGTAAATATTAGAATAATAATTTATCATGAAAAAATATGAGTTGTTAATGCCCTATATTTTACTTTCACTATTTCTATAACCAACAATATATACCACACATGTCATGCAGTGATGAATAGTGAATCACATTACTTCATGGAGGTGGTAATCCACACATATGCATGAACGATGTTATAATTTTTAAATGGATGGAAAGGTAAGAAAATATATGACATATTATATTTAAATACTGATATAGTTTTCAATAATATCATACATATACATTAAATCCATCATTATAACCAGTCGTGAGAGGCAGTGATGGAAAATGAGTTACATCGGTTAATGAGACGGTAGTCCACTAAAACAAAAACGATGTATTCATTTTCCATTTGATGGGAGTAGATTTGGATATAGGTTATTTCATTAACATAATAAAATATTAGTATATATGTGATACTAATGTTATTATTTCATCATGGTTGAATAATATTTTATGGAGGTATAAGAAAAAATAAAACCAAAACATTTGGTTAAAAGCTATACCTAATCTTCAGACAACCTCATTTTCATTACACCTTAAGCCATATAAGGTTGGTATTTTTACAAAACTAGGACCTATGGAACTTGGGGAGATATTTTAGGATGGAATTTTGGTAGTTATTTTCTGAATCAAAAGTCTCTTGAAGTGTGGATAAGAGAGGAGAGAAGGTTTCCTCTTATAAGCAAGGAGAGGATAGGCTTGAATTTTTTAAAATGATTAAAATATATTAATGTCTTACTCAAGAAAAATGGATAAAAAATGTACCATTTACGAATATTAAAAGATATATGTTCTAAATATGTCTATAAAATAGGTTTTATACATGTTTTTAGTCCATTTTAACCCTCATCTCTTTAGTTTAATAACCAGTAAACCTTTTTTAACCTTAACTATAGTAACATATTTTTACTATTAATTATGACAAAAATTAAGTTGAACTTATTATATAATATTAATTATTATGATTCAAAATATGGAATCCATTTTTATCAAATTAAATTCCCATAATTGGTATAATTTAATTAGAAATTAAACCCACATAACATAATGAAAAACGGTTTTTTCATAAAATGTTTTTTAAGTATAAAAATGTTTTTTTTGATAAGGATGCTCACAGAGGAGCCCTTAACAGTGATGAAACCTTAGATGCTCGCGGTAAATTTACCCCCCTTCCCAGAGGTGGGAGGGGGAGGATGAGTTCTTGCGACCACCTCTGCACGCACAGAAGCCTTTCACACCATTTTCCAATCCTAACTTCCTCCCGGATTTCCCAACGATATCGCTAAGCTTGAAAGTTCCTGATCTACATCTCAGTGGTCCTCAGCTTGTTATTTCACAGTTGGAGTTCCCAGAAGAATCTAGCCTCGTGGATCTGACCCTGGTTTCTTGATTCAATCATCGATGGCCCTTGGTTGATGAATTTTATCGCTTTGTATTCATCAAATGGGATCTGTAGGATCGCGCAATAGTTGGGATTCTTGATACGCCACATCTGATGATTCATTTTGCTATGGAAGATGACCTGATTTGCGCTTGGTCCAATGCTCCTCATCGATACAGCAGTTGAAAGTTCTTCCTACTTCACTGGTCGTTCGATCTGTGCTTGAACCGCGACCCTCCCCCTCTACTGCGACATGGGTAAGCCTGCCTCACCTCCCCTTACCATTTCAAAATCCCGTTATTATCTGCATGATTGGAAATATGGTTGGCCATTTCTTATGCTCTGATGTCCAAACCTCTACTGGATGTCCCCCTATTAACCCTCACATTTGTGTTGAGGTGGACGTGTCGAATCCCTCGGTAGATTGGATTTGGATTACTATTGGAACAAATTTTAGATGGAGGCGGGCCATGGTGTTTGAGTCCTGGGTCAGCTTCTGCTCGAATTGTCACCATCTGGGGCATCTAGTGTCACAGTGCAATGGTGAAGGGAGGAGACATAGATTTTCTTCGATGGATAGGGTGGTTGAGGGGCAGAGTCAGGTGTCTGGTTTTGGCAGGATGTCTGACTGTGAGAAGAAAAATCCAGCGGCAGTGGGAGCAAAGGTAGTGGTCCCTTCCAATCCGCTTGTCAGTGCAGTCTTTGAGCGAATCAAAGTCGATATGAGGGTGGAGGATGGTGAGAAGTAGGCAGTTGGTAGTGATTTTGGTAAGGGTGTCCCTAGTTCTGATGGGCAGCAGGTTGGTAACCAGGGTGTTGAGTGGGTTGAAGAGAAAAATGTTGGGGCAGTGGGACTGTTGAAGTCTGCAGGTTGCATGGATCGGCCCTCAGTAACTTTGGAGATCCGTGCTGCTGGGCTTCAGGTTCAAGCTGATGGAAATGATGGTGTGATAGCCTATATTCCCACTGGGAACCAGTTTCAGGGAATTGAACAAGAGGATATAGGGGAGGCCTTGTAGGAAGCCAACTTGTAGGACCAGAGAATTCTGCAGGAGGAGGTTGCAGTGTTTAAGAGCAGTGAAAGGGGGATTTGTGAAATCACTGAAGTGCTGGAAAATCTGAAATGTTTAGCCATGATTGGCACCAATTTTAAGAGGCATCAGACCATAATGGATCTACATTAGGATATGCGGATCCCCAGTAAATGGGAGGATTTATCCGATAGAGACAAGGAAAATGAGAGTGGCATGGTCAGGCCCTCATATAGTGATGTTATTCAGGGAGGGAAGAAGGTGTCGATTGGGAGTCAGGATAATCTGCTTGCATCGCCGTGAAGACGGCTGAGGAAGGACTACTCCTACCTAACAAGTCCAATACCTACCAGATCTTTTAATAAAGGTATGAAATCTACGAATGAACTCCTTTTTTTGGAACAGATGAATCTTAGGAGAAAGTATACTAAAGTCATCAAGCAATGCAAAAGCTCGAAATGGGAAATAAAAATTGTGGATGAAGATTTAGGTCGTGGAGGTGGTGATGGGTTAGACTTTGATGGTATGTAGTTTATCTTTGGGTAGTGTTGCACCTGTTTTCTGATCTTTTCCTTTATTTAATAAATGGTTAGGGGATTTTCCTCGAACTAACCTTTCTGGTATAAAAATGTTTATATACCAAATTATAGTATATTTTTTATTCAAATAACATTAATTGGATCATTTTTAATCAAAATAAAATAATTAAATCTTAAAACTAATCCAAAATATAATGTGAATTTGAAAATACTTGAAATGAAAAGGTAGTTTTCAATAAAAATCAGTATTTTCACTATTCATTAATAAAAATCCAACTTTTTATAAAATTATAAAAAATTAAACCTAAGATAGTTTTTATATGCCAATTTCAAAATTTATATCCTTTTTAGTAAATAAAATTTCTAAAAGTTCTAGAAATTAATTATAATATTCACTCATAAAAAGTAATAAAATCATTTTTGAAGAAAACATATTTTGAAGCATAAAATGACTTTACTAAAAATTGAGTGATTATTTAAAAATAAATTATATATAAATTTTTATTGATTAGTAAATTTATATATTTATTTTATAATTCATTTACTTTAATTCATATATATTTATTTAATGGTTAGGTTATAACAATCATATTTAGATAATAATCATTCATGGTTTATTGAAGCTTGATGTTGCATATCGCATACACTATCAAACATAACGTTCTTTTAAAAAATATTAGGGTGTTACATTATCCCCTAATTTAATAATTATCATAATAGTAATTTTATATTGAACTTGGTAATCAAGGTTTTAACATTTTAAAATACCTTTATTAAAACCCACTTTATAAAAAGGGTTAATAAAACATACTTTTGAAAAGAGGGAAAGAGAAATATGTAGTTGGTTTGGAATAATACATAACTAGATTTAAAAATAGAGAAACATTATAGGAAAGTTAAAATATAGACATTGAGGAAAAAATAATGTCCAAACAATGATGAAGAGTGACAGAGAACATTGATCACAAGAGATTGAATGATCATGAGAAATTCAATGACCACAAAACCATAAATCTTTGAGGTATGAAAAATACCATAAATTAATAAGATATATTTTTTAAGTTCATATTACTAGATTTGAGGAATTACTTTACTATATATATGAATAAAATAAGGAAATATACTTATTAACAAGATGAATTTCATTCTTTAGATAATTTCCACCATAATATCATTTTTTGCTCCAAACGATGAGTATTGAAGATGATTTTTCATGAATAAATAACTTAAATAAACTCATAATGGATCACATAATAAAAAAAGGATACTATCATATTCCCCCAATATTTATACATTAACCAAAACCGAAACTGTTAGCTCAAAGTAAGATAATATCAAAAAAATTTAAACATTTATATGAAGAAATAATACCTTTAACTTAAAAATTTCCCAATAACACCCAAGGTTTAGTTTAGATAATTACATAAATAAATAACCACATATCATAAATAACCTAAACATTAAATAAAATTTTAATCTCATATGTTATATCATAACTTTCATTTTACATCCCCAAAAATGTAATAATATTCCTCTAAAATAATCCTTCACATTAAACCTATGTACCTCATACCAATAAAAAATCACCCAAGATATCATTAATCACTTTAAAATACCATCAATTAAAATGTAAAATTGGTTGTTAATGCATTTGAAGTTATGATCAATATTAAAATTATAAACCCATAATGGTATCCAAAGCTCATAATTTAATATCACATGAAAACATTACAGTCTCAAAAGTTTTCAAAACCCTACTCTAATACAAACTATAATAGTCTTGAACTCACACACCTTGATCCAGTGCAAAAACAAAATATTCAGATTTCTAGGTTTGATACCGATAAATATAACCGAATTTTAACCCTTAAAAAATATAACATCAAACTGAAATATTGGGTTACTTACATACACAAGGACCTTTTAGGTTTAGAGTTTTAGAGGATCAAGATAAACTCTTACATAACAACTAGGATGCATAAAAACTAGTTCATAAAAATATAAATAATCTATAGCTAAGTTCATCATATATATTAAACTTCTTGGTCATAACATATATAAAATAATTATTTATAACCTAGGGAAAAGGAAACATAATAAGGGTGAGGTTAAATGATCAATAAGTGAAAACATAAGTATTAATAATTTAATGTCATCAGTGATCATAATATGATCATAAGAATATTATGACATAGTAAAATTGTATGAGAATAACATAAAAGAATTCATACCCATCAAATACTGGATGATAAAATGTGATATATGGCATAAAACTTTAACTTAGACAAGAGTCATATAAGTCAATAATCATAAGCCATGTGAAAACAATACTTAAGAAAATGATCCATTATAACTTGATGAACACATAAAGAAAACATATTGGTAACTAAGTAGATCATTTTCAAACCACTCTTTACAGTCACTCTTACAAATGGAATAAACTACCCAATAAATTCTAAAAATCTTTTAGGATAAGCCTATAACTAGTTAAATCTATCCCTTTATCCAATGCATTGGAGAGCTATATTGGGCTTACCCATCATCATGTGCTATATCGATATCACCCATAATCATAAAAAATTTCTAATAACTATAAAATAAACATAACACATGAAAGATGTCATATTTCAATATAATAATATACATTTTTCTTTCATATCTAGATTTTCTCATGGAAAAGAAACGGGTTCCAAGAAAATATATTTGAAAAAATCATAATCCATAAAAATAAATAATATGAATTATATCATTACAACATATCCCCAATGGATAATAAATAAAATAAAGGGCTGTTGTTTTTGATGAATAGAAATACCATACAAGATCATTAAAAAAATTACTTAGGAGAATACCCCTTCTAATTTTAAAATCACTTTTTAAAAATAAAAAATCACAAAATATTGTGACAATATTTTTTTTGAAAATAAACTTGAAAATTTATAAATGATTATTCAAAGAAAATAGTGACCATGATGGTGGGAAAATCCATTCATGTCATAAATGTTAAAAATAAACATTTTTTAAACTTTTGTAAAGAGGGTCAAAAGTGACCCATGCAGAAAACATTAAGTAATTTAATTTTAAAAAATTTTAAAATAAGGTCAATGATCATGTTAAATAACATTAGGAAATAATTTATATTTACAAAAGGAAATTATTAAGATGGTTTTTGAGAACATGGATTTGTAAGAGAAAGATTCCAAATCTAAAATAATACATATGATCTATATCACTTACAAACAACTTTATTGATGTTTCTTTAATCAATAAGGGAGGAAATATAAACTAAACATGTTAAAGAAATTGATAACCATATGAGAATAATATAGATGTGGTTCATGAAAATAAGAGTATATGATTCCTCCCAAAGGAACATTGAACATATACAATCATGAAATAATATGAGAGTGTATCATAAAAATATTTATCATTTTGGTAACTTTTGAATATTAAGACTATGAATGGAATGAATTAAATTTAATCTTTAAATAACATGAATATAAGGAGTAAAATGATATAAAATATTGATGGGTGGTATATACACATCATAAAATAATTTAGGTGTATAACATAAATGCATGTATCAAAAAATATAATTTGGGACGAATAACCCTTAAAAGATCATATCATTGAATTGATAATTAATCAATGGAGAGATTATGTGTAACAAATGAAAATCCATATAAACAAGTGTAAATAAAACATAAATGAAACAAAATTCATTTCACAAATAATATTTTCCTAATATAATCAATGGAGAAGTGATATAACATAATGAAAGAAGATTAAGTTAAGAAAACATTACCACATAGAAACATTCAATTTAAATAACCTTTGATTAAATAATTTTATTTTAAACTTAAAATAAAATTAATTTTTAGGTATTAATGATATAAAATGTAAAATGGAAGTATATACAATATATAAATTAAATTAGGTGCATTACATTGAAATATTCTTCAATAACGAGAAATTTAGATGAAATCCCTTACCTAGAGTCCATTATTGACATAAATTTACTTTAATTACTATATAATAAACTTATATCAATTATTTACTAGTTTAATAAACTTTTAAATGTTTATTAAATTATCATTAAACTGTTTGTTTCATTTATTTTAGTGACATAATTAATTACTTAATCGGGTAAGTCCACATTGTCTGTTTTGAGGACGTCAAATTCATAATTGAAAAATGACTTTGGTATATTGACCATGGTCAAAGGGGTCATTATTACATAAAAAAAATAATAATAAACTAGTTATAATTATCATTTTAAAACATTAATTATACTTTTAAAACAAACCATGAAATATGGTTATGAAAAATTAACTACATTACAATCATGGAGATGGTAATCAATACGTACACATACATAACGTCTTCATTTTTCAAAGAGCATGACGGAAATAAGGTAAATATCATTTCACATTTAAAGAACGATTATTATATCATAAATATCATATTATATCTTTTAATAAACTTATTTATATCATCTATGTGATTTGGTGAAAAAAAACGAATCATATCGCTTCGTGGTGGTGGTAATACATACATACACACAGACAATGTTATAATTTTTCAAGGGATGGATGTGTAAGAAAATATATGATATATTGTCTTTAAAAGCTATACCTATTATTAAAAAAACCTCATTTTTATTACACCTTCATCCCTATAAGGTTGGTATTATGACCAAAATAATACCTCTATAATGTGGTGATGGGTTCTAGGAATGAGTTTGGATAGGTATTGACCGAAACAAAAGGATTTTGAATTGTGGAGAGGTGGGTAGATGGAGTTTCCTTTTATAAGTAGTGGAGAGGACAAACATGGAATTTTTTAAAAGGTTAAAATATAATATTATGTTCTGAGAAAAAGGATAAAAAATGTATCATTAAAAATATGAGATGATATATAGTAAAAATATTTCTATAAAAGTGGATTTAGATAAGTTTTTAGGTTATTTCAACCCTTATCTCTTTTGTTTAACACCCTAATAAACCCATTTTAACCATAACCATGGCAACAATTTTTTATTGTTTTTTATTGTTCATTATGACTAAAAATAAGTTTATCTTATTATACTATATCAATTAAAATAATTCTAAACATTTAATCCATTTTTTCAAATTCAATTCCCATAAGTTATAGAATTTAATTTATAATTAAACCCAAAAAATGTGATGAAAAACATTTTTTAAAACTTCTTTTTTATGTAAAAAATGGGTTTTATACCAAATACAAGTATATTTTTTTTAAATTAAATTTATTAGGTTACTTTTAATTAAAATTAACTAATTATGTTTTAAAACCGATCAAAATAGAATTTTACTTTGAAAATACTTGAAATGAAAATACAATTTTTGAATAAAAATCAGCATTTTTCAATATTCATTGAAAAATTTAAATTTTTAGATTATTCAAAAAAATTAATCCTAAGAAAATTTTGAAATAATGATTTAAAAAATGATATGATATTTATCAAATAAAATTTCAAAAATTTCCAGAAATTAATTATAATATTCACTCACAAAAAACAATAAAAGTCATTTTTGAAGAAAATATATTTTTGAAGAAAAAAATGATATTACTAAAAATTGAATGATTATTTAATAAAACTTCATCAATAATTTTTTATTGATTAAGAAATTTTTATATGTATTTTATAATTGGGATACTTTTATCCATACCCACCAATTTAATGGCTAGGTTATAACATTGGTCATATTTAAATAATATCGTTTCATGGTTTATTTAAGCTTGGTGTTGTGTGTCGTATACACTATCAAAAATAATATTATTTTAAAAAATATTAGTGTGTTATATGATAATCCACCTAAATAATTCTTAAAATAGTTTTCACATTGCTTGAAGGGAATTTTGAATCCCCACGGGCTGGCGACTAATGTCTGGTCATGAGAAATAATCAATAGGAAATGATTTATCCATAAGAATAACTCATTAAGACAAAACATCATATATAAAAGAACAAACTATTGGTATGATAAATACTAATAAACTGAGAATGTACCACAAGTATACATATACAAGTCTGAAAATAGTATGTCAACACAAATACATTAGATAAAACCATCAACACATCATCCTAGAAACTCAATGAAACAAATGAATCTCACACTCCACCAGTCACCACCAACTCCCAAGTCCCACTAATTAAGAATATCCACTACCACCAATCGATTCATTTCATTCACATAAAACCAGCATAAGAAAGTCTACAAATGACGAAGGTAAAAATTAGGGTGTGATAAAAAACGCCCAGTAGGGTCACACTAAGTGTTTCTTAAGAAATATATAATAAATAAATGAACATTACTCAATTTTGAATAAAACATAGCTTGGAAAAATTTTAATTGTTAAAATAAAAAAATGATTTTAAAAATATGTCAATGAATAATATAAAATATGTTTCAAAGTTAATTTCCATAAAATTAGGTCTATATAAGTATCATTATTAAATAAGGAATGAATAATCTTTTCTATTAAATAGACATGATTAAATCATTTCAATCTTCAATTTTCTTGTATAAATCACCTTCAATCATAGAAATATAGTTAGGAGACATAGGGTTAGATTAGTATAGCTATTATTACAAATTTTAGTTGAGTCTCACTATTGGTGTACACACATTCCCCAGATCCCAATACTTGGGGGAATATGAGAGAAACTCAAAGAATAAACTCATTTCCCTCAAGATATATTAGTTTGAATTATCATCATAAATCCATTATCTAACAGAGATAATACATGCCTAGTGTGTGTTATTTAGACCTAAATACCTAGAATCCCATTGGATTCATAGTAAATCAAACATTTATGGGGCTACCATTCAATTAAATCAATTTTAATCATTTTAAATTGGCCCAAAATTTAAGTTCCAAACATGAAATTTCCTTTTAAAAAACAACATCATTAGTTTTTATAAAAAATCATTCCTTTCATTTCAGATTATCCCATTTCAAATTATAAAAAAATTCATGCCTTTTATGTAACGACCCAAACTTTCATTAATGGAAATCCCTCTTGATCTAATTAAATGTCTCTTTATGTAAAATGTTTATATAAAATGTGTAACACCACAAGCTTCCATGGTATGCTTCTCTATGAATAATACAATAACATGTGTTGTATGTAACTTTGAGTTCTAACACACCACAACCAATCAAACTAGCCATTATGAATAGTAATACCCACTTTTTGAAATTTTATAAATTTTATCTTTCAAAATGGAATTAATTTTTGGATTCTTAATTTCAAAATTAGCTTAGGGTGAATTTTTGGTATTTTTCTGAAAACTATCAATTTTTGATGAATAGTGAAAAACACTGAGTTATAGTTTAAAACCTAATTTTTATTTAAAAATTATTTATTTTAGGTCATTATATATATATAATACCTATATAAGTTCAATGTAATTCATTGGAGTTTGTTTATAATAATTTTAGATATATAAAAATTTTATTGAACTTTTTACCGTCTTTTACCCACCTCCTAGGAGCATTTGCAAATTTACATAAAACTTAATTTTACCACTTCGGTGAGTTTAATTTCAAAAATATGAGAGACAAAGTTTATATCAGTAAGTAAAATGTGGTTCAATAAGATGAAAATAATTTTTGGGCAACAGTAACTTTTTACTTTTATTTACCATGGTTAAAAGTAAATAGGGTAATTAAGGGTAAAAATGACATTATTATTACACTAACACGTATCCTAATTCTATTGGATAAGTATAATTCAACCAAAAACAACCTTAGGGATAAAATATAAAACTCTTCAGTTCACTTGTATTAGATTAGAACATTTATAATTATTTTCTTTAAAGAAGAGTTAAAAGAGTTAAATTCAAAGTTTAATAACTAGACCATTTTTAATATAGGGTTATGAAAAATATAACATCTACTATAAATATTAATTATAAAGATAAAAATATTTACTACATAATGATATTTTATTTATAATTTTTAGACATTAAATAATTTAATTTATTTATGACACAATGATGATGCAGTAATTACCTAATTAATAAAATATTAAAATAATTGATATTATAAATATCTAAATAAATGTAATTTGAGACTTTTTATGAATTCCAATAATTTTATAGGTTAATATGACATGTTGTGGTTATTTAGGTGAATTTTTTTTGAAGTAATAATGCTGTTATGATTTTAGAAAAAACAAAATAAAAAATAGTGTCAAAATAGACATAAAAGAGTTTGTAAAAACAATATTATATTATTAATTGATATTATATTCCTCAAAATCTAAGGTCCGGAAAAAAGACTTATATAATGATTGGTGTATCATTAATGAACCACTTGGGGTTTTATTGGAAGTTTATAGTAAGTTTCGTAACCATATAATATAAAAATACAAAGAGACATGGTAAATGTCAAACTATTTAACTAAGACTTAAATCTAAAAGATAAAGTAAATATAGTTACCCAAACCTTTCTAAAACCCATTGGTTGAGTGTTGTTTGACCCATAACCACCATATCTTTTAAATAATTTATTTTTGAGCCATTAGAAACCAAAAATTATATTATTATAAAATAATATTTTTAGCTTTTCCTAAGGTGTCCCTCACCCCTCTTATAAAAGGGAACTCCCCCTTCCCTAAAATTCACATCTTCAAAGCATTTTGACTCAGCCAAACCCTACCCAAATACCCTATAAACTATCCTAAATTCATACTATAGGCCTTACTTTAGTTAGAAATCCAACCAAAGGATCCATTTTGATTAAATCAAAAGGAAAAACCTGAAGAAGAGGTAAATATTTAATCAACTCTTTCAAGTTCCTTTATTCTTCCACTTCCTCTTTATTTGTTATTTCCATTATAAAATAATAACTCATGTATCTTCTATATACTATGATGTTATTATAAATATGGTACAACTATATTCATTATTCTATCAATCCTTTGAATGACATGTCACAATAAGTGTGTACGTACGGCTTATCGTCTCCACGTCGCGGTGTAGTTGTTATTCAATACATTATTATTTAGATGGGTATAATAATGATGTATAATTTATGAAAATAATAAATATAAAATGATAATTATTATGTATATATATGATATACCATCCAATTATATATTATTTTAATATCAAAATAATGATTTTGTTGCTTGTGCATACGTACGGATTATCGTCTCCACGAACACGATGAGATTCATTCCCCAGCGTATCCATTAAAGAATAATTTTAATTAGATGATTAAAAATAATGTTTAAATACTTAATATCATTCTAAATATGAATAAGATATATCCTATCCATAATAAACATTACTTACATAACAATTCATATAAAGGAAAATGAATCAGTTAACACCCAAAACGACGATAATACTAATATATTATTAACAAAGTAGTATTAAAAGATCATATATGATATCATATTAATGTATATGATTTTTTTATAATTTAATAACAATTATATCACCATTATACATAAGGTTAACCTACCCTCGACCAAGGAAAAGTACATGGTAAGGGTTAATTTCATAACCTCTTCATTATCTGAGGTTGTTTATACGTAATTATCTAATAGGACCTCTTTATCATCCACATCCATGTTTCTTAAAAATGTATTTCAAAACATTTTTACTATTTACTAGACAATTGGTTAAAGTCATTTATATTATTATTTGACCTTATATGTTTTGAAAGGAATCTTTTTGTCATTTTCCAAACAAGGTACTTTATGACCTTTTCGACAAAATTAAGGTAATAATGTTTTTTAACTTATACGGAGGGTGCAGCTATTTTACGCCATTATAACATCATTGAAGCTTCCCTTACATGATTATAATAATATTTTCAAAATTAAATGTTTTCTTTTATAATTACATGACTTTTAAATGATTTTAACATAGAAAGAGACATTTCTCTAAAAAGGTTTTGATTTTATATATTTCAAAATATTTTAATGGATTTTAAGATTGTCTGAATTTGATTTATTATGATACAAAACATCCATATTGTATTGATGGTTTTGGTGATATGTTTGACTATGGATGTGTTATTTTTATACCATTCATGTATTATGGATAAATTATTGACATTTAGTATGCTAGTTTTAATACGAATGTTTATGTTATGTATAAACCTTTTCATATGAGGAATGCATTGGACTTAGTATGTGATAGGTGGAGTCCGCTATAGCTCCTCGATGCATCGGTAGGTCTCATGAGACAAACTAGTGTCTTGGAACAAGGCCTTGACAAAATCTTATTTGTAGTCTTGACACAAGGCCTTGACTATGTGGTTATAAAAGTCTGACATTATGCATTCCATCATTATGAATGTGGATATTGATATTGCATGTGATTATTCGATTAGTAGAATATCAATGTGAGTAAGTATATGGAATTATTTTGATTTATATTTCGCATATTATTATGAATTTTATATTAAAAATGCTTTTGTTTTAGTTTTATACATTTCCTTAAATATTTATGCTTATTTATGAAAGTTTCCGCTATTTTGTCATCCTTACTGAGCATTTGATCTCACCTATTTCTATTTTTTATTTTTCCCAAGATGTGAAGAAGTATATTATGATTGACCTACAGGGATAGTCTATGAGATCTCAATGTTTTCCATGGAAACAATGTTGTTGTAGTTTTCCATTTTAGGATTTAATGTAAACTTAAGAATGTATCTAGTACTTCCAAGGCTACTAAACTAATTGGTCTTTCAAGACTTGATATTTTGTGATCATGCCAATGATACATAACCGACTCTGGGCTTCTAGGGTTGGGGCGTTACAATTGGTATTAGAGAAAGTTTAGTACAAAACTTGGAAACTAGATTTAGATAAACTCTGATTAGAGAACATAGCACTAAGATATACTTTGAGGATTAGTATAGAAGAACTTCCTAAAATTTTGGTATTATAGAGATTTTGTGAGTTTTCCAAGAAATACATCCATGTCTAGATATGAGCTGGTAGAGGCGACTCTAGAACATAAGTACCTAGGGGTAAAACTTGAAAGCACCACTTTGAGCAAGACTCGAAAGGGAACTGGTGCACGACAACGAGCCTTGCTGCATTCTTGGTTATGAAACTTCTGGGGGATATGCTTCGGATAATTCTCATTTTATTTATAAACCATTATGAAGGGTTTATGAGTATATACTTCCTCAAAGAAAACATTTTTTATGATTATGGATTATATCCATAAATAGTTCATTTTATGTTAAGTGTTTTACAAGTTTGGAATTATGTATTTTGATTCATAAAATAATCTAGTCTATGAAATTGTTTAGAAATTGCACCTAGTGGAAGGAATGGAAACCATATTAATGCACACAATCCATGTAGAGATTTCCCTCCTACTCAAGATAATTATAGTGAAGCTGGTGATGCAACTGGTGCTGATCAGTTAATCACCGTACTGGGACAACTCACTCAGGTTATGAATAATAACTTTACCTGTATGGAGCACCATGATCCGTAGCATAGAGGATCAATGTTAGATCTCTTCATGAGGCAAAAACCAGAAACATTCAATGGGGTTAGAAATCCACTAGTAGTTTATCAATGGATAAATTCCTTAGAGAAAATATTCCACGCCTTGGGGAGTAGCGAAAGGGAAAAAGTTATCATGGCAGTTTACCGCCTCACCGGAGATGCTGATCAATGGTGGTCATTGATTCAAAAAAAAGGAAGATGACGATGTATCAAATATGGAATGGAGGGATTTTAAAGAAATTTTCATAGAAAAATACTTTCCTTATGACCATCGAGCGGATATGGAAAGACAATTTCTGAGTCTGAGGAAAAAGGTGGATGAAAATGTCACAAAATATGAAGCTAACTTTACATGGTTAGCGAGGCATTCTGCAGATTATATACATAACTCAAGAAGTAAGATTTATCATTTCTTTTATGGGTTAAAACCATTTATCCATTTAGCATTAGTCTCACAATACTTTTCTTCATACGAAGATATTTTCCCATGTGCTATCAAGATAGAAAAAATAATTCACTAAGTATTACGACTTTAAAGAAAAGCAAGAGAAGAAGAGATCTTCTAAACACTCTGGAAATGGAAATAAGGGGAAGAAGGGAAAATTTGAATATCCATCCTGTATTAAATGTGGGAAGAAACACCCTGGTACTTTCATGAAGGTAATGTGAGTCTGTTACAAGTGGTGAAAAAGGCCACCAAGCTCGTCATTACAAGGATAAGAAAGTGGCTATCGATGTTGAATGCTACAATTTTAGAGAAATGGGGCATTATGTGAATGAATTTTCTAAGAGTCAGGGGATATTACCTAAGAAAAGTCCAAGGGATCAAGTCCAAGATTATACTACCACTACTGATGAGGTTGAAGCTTCGAAAGATGTAGTGGCAGGTAATGTAATGGTTTCCTCAATTTTAGCAAATGATTTTTTTGATTCTGGACCATCACATTGTTTCATATCTTCCTAGTTTTCTAAAAAAATTTAGATATTTCCAATTTTATTTAACAAGTGATTTGTCAGTCAAAACTCATAAGGGAAGTGTCATTGCAAAAATATTTTGTGAATCAGTCCCCATTAGGGCATATAAATGTTCTTTATCTACTGATCTCATCATCATACCCATGATTGAATTTGATATAATCCTCGGTATGGATTGGATTTTATACCATGATGCAAAAATTTATTGTAAGAATAAGGATGTTACTATTTTTGATGACGATGATAAAGAACACCTTATCTTTAGAGAAGAATCATCACCACCTAATTCTTATCTAGATCCACCCCAGTAGCTCAACTAAATTAAATTATTGGGGAGGAAGAGAATGAAAAAATTGTCAGTGAGGAAAGGAATGTTCAGATAGTGGATGTTCCTATTGTGAAATAATATGTTGATGTGTTTCCATAAGATTTACCTAGACATCCTCCAGAACGAGAAATTGAGTTTTCCATTGATTTAATTTCTGGATCAAGGACCATATCAAAGACCCCTTATAGAATGGACACTGTGGAATTAGTGAAACTAAATAAATAACTAGAGGAATTGTGTAACTCCCCGACCCTAGTTACCCAGAGTCGGTGCATTACTTCGTAACATTTTCATGATCACAAAAGATCAAGTCTCGAAAGATCGATTAGTTTAGTAGCCTTGGAAACACTAGATACATTCATAAACCTCATATTACATCATAAAAATGAAAACTACAATAACATGGTCTCCCTAGTCCACACTCATATCCTCATTGACTATTCTTGCAAGTTAGTCATAATACACTTCTTCACATCCTGGGAAAAATAAAACATTGAAAGGGGTGAGCTCAAATGCTCCGTAAGGGTAACAATATAGTGGAAACTTTCATAAGAAAACATAAGCATTTAAGGCAATGTATAACTAAAACAAAAGCCTTATTGAACTTGAACTTCAACATAATATGGAAAAAGTAAAATAAAATAATGCCATTACTTACTCACACGGATATTCTACTAGACGAATAATCACATGAAATATCAATAACCACTTTCATAATGAGGGAATGTATAATGCCAGACATTCTGAAACATTTTTTCAAGGCCTCGGCCAAGACGTCTAAAATGATTAAGGCCTCGGCCAAAACCATAAATCAAATTGGGAAAGGGCCTCGGCCAATTCCATGTCTAGTTGTCTCATGAGACCTACCGATGCATCAAGGAGCTATAGCGGGCTCCACCTGTCACTTATTAAGTCCAATACATTCCTCATATGAATAGGTTTAAACATAACATAAATATTAGTATTAAAACTAGCATACGAAATGTCAACAATTTCTCTATAAACTATGGATGGTATAAAAATAACACATCCACAGTCAAATATTTCACAAAATGTTCAATGTAAGTTTTGTATCATAAATCAATTTCAATTAAACTTAAAACCCATCAAAGGATGTTGACATAGATGAAATCAAAGCTATTTGAGAGAAATATCTCTCTTTTTTTGAAATCATTTAAAAGTCCCTTAATTATAAAATAATACATTTACTTTGAAAATATTCTTATAAGCTTGTAAGGGAAGCTTCAATGAAGTTATAATGGCGGAAAATAGCCGCACCCGCCGTATAAGTTAAAAAAAACATTCTTACCTTAATTTTGTAAAAAAGGTCAAAAAGTACATTGTTTGGAAAACGACGATAAGATTACTTTCAAAAACGTATAAGGGTATAAATGACTTTAACCCATTTTCCATTTATTATTAAAAATGTTTTGAAAGACATTTTTAAGAAACATGGATGTGGATGATAACGAGGTCCCAATAGATAATTATGTATAAACAACCTTGGATAATGAAGAGGTTGTGAAGTAAACCCTTACCTTGTACTTTTCCTTGGTTGGGGTAGGTTAACCTCCTGTATAATGGTGAAATAATTGTTATTAAATTATACAAGAATCATATACATTCATATGATATCATATATGATCTTTTAACATTGCTTTGTTAACAATATCTTGGATTTATCATTGTTTCGGGTGTTAACTTACTCGTTTTCTTTTATATGTTTTGTTACATAAGTCATGTTTTTCATGGATAGGATGTATCTTATTCATATCCAGAATGATATCATGTCCTTAAATATTATTTTTAACTCATAAAATGATAATTATACTTGAATGGATACGACGGAGAATGAATCTCGTCACGTTCGTGGAGACGGTAGTCCATAGGTACGCACGAGCGACAATATCATTATTTTGATATTAAAATAATATATAATTGGATAGTATATCATATATACAGAACAATTATCATGTTATATTTATTATTTACATGAATTACATATCATTTTTATACCCATCTAAATAATAACAAATTGAATAACAATTACACCACGACGTGGAGATGGTAAGCCGTACGTACGCATATATGGTGACATGTCATTCAAATGATGGGTAGAATACTGAATATGGTTGTTCCATATTTATAATAACATCACATTATATAGAAGATACTGGAGTTATAATTTTAGAATTGAAATAATAAACAAAGAGGGAGTGGAAGAAGAAATAAACTTGAAAGAGGGTGATGAAAACGTTACCTCTTTTTCGGGTTCTTCCTTTTGATTTGATCAAAAGGACTCTTTAGGATGGCTTTCTGACTAAATTAAAGCTTCTATGATGAAGGGAGAGGATTTGGTAGAGTATTTGGGCAGAGTTTGGCTGAACCAAACAGCTTGAAAGTGTGAATAAGGTGGTAGAGGTGGGGGCCTTTTATAAGAGGAGAGGAGGGGCTCTTTTGGAAAGATTGAAATGTTACATTATTATACAATGATTTTCGGATTCTAAAGGTCCCACACTTATATAATTCGTGGATAAAGTGATAAGGGTTCGAAATATACCCATCCAATAGTCTTTGGACAAGTGTAACCCTTGTATTTTACATTATCTTTTCATTTTATTAAAATCGTTAAATAATGAGGTCATCGCTGCATCATAATGATGTTATAAATAATTTAATTTATTTAATGTCTAAAAATTATAAAAAAAATACTATGATGTAGGAAATCTTTTTAGATTTCTAATGAATATTTATAGTCAAAATTTGGACTTGCGTAACCCCACTTAAAAACTGTTTTAGTAAAACAACTCATGTTTGTGTCAATTTAATTTTAACATTAAATGAATATATATTAATGTCATTTTCCAACCAAAGTGGCTCCATGGGGTCCCCAAGTTGACCCATGGGTTTTCTTGGTCGGCCATGACTCATCCAATAGGAGTAGGACAAGTGTCAAGCTCATCTCATATTATTAAAACATTATTTTTACCTTAAACTACACTAATTACCTCTAATCGCGATTAAGAACTTAAAAGTTACTATTCACCAAAAAATTATTTTAATCTCATTGAACCACATTTTACTTCTTAATGACAACCATGTATGTCGGATTTTTGAAAATCAAATCACAGAAGTGGTAATATTTCATTTTAACGAAAAATCAGTTTTTAACAACCACTTAGTGGTTTCACTATTCATCAAAAATTGAAGTTTTTCAGAATAAGGCCAAAATTTCACCCTAAGCTATAATTGATATTCTGAATTCAAAAATGATGTCTATTTTACAAAATTACAAACATATAAGTTGCATTAATTAATTTTATAATTAATTCCCGCTGTTACAACAAATAGCGTGTTTTTAAGAAACAATTTATATTAAAAGATTGGCAATTGTTTATGTCCAATTTCAATATTAAATTAATTCTAATGACCACCATTGGATAAAATGGTAAAAATATATTCTAATTATACTTTAAAACCACTAAATAATATAATTTATCACTATAAATTATTTTGATTAAAAAAGTTGTTTTTAATTATTTTTCACTATTCATAAAAAATAGAAGTTCTCAGAAAAATACCAAAAATTCAACATAGGCTAATTTTGATATTCCGAAAAAATGAAGTCCGTTTTGATAAATAAAATTTATAAAATTTCAAAAAGTAGTTATTACTATTCACAACGGCTAGTTTAATTCGTTGTGGTGTGTGTTAGAGCTCGAGGTTGCGTACAACACACGCTACTGCATTATTCGAAGTGAAACGTACCGTGGAAGCTTGGGGTGTTACATTCTCCCCTCCTTCAAATAATTGCGTCCTCGCAATTTCTAGGGTATTACTACATAAAAAGACTCGGGTGGTTCTTCATCATAAGTTCCTCAGGTTCCCACATTGCCTCTTTCATTTTATGATTTCTCCACAAAACCTTTACCAGATGAGTCGTCCGGTTTCTCAGCACCTGCTCCCTCACATCAAGAATTCTGATGGGCTCTTCGCAATAAGATAGATCGGGTTCCAGTTCTAATTCCTCATAGGTAAGTACATGTGTTGGTTCGGGCATGTATTTTCTCAATAGCGATATGTGGAAAACATCGTGAACTTTGGAGAGATTTGGCGGCATCGCCAAACGATAAGCTACAGCCCCAATACAATCTAGAATTTCGAAAGGTCCGATGTACCTGGGACTCAACTTACCCTTCTTACCAAAACGTATAACTCCCTTCCATGGAGATACCTTTAGGAAAACATGATCTCCCACCTGAAATTCCAAAAACTTTCTTCTGTAATCGGTATAGCTCTTCTGCCTACTTTGAGTTGATTTGATGTGGTTTTGGATTACCTTCACCTTTTCCATTGTTTCTTCCACCAGTTCTGGTCCCACAAGTTTTCTTTCACCAACGTCATCCCAACAGGTTGGTGTACGACATCTCTTTTCGTATAACGCTTCATAAGGTTCCATCTAAATGCTTGAATGGAAGCTATTATTATAGGAAAATTCTACCAGTGGTAAATATTGATCCCACATACCCTGAAAGTCAAGAGATCATGATCTCAACATGTCTTCTAAGGTTTGAATAGTCCGTTCTGATTGTCCATCTGTTTGAGGGTGATAGGCAGTACTCAAATGAAGTTCAGTATCCAAGGCCTTTTGAAGACTTTTCCAAAATCTTGAAGTAAAACAAGGATCACGATCAGAAATAATCGATAGGGGCACTACATGAAGTCTTACAACTTCATTAATATATAGTCTTTCTAGTCGTTCAAGTGGTAGATCCTCCCGTATAGCCAGAAAATGTGCTGACTTAGTAAGACGATAAACAATGACCCATATTGCATCATTCCTTCTAGGAGCCTTTGGTAGTCCCATGACAAAGTCTATCGTAATATTATCCCATTTCCACTCAGGTATGGGAAGAGGTTGCAATACTCCACCAGGATGTTTCCTTCCAGCTTTCACTTGTTGACAAACCATACACCTCGACACAAAATCAGCAATCTCCCTCTTCATATTGTCCCACCAAAAATGTTCCTTCAAATCTCTATATATTTTGGTGCTCCCATGGTGTATAGAGAAATTGGAACTATGAGCATCATCCAGCAATTCCTTTTTAGATCAGGTATATCGGGAACACAAAGTCTCTTCCCGAATTTCAAAATTCCATCCTTATACACAAAGTCCCTCAATCTTCCATCATTCACATCTTTAATCTTCTTCTGAAATTCTTCATCATTGGTCTGAGAACTCTTAATCCTTTCTAGTAATGATGGTTTGGCAACCATTTGAAAAAGCATTGATGTTTCACCTTCCCTAGTTATTCCCATGTCCATCTTCACTAGATCCATGAAAATTGGATCCCTTTCAATTCTCATCACATTCAAAACTCCATGGTCTTTTCTTCTCAAAGCATCTGCCACCTTGTTTGCCTTCCCCGGGTGGTAATGTATCGTGCAATCATAATCCTTGAGTAGTTCAAGCCATCGCCTTTGCCTCATGTTGAGTTCTTTTTGTGAGAAAATATACTTCAAACTCTTGTGATCAGTATAAATCTCACATTTTTCACCATAGAGGTAATGTATCCATATCTTTAAAGAAAAGATCACAGCTACTAACTCAAGATCATGAGTAGGATAGTTTTGCTCATGAATTTTTAGCTGTCGTGATGCATAGACAATAACCTTATCATTCTGTATAAGGACACAACCAAGTCCTTTCTTCGATGCATCACTATAAATAACAAACCCATCATTCCCCAATGGTAGAGTCAATACAGGGGCGTTGACTAATCTTCTCTTCATTTATTCAAAACATTCTTCACACTCTTTTTTCCAGACCAATTTAATCCCTTTACGTGTGAGCTTTGTCAATGGGTTAGCCAATCTGGCAAAATTCTGGACGAAACTTCGATAATAACCTGCTAAACCAATAAAACTACGTACCTCAGTTATACTTGTCGGTGCTGGCCATTCTTGGATTGCCTTGGTTTTAGAAGGATCAATGGAAATTCCATCCTTAGAGACAATATGGACAAGAAAAGAAATCTCCTGAAGCCAGAATTCACACTTGCTAAATTTCCCATATAATTCATGTCTTCTAAGAGTCTTCAGGATAATGCATAAGTGATTTTCATGATCTTCATGGCTTTTGGAGTATACCAAGATATCATCAATAAATACTACTACAAAGTCATCAAGATATTCCTTGAAAACTCTATTCATTATATCCATGAAAACAGAGGGTGCATTAGTCAATCCAAAAGGCATTACTGTAAACTCGTAATGCCCGTACCTTGTTCGAAATGCTGTCTTTGGAACGTCTTCCTTCTTCACACACAACTGATGGTATCCAGACCGAAGGTCAATCTTTGAAAAGTATTGAGCTCCATGCAGTTGGTCAAAAAAATCATCAATGGGAGGTAGGGGATACTTGTTCTTTATTGTTATAGCATTGATCTCCCTATAGTCTATGCACAACCTCATAGATCCATCTTTCTTATTAACAAAAAGAACAGGGGCTCCCCAAGGAGAAACACTAGGGCGAATAAATCCATTATTACTCAATTCCTCTAGTTGTTTCTTTAGTTCAACTAATTCCACAGTGGCCATTCTATAAGGGGTCTTCGATATGGGCCTTGATCCAGGAATTAAATCAATGGAAAACTCAACTTCTCGTTCGGGAGGATGTCCAGGTAAATCTTCCGGAAACACATCAACATATTCTCTCACAATAGGTACATCCTCTATTTGAATATTCCTTTCTTCACCCTCAGTAATTTCCTTCTCTTCCTCCCCAATAATTGAATTTAGTTGAGCTACTGGGGGTGGATCTAGATAAGAATTATGTGGCGACGATTCTGCTCTAAAGATAAGGTGTTCCTTATCATCATCATCAAGAATCGTAACCTCTTTCCTCTTACAATAAATTTTTGCATCATGGTCCGAAAGCCAATCCATACCAAGGATTATATCAAATTCAATCATGGGTATGACGATGAGATCAGCAGGTAAGGAACATTTAGGTGCTCTAATGGGAACTAATCGACAATTTTTTTTTGCAACAATACTTCCCTTAGGGGTTTTGACCGACAACTATCTTGTTAAATCAAATTGGAAATATCTAATTTTCTAAGCAAACTGGGAAGATATGAAACAATGCGATGATCCAGAATCAAATAATGCATTTGCTAAACTTGAGGAAACCATTAAATTACCTGCCACCACGTCTTTCGGAGCTTCCACCTCAGCAGTAGTGATAACATAAGCCTGGCCCTGATCCCTTGGCCTCTTCTGAGGTAAGTTCCCCTGACGCTTAGGACATTCATTTGCATAATGTCCCTTCTCTTTACAATTATAGCATTCCACGTTGACAACCGCTTTCTTTCCCTTGCATTCATGAGCTTGGTGGCCTTTTTCACCACACTTGTAACATACTCCTTTTCCTTTTAGACAGGCACCAGGGTGCTTCCTACCACAATTATCACAGGGTGGAAATTCATTTCTACCCTTCTTCCATGTTTCCTTATTTCCTTTCCCAGAGTTTTCAGCGGATCTCTTCTTATCTTGCTTTGATTTAAAGTCATAAGACTTAGAGAATTCCTTTTCCGTCTTGATAGCGCATGAGACAATACCTTCGTATGAAGAGAAGGTTTGTGATACTAAAGCTCGACGGAGAAATGGTTTTAACCCATCAAAGAAACGATCACTACGGAAAAAATGGGCATTTGCGACGGGTTATTTGCGACGGGAATAAATCCCGTCGCAAATAGTCCTGTTAAAAACTTATTTGCGACGGGGTTATTTGCCCGTCGCAAATAAGTAGCCTTTTGCGACGGGACAACTTTCCCTGTCGCAAAAGGATTGGCGCGGTTTGCGCGCCAAATCGCGGGAAACTTATTTGCGACGGGGGAATATTCCTGTCGCAAATAACCGGCGGCGGTAAAAGGTATTTGCGACGGGAATATTCCCCCGTCGCAAATAGTATGTCGGCAGGTGGTTATTTGCGACGAGTCCCGTCGCAAATAACTATTTACCCGTTGACCGTAATAAATGTTGGCTAAGGTATTTGCGACGAGTACCGTCGCAACTAATACTGTTTGCGACGGGATACCCGTCGCAAATGGGTCCGTCGCAAATAATCTAACCTATATATACCCCCATCCGTTTTTTTCATTTCATTCTCATTCTCTATCTTCTCCTTCTTTGAAAATTATATTTCTAGAGTTTAGTTTTTTTCCAGTTTAATTTTTTTCTCCGGAGCTGATATTAAAGTTTTGAAGAATGATCAGAGCAGATAAATTTTCAAGGTATTTATGTTCATTTTAATTTAATATTTATTTTTAATTTTTTATTAGTTTCAATTATTCTTAATTAGTTGTAATTTAATTATGTTTACATTGTTTTATTACTTAATAAATTTAAATTATTAGTATTGTTCATAGTTAATGGTAATTAGGAATACTTAGTAATAATTTTTAATAATTAAGAATAAATATTAATAATTAGTAATAAATACCAATAATTAAGAATAATAACATTATTACATTATTAGTCTATTTTATTATTAATATTAAAATAATATAATTTTTTATATATATACAATTCTCTTTTCATCTGTGTGTTTGCTGTCTTCACATGTATTATTTGTATGTGGAGATAGAAAACGCACAGATGAAAGGAGAATTGTATATAAATTAGAAAATTATATTATTTTAATATTAATAATAAAATATATTAATAATGTTATTATTTGTAATTATTGGTAATTATTCCTAATTATTGATAATTATTCATTTAATTACTAATAATTAGGAACAATTATCAATAATTATCAATAATTAAGAATAATTAGTAATAATTAGTAATAATTACCAATAATTAGTAATAATTAGTAATAATTACCAATAATTAGTAATAATTAGTAATAATTATCAATAATTAGTAATAATTAGTAATAATTAGTAATAATTACCAATAATTAGTAATAATTAGTAATAATTACCAATAATTACCAATAATTACCAATAATTACCAATAATTACCAATAATTACAAATAATTAGTAATAATTAGGAATAATTAGTAATAATTAGGAATAATTAGTAATAATTAGTAATAATTAGTAATAATTAGTAATAATTAGTAATAATTAGTAATAATTAGTAATAATTAGTAATAATTAGTAATAATTAGTAATAATTAGTAATAATTAGTAATAATTAGTAATAATTAGTAATAACTAGGAATAACTAGGAATAACTAGGAATAACTAGTAATAACTAGTAATAACTAGGAATAACTAGGAATAACTAGGAATAACTAGGAATAACTAGGAATAACTAGGAATAACTAGGAATAACTAGGAATAACTAGGAATAACTGGAAATAATTACCAATAATTACCAATAATTAGCAATAATTAGCAATAATTAGCAATAATTACCAATAATTAGCAATAATTACCAATAATTAGTAATAATTAGCAATAATTATTAATAATAAGTAATTAATACCTAAAATTAGGAAAAATTAGGAAAAATTAGGAAAAATTAGGAAAAATTAGGAAAAATTACCAAAAATTAGGAAAAATTACCAATAATTAGTAATAATTACCAATAATTAGTAATAATTACCAATAATTAGTATTAATTACCAATAATTAGTAATAATTACCTATAATTAGTATTAATTACCAATAATTAGTATTAATTACCAATAATTAGTATTAATTACCAATAATTAGTAATAATTAGGAATAATTACCAATAATTAGTATTAATTACCAATAATTAGGAATAATTAGTAATAATTACCAATAATTAGTAATAATTAGTAATAATTAGTAATAATTAGGAATAATTAGTAATAATTAACAATAATTAGTAATAATTACCAATAATTACCAATATTTAGTAATAATTAACAATACTTACCAATAATTACCAATAATTGCCAATAATTACCAATAATTGCCAATAATTGGCAATAATTAGTAATAATTAGTAATAATTAGTAATAATAGGAATAATTAGCAATAATTAGTAATAATAGGAATAATTAGCAATAATTAGCAATAATTAGCAATAATTAGTAATAATTAGCAATAATTAGTAATAATTAGCAATAATTAGCAATAATTAGCAATAATTAGTAATAATTAGCAATAATTAGTAATAATTAGCAATAATTAGCAATAATTAGCAATACTTAGTAATAATTAGTAATAATTACCAATAATTAGTAATAATTAGCAATAATTAGTAATAATTAGCAATAATTACTAATAATTAGTAATAATTACTAATAATTAGTAATAATTAGTAATAATTAGAAATAATTACCAATAATTAGTAATAATTAGAAATAATTAGTAATAATTAGCAATAATTAGTAATAATTAGCAATAATTAGTAATAATTACCTATAATTAGTATTAATTACCAATAATTAGTATTAATTACCAATAATTAGTAATAATTAGGAATAATTACCAATAATTAGTAATAATTAAAAATAATTAGTAATAATTAGGAATAATTACCAATAATTAGTAATAATTAACAATAATTAGTAATAATTAACAATAATTAACAATAATTAGTAATAATTACCAATAATTACCAATATTTAGTAATAATTAACAATACTTACCAATAATTGCCAATAATTACCAATACTTACCAATAATTGCCAATAATTACCAATAATTGCCAATAATTGGCAATAATTAGCAATAATTAGCAATAATTAGCAATAATTAGTAATAATTAGTAATAATTAGTAATAATTAGCAATAATTAGTAATAATTAGTAATAATTACCAATAATTAGTAATAATTAGTAATAATTAGGAATAATTAGTAATAATTAGGAATAATTAGTATTAATTAGGAATAATTAGGAATAATTAGGAATAATTAGTATTAATTAGGAATAATTAGTAATAATTACCAATAATTAGTAATAATTATTATTAATTACCAATAATTAGTATTAATTACCAATAATTATTATTAATTACCAATAATTAGTATTAATTACCAATAATTAGTATTAATTACCAATAATTAGTAATAATTACTAATAATTAGTAATAATTACCAATAATTAGTAATAATTACCAATAATTACCAATAATTACCAATAATTACCAATAATTACCAATAATTACCAATAATTACCAATATTTTTCAATAGTTTCTAATAATTACCAATAATTACCAATAATTACCAATATTTTCCAATAATTATCAATATTTACCAATATTTACCAATAATTACCAATATTTACCAATAATTAGGAATAATTACCAAAAATTATGAATAATTACCAATAATTTGGAATAATTACCAATAATTTGGAATAATTACCAATAATTTGGAATAATTACCAATAATTAGGAATAATTACCAATAATTAGGAATAATTACCTTATTACATTATTTATATATTTTATTATTAATATTAAAATAATATAATTTTCTATATTATATACAATTCTCTTTTTTTCTGTGTGTTTTCTGTCTCCACATGTAATATTGGCATTCTTTTTCAAAATTATCAACCTACTCGCCAATGGAGAGGTGAAAGTGAATGCCAATATTACATGTGGAGACAGAATGTTAAACACACAGATGAAAGGAGAATTGTATATAATATAGAAAAATATATTATTTTAATATTAATAATAAAATATACTAATAATGTAATAATGTTATTATTATATAATTAATATTTATGAAAAAATTATATTAGTATTATTAAAAAAAATAAAAAATCAATATAATATTAAAATTATCAATATTTGTAACAGGTTTTGCTTTATTCTCAATATATTCAATCCTTGCTTGAGTGTTTTTTCTAACAAATTATTCAAAATCAGTAATTCTTTTATATTTTATAGAAAAATATGGAACAACGAGGTCGTCAACAGTCATTATTAGATGACCGTATATGGATAAATCAACGTAGAAATCCAAATGGTTCTGGTTTAAATCCAGTATATATAGAGGGTGTGGAGATTTTTTTATCATTTGCGGCATAAAATCCAGAATTTGTTTCAGAAGGAAAAATAAAATGCCCTTGTAGAAAATGTGCATTGAGAACGTTTGACACGTTTGACAAAGTGGGGGAACATCTCTTGCGTTTTGGTTTTCAAGAAGATTATGTTTTTTGGTATCAACATGGTGAACGCAGTTCCAGAGCAGGTGATACCAACTTGATTCCAGATCTATCCCAGTTTCAAGATTTAGTACATGATGTTGCAGGTTCATCTGTTCAACATACAGAAACTCTGGCTGATATAGCTTCAAATCCTGATTTGGTACCGTCTGAATTTTATGAGTTGTTGAAGTCTGCTGAGGATGCATTATATCCTGGCTGCAAGATGAGAAAATTAGAAGCAGTTGCAAAATTTATGGCTATCAAATCAGATAACGGAATGTCAAACACCTGTTTTGACTAGATATTTTCTTTGTTGAAAACACTGTTACCCGAAGGAAATGTTTTACCTGCAAATTACTATGAAAGTAAGAGGGTGGTTCGAAATTTGGGACTTACTTGTCAGAAGATTCATGCATGTTCAAATGACTGCATTTTATATTCTGGGGAAAATGAGTCGTTGGATAGTTGTCCCACATGTGGGCAACTGAGATATAAAGAAGGACAACACGGGAAGTCTGGTTTGATTCCTGTAAAACAGGTGAGATATTTTCCGCTTACATCCAGACTTCAGCGTTTATTCATGTCTAAGAATACAGTGACAATGATGTCATGGCATAAAGAGAATATTTCAACCGATAAAAGCTTGAATCATCCAGCCGATGGTGATTCATGGAAACATTTTGATAGAGTGCATCCATCCTTTGCTTTAGAAGCTAGAAATGTTCGACTGGACCTTTCCACTGATGGTTTCTGTCCATTTGGATCTTATGGTAGTCAATATTCATGTTGGCCTATTTTTTTAACACCGTACAATTTACCTCCATGGATGTTGATGAAGGAGCCATATATCTTTTTGACTTTACTAATTCCAGGACATCCGAAGAAAAATATTGATGTTTATTTGAAGCCATTGATTGATGAATTAAATTTATTGTGGAGTACTGGTGTCAGTACATATGATGTTGCAACGAAACAAAATTTCATACTGAGAGAAGCATTGATGTGGACAATAAGTGACTTCCCGGCTTATGGGATGTTATCTGGCTGGAGTACACATGGTCAGAAATCATGTCCTTACTGTATGGGAGAGAACAAAGCATTTATGCTCATTCATGGAAAGAAACCTTATTATTTTGACTGTCATCGCAGATTTCTTCTAGCTAATCATCCTTTTCGCAGAAACAGATCTCATTTCAGAAAAGAAACAGTTGAAATGGATGGACCTCCAAAAATGCTATCAGGTTCGGAGTTAAAATCAGTTGTATTTTCATTACCTCCCATCACTTTTGGTCCCACAATAAACCAACAGAAAATTTCTGGATTTGGGAAAGAACACAATTGGATTAAACATAGAATATTTTGGGATTTACCATATTGGTCTGATTTGTTGGTCCGCCACATGTTGGATGTCATGCATATTGAGAATAACTGTTTTGATAATTTGTTTCATACAGTTTTGGATACGCCAGGAAAGAGCAAAGACAATGTAAATGCACGTTTAGATCTTGCCCAAATTTGCAGGCGTCCAGAATTGGAACTCTTTGAGAATGTCAGAACAGAAAGGTTACTGAAACCAAAAGCAGCTTATACATTGTCTAAAGAAAACCATTTATTATTTTGTCAGTGGATTGCAGATTTGAGAATTCCAGATGGCTGTGCTTCCAATTTGGGTAGATGTGTAAAGAATGGTCATATTACTGGATTAAAAAGTCATGATTGTCATGTTATAATGGAGAGACTTCTACCCATTGGATTAAGAGGTCTGTTGAATTCTGTGATTTGGGATTCTATAACTGACATGTCTCTTTTTTTCGGGAAATTTGTGCAGCTACGGCAGATTATGATGCTCTAGGCAAACTTGAAAAAGATGTTGTTGTAATTATATGTAAACTGGAAAAAATATTTCCGCCGTCTTTCTTCGACTCAATAGAACATTTGATGTTACATTTGCCATATGAAGCCAAATGTGGAGGTCCGGTACAGTTTCGATGGATGTACCCATTTGAAAGATGCATGCAAAAATTGAAAATAAAAGTACGTAACAAAGCATCTGTTGAAGGATCTATTGCAGAAGCTTATTTGCAAGAGGAAATATCTTTTTTCTGCTCCCATTATTTTGAATCTGAGTATCCTTCAAAACACAACCGAATGGGATGGAACAAGAGGAATATTGATGAAATCGACAATCAATTATCTGTTTTCAACCAGTCAGAGTTTGGTTTTGGTGGAGTTTATAAACGCTGGCTTTCAGATGATGAACATCAGAGAGCTCATACGTATGTTCTGCTCAACTGTGAAGAGATGACATCAGTTGTACTGTAAGTGTTTATATCACTTATTCTATCATTTATGTTACAGTAAATAACTTTAGTTTTTATAGGTTTTATGATAATCATATCAAGAAAAAAAGTCCACAAATTACAGCAGCTGCTCTCGAAGAACGTCGACTGAAAATTTTTTCTCAGTGGTTTCAAAAACTGGTAACATAAATTTTTTATCTTTTAGCAACTCATTCAATGTATAGTTTACTATATTGATAATTATTTCACAAATTTTCAGGTGTCTTTACATGCTGATAAAATTGACAAACGACTGTGTGTATTGAGTAACCCACCTTCCAAACTTGTTAAAACTTATAATGCATATGTGGTGAATGGATTTCGATTCCACACACATGCATATAGGGAATCGAAAAAAACAATGAACAGTGGAGTTAGCTTGAGAGGATCTCATCATCGAGATCCCCCACCTCCCCCCTCCTTCAGATTAGAGATTGCATTTATGTTATAAAATTTGTGAAATCAAATTTTTTTTTTCTATTCGTAGTTTCTGTCTCATTATAAAATATTAATAATATTATATTTTTAAATAACAATATTAATATTAATAATAATATTATTTATATTTTATAATATTAAATTTTATATATATATTAAAATTTTATAATATTATAATTTAATTATATTTTTTGTAATACTTGAATTATTTTAATATTTGAATATAAAATAATTCTATTATTTTTATATTAATTAAAATAACTTATTAATATTTTTTTATTTATGAATTATAATTCTAATATTATTATATTAATTAAATCATTTATTAATATTCTATTATTTTTTATTTTTGAATTATAATTCTATTATTATTATATTAATTAAAATAATTTATTAATAATTTATTATTTTTATTTGTGAATTATAATTCTATTATTATATTAATTAAAATAATTTATTAATAATTTATTTTTTTTTATTTTTTTTATAGAATTTGCGACGGGATACTATGCCCGTCGCAAATACTAGTATTTTTAATAGTTTTTTATTTTTTTTTTAAAATAGTTTTTGCAACGGGTCCCGTCGCAAATACTATTTGTAGTATTTGCGACGGGATACTATGCCCGTCGCAAATACTAGTATTATTAATAGTTTTTTATTTTTTTTAAAAAATAGTTTTTGCGACGGTACCGTCACAAAAGGTATTTGCGACGGGTCCCGTCGCAAAAGGTATTTGCAACGGGACCCGTCGCAACAACTATTTTAAAAGTTTTTTACAAAAATATGGAATACTATTTGCGACAGAGAGAATGATCGTCGCAAAAAAAGGTTTTAGCGACGGGCCCGTCGCAGATAAGGGTAGTTGCGACGACGTTTTCAGCAACGGGCTATTTGCGACGGGCCCCCGTCACAAATGTCTATTTGCGACGGTATCCCGTCGCAAATGCCCCGTCGCAAATAGCTGTTTTTCTAGTAGTGGATTAGTCTTACTTCTTGGATTACGTATGTAATCTGCAGCATACCTTGCTAACCTTGTAAAGTTAGCCTCATACTTTGCGACATTCTCATCCTCCTTCTGCCTCAGACTCAGAAATTGCCTTTCCATATCCACTCGATGGTCTCGAGGAAAGTATTTTTCTAAGAACAGTTCTTTGAACTCATGCCATTCCATGTTTGTTAATTCATCATCTTCCTTTGTGTTTTGAATTAGTGACCACCATTGATCGACATCTCCAGTGAGGCGGTAAACTGCCATGACAACTTTCTCCCTTTCACTACTCCCCAAGGCATGGAATATTTTCTCTAAGGAATTTATCCATTGCTCAGCTACTATAGGATTTGTACTCCCATTGAAGGTTGGTGGTTGTTGCCTCATGAAACGGTCTAGCATTGATCCTCCACGTTGCGGATTAGGGTGCTCTATACGAGTAAGGTTGTTATTCATAACCTGCGTGAGTTGTCCCAGTACGGTGAGAAGCTGACCAGCACCAGTTGTATCACTAGCTCCACCATAATTATCTTGAGTAGGAGGGCAATCCCTACACGGAGTGCGTGCATTGATACAGTTTCCATTCCTTCCACTAGGAGCCATTTCTAAACAATGACATAAACTATATTAGTTTATGAATCAAAATACATAATTCCATACTTGTGTGATACTTAACATAAATTGAACTATTTATGGATATAATCCATAAAAATGTTTTCTTTGAGGAATTATATACTCATAACCCTTCATAGTGGTTTATAAAGAAAATGTGAATTATCCAAAGCATATCCCCCGGGAGTGTCGTAACCAAGAGTGCAGCAAGGCCCGTTGTCGTGCACCAGTTCCCGTTCGAGTCTAGCTCAAAGTGGTGTTTTCGGGTTTTACCCCTAGGTACATCTGTGCCAGAGCCGCCTCTACCTGCTCGTATCCAGAAAGGGATGTATTTCTCAGAAAACTCACAAAATCTCTACAATACCAAAATTTTAGGAAGTTCTTCTATACTAATCTTCAAAGTTCATCTTAGGTCTACGTGCTCTAATCAGAGTTTGTCTAAATCTAGCTTCCAAGGTTTGTACTAAACTTCCTCTGATACCAACTGTAACGCCCCGACCCCAGTTACCCAGAGTCGGTGCATTACTTCATAACATTGGCATGATCACAAAAGATCAAGTCTCGAAAGACCGATTAGTTTAGTAGCTTTGGAAACACTAGATATATTCATAAACCTCACATTACATCATAAAAATGAAAACTACAATAACATGGTCTCCCTAGTCCACACTCATATCCTCACTGACTATTCTTGCAAGTCAGTCATAATACACTTCTTCACATCCTGGGAAAAATAAAACATTGAAAGGGGTGAGCTCAAATGCTCCGTAAGGATAACAATATAGCAGAAACTTTCATAAGAAAACATAATCATTTAAGGCAATGTATAACTAAAACAAAAGCCTTATTGAACTTGAACTTCAACATAATATGGAAAAAGTAAAATAAAATAATGCCATTACTTACTCACATGGATATTCTACTAGACGAATAATCACATGAAATATCAATAACCACTTTCATAATGAGGGAATGTATAATGCCAGACATTCTGAAACATTTTGTCAAGGCCTCGGCCAAGATGTCTAAAATGATTAAGGCCTCGGCCAAAACAATAAATCAAATTGGGAAAGGGCCTCGGCCAATTCCACGTCTAGTTGTCTCATGAGACCTACCGATGCATCGAGGAGCTATAGCGGGCTCCACCTGTCACTTATTAAGTCCAATACATTCCTCATATGAATAGGTTTAAACATAACATAAATATTCATATTAAAAATAGCATACGAAATGTCAACAATTTCTCCATAAACTATGGATGGTATAAAAATAACACATCCACAGTCAAATATTTCACAAAATGTTCAATGGAAGTTTTGTATCATAAATCAATTTCAATTAAACTTAAAACCCATCAAAGGATGTTGACATGGATGAAATCAAAGCTATTTGAGAGAAATATCTCTCTTTTTTTGAAATCATTTAAAAGTCCCATAATTATAAAATAATACATTTACTTTGAAAATATTCTTATAAGCTTGTAAGGGAAGCTTCGATGAAGTTATAATGGCGGAAAATAGCCGCACCCACCTTATAAGTTAAAAAAACATTCTTACCTTAAATTTGTCAAAAAGGTCAAAAAGTACATTGTTTGGAAAACGACGGTAAGATTCCTTTCAAAAACGTATAAGGGTATAAATTACTTTAACCCATTTTCCATTTATTATTAAAAATGTTTTGAAAGACATTTTTAAGAAACATGGATGTGGATGATAACGAGGTCCTAGTAGATAATTATGTATAAACAACCTTGGATAATGAAGAGGTTGTGAAGTAAACCCTTACCTTGTACTTTTCATTGGTTGGGGTAGGTTAACCTCCTGTATAATGGTGAAATAATTGTTATTAAATTATACAAGAATCATATACATTCATATGATATCATATATGATCTTTTAACGTTGCTTTGTTAACAATATCTTAGATTTATCGTTGTTTCGGGTGTCAACTTACTCGTTTTCTTTAATATGTTTTGTTACATAAGTCATGTTTTTCATGGATAGGTTGTATCTTATTCATATCCAGAATGATATCATGTCATTAAACATTATTTTTAAATCATCAATTGATAATTATACTTGGATGGATACGATGAAGAATGAATCTCATCACGTTCGTGGAGACGGTAGTCTATACGTACGCACGAGCGACAATATCATTATTTTGATATTAAAATAATATATAATTGGATAGTATATCATATATAAAGAATCATTATCATGTTATATTTATTATTTACATGAATTAAATATCATTTTATACCCATCTAAATAATAATAAATTGAATAACAATTACACCACGACGTGGAGACGGTAAGCCGTACGTACGAACGTATGGTGACATGTCATTAAAATGATGGGTAGAATATTGAATATGGTTGTTCCATATTTATAATAAAATCACAGTATATATAAGATACTGTATTTATAATTTTATAATTGAAATAATAAACAAAGAGGGAGTGGAAGAAGAAAGAAACTTGAAAGAGGGTGATGAAAACGTTACCTCTTCTTCGGGTTCTTCCTTTTGATTTGATCAAAAGGACTCTTTAGGATGGCTTTCTGACTAAAGTAAAGCTTCTAGGATGAAGGTAAAGGAGTTGGGAGAGTATTTGGGCAGAGGTTGGCCGAACCAAAAGGCTTTAAAGTGTGAATAAGGTGGTAGAGGTGGGGGCCTTTTATAAGAGGAGAGGAGGGGCTCTTTTGGAAAGATTGAAATGTTACATTATTATACAATGCTTTTTGGATTCTAAAGGTCCCAAACTTATTTAATTCGTGGCTAAGGTGATAAGGGTTCGAAATATACCCATCCAATAGTCTTTGGATAAGTGTAAGCCTTGGATTTTACATTATCTTTTCATTTTATTAAAATCGTTAAATAATGAGGTCATCGCTGCATCATAATGATGTTATAAATAATTTAATTTATTTAATGTCTAAAAATTATAAAAAAAATACTATGATGTAGGAAATATTTTTATCTTTCTAATTAATATTTATAGTCAAAATTTGGACTTGTGTAACCCCACTTAAAAACTGTTTTAGTAAAACAACTCATGTTTGTGTCAATTTAATTTTAACATTAAATAAATATATATTAATGTCATTTTCCTACCAAAGTGGCTCCATGGGGTCCCCATGTTGACCCATGGGTTTTCTTGGTCGGCCATGACCCATCCAATATGAGTAGGACAAGTTTCAAGCTCATCTCATATTATTAAAACATTATTTTTACCTTAAACTACACTAATTACCTCTAATCGCGATTAAGAACTTAAAAGTGACTATTCACCAAAAAATTATTTTAATCTCATTGAACCACATTTTACTTCTTAATGACAACCATGTATGTCGGATTTTTTAAAATCAAATCACAGAAGTGGTAATATTTCATTTTAACGAAAAAACAGTTTTTAACAACCACTTAGTGGTTTCACTATTCATCAAAAATTGAAGTTTTTCAGAATAAGGCCAAAATTTCACCCTAAGCTATAATTGATATTATGAATTCAAAAATGATGTCTATTTTACAAAATTCCAAACATATAAGTTGCATTAATTAATTTTATAATTAATTCCCGCTGTTACAACAAATAGCGTGTTTTTAAGAAACAATTTATATCAAAAGATTGGCAATTGTTTACGTCCAATTTCAATGTTAAATTAATTCTAATGACCACCATTGGATAAAATGGTAAAAATATATTCTAATTATACTTTAAAACCACTAAATAGTATAATTTATCACTATAAATTATTTTGATTAAAAAAGTTGTTTTTAAGTATTTTTCACTATTCATAAAAAATAGAAGTTCTCAGAAAAATACCAAAAATTCAACATAGGCTAATTTCGATATTTCGAAAAAATGAATTCCGTTTTGATAAATAAAATTTATAAAATTTCAAAAAGTAGTTATTACTATTCACAACGGCTAGTTTAATTCGTTGTGGTGTGTGTTAGAGCTCGAGGTTGCGTACAACACACGCTATTGCATTATTCGAAGTGAAACGTACCGTGGAAGCTTGGGGTGTTACAAATTGAGTAATAAGAGATATATTCTCCCTAGTGTTTCTCCATGGGGAGCCCCTGTCCTTTTTGTTAAGAAGAAAGATGGGTCTATGAGGTTGTGCATTGACTACAGAGAGATCAATTTTATAACAATATAGAAAAAGTATCCCCTACCTCACATTGATGATTTATTTGACCCACTTCATGGAGCTCAATACTTTTCAAAGATTTACCTTTGATCTGGATATCATCAGTTGTGTGTGAAGAAATTTTTTTTTTCTGAAAACAACATTTCAAACTAGGTATGGGCATTACGAGTATATAGTAATTCCTTTTGGATTGACTAATACACCATATGTCTTCATTGATCTAATGAATAAAGTTTTCAAGGAATATCTTGATGACTTTTTAGTGGTATTTATTGATGATATCTTGGAATACTCCAAATGCTACAAAGATCAGGAAAATCACTTGCGCATTATCCCAAAGACTCTTAGAAGACACAAATTATATGGGAAGTTTAGCAAGTGTGAATTCTAGATTCAGGATATTTCTTTTCTTGGCCATTTTTTCTCTAAGGATGGAATCTATGTTGATCCTTCGAAGATAAGAGCAATCCAAGAATGGCCAGCACCGATGAGTATAACTGAGGTACACATTTTTATTGGTTTAGTAGGTTATTATCGGCATTTTGTCCAGAATATTGTCCTATTGGCTAACCCATTAACCAAGCTCACATGTAAAGGGGTGAAATTTGTTTGGACAAAAGAATGTGAATAATGTTTTGAATAATTGAAGAGAAGATTAGTCAATGCACCTATATTGAATCTACTAATGAGGAATGATGAGTTTGTTATTTATAATGATGCTTCAAAGAAAGGAAATTGGTGTGTCCTTATGTAGAATGATATGGTTATAGCCTATGCTTCACGACATCTAAAAATTCATGAGAAAAACTATCTTACTCATGATCTTGAGCTAGAAGCTGTAATATTTTCTATGAATATATGGAGACATTATCTCTATGGTGAAAAATGTGAGATATATACTGATCACAAGAGTTTGAAGTATATTTTCTCACATAAAGAACTCAACATGAGGCAAAGGACATGATCTTGAGTTAGCAGCTGTAATCTTTCCTTTGCCTCATGTTGAGTTCTTTCTGTGAGAAAATATACTTCAAACTCTTGTGATTGGTATATATCTCACATTTTTCACCATAAATATAATATCTCTATATCTTTAAAGCAAAGATTACAGCTGCTAACTCAAGATCATGAGTAAGATAGTTTTACTCATGAATTTTTAGATGTCGTTATGCATAGGCCATAACCCTATCATTCTACATAAGAACACAACAAAGACCTTTCTTTGAAGCATCACTATAAATAACAAACTCATCATTCCTCATTGGTAGAGTCAATATAGGTGCATTTACTAATCTTCTCTTCAATTCTTTAAATCATTCTTCACATTATTTTGTCTAAAACAATTTCACCCCTTTACATGTGATCTTGGTTAATGGGTTAGCCAATAGGGAAAAATTCTGGACGAAATGCCGATAATAACCTACTAAACCAATAAAAATGTGTACCTAAGTTATATTCGTTGGTGTTGGCCATTCTTGGATTGCTCTTGTATTAGAAGGATCAACATAGATTCCATCCTTAGAGACAATATGGCCAAGAAAAGAAATATCTTGAATCCAGAATTCACACTTGGTAAACATCCCATATAATTCGTGTCTTCTAAGAGTCTTTAGGATAATACCCTTGTGATTTATATGCAGTAATATTCTAGAAATTTTGAGAATAAAATTATTTGAAGGAGGGGATAATATAACACCCTAAGCTTCCATGATACACTTCTCTTTGAATAATACAATAGCGTGTGTTGTACACAACTTCGAGTTCTAACACACCAAAACCAATCAAACTAGCCATTATGAATAGGAATACCCACTTTTTGAAATTTTAAACATATTATATTTTAAAATGGACTTCATTTTTGGATTTGGAATATTGAAATTAGCATAGGGTGAATTTTTGGTATTTTTCTGAAAACATTCAATTTTTGATGAATAGTGAAAAACATTGAGTTATAGTTTAAAACTGAATTTTTATTTAAATAATTATTTATTTTATTTAAATTTATTTTAGGTCAAAATAGATACATAATAACAATATAAGTTCAATGTTATTTATTGGAGTCAGTTTATAATAATTTTAGATATATAAAAATTTTATTTAACGTTTTACCGTCTTTTAACCACCTCCTAGGAACATTTGCAAATTTACATAATATTTAATTTTACCAATTCTGTGAGTTGAATTTCAAAAATCCGAGAGACACAGTTGATATCAGTAAATAAAAAGTGGTTGAATTAGATGAAAATAATTTTTGATGAATAGTAACTTTTTACTTTTATTTACAACGGTTAAAAGTAAATAGGGTAATTAAGGGTAAAAATGATATTAATATTACCATAAAACATGTCCTAATTCTACTGGATAAGTATAATTCGACAGAAAAAAACCTTATGAATAAAATATGAACCTCTTTGGTCCACTTGGATTAGATTAGGACACTTATTATTATTTTATTTAAGGAAGAGTTAAAATAGTTAAATTCAAAGTTTAATAACTACATAATTTTTAATATAGGGTTACACACAATATAAATCAACTATAAATATTCATTATAAATATAAAAAGATTTCCTATATAATGATTTTTTATTTATAATTTTTAGAAATTAAATTATTTAATTTATTTATGACACAATGATGATGTAGTAATTACCTAATTAATGAAATATTAAAATAATTGATATTATAAATATCCAAATAAAGGTAATTTGAGAATTTTTATGAATTAAACTAATTTTATAGGTTAATATGACATGTTAGGGTTGGTTAGATGAATTATTTTCGAGGTAATAATGCTGTTATGATTTTAGAAAAAACAAAATACCAAATAGTGTCAAAATTAACATAAAAGAGTTTTTAAAACAAATATTATATTATTAATTGATATTCTATTCCTAAAAATATAATATTCGGCCAAAAGACTTATATAATGATATTTGTTTCATTAATGTACCACTTGGGGTTCTCTTGTAAGTTTATAGTACGTTTATTAACCATATAATATAAAAATACAAAGAGACATGGTAAATGTCAAACTATTTAACTAAGAGTTAAATCTATAAAATAAAGTAAATACAGTGACCCAAAACTTTTTAAAACCTATTGGTTGAGTTGTTTTCGACCCATACCCACTTTACCCTTTAACTAATTCATTTTGGAGCCATTAGAAACTGAAAATGATTTTATTATAAAATAATAATTCTAGCTTTTCCTAAGGTGCCCCTCACCCCTCTTATAAAAGGGCACCCCATTCCCTAAAATTCACATCTTAAAAGCCTTTTGTCTCGACCAAAACCTGCCCAAATACACTCTCAACTGTCCTCCATTCATCCTAGAGGCCTTACTTTAGTCATAAATCCCACCTAAGGAGCCCTTTTGATCAAATCAAAAGGAAGAACCCAAAGAAGAGGTAAATATTTAATCACCACTTTCAAGTTCCTTTCTTCTTCCACTTCCTCTTTATTTGTTGTTTCCATTCTAAAATAATAACTCAAGTATATTATATATAATGTGATGTTATTATAAATATGGTACAACCATATTCATTATTCTATCCATCCTTTGAATGACATGTCACCATACGTGCGTACGTACGGCTTACCGTCTCCACGTCGTGGTGTGGTTGTTATTCAATACATTATTATTTGGATGGGTATCATAATGATGTATAAATGATGTAAATAATAAATATAACATGATAATGATTCTATATATATGATATACCATCCAATTATATATTATTTTAACATCAAAATAATGATATTGTTGCTCGTGCGTACGTATGGATTACCGTCTCCACGAACGCGATGAGATTCATTCCCCATCATATCCATTCAAGAATAATTTTCATTATATGATTAAAAATAATGTTTAAAGACTTAATATAATTATGAATATAAATAAGTTACATCCTATCCATAACAAACATTACTTACATGACAAATCATATAAAGGAAAACGAATCAAGGAAAAGTGTATGGTAAGGGTTAATTTCACAATCTATTCATTATCTGAGGTTGTTTATACGTAATTATCTACCAGGACCTCTTTATCATCAAAATCCATGTTTCTTAAAAATTTATTTCAAAACTTTTTTACTATTTACTAAACAATGGGTAAAAATTAAATACTGTTTAAATATATAATGTGTTTTATGACTTCATAATGACCCAATAGTGATGTAATAAAATACTATAAACTTTATGTTAGACCAATATATGTTTTACCATTAAAATAATGTAATTTTGGGTTTTTTGGTATTATTTTACAAAGATTTAGTGGACCTTTAAAGACTTATTAAACATTTTGTCTTTTTAATTTTTTTTCCTTGGGAGTGTGACTCACCTCCACATAAGAAACCCCATTATTTTAAGGTGTTTGGAATTTGGCCTTATAAAATATTGTTTTCCACTTACCTTCGGCAAAAACCATGGGCAAAAACCATGAGCTGGTCTGTGGTTTGGATTAGTTTAATGTGAGGTGTCCCAAACCTAAATAATAAAGAATTCCTTCACCTTTCCTATATAAATCCACCCCATCTCCCACTTCCTCTTCACTCAAAGCCTTTGGAGTTCATCCAACTTCTGCCCTCATCTTTGCAGAATCCTACCAAGGTGCCCCAAGCTCCAAATAAGCCTCTCTCAAGCCTCTCTGAATCCTTTGGAAGAACACTTCCAAGTAATGATTTTTATTCCTTTCTCATTTTTCCAATATTTTTTAAATTGTTATTCCCTTTTAATTTAAATTATAAATGTTGGGATATGGTTTCGCACCTCCCCCATACTTCCATATTTATGTTTGAATGATGGGAGACCCATTTCTCTCTCATTAAATGCCTCCCATGTACACCCGTTACTATACCGAATTTCTGAAAGGAATTTCTCTCTCCTCATTTTCATTCATGCAATTATTTTGTATCATGAATATAAATTCCATTACATTTGTTGGGACATGTATATATATGACCCCTTTACTGTCCATGTCATGTAAATATGATGAGACACCCCTTTCTATCTCATCAACCATTTTTATTAGTACTTATGTCACACCGTTATGATGCCTAAATTGCACCGCGCTTTTCCAAGCCAAAGTCATTGTGTAGTAAATACCATTCCCATTTCTCTATCAAGGGTATTCACCTTTATGAACATTTACATATTGTTTAAAGAGTTCTTGTACGTATTCCACATTATTTTATCGTGGAATAAAAGATTATGTTGAATGATTCAATGTTTTAATATCCATGTCACACACTTATTCATGAAATGAAATGTTTAAGAAGGGTGCGCCCTGATAGCGCTTCAATGCATAGGGTAAAGTATAGTATCATGATACTTCATGTGCAATAGGTGTTTACTCATGATAATTCAAGTTCAGCAAGTGTTTACTCGTGCTTCATGTGTAATGAGGGTTTACTCATGCTCCATGTGCAATGAGCCTTGGATCATGCTAATTCTATGTTAAGTGCTATTGCCATATTTCCATGTTATGATTATCATGCTCTATCAAGCCTTTATTTTTATTCTTCTCTTGTGCTCTGTTGATATGCCTATTTTATAACATGTATTGTATTCCTCCTGTTATTCCATGATTAATCCCTTACTAGGATTTATAGCTCACCCTTGTTTTATGCATGTCCTCAGGTTATCCCATACAATGCTATGTATGAGGGAATGTAGTGGCCATGTAAAGGAAGTTTTCAATAAAGATATTGTTTTTCCAGTTTTAAGTTGTTATGTAATGATTCTAATCCCCAAATACACTAGAAATCTTGATCTTCTATGTTAAATCCAATGAAGTTTATGTAATAAAATATGTTTAATTGTGAAATAAAAGATCAAGGTTGTCATAGTTGGTATCAGAGGATAAGTTTAGTTATTTTTGTATTAGGATTAAAAAACCCTAGTAAAGCCTTAGAGACAAGACTAAGTATAATAAAAACATCTCTATGTTTTTGTGAGTATTGAGTAAGTGGTTTATCAGTCAAATACATCCTTTTCTAGATATGAGCAGGTAGTGGAATCTCTAGCACAGATGTATCCTAGGGGTAAAATCCAAAAACACCACTTTGAGCTAGACTCGAATGGGAAGTGGTGCACGACAATGGGCCTGGCTGCACTCTTGGTTGCGAAACTCCCAGGGGATATGCTTTGGTAAATTCACAAGCTTATTATGAACCATTGTTAAGGGACTAAAAAAGTACTCTAAGAATATATGTTGGAAAGTAGATCATGGATAACATAGTCTAAAGCCAATAGATTAATATGTTAAGGAAATAAAAGTTATTTATACGTCATCAGTTTTGTCCTTGTATTACCCTTTATGTGTTACCCCTAACTTTTCTTTTATTCCAGCCAATGGCTGGTAATAGGAGGACTTGGGCTAACAATCGATGTGAAGATCAATATGATGACTGTACTAATGAGATTCCCAATCCAATGAGAGCGGGAATCACGAACTTTGTCATGCTTCTCTCTCAGCTAACTCAAGATTTGAATAGAAACATGGGTCAAGAAGAACGTTCACCCCCCCCCCCCAAGAAAGAACAAGTCACTATCGAGAGCTTCATGAGACAAAGGCCTCCTAATTTTAATGAATCATCTGATACCTCAATGATTGATGTACATGGACATTACATTACTTTTTTGGAATGCTTAATACATAACAAAAACAAACACACACGGACCGTAATAGTTTAGTGTCTTTGGAAACTCGGAAAAATAATCGTCTAATCATGGTGAAAGATCTTCAACATCTCCCATAAAGATCTTCCCCTTTTGTTTTATTACCTAAAACCTTTATTTATATCTTGGGGAAGAGAAAAAATTAAAAGGGTGAGATCAAATGATTAGTAAGGGTAAACATAGAGGACATAAAACAATCCATAAAATTTTGAATGTAGAAACTTGAACATAAAATCTAAACATCAAAATCTTGAGCAAAGACATAAATCTTGGAATTACATAAGACATATATCATAGAGGAACATAAATCATGATAGAATAGAATGGGAATAAAACATGTAATTTTGGAAAACATTAAGCACATGTTATGATTTCAAAAGTATCCAAGGAATTGCTGCCAAGACCATCTTAGTGGACAAAGTGCATTTCTGAATCGAGTTCACTCCTCGTTCTAGTCCCGTATCACTGAACTGGATTAACTTAACTTTATAGACATGTCTATATCATGAGATACAAATCTTTAACCAATGCATTGGATGGAGATATATGTCCCATAATGAAATCATTCTTACGTGTGCCACAACATAAACATAAATCATTCATTATAACGCAAAGAATAAAATGGGTTTCATAAACATCATCCCATCATAACAAAATCCATATAAAAAAAATGGATATAATTTTACCATAAAAAAGTGAAACCATGTAAATCATATAGATATTATACTTGAAATATACACATATTAAATAATTTCATCTTAGATGGAAAATGGTTTTGATAACACTTGAATATAATTCTTGAGGAAAATATCCTTTCCTCTTAAAAATCATTTTCTTTTCAAAAAATGCCACAAAATTTTAAAAGAAAAGGATTTTATTGAAAATAAACATGAAATATTATAGAGTAAACTATATGAAAATAATTAGTTATGAAACCGTAAAAATCTATTCATGCCTTATAAGTTAAAAAAACATTCTCCTCGTACTTTTACTGGAAAAGTCAAAAAAGTTCCTCATATGGTAAAAAAAATTACTTCCATAACATGTGGTAAAAGTCAAAAATGGATAAAAAGGAAATTAAACATACATGAAAATATTTTTATAAAACAGGGAAACAGATGATAATAATAACCCCAGTAAATACTTACGAATAACAATCTTAGATAAGAACAAGATTGGAATAGTTATCCCTTACCTTTTGTCCAATTTCATCCGTATGTGTTCGAGACTCCTGTATAGTGGGTTTAAACATATTATTAACTTGTAAAAGAACCATAATAATATTTATGACGTCATATATGATTCACTTATGACTTTATATTATCCGTTCATTTGACAATTCCATGTTAAAGCAGCGTTTTGGGTAAAATCGTTTCATTTATCGTACGTGTTTCGACTTGTTGTTCTTGATATTATTACTTATATCATGATTTACTTAATTCTAAAATGTAAAACATGATTTATATATAACATATATATTAATTATATAAATATATATGATAGATCAATAAATGCAATGAAATACACCGTTCATGGAGACGGTAGGCCGTACGTACGCATGAACGATGTTTTCGTTTCCTTATTGAATTGAATGAAATTAAGTAAATGAAAATTATATGTAAATAAATACAGTAGAATTATTATGTCATATATATAATTATTATTCATTATATATACGTTATAATCATTCTTGAATGGTTAACATGGATAATGAATATCATCGCATAGTGGAGACGGTAATCCGTACGTACGCGTGAGCGATGATATCGTTCCCACAATTATTTAATGGAATTGGAGTGGATGATATAATATCATAGAATCAGTATGATGTTATAATAACCATATATAGTTATTCTTTACACCATTATAGCCATCCAAATAAGGTGGTTATGGAAAAAAAGATTACACCACGGCGTGTATACAGTATTTCGTTCGTACGCACACGCGGTGAGTTTGTTTTCCGTAGGATGGATAGACAATGAAATGGGGTTGTTTCATATTTATAATAACATATCAGTATATTATTGATTCTGATATTATTAATTTATAATGAAACAACTAAATAAGAAGAAGATGAAGAAGAAAGAAACTTGAAAGAGTCGGTAGAAGAGATTACCTCTTCCTCGACGCACCTCCTTTAAACTTCTTCTTAAGGCACTAGAGTTGGTCTTCTGAGAAGACCCAAACCTCTATGATATAACTAGAGATGTTGATAAGAGGAATTTTTAGGGGTTGGCCGAGCTTCAAGGCTCAGAAGGGTGTTAAGATAAGAGGGAAGGGGTGCCCTTTTTATAAGGGAGGAGAGGGGCACCTTCAGTAACCTAATAAATATTAATTTATAATAAATTCAAACTCACTTAAAAACCTCAAAAAATGACTCAAATACAAATATTAGATGAGATAGGGTTGTAATATTATCAACCAATAAAATTTATAAATGTTGGGAATTTATTTTAAACATTATCAACTTGATTTATCCTAATTTAATCAATTTAATTTTATTTATGGTAATAATATTCTAATTTTTGAATTGTTTTAAATAATTATTTATGTGTAGTGAATTGTTAATAATTGGATAATTTATGAAATTTTAGACCATATAAATTTCATTTTATAATTTTTAAATATTTTTGTGTTTTTAAACAATTTTATAATATGTTATTTTTATAAAATAACAATAGTTTCAATTTTGACATTATTCATTTATTTTAATTTAAATAAAATCCACGCAGAGGATATATTCTAAAAAAAATATTTAATAGATTCCTAAAATGTCAAATATGTCTAGAAAATTCGTGGAGAACATTAAATAGTTCATATAATATTTATTTTAATATTTTTAATACCATTTATTTGGTATATCTCTTAATAAAATAATTAGTACAACATTTTTGTATCATTATTTAATATACTTATATGTGGCATAAAAATTAAAAATAAAATCATTTGATGAAGATAAATCTCATAGATTTTATAATAATAATTTTACTAGAATTTATAATTTTAAAATTACAACATGTTAATTGTTATATTTATTAAATTATGAAAGTGACAACTTTGGAATCATTTAAAATAAAATAATATAAGTGTCATAATATTCTTTATAAGGATCCAAATTGTCAACAATTTTTACATTGGATGATTAGGGTTTATATATACACTACCAATAAGTCTTGTTCAGGTTTTTGGGCCTATTGATGTGTATTATTATTTCAATAAAAACTATATTATTCATTTTTCACTAAATAAATAATTTCTGCATTATTAATGTATAAGATAATAAGGTAAATAAATAATTCTTAAAAATTACAAATATATTACCATGAAAAATAAAAAAAATTTATCTTTAAAATGAGTATTTATAACCGAATTTATATTCTCTATAACGTTATATTAAAAATAGTTTAATTATTAAAGTTTGAGTGAGACATATTTCACTTTCTTTTAAATAAAATAAATTAAAGGTCTTAATCACATCCAAGTGGGTTATTATGGATTCAATTTCAACAAACATATTACATAGGACGAAATATAATCATCCAATTATATTAAGACAAATGTTAGGGTAATTTTATAATATTATATTTACCCTTAATTACACGATTTACCTTTAACTATGGTAAATAAAAATTACTGTAGTTAGTATTCATAATGACTAAAAATAAAAAGCATATTATTAACATAATTTGGACCAAATGATTCCAAATATGGAATCCATTTTTCCAAATTAAAATCACATAAGTTGCAGAAATTAATTTAAAATTAATCTCGTTGTTAAGAAAATTAGTTTTAAAAGTTAAAACATTGCAAAAGATTGAAATGATTTTACCCATGAATTCAATGTAAAAGCAATGATAATGACATACATTATATTGAATGGTAAATTTATATTATATTTATACTTTAAAACCATTCTATATTATAATTTAACTGTATAAATTATTACGATGAAAAAAGTTGTTTTTAATTAAAATATAGCATGGTTTTACTATTCATTAAAATATTAAAGTTATCAGAATAATATGAAAAATTTATCCAAAGTAAATTTTTATATCCTTATTCCAAAGAATAATTTTATTTTTGTCAAATTGAACTTATAAAAATGTCAAAAACTAGATTTAAGGTGGGTGCGCCATCAAAAGGCGACAAAACTGCATTTTTATGAAAAATACTTATTTTACTCAAAAAATTTATTTTGTTATCACACGATGTTCTAGAAAACGTGTAAGATGAAGAATAATGTTATGAAATTCAAAATGTAGTTTAATACTATTAATAATGGCTAGTTCATAATAATATTATAACAATATATCGTTGTTTAGTGAAACCCGGTATTGCGTACTACATACGCTATCAAGGAAGGTCGCGATTGCGTGTAATGAAAGCCAAGTCAAGGATTCATGTAGTGAAATATCCCTTTGTTGTTGCGTATAATATAATCAAAACTTATTTCATTTATACATTAAACAAAATCTATACTTAATGTTGTGTAGAATAATTTCTATAAAACGAACTTGAAATTATGTGTAACACAAGCAAAGAATAGTGTTGCATATACTGCAAGCTAATACGGTGTTGAATATAGAACAAGATAATTTTGGTGTAGCATACAACACAAGACATGAATGAAATTAAAAAGAATAATTCTCATAAAATATCGGGTTGTTACATTCTACCCCCCTTAAAATGAATTTCTCCCTCAAAATTTGTCGGGGTTATAAATGGTTTACTACTTGAAAGTTTCTTTCATAGAAACCCACATCATAAAAAGGAATAATAAAACTTAATTTTAAAAAGTGAAGTATGAAACATATCGGTTATCCAAATTAACTCATCACTGAGTTTCCACATAGGAGAACATAGGTGAAAATATGGATATGAAAGAGAAATCTAACCATCAAGTTCTGATGGAGAGTGGTAGAGAACATGGATATGAAAAAGCCAATAATCACAAATCCATAAATTTGTGATGATCTAAGGTACCATCTGATTCATCAAATATAAGGGCATTAGGACAACATTTTTGGTTTTAAAGTACATTTCCCTAATGTTGAAGAATTTTTGAATTAAAATTAATACATACTTGATTTTGGTACAATCTTACTGTTGTTTGTTCCTTGAACAAGTTCCACTTTATCTCTTAAATAAATGAAGTTGAATTTTTCATTCGTGAAGTTTTAGTAGATCATGCGATAGAATGATAGGTCATTCCATATGTCTCAAAAAAAGGTTAGAAAAAGTTATTAAATATACATAAGTCCATCTATAGAGAGATTAATCGTATATGGTTCCTAAAATGGACTTATACTTTATATATCATACCACTTAATAAATTCAAACTAATTTATACTAACCAGGGACTTCCTATAGGCCAGTGGTATGTGATAAAGGCCTGTCACACTTCGGTTGTGGGTTCGATTCCCGCAACCTTGTCCGATGTGACAGGTTGTCGCCCGTTCTGTAGGTTGTCCCTTTTCTTAAACTATACCATTATAACATTCCAGAAATAAAATTGAAAAAAAGTTCTAGCCTTAAATAATTCTATCTGATGTTCAACTTAATCCATTCCAACCTTAAGACATATCCAAAATACTTCCTTCCAAACTCATAGTATAAAGATAATGATTACTAAAAAGTTCATATAACAATCACATGGATACCATTATTTATCCCTCATATATCACAAGATATATCTTTTTGGTCACATTCCAAACATGTGATTACCTTAATCATTTATTCTATTGAAAAATGAATACTCATTGAACCTTAGTGAAAACATGAATACTATCAAAAGTTATCTCGTTCCAAATAACAAAATCCCAAAAATTATTTACACTCAAACCATGATATAACTTTGTCCTTATATCAGTCATGAGCTCTTTAATACTATCAAACATATTATTTTCTCTTTATCCCTTCATTATGCGCATATTAGGTGCTTTCCAAAAATATCTGAATAACCTTTCATGGTTAGCGGTACCATTCAATATATACTTTCAAAAACATAAGAAAAAATAATAATGTAACAATCCTTAGATGTGTCTTTATTCTATAGTACCATTACCTATACAACATAACTCTTGATAAACATAAATCATTACACTACCATCTTAAACCATTAACCGAGATTAAACAATTATTTCATCTCACATATAATTTGTAGTCTCTTCATCATAATCAACATAAATACTACCCATACGACCATTCTGATTCTCTTCATGAGACTTTCCCTTAGTGCATTGGTTTGCATAATGCCCATACATTCCACATTTAAAACATTTAATCGTTGTTGAGGTCGTAGAAATACCATTATCCTTATCCATGGTGTTAACTGAAACTTTTCCATTACACTTACTGGCTTTGTGTCCTTCTTTTCCACACCCAAAGCATCTTCCAGTTCCTTTGAAACATTCTCCTTGATACCTCTTCCCACATGATTTACATGAAGAAAATTGAACTTTCTTTCCTCTATGATCATCATGAAACTCCTTCTTTCTCTTATTGGTTGAGTCAGAAAACATACCAAAGTTGATATTATTGATCATATTATGAGATTTCTGATTAGGAATAATAATGATGTTTGGACTTCCAAATCCCGTTTCATTTGGTTGCTCATGAAGAATATCATTCCATTGTCCATCATATCCTCCATTATCGTGAATCTTCCTGTTTGCAACCATTTTCTAACACCCAAAAAATAGTGTGATGGGAAAAATCATAATCAAGGGGGTGTACCTTCAAAATATAACATCTTAGGTTTAATACTAATATTGTTATAATAATTTTAGGACTATAACCTATACTTATAATTAACCTTAGAGACATCCCTAGACATACCTTATAAATATCTCTAGGGATCTCACTAAAGTTTTCGCATCCTAGTTTTCAAAGGTTAACTAAACCTTTCCTATGATACCAACTGTAGAGACCCAATCTTGGTATACATGGACATTAAATTACTTTTGCATAATACTTAATACATAAAAAAACAAACACACAAGGACAATAAAATTTTAGTGTGTTTGGAAACTCAGAAAAATAATCTTTTAATCATGGTGAAAGATTTTCAACATCTCCCATAAAGATCTTCCCCTTTTGTTTTCTTACCTAAATTTTTTTTTATATCCCGGGGAAAAGAAAACATTAAAATGGTGAGCTCAAATTCTCAGTAAGGTTAAACATAGTGAACATAAAACAATCCATAAACTTTTGAATGCAGAAACTTGAACATAAAATCTAAACATCAAAATCGTGAGTAAAGACATATATCCTGGAAGTATGTAATTCATATATCATAAAATAACATCAATAATGATATAATATCATGGTAATAAAACATGTAATTGTGGCAACCATTAATCACATGTTATTATTTCCATAATATCCAAGGCATTGTTGCCAAGACCATCTTAGTGGGAAAAGTCCCTTTCTGAATCGAGTTCACTCCTCGTTCTAGTCCTGTATCACTGAACCAGATTAACTTACCATTCCAGCCATGTATATCTCACAAGATATAAATCTTTAACCAATTCATTTGAGGGAGATATAGGTCCCACCCATCTCATAATGAAATCATTCTCAAGTGTGCCAGAACATAAACATAAATCATTCATCATAACCCAAAGAATAAAATGGGTTTCATAAACATCATCCCATCATAACATAATCCATATAAAACAAATGGATATAATTTCATCATAAAAAAAGTGAAACCATTTAAATCATAGATATATTATACTTTAAACATACACATATGAAATAATGTCATCTTATATGGAAAATGGTTTTGATAACACTTGAATAGAATTCTTGAGGAAAATATCCTTTCTTCTTAAAAATCATTTTTTTTTCACAAAATGCCACACAATTTTAAAAGAAAAGGATTTTATTAAAAATAACCATGAAATATTATAGAGTAAAATTTATGAAAATAAGGTGTTATGAAACTGAAAAAATCTGTTCATGTCGTATAAGTTAAAAAAACATTCTCCTCTTACTTTTGCCGGAAAAGTCAAAAAAGTTCCTCGTATGGTAAAAAAAAGAAAGATTACTTCCATAAAATGTGGTAAAAGTCCAAAATGGGTAAAAAGGATATTAAAAATACATGAAACATTTTTATAAAACATGGACATGGATGATAACAATAACCCGAATAAATACTTACAGATAATAATCTCAGATAAGAACGAGATTGGAATAGTTATCCCTTACCTTTTGTCTAATTTCTTCCGTATGTGTCTGAGACTCCGGTATAGTGGGTTTAAAAATATTATTAACTTGTAATAGAACCATAATAATATTTATGATATCATATATTATTCACTTACGACTTTATATTATCCGTTCATTTGACAATTCCATGTTAAAGTAGCGTTTTGGATAAAATCGTTTCATTTATCGTACGTGTTTCGACTTGTTGTTCTTGATATTATTAATTATATCCTGATTTACTTAATTATAGAATTTAAAAAATTATTTATATATAACATATATATTCAGAATATAAATATATATGGTATATCAATAAATGGAATGAAATACACCGTTCATGGAGACGGTAGGCCGTACGTACGCATGAACGATGTTTTCGTTTCCTTATTGAATTGAATGGAATTAAGTAAATGAAACATATATGTACATAAATATAGTAGCATTATTATGTCATATATATCATTATTATTTATTATATATACTTTATAATCATTCCTGAATGGTTAACAAAGAGAATGAATCTCATCGCGTCATGGAGACGGTAATCCGTACGTACACACGAGCGATGATATCGTTCCCATAATTATTGAATGGAATTGGAGTGGATGATATAATATAATAGAATCAGTATGATGTTATAATAACAATATATAGTTATTCTTTACACCATTATACCCATCCAAGTAAGGTGGTGGTGGAAAAACAGATTACACCACGACGTGGAGACGGTATTCCGTTCATACGCATGCGCGGTGATTTTGTTTTCCGTAGGATGGATAGATGGTGAAATGAGGTTGTTTCATATTTATAATAACATATAATTATATTATTTATTCTGATGTTATTAATTTATAATGAAACAACTATTGAAGAATAAGTTTAAGAAGAAAGAAACTTGAAAGAGTCGGTAGAAGAGATTACCTCGTCCTCGACGCACCTCCTTTAAACTTCTTCTTAGGGCGCTAGAGTTGGTCTTTTGTGATGACCAGAACCAATATGATATAACTAGAGAGGTTTATAAGAGTAATTGTAAGGGTTTTACCGAGCTTCAAGGCTCAAAAGGGTGTGAAGAGAAGAGGGAAGTGGTGCCTTTTTTATAAGGGAGGAGAGGGGCACCTTTGGTAACATAAGAAATATTAATTTATAATAAATTCAAACTCACTTAAAAACCTATAAAAATGACTCAAATCCAAATATTAGATGAGATAGGGTTGTAATGTCATCAAAAAATAAAATTTAGACATTTTGGGAATTTATTTTAAACATTATCAACTTGATTTATCCTTATTCAATCTATTTAATTTTATTTGAGGTAATAAGATTCTAATTTTTAAATTGTTATAAATAATTACTTATGTGTTTTGAATTGTCCATAATTGGACAATTTATGACATTTTAGACCATATAAATTTCAGTTTATAAATTTTAAATATTTTTGAGTTTTTTAAACAATTTTATAATATGTTATTTTTATAAAATAACAATAGTGTCAATTTTGACATTATTCATTTATTTTAATTTAAATAAAATCCACACAGAGGATATATTCTAAAAAAATATTTAATAGATTACTAACATGTTAAAGTTTTCTATTAAATTCTTGTATCATATTAAATAGTTCATATAATATTTATTTTAATATTTTTAAAACCATTTATTTGGTATATCTCTTAATAAAATAATTAGTACAACATTTTTGTATAATTATTTAATATACGTATTTTTTGCATAAAAATTAAAAATAAAATTCTATAATGGAGAAAAATATTATAGATTTTATAATAATACTTTTAATCGAATTTATCATCTTAAAATCAAAACATGTAAATTTTTATATTTATTAAATTATGAAAGTGACAACTTTGGAATCATTTAAAATAAAACAATATAAGTTTCATAATATTGATTATAAGGTTCAAAATGGACACCAATTAGGCTATTGGATTCTTAGGGTTTATATATACACTACCAATAAGTCTTGGTTAGTTTTTTGGGCCTCTTGATGTGTATTTTTATTTCATTAAAAACTATATTATTGATTTTTCACTAAATAAATAATTTCTGCATTATTAATGTATAAGCTAATAAGGTAAATAAATAGTTCTTAAAAATTACAAATAAATTACCATGATAAATAAAAAAAATTAGTTTTCAAATGAGTATTTATAACCGAATTTATATTCTGTATAACCTTATATTAAAAATAGTTTAATTATTAAAGTTTGAGTTAGACATATTTCACTTTCTTTTAAATAAAATAAATTAAAGGTCTTAATCACATCCACGTGGGTTCCAATGGATTCCATTTCGACCAAAATATGACATAGGAATAAATATAATCATCCAATTATATTAACATAAGTGTTAGGGTAATTTTATAATATTATATTTACCCTTAATTACCCGATTTACCTTTAACTATGGTAAATGTTTTTTACCGTAGTTACTATTCATAGTGACTAAAAATAAAAATTATCTTATTAACATAATTTGGACCTACTGATTCCAAATATGGAATCCATTTTTCCAAATTCAAATTACAGATGTTGTAGAAATTAATTTAAAATTAATCTCGTTGTTAAGAAAATTAGTTTTAAAAGTTAAAACATTGCAAAACATTGAAATGATTTATCTATGAATTCAATATAAAATCAATGATAATGAAATAAATTATATTAAATGGTAAAAATATATTCTATTTATACTTTAAAACCATTATATATTATAATTTAACCATATAAATTATTATGATGAAAAAAGTTTTTTTTAATTAAAATATAACATGTTTTTACTATTCATTAAAATATGAAAGTTATCAGAATAATATGAAAAATTTATCCAAAGTAAATTTTTATATCCTGATTCCAAAGAATAATTTTATTTTGTTAAATTGAACTTATAAACATGTAAAAAACTAGATTTAAAGTGGGTGCGCCATCAAAAGGCGGCAAAACTTAATTTTTTTAAAAAATACTTATTTTACTCGAAAAATTTATTTTGTTCTCACACGATGTTCTATAAAATGTGTAAGATGAATAAAAATGTTATATCATTCAAAATGTAGTTTAATAATATTAATAACGGCTAGTTCGTAATAATATTATAACAATATATCGTTGTTTAGTGAAACCCTATACTGCGTACTACAAACGCTATCAAGGAAGGTCGCGATTGCGTGTAATGAAAGCCAAGTCAAGGCTGCATGTAGTCCAAGCTCCCTTTGTTGTTGCGTATAATATAATCAAAACTTATTTCATTTATACATTAAACAAAATCTATACTTAATGTTGCATAGAATAATTTCTACAAAACGAACTTGAAATTGTGTGTAACAGAAGCCAAGAATTGTGTGGCGTATAGTGCAAGCTAATATGGTGTTGCGTATAGAACAAGATAGTTTTGGTATAGCGTACAACACAAGACATTAATGAAATTAAAAAGAATAATTCTCATAAAATATTGGGTTGTTACAAGAGAAGGTTCTCTTGGCTGCTTATCGTATGGAAGATGAAGCTGATCAATGGTGGATGTTAATCAAAAACACGAAGCCTGAGGAGAAGATCAAGGCGTTGGAATAGAAGGATTTTCAGAAGATATTTTTCGAAAAATATTTTACACGCACCCTCCAGCTTAAGATGAAAAGGGACTTCCTTGACCTCAAGCAAAATGATGATGAATCTGTTAGAGCGTACGAGGAAAACTTTACAAGGATTGCATGATACGCTTCCAGCTTTGTCGTTACCCCCAAATGCAAGGTTGACCGCTTATTTGGTGGGCTAAAACCTAGCCCGAGGAAAGTGCTGGTGATTTATGACTTCGACAACTATGAGAAAATTTTCCAATGTACCCTCAAGGTCGAAATGGTGATCAAATAATATTAAGGGTATCATGGGTATAAGAAGCGTAAGGTGGAATTCAATGGTGGCAGTCCGATGGATAAATCCAATGGTGCTAAGAAGATCCAACACCCCACTTGCCAAAGGTACGGAAAGAAGCACCCTGGAAATTTCCTGCAAGGGATGAGGAAATGCTTTAGGTGTGGAAGACAAGGGAACCTGGCTATTAACTGTTTACAAGAAAGACCCGCAGCTGTGATAGAGGAGAGGAACACTCCATTCGAACCTCAACACATTGTTCATTTCTACAACTGCAAATAACTAGAGAATCTTACAAATCAGTGCCCTAGGCCAAGTGTTTTAGGAGGCAACCAACAACCTCCAAGGTAGAAAGGGTGAGCTTTTTCCATCACTACTACCGAAGTGAACCCCGACAACGAAGTGGTGACAGGTACACTTGTTATTCATTCAAGAATAGAAAACATACTTTTTGATTCAGGTTCTACGCATTCTTTTAGATATCGAAACTTAATAGAACAATCCCAGCACCACCACAAATCATGTAAGTGAAGATGTCGGTGAGTACGGAAAATGGGGAAATGATTACATCTCATGAATATAACTCCTCCCCTATCATAATCTGTGGATTGAACTTCCCAGTGAACCTTGTCATACTCCCTCTGGAAGAATTTTAGGAAATTCTTGGCATGGATTGGATTTCCTTATATAGAGCCATCATAAATTGCCATGAGAGGGAAATCACTCTCCATGTGGAGAATTGACCCTCGATTCTTTACATGTGTAAGTAGGAAGATGAATCTTCTTTAGATCCATCATATCAAGCATGGATATTACTGCCCTATGAGCACGCGTATTTGGCTCAAATGATTGAGTCTAAGGAGGGAACCATCATGTAAGACATGCCCATTGTGATGGAATTCACTAATGTGTTTCCCGAGGAATTTCTTGGTCTTCCTCCTAGAATAGATGTTTAATTCTCTATTGATCTTATACCTAAGGCATTGCTAATATCCAGGAAACCGTATAGAATGTCTATTGTGGAGCTTGAGGAGCTAAAGAAACAACTACAGGAGAATCTAGATAAAGGGATTATACACCCAAGTGCCGCACCATGGGGTACAGTAGTCCTCTTCATCAAAGAAGATGGATGGGTCAATGCACCTTTGCATCGATTATCGCGAGCTTAACAAAATCACGATAAAGAACAAGTATCCTCTCCCACAAATTGATGACTTGTTTGATCAGCTGTGTGGAGCACAATAATTTCCCAAGTTGGATTTGTAGTTGGGATATTATCATGTAAGGGTGAAGAAGGAAGATATCCCCAAGGCTGATTTTTGTATAAGATACGGGCACTATGAATTCATAGAAATGCCTTTTAAACTCACTAATGCTCTAGAAATCTTCATGGACTTAATGAATAGAGACTTTAGAGATTACCTCGAAAAATTTGTGGTAGTCTTTATAGATGATATTATGATATACTCCAATACCATGGAGGATCATGAGGAGCATATAAGAACTGTTCTAGATACCTTGCAGAAGGAGAAGATCTATGAAAAGTACAACAAGTGTGAGTTCTTGTTGAAGGAGGTCTCATTCTTGGGCCATATCATCATAAGAAATGGGATATCTATGGATCCCTCCAAAACAGATGCAATTGAGGGATGTAAGAGACGAACATCAGTAACAGATATCCGTAGCTTCTTGGGGTTAGCTAGATATTATCAATGATTTGTGAGAACTTTCTCACGATTGTCCAACCCTCTTACCAAGCTAACTCAGAAGGGTGTAAAGTTTTCTTGGAGTGCTGAATGTGAAGAAAGCTTCAAGGTGTTGAAAAGGAGGCTTATCACTGCACCCATTCTCACTTTATCGACAAGTGGATAACTTTTTTTGGTATTCAGTGATGCTTTGAAGAAGGGCCTGAGATGTGTGTTGATGCATAATGACAAAGTCATTACCTATGCTTCAAGGCAATTGAAAGTTCATAAACAGAACTATCCAACACATGAACTCGAGTTGGATGCAGTGATCTTTGATTTGAAAATTTGGAAGAATTATCTTTTTTGGGAGAAGTGTGAAATATATATGGACCACAAAATCCTCATGTATATATTCACACAGAAAGAGTTGAACATGCGCTAATGAAGATGGTTAGAGCTGATCAAAGACTATGACTGCTCAATCTATTACCACCCTGGGAAAGTGAACAAGGTGGGAGATTCCCTAAGTAGAAATGACCCAACAATTCTATCATTGATGAGAATTGAAAAGGATCCAATCTTCTTAGATTTGATGAAGATGGACATGGGAATCATAAACAAGGGAAAAGTGAAGGAATTCATTATTATTTAGGTTTGGGACACCTCACATTAAACTAATCCAACCCAAAAACTAGACCATGGTTTTTTCCCATGGTTTTTTCCAAAGGGAAGTGGAAAACAATATTTTATAAGACCAAAGTCCGAACTTATTAAAATAATGGGGTTACTTATTTGGAGGTGAGTCACACTCCCAAGGAAAACAATTTAAAAAGACAAAATGTTTAATAAGTCTTTAAGGGTCCACTAAAGCTTTGTAAAATAAATGAAACAAACCCAAAATCACATTATTTTAATGGTAAAACATATATTGGCCAAACATAATGTTTATAGTATTTTATTTCATAACTACTGGGTCATTGTGATGTTATAAAACACATTATATATTGAAAGAGTATTTAATTTTTACCCAATAATTTGACTGTCTTAGAAAATTATAAAAAATTCACCGTTGGATAATTTCGACATCCTGATTCCAGAAATAATATTCATTTTATATAAATAATTTTCAATATATTTTAATTTTTACTTTTAAAATAAAAACCAACATTTATCGAAAATTCATGGGTTTTGACATAAATGGCTTTCAAACCTTAACAAAAATTACAATTTCATTCCTGAAATTATACGATCATTTATATTTAATAAAAATTAATTTATTATTAATAATAATATTTTATTAAAATATTATTTAATTTCAAAAATCTATTAATTCATCAAAAAATATTTCTTAGTTGAATATTGACTAAAAATACTATTTGTGCTTTAAAAATATTTACAAGGTGACAATAATAAAATGAATTCACATTATTTATATAAAGATAATGTAAATTTTCATAGTGCTAGGGTCTTGTTACATAACCCCTTATAACACCTACATCAGACCGAAGGGTAAGGTGTGCGATGGTGGTAGACTCTTGTGGTGGCTCAGATAACATCGCTCAGGTGGTAATCTCTATTAACTTCTACTTCTCTCGTAGTCGATTCCACTCAATCTTAACATGTTCAAGATGAAATTGGGATTGGTCGAGAGCAAAGCCTAATGACACCGCCTCCTTCCTGAGCTTAGACAAATGGGATTCATATGGGGCATGTCTACTGGATGAGGCCATCACTTCCTTTTTCTGAGTAAATTGTATTTGTTAAATCTCTATATTTATACTAATCATGTTATCACTGTTTAATAGCTATATTAGAAATGATCACAATTCTTAACATAAAACCAAAGAAGTTGACATTTTATATAAACATTTTACATAAAGAGACATTTAATTAAATCAAGAGAGATTTCCATTAATGAAAATTTGGGCCGTTACAATCTTCCCCCCTTAAGAAATTTCACCCTCGAAATTTCCTTTTCCCTCACTAAAATAGATGTGGGTAATTATGCTTCATCATTTCTTCCGATTCCCACATCTCTTCTTCAAACTTGTGGTTTCTCCACAACACCTAGATGAAGGGCATTGTCTTATTTCATAGAATGTTTTCTCTATGATTTAAGATCTTCACTGGTTGCTCCTAAAAATAAAGATCAACCTATAACTGTACCACCTTTGAAGAGAGTACATGTGAAGGGTCCGGTATGTACTTCCTTAAGAGTGATACATGAAAGACATCATGTACTTTGGACATGGTAGGTATAAGTGCTAGTCGATTGGCCACAACCCCACACGATCAAGAATCTCGAAGGGTCTGGTGTACCTTGGACTTAACTTCCCTTTCTTTCCAAACCTCTTGACCTTATTCTAGCTAGATATGTGTAGAAATAAAATGTCTCTATATTTAAACTCAAGGTCTCATCGATGGTTATCTACATAACTCTTCTTTCGACTCTGGGATTCCTTGATATCCTACTGAATGGGTTTCACCTTATCCACCATTTCTTCGACCATTTCTGGTCCAAGAAGCTTACGCTCACCAACCTCATCTCAACACGCCGGCGTTCTGTACCTTTTCCCATAAAGGGCTTCATATGGTGCCACTTGGATGCTTAAGTGGAAACTATTATTATAATATAACTCAAACAGAGGAAGATGTTGATCCCATCCTCCTTTAAAGTCCATTGAGCACGCTCTCAACATGTCCTAAAGTGTTTGGATAGTCTTCTTGGATTCGCATCAGTTTGAGGATGATAGGTCATACTGAAGTTCAATTCAGTATTAAGAGCCTATTGAAGACTCTTCCAAAATTTAGAGGTGAATCTTGGATATCAATCAGACACAATAGATAGTGATACTCTATGCAGCCTTACCACTTCCCTGATATATATATGTGCCAGTTGATCCAATGAGAAATCCTCCCATATAGCAATGAAGTGTCAAACTTTGTAAGATGATCCACAACAACCCAGATTGCATTATTGCCTTTGGATGTCTTCAGAAGTCCGGTGACAAAGTCTATGGTGATGTTCTCCCATTTCCATTATGGTATGGGAAAAAGTTGCATCATACCCTTAGACTTCTTCCTCTATTCCTTCACTCGCTGACATACCAGACACTTTGATGTATATTCAGCAGTCTCCTTCTTCATATTATCCCACCAATAATGCTCTCATAGATCTCGATACATCTTTGTGTTTCCTAGGTGAATAAAGAAATTCGAACTATGTGAATCATCCAGAAGTTCCTAATTCAGCTTCGGACATGATGGAACACATAGTCTTTTCCCAAATCTCACAATTCCTTCTTCATTAGCATTAAACTCCAAGTATTTCCCTTTTCTGATAGCTTCCACTTTTTCCTGAATTCCCACATCATCCTTTTTAGCATCCTTTAACCTTTAAAAAAGTGATGGTTGATCAATCATTTGTGAAAGGATTGATGACATTCCCTTATTTATGATTCCCATGTCCATCTTCATGAAATATAATAATATTGGATCCTTTTCAATTCTCATCAATGATAGAATCACTGGGTCCTTTCTACTTAGGGCATCCCCCACCTTGTTCGCTTTCCCAGGGTGGTAATGGATTGAGCAGTCATAGTCTTTGATCAGCTCTAACCATCTTCATTGGCACATGTTCAACTCTTTCTATATGAATATGTACTTGAGGGTTTTGTGGTCGGTATATATTTCACACTTCTCCCCAAAGAGATAATGCCACCAAATTTTCAAATCAAATATCACTACAGCCAACTCAAGGTCATGTGTTGGATATTTCTACTCATGAAATTTCAATTTCCTTGAATCATAGGTAATATCTTTGTCATTTTGCATTAACACACATCCCATACCCTTCTTCAAAGCATCATTGAATACCACAAAAAGTTCTCCACTTGTGGGTAATGTGAGAATGATCACAATGATAAGCCTCCTTTTCAACTCCTTGAAGCTTTCTTTGCATTCAGCCCTCCAAGAAAAATTTACTCCCTTTTGAGTTAGCTTGGTAAGAGGGTTGGACAATTGTGAGAAATTTATCACAAATCGTCGATAATATCTAACTAACCCTAAGAAGCTACAGATATCTGTTACCGATGTTGGCCTTGGACATCCCTCAATTGCATCTGTTTTGGAGAGATTCATAGATATCTTATTTCTTGTGATGATATGTCCCAAGAATGAGACCTCCTTAAACCATAACTCACACTTGTTGTACTTTTCATAGAGCTTCTCCTTTCGCAGGATCTCTAGTACAGTTCTTAGATGCTCTTCATGATCCTCCTTGGTTTGGGAGTATATCAGAATATCATCTATAAAGACTACGAAAATTTTGTCGAGGTAATCTCTAAAGACTCTATTCATGAATTCCATGAAGATTTATGGAGAATTAGTGAGTCTAAAAGGCATTACTATGAATTTATAGTTCCCATATATTGTACAGAAAGCAGTCTTGGGGATATCTTCCTTCCTCACCCTTACTTGATAATATCCCAACCGCAAATCCACCTTGGAGAAGTATTGTTCTCTACACATCTAATAGACCAAGTCATCAATTCATGGGAGAGGATACTTGTTCTTTATCGTGATGATGTTAAGCTCATGATAATCGATGCAAAGGTGCAATGACCCATCCTTCTTCTTGAAGAAGAGGACTGGTGCACCCCATGGTGAGGCACTTGGGCATATAAACCCTTTATCTAGGTTCTCCTGTAGTTGTTTCTTTAGATCCTAAAGCTACAAAATAGCCATTCTATGTGGAGTCTTGGATATTAAAACACCCTAGGTATAAGATCAATTGAGAATTCAACATCTCCTCTAGGAGGAAGACCAGGAAATTCCTTGGGAAACACTTCAGTGAATTCCCTCACAATAGGCATGTCTTCTTGGATGGTTGCCTCCTTAGACTCAATCATTTGAGATATATATGTGTGTTCATAGGGAAGTAATATCCACACTTGAGATGATGGAGCTAAATAATATTCATCTTCCTCATTTCACTTGTAAAGAATCGGGGGTCGATTCTCCACATGGAGAGTTATTTCCCTCTCATGACAATTTATGTTGGCTCTATATAAGGAAAGCCAACCCATGCCAATAATTGAATCAAATTCCACCAAAGGGAGCATGATGAGGTTCATTGGGAAGTTCAATCCATAGATTATGACAGCGGATGATTTATATTTTTGGGATGCTGATTGCCCCATTTGCCGTACTCACTGACATCTTCAATTCCATTATTTGTGGTGTTGCTAGGATTGTTCTACTAAACTTTCGAGATATAAAAGAATGTGTAGAACCTGAATCAAAAAGTACATTCGCTATTATTGAATGAATAACTAGCGTACCCATCACCACTTCATTTTCAGGGTTCACTTCGACAGTAGTGATGGAAAAAGCTCGCCCTTGCTGCCTTGGGGTTGTTGGTTGCCACAAAAAACCCTTGGATTAGGGAACTGATTTGCAAGATGCCCTGGTTCTTTTGAGTTTTAGCAATGAACTAAGAGTTGAGGTTGGAACAGATCATTCCTCTCCTCTATCATAGCCGCAGGTCTTTCTTACTGACATTTAATAGATAAGTGACCTTCTCTTCCATACCTAAAGTATTTCCTCATCCCCTTCAATAAATTTCTAGGGTGCTTCTTTTCGAACCTTTGGAAAGTGGGGTTCTGGATCTTCTTAGCACCGTTGGATTTATCCATCGGACCACCATAATTGAATTCCACCTTAGGCTTTTTATCCACATAAAACCCCTATGGTTATTAGATCTCTATTTTGACCTTGAGGGCAAATTAGACAATTTCCTCATAGCTATCGAAGTCACGGATCGCCAGTGCTTTCCGCATGCTAGGTTTCAGCCCACCAAAGAAGCGGTCAACCTTGCATTTGGGGGTAACGACAAAGCTGAAAGTGTATCGTGCAAGCCTTGTGAAGTTTGTCTCATAGACTCCAACAGATTCTTCATCTTTTTTCTTGAGGGCAAGGAAGCCCCTTTCCATCTCAATCTGGAGGGTGCGTGGAAAATAATTATCGAAAAAATTCTTCTAGATTATTCCATTCCAACACCTCGATATCCTCTTCAGGCTTCATATTTTTGATCAACATACACCATTGATCAGCTTCACCCTCCATACAATAAGTATCTAGTAGAAACTTCTCTTGTTCAGAACATTAAAGTATGTAAAAGATATTTTCAATGGAGTTGATCCATTGTTCAACAATTGAGGGATCAGATGATCCATTAAAAGTAGGAGGCCTTTGTCTCATGAAGCTCTCGATAGCAACTTGTTATTTCTTAGGGGGTGTTGAAGGTTTTATTGACCCATGTTTCTATTCAAAGATTTAGTTAGTTGAGAGAAGCGTGACAAAGATCGCGATTCATACTCCCATTTGATTGGTCATCTCATTAGTACAGTCATCACATTGATCTTCACATCAGTTGTTATCCCGAGTCCTCCTATTCCCAAACATTGGATGGAATAAACGGAATGTTAGGGGTAACACATAAAGGGTAATACAAGGACAAAACTGATGACTTATAAATAACTTGTATTTCCTTAACATATGAATCTATTGGCTTCAGTCTATGTTATCCGTGATCTACTTTCTAACACATATTCTTAGGGAATTTTTTTGTCCCTTAATAATGGTTCATACTAATCTTGTGAATTTACCAAAGCATATCCCCTGGGTGTGTCATAACCAAGAGTGAAGCAAGGCCCGTTGTCGTGCCCCAGTTCCCATTTGAGTCTAGCTTAAAGTAGTGTATTCGGGTTTTACCCCTAGGATATATCTGTTCCAGAGTTGCCTCTACCTGGTCGTATCCATACATGGATGTATTTGCTTGATAAAAAACTTTATCAATACTCAAGAAAACTTAGAGATGTTTTTATTATACTTAGTCTTATCCCTAAGGCTTCACTAGGGTTTTCTAATCCTAATCCCAAAAATAACTAAATTTATCCTCTGATACCAACTATGACAACTCTGATCTTTTATTTCACAATTAAACATAATTTATTACATACACTTCATTTGATAAAACATAGAAGATAGAGAGGTCTAGTGTATTTGGGGATTAGTATCACTACATAACAACTTAAAACCTGAAAAAGAATATCTTTGTTGAAAAATTCCTTTACATGACCACTACATTCCCTCGTACTTATCATTGCATGAGATAACCTGAGGACATGCATAAAAAGGGTGAGCTATAAAGCCCAGTAAGGGATTAATCATGGAATAACATGAGGAATAAAATAAATGTTAGAAAATAGGAATATCAATATAGAACAAGAGAAGCATAAACATAAAGGCATGATAAATCATGATAATCATAACATGGAAATTTGGAAACAACACTTAACATGTAATTAGCATGATCCAAGACTCATTGCACATGAAGCATGAGTAAACCTGAATTGCACATGAAGCATGAGTAAACCCTAATTGAACTTGAATTAGCATGAGTAAAAACCCATTGCACATGAATTATCATGATACTATAATTTACCCAATGCATTGGAGAGCTATCAGGGCCCACCCTTCTTAAACATTTCATTTCATGCATAAGTGTGCCACATGGATCATAAAACATTGAATATTTCAACATAATCATTTATTCCACAATAAAAGAATGTTGAATACATACATGAATCAATTTAATCAATAATTAAATGTTCATAAATGTGAATACCCATGATAGATAAATGTGCATGGTATTCACTACACAATGACTTTGGCTTGGAAAAGCGTGGTGCAATTTTAGCAGCATAACAGCGTGACATAAGAACTCATAAAAATGGTTTATGAGAGAGAAAGGGGTGTATCATAATATCTAAATGACATGGAAATTAAGGGGGTCATATAGATACAAATACCAACAAATTTAATGGAATTTAGATTTATGATATAAAAGAATTTCTTGAATGTAAATGAGGAGAGAGAAATTCCTTTTGGAATTTCGGCATAGTAACGGGTGTACATGGGAGGAATTTAATGAGAGAGAAAGGGGTATCCCATCATTCAAACATAAAGAGGAAAGTATGGGGGAGCTGAAAAACCATACCCCAAGATTTATAATTGAAATTAAAAGGGCATAACAAATTAAAGAATATTGGAAAAAAATGAGAAAGGAATAAAAACCCTAACTTGGAAGTGTGCTTCGAAAGGCTCGAGAGAGGATTGAGAGAGGAATCTTGGGAGAATGGGGAACCTTGAGAGGATTCTAGAGATAGGAGGGCAGAGGTTGGACGAACTACAATGGCTTTGAGTGAGGAGGAAGTGGGAGCTTGGGTGGGTTTATATAGGAAAGGTGAGGGAATTCTTTATTATTTAGGTTTGGGAGACCTAACATTAAACTGACCCAAACCACAAACCAGACCATGTTTTTTGCCCATGGTTTTTTCCAAAGGGAAGTGTAAAAGAATATTTTATAAGGCCAATGTCCGAAATTCTTAAAATAACGGGGTTTCTTATGTGGAGGTGATTCACACTCCCAAGGAAAACAATTTAAAAAGACAAAATGTTTAATAAGTTTTGAAGGGTCCACTAAAGCGTTGTAAAATAAAATAAACAAAACCAAAATCACATTATTTTAATGGTAAAATATATATTAGCCGAAAAAAAAGTTTATTGCATTTTATTACATCAATATTGGGTCATTGTGATGTTATAAAACACATTATATATTTAAACGGTATTTAATTTTTATCCAAAAATTTGAGTGTCTCAAAAAATTATGAAAAATTCACCGTTAGATAATTTATATGTCCTAATTCCAAAAATAATATTCATTTTATCTAAATAATTTTCTAATTATGTTAATTTTCACTTTTAAAATAAAAACCGACATTTATCGAAAATTCATGGGTTTTGAAAAAAATGGCTTTCAAACCTTAATAAAAATTACAATTGCATTCATAAAATTATAAGATCATTTATATTTAATAAAAATTAATTTAATAATAATAATAATATATTATTAAAATATTATTTAATTTCAAAAATCCATTAGTTCCTCAAAATATATTTCTTAGTTGGATATTAACTAAAAATACTATTTGTTCTTTAAAACTATTTACAAGGTAACAATAACAAAGTGAATGAAAATTCTTTATAGAAAAATAATGTACATTTTTATAGTTCTAGGTTCTTGTTACAGAACCCCTTATAACACCCACATATGACCAGAGGGTATGGTTTTCTATGGTGATAGACTCTTGGGGTGGCTCAGATAACATCGCTCGGGTGGTAATCTCTATTAACTTCCATTTCTCCCGTAGTCGGTTATGATCAAGCTTAACGTGTTCAAGCTTGGCTTGGTCTTGGTCAAGAGTGAATCCCAATGACTCCAGCTCCTTGCCATGCTCTGACAAATGGGCTTCGTTTGGGGCACGTCTACTAGATGAGGCAATTTCTTCCTTTGTCTGAGTAAATTGGATTTGTTAAAGCCCTATATTTATACTAATCATGTGATCACTATTATACAACTATATTAGAAACAGCCACAATTCTTAACATAAAACAAAAGAAGTTGACATTTTATATAAAAAGTTTACATAAAGAGACATTTAATTAGATCAAGATGGATTTACATTAATGAAAGTTTGGGTTGTTACAAATAGCAGGCAAATTTTTCTTAAAATCATTCACATTGTCAAAATATTTCCATTTATAAGAACTAAAATGTATTCCTTTACATATTTAGTCTTTAGGAAACCTCTAGTATCACAACTCCATAGGCATCTATAATCATATTGAGTATCATTGACATACCCAATCATATTGTGTATATGTGAATATAATTACTTTGTTTATTTGGGATATAATTCATTCAAAACCTTAAGTGGATATTTTTATGCTTCTTATAATCATTTAGAGTCACTTGTTGGATAATTTTAATACTTTGTTACTTAGGAAAGTGTTTATATAACACATAAAATTATCCATTATTTAAGAAATCTTCACAAGTTACCTGTCATAGGAGTTACTTATACAAATTTTATCCTTCCTATAGGTTGATCTCAAAGCTATGATTTATGATGATGATGTTATTTATCTATAACAAAAGCTTTTATCATATAAGTATCATGTTTTATTATCATTTAATAAGTACATTTATTAAATTGGATCCCACTAAAATTATTAATTTTTTTGAATTAATTACTCCCACTAGTGAAAAAAGATATATATATTTCACTAATATTTTGGTTAATTTATCATTTATACCACCACTCATATATTTATGTTTGGAATCATCTCAATCATATCATATATAAATCTTGGATAGTTGAGCAGACAACTGTTTATCTAATCCACCAAGTGGACAAACCTAACTCTATTTCTCCAGTAGCCTAATCCTATTAAGGTTTATTAACTAAGTGTTAACCAACGAAATTTTTAATAATATATAATTTATCCTATTAAGTTCACCCATTACTTTATTTACTTACACATCAAAATCTAAGAAAACTACCTTTAGTACGACCAATTAGATTCGATCATCGAGGTATTGAAAATTTCCACTTTAGAAGAAATATAACACTTAAGATTTTGAAGGGGAATTACTCTCACTATATTATCTTATATAATTCCATTTATACAAAACCTTTATATTTTAGAATATATTTCCTTTTAAATAAATTTAATTTAATTGATATCCTGCGTTACACGCAACACTAAGTATAAACAAATCACGAGATAATATTATAACATTAATATTTAAATATAACCTAGATGTTAAATTGGATGGTATGAATAAGATTACCCTAATTATGAAATATATATAAATATTATAATAAGTTATTTTATTTAAATAAGCACTCAATGTTTTTATAAAGTCATTTTATTCTTCAAAAAATACATTTTATTTAAAAATTTTATTTAGTTATTTTTGTGAGAAAATATTATAATTAATTTATAGAAACTTTATAAAATTTATTTTATAAAATTAAATTCATTTTTTAAATCATCATATCAAAATTATCTTAGGGTTAATTTTTGGTATTTTTTTGAAGAGATTTATTTTCTAGTGAATAGTTAAACAAACTGATTTTTATTGAAAATTGTATTTTTGTTTGAAGAATTTTAGAAGTTTTATTTTATTTTAAAATAGATTAAAAGTAAAATTTGATCTATTATATTATTAATAATCTAATTAGGTTCATTATAATCAATTTTATGGTTGAATTTTTTATTAAAATATTTTTATACATAAAAATGCATTTTTCTAAAAACTCTTTCCTGTTGCGTTTAATAAATTCAAATTAAAAAAATTATTTAATTTATATGAATTTAATTTAATTAAAATTTATTTATTTTTGGATTCATATATTCAAATTTATCCTTGGATGATTTGTTTTAGATTTTTTTGATGAAATTAAATCTGTAGTAAATAGTAAAAAATTATAATTTTATAAAATACGGTATCTTTTATGATATATCCAAGACATTAAAACTATATAAAAATATTTGAAACATATGTAAAGATAAAATTATTATGAAATAATAAAAATATCATCCTAAAATAATTCAATAAATAAATAAATTATAATTCATTCCATAATAAATATGAAAATCATTTTCAGTGTTGGCGCAGTGCTTGCACAATAGTAGAGAAGCCAAATTTAGCGTCATAATGATAATACTTTAGAAATAATAAGTAATTTATTGAATTTATTGTTAAATATTGAGTATTATTGATTATTTTTATTGTTATATATGAATTTTTTAGTTATATAACAAGCGGCTTTTCAAAATTCTCGTGCAATGCTTGTGCATGGTAGAAAAAGTCAAAACAACATATTAAATAAGTTTTGAAGACATGGATATGAGTAAAAATACATATAGAACAAATATAAAAAATTATATTGAACTTAATTTATTTATTTTTATAATGGTAATTATTTTAATATCTATTAATGAAATAACTACCTTAAATCCGCACACTACATTGATGTAGTGCTTGTGTAATGTGTAAAAAAATCAAATATTTTTTTAAAAAAACTCTAAAAAATAATATTTTATGTATCATTTGAAGTTTCCCAAGAATTATATATATATATATGACTTATTAGGGATATTTTAAAGGGTTGTATTATAATTCCATTATTTTATTTGTGTATTCAAAGTCAAATTAAATTAATTGTTTCAAAAAATTACATTAATAATATTTTATGAAAATAATATTTTATTCAATTATTTAAGAATCATAAAAATCTTGAAATAGGAAAAGGTGGATAAGATTGGTTGAAAATTTCATCCATCAACTATTTATGATCTAATTTATGTTGAGTGAGAAATTCTATTTCTTACTCTTAAATTCCTTTAGTTTTGGAAATCACAAATACTTTCTTAAATAAAATGGCACTAACATTTCATGTCCCAAGTGTTTTAAAATGTTTTTGGAGAAAACATAATCTTTTACCACACTTAGGATAAGTTCTAACGAATTAAAAAAATAAAATTTACATTCTTTATTTTGATCATCATAGTGAGTATGGGTATGATAAATCAGACTCACCTTTATTAGACCAGAAGTCAGACTATTTTCATATCTATCATACTAACAAAGTCTTAACAATCTGAATGATAATGGTACCAATACAATTTGACTGATACTCATAAAATTTATCAACATATAATATCATAAGGAATTACATCATACTGACTAAGTTTATAATCATATTCTAAAGAATTATTTCCAATATAAGGAAAATATTTAACAATATAATGGTGTTAACCAATACGACATCAGACATTCAGTTACAATGAGTTATCAAGTACTAGGTGTCCAAATTCATTGTGAAAAACTCATAAAAATAAGACTATTGTGAGATCAAGATGACTGTAGGAAAGATGCCTATAAATACTGGGTCATTTGAAGAGTTTGGATATGTTTGATTCATTTTAATTTTCTCATTTTGAGAGAGCTATAGGTATTGCTTAGCTTGAACATATTGTTCTTAGTATTTGTAAATTTTTAGAGTTTTATAGTTCTATGGAATCCTCATAAGGGTTATTTACTTAAGATCTTTTTCTTTATAATATTTGTCTGATCATTGTAACGATCGAGGGCTTCCAGGGATAGAAAGGCAAATAATCTAATCCATTAGATCGAGGGATACCGAGGATAGGTAGATAGAGAAAATCTGATCTTCATTTCAATGGCTTATAGGTATTGGAATATAAATCCATTATGATCATCATATCGAGGTCTTTCCTTGGTGAGGAAAGATAGAATTTAATGTAAGTATAAAATAGTGGATACATTTAGTCAGGGCTATTGACTACCACTATCTTAAGGTTAAAAGAGTTATTTTTTTAAATAATTAGTAATTCATTCTTAATTTTTTTATCTATTGCATTCATTATTTGTTTTCAAGTTTTATATTCCACTACATGCAATAAATATTTAATATCATATTCAAATTTATAATCTGATTGTTTTATCTATACTATTCTGTCTAGGATAATAAAAATACCATGACTAGTTTTATCCATCATAATTGGATTTTTTACATTGATTTAATCATATTTATTTTGATTATGATTCTATGACATTGTAAATCAGACTGAGGGCCGAGTTAGATAATCTTACTAAAAGAGTTTTAGGGTTTTTAAGTTTAATTATTTTAAAATAAGTTTTAAAAATACTACTCACCCCTATTTTAATTATAGATTTCCAAATCTATAAAGATCATATATTACAATCAAAAAATTAATATCAGATTCAAGTAAAGAGCTATTTGATTTTAATATCCATCAATTGGGTTAATAGTAGGATTCTACTCCTCAAATACATGCTGAGTTTTTTACTTTCTTTACCATTACAAGTTTGTTAAAGTTTTGATATAGAAATTTTATTTATTAATTTTTGTTACACTAACAAGTATTTGTGGAAAATAATATTTGTATTTTTTGTTAAAATATGGTAGGTATTAATATATGATCAATAGAAAAACTCAATCATAATAGATAAGATGTATTAAATGGTGCTAAATATGAGTACTGGTGAGATAGGATGAAGAATATTTTTTTACCAAAACTAGAGTTGATAATTTTGTGATTATTACTGGAGATTATAAAATTATTGATAAGGAAGTTTCTATTTTAATTATCATGAAGAATAAGAATATCAATTAAAATATAGAGTTAAAAATACTTTATTATTTTTAATTACAAGAATCATTTATAGTAAAATTTTGTCTTGTGAAGCTACTAATAGTATCTAGAAAAATCTTGAAGTTACTCATTTTGGAACATCAATGTTTTTTGAAAACAGTAGAGATATGTTAAGTGATAATTATAAAGTGTTTTATTTTATACTAGGTGAATCAATTTCTATGATGCATCAGAGATTCATGAAGGTTATTAATAGTCTACAATCAATTGCTGAGAAAGGATTAGATTATGAGATTCTTTTGGAAAATACAATAGATATCATTATCAATTAATGAGAATCAAATAGAACCTCTGTAGATGAGATAAGGTATTTAATTTTTTTTTACTTTAGATGATCTCATAGGAACACTTATGCCGTATGAAGGAATACTAAAAAGATATGATGAGAAAGAAAATAAAAAGAATGGTGGAGTTTCTTTTTCTATGAATACTATACCTAATAAACCTCAAACTCCTAAAAAATTTGTTAAATCCTTGATAAATAAGAAAGTTTTTATTCGATCAGATTTAGGTACATCGAAAATTTTTGATAATGAACTAGAAAATTTAGCTGGAAGGATGAATAATATTTTTGGTTAGAAGGGTTTTCAATATCATCACAAGAAAATTCTTAAGGATAGAAGCGATAAGAAAGATGAAGTTACTGGTTATAAATGTTAGAAAGATGGACATATCATGCCAGATTTTCAAAAGCATAATTGGAAAGATAGAAAAGAAACAAATTCATAAAGGAATGAAAAGAAATATTAAAAATCAAAAGGAAAGAATGTTATGAAATCCTCAGACACTTTTAGTGAAAGTGGAGTTGATTCTTGTGCAGATATTTCTAATAATGAATGTTCTAGATATAGGAACATATGTCTTTATACTAATTCACCCCTTATAAATCAATGTTTTATAGAAAAGTTATGAACAAATGAAAACCTTAATAATATGTCTTAAAGTTCTAATTATATTGATTAGAGAAATTCTACATCATCATATGAGTAATATTTCTTATCCAGTGAAGATAAAAATTTACCCTCTTATAAATAAGTTTTCCATTTTTCAAAATTATTAGAAAATGAAAATTGAAAAATCTGTAAAAAAAACGTAATAATGCTAAAGAAAAACTTGCTAATTCTGATTTAAGAATATATCTTTTAACAAATAAAATATCAGTTCTTTTTAAATATTTTCTCCAAACTAATTCTGAAAAAATTGTTTCTAAATATTTAGAACAAATTATTTCTAATAAAGAGAGTTTAAAAAATAATTTTGATAAACTTAGTTCTAAAACTATTACTCATGAAAATAAGAATTTAGTTGTGAAACTAATGTCTGAAATTTCTTCTTTGAAGAAAATTTTATCAAACATTATCACTGGTAAATAAAACTTTGATAAAATGTATAAACAAATTTCTTCCCATGGGAATAGATATGAAATGGGGATTTATTATAAAAACCTATTTTCAGTAATAAATAATTTGTTCCAAAAAGCGCACATTTTGGTACCAAGTGTAAAAGTGGTGGCCATTTGAAAAATATTTGTTCACAAAAAATGATCAAACCCTAGGTTTCCAGAAAGTCTATTTTTATAAATAAATATGGATTCCTAAAGTTTTATTTTCTAAAATTACCGGACCCAAGAAGTTTTGGGTGTCGAAAGTACAATGTTTTTGTTTTCGAGAAAATAAATAATGTACCAACAATAAGAATACATGGTACATGGATAGTAGATGTCTTGGGAATATTACTAGTTGGAAAAACTTTTTTGAAAATATTATCAAGATGAAATGTGGAAAAGTTACTTTTAGAGATAATATTCCAGGGGTGATTATCAAAATAGGTAACATTGTTATTATTGATAAAGCTTTAATTTATAATGTTTTTTTGTAAAGGAGATATCATTTTAAAATTCATTGAAATAGAATATCAACTTATAAGTATTTTTACAAAACCTCTCAATTCTAATAGATTTTAATACATTAAACAAAAGTTAGGAATGATCAACATAAATTAATCATTCATATCTACTTCTTGTTTACCCATATACTTACATTAAGTTACTCCTTTTCATAGGGGGAGTTCACTTTTTTGTTATTTTTCCAAAACTTTTAGTTTTCTAAATTTTTTAGTTTTACAAAAATTTTATTGTATTAAGTTTTTAAAATGTATTTTTTTAAAAAAAAATCAGAGTCAGTTTTTTCAAACTATTTTCCATACTTTTAAATAGTCATAAAATTTGTGGACTTAGTCTTTTTATAAAATTTTCTGATTCACAAAATATCCTATTAAATTTATCTTATAAAATTATATATTTAGTTTTATTAATTGAAAACATTGTAATTATATTTCTCTAAATTCTATCAAAATTAGGTTTTTTGTAAAAAAATTTTGTATTCAATCAAAATTGTATTAATATATTTAGTCTATAAAAACCAAGAAGATTAAGGTAATGACACAGATGAAACTATTCACTCCGAAAGGTACTTATATATTCTTATTTTATTCACACTATGGAATTATGATAGTTATTTTAATTGTTTTTGTTATTTATCTTTTATTTTTAGGTTATTTTTTCAAAATTTTCTTAAATTTTTTCAAAATTGTATTTCTCTTCAATATGTTAAAAAATTTAAAACCTTGAGAGATCAAAACATTCTTAAGTATTTATTAAAATCAACTTTAAAATATAATTTCATTCATGTATTTATCTCTACCATTTGATTTGTTTTGGATTTCGAACTAGCACACTCAATACCTATATAAAAAACCCCCTATGTCCCACATTGGTGGTCCCGTTCTTTTTATCCCAGCCTACTGCACCTTTTAAGTTTTCCAGTTTGATAGTTAATCTTTACATCTCATTCAATGTTCTAATTAATTATTTGATAGAATCATCTAAAGTTTATAATAAATGGTTCATTTTTATGGAAATTTTGGTTAAAATATATTTTTATTGAAAATATGATTCTACCATGAGATAGATCACTCAGTTTGAAGGATAAGAATCTGTCTACATAAAAAAATAGAATAATGATTTTTTTCTTTTCTACATAGATCTTTCTCATGATTTTTATGCCTCCATTATGTTTTTTAAGGAATATGGAAGAAAAAAAATTATTTCCCTATGCATGGAAAGCGGTGCAAGTTATATCTTAAGAAAGATGAAAGTTTTGTAGGAGTACACTTAGAAGGGGAAGCTTATTTACCTTAACATAATATTCTAGATGATCTTGGATATTTAAATATGAAGAACATAGGATATTATTTGATTTATCATTAAGATTTTTTTTGAAATTTTCCCATTTAACACCAGACAATCCGGTAATTTCCCTATGGATGAAAGGTTTTAATATACCGAGGAAGGGAGATCATGATACATTAAAAGTTTCTGATGTTTTCATATTGTAATTTCTAGTAAAAAAGATAAAGATATATTTGGTGTATATTATTTTCTTAACAATATTTAATATGAATTCAATATCAATTAAGTCAAAAATCATCATGTTTCTGGCCTTTTTGAGTAAATTGATTAAAAAATGCAAGGAGTTATTTAAAATTACTAATAAATCCACTTTGAGTAATGAAAAAATTTCCCTGAGAAGTGATGATATAATGAATCATATGAGGTTTTTTTATAATGAAAAATATAAGAGGTTTGTTGAGAAGTTTGGTGTTACTACATCAGAAGTAGATCCATAAAGGAAATACGAGAAAGGTGATAAGAAGAAGAAGAAAACAAAAGTAGAAACTTATCATACAAATAAAAGGAATAAGAAAATAAAGTTCTAAAATATGTTTTTGATAAATTTATGAAAGACAAGGATGTGAATAAATCATGAGATCCACAATTATAAATTTATCCTTTATAAGCTAAAGCCTTTTGGGATACTAAGAATTTATAAGAGGAATCTAAAAGAAAGAAACAAAATAAAATATTACAAGATGCATCAATTTTTTAAAATTTGTTGAAAGGAGTTGAGAGAGCCTATGAGAGTATTATTTTTCCACAATATCACACAGGTCATATCATATAAGAAGCAGGGCTAATCGTTCATGAAACATCACCAGTTATAGAAACAATTCCTTCAATGGATGATAAAGGAAAATGAAATATTGGTGAGAAAGAATCAGTGATAATAAATCCATAAAAATAATTAGAACTAAAAATTGATAGAAAGGTTGATCTTAGAACTGTGAGGTAGATAGAAAAAGTTCTTGAGAAGGATTTCAAAAAAAATTTGATGGGGATGAAAAATAAGAAAAAGAAGGACATGAAGAAGAAGAAGAAAGTGAATATAAATAGGTATAAGAACTAGTTGAGGTAAATGAAGAATAAGAATAAGATGAAGAACAATATGAGGAAGAGGATGGAAATAATAATGCTGATAAAGAAGAAAATCAATCAGATAAGTCTTCATCTGAATATTTATCATCATCCTCATCAAACTTACTATCTAAGACTGATAATGAAGAGAAGTCAGGTTCTTCTGAAGAAGAATCTTCATTTGAAGAAGAAGTTTAATCATCATATAAGAAATATGAAGAATATCAAAATTCTAGAAAAAGATGATGAGAATGTGGAGGTTGATGTGGATATTGTTGAGTTATCTGATGATAAAGAAGTTGATGATAAGAAAATTTCTAATCAAATTGACAAATTTTTTAAAAAAAGTAAAGAAAATTGAAGGTTGACTGAGTGGAATTCAAACACCTTTGGTTCTTAAAGATTAATTAGATTCAGTAGAAATAATAACTGTGCAAGGAATTGATTATATTGTTCATTCTTTGAAAATGTTAGAAGGAAATATTCCTTAGTTTCTTGACCTTGAATATCCATGCCAATTGATTTAAAAATGTATGATTGAAAAGTTAGAATCAATAGTGTTTTTAATAGATAAATTTATTCGTTTTTAAGCTCAGTTTAAATTTATTCAAGAAAGTTCTCAAACTCATAAAAAATAATGTATTATGATGGTGAAATGGTCTCACTAAGTTCATGCTGATATCAAATTACATGATGATAATTTTTATGATGTGAAGAAGATGATGAATGAAACTAATGAATCTTTTAATCAGTTATCAAAAGAAATGGATGAAAGAGTTATGTTTGTGGAAGACTTCATAGATACAACTAATAATCATATTGAGAAATTAAATGCTCTGAAAGGAAAGATATGATATATGTAGTTGGATTTTACTAGACTCAAATCTTATGAAGAATAAATTAACATATTGAGGAATCAGAAAAAAGAATTGTCTTAAAAGGTTCATATTCAATAATTTAAGGTTGAGAAGATGGAGGTGGATCAAAAAGAATTCAAGGAGAAAACATATTTCGTGAATACATTGATGAATAAATATAAAGTTTTCCTTTAAGAAATCTTGTTATAATTGACTTTTTAAATAATTTGAAAGTGTATTTATGAATAAATGAATTTTATTCATCCAACAAGGATTTGTTTGAATATTTTCCAATTGTGATTGTTCGAATGTTCTTTCATACCTTCTATGAATTATTAGCTAATTAATTATATCGTTTCATATGTTTGTTTCTCTAACATTTTAGGTAAATTCACACTCACCCCCTTTCATTTTTTTAATCACAAAGGGGGATAAATTTATATAAAGGGGGAGAAATATTTTTATGGAGGACAATTTTTTAAATGAAGATAAATTTTTATCAAAGGAAGAAAAGGGGGAGAATTTTTTTTGATAAAGTAGATATTTTTATATTAAGGTGGAGAATAAAATCATTAGGGGGATATATTATCCTAAGGGGGAGTTCATTATATTAAATATCATACTCTCCATTATATTTAGAAGAGTTATAAACTTATGAAGAGTTATGGTTTAATGATTAAAATCTGAATATGAAGTGCTTAAAATAAATGTGTTGTATGTTTTTCAATGTTATTTTCATTTATGTGTTGGGGTTTGTGCATTCCAAAAAGGGGGAGATAATTGTGTAAAAAATTCTATTTCTTACTTTTCCATTCCTTTGGTTTTGGAAATCAAAAATACATTCTTAAATACATGATTACTAGCTTTTCACATCCCATGTATTTTAATTATTTTTATAGAAAACATTATTTTTTACCATACTTAGGATAAGTTCTAATGAATTTTGAAAATAATCTTTACATTATTCATTATGATCATCATAATGAGTATGGTTTTAATAATTTTGATTCACCTTTATTAGGATAAAAGTTTGAATATTTTCATTTCTATCATACTGACTAAATATTAAGAATTGGAATGATATCGGTACTGATATAATCAGACTAATACTCATAAAAGTTATGATAATTACTATGGTAGGGAAGTCCATCAAACTTAATATGTTTATAATTGTGTTTAGAAAACTTATTTCTAATGTAAAAAAACTTTAACACTATAATAGTGTTAACCAATATGATGTCAGACATTCAGTTATGATGAAATGTAAAGTTCTAGGTCTCCGAAATCATGACAAACTCAGAAAAATGTGATCAGTGGGAGATCAAGATGAATATTAGAAGAATGACTATAAATACCGGGTCCTTTTAAGAGTTTGGATATTATCGATTCATTATAATTTTCTCACTTTGTGTGTAATGTCCCATATTTTCTTTGTATTATTTTAAAATATTATATAGAATTAATTCAAGACCAGGATTTGTGACAACATGCGATTATGAGGCCTTAATTAATTGGAATAAAGGTTTTAAATAAACTATACTTTTAATAGCATATGCGAACAATTTTTCTGAAAAATGGACTAACTTTTAAACAGGTTCCCATATCAGAAATATGAGGACACCATTGCGTTCAGAGCAATGAATTTACCATAGGTGAGGCCTAACATCGATCGACTTGGGTCACTTGTAGAAGTTAATTTTTGAGCATTTTAAACGAAATAAAATAAATTAATAATTTAATTTATTTTAATCATTTTAACGACGGAAAAATTCATTTTATGTTTTTAAATGAGTGGGAGCCCAGAGTTAGGCTCATAACCCTAGAAAATTCCCTGTAATCCTCTGGAGCTTTGGAGAAGAGCCACCCATGTAGAATTTTCAATGAATAATGACAAATGATCATCTTGTGGATTGATGCATAACAAGTTCATAGGATCTCGTTTACGATGGCAGTGAAACTAATCTTCTTCGATGATCAAGGTAGGGGTTGTTATTTAACTTTTGTTTTTATCTATTATTGGATTTAAATGATGAATTCATATCAACCCACGAACAGGTTGACCCACATATTGTTCTTTCTTGCAGGAGGGTCTGATTATTGGGTTTTATTTTGGGGAATCGATTTCATGTTTGTTTTGTTCGGCTTGATCCATCTAACAGGAGCAGACCAATGCCATAACGAACAAAGACATAGTATTGTTACTCTATTTTTTATATGATTTTATTCTCCCTTTTGACCATGTGATTTCTTCATGTTCTTCATAGGGTTATCAAAAATAGGACATTGTAAATTCATCTCGCAACACAACAATTCCAATTGAGTTATCTGGTATCATGATGACCTAGTGGAGGTGTGATGATGATGGGGGAGGAAGAATTGAATTGGTTCGGGAGAAATCTTCCTTCGAGTGTTCTTCATGTTGATAATCAAAACATGTTTTCAGAGTCGATCAAAATCTTGAAACCAACTGATTTGGTGTTACCATGGTGGGGTGACTCCAGATCTTCAATTTCTAGGTGAACGAATGGCTGGATCGAATATTGGAGGATCATTTGAAGTGCAGGCGAAGAACCAACAGTTTTAGGAAAATTGTGAAGAACACAATGTATATTTTGGATTACACGACATGTGGGACATGTTGAGTGGAAACATGGTATTTGGATGATAGAAGGGATGAACACGTCATGTCATAGCTATCACATGGCATGTGGGCCTTTCTACGAAGCTCGGATGTATCTTGCTGGATACACGGGCATGGGGTGGACTAAATGGCATGTACTTCACCACATGACCAGACCAGGCCTGTTACTTGGGTTACCCCATGTACCGATACATGGGTTAATAGACACGGGTTGAATCCATGTATGGGAACATGGGAAACATACACTGAGTGGCCCCAAGATTGTAGGACACAACGTGTTACTCTTCGTTTATATCTTTTCTACATGAAATGATGTTTTTGACACTAGCCGTTGTACACAGGCAATACCTAGGGTCAGAGGACATGGTGCGTGACACCTTTAAATTCCATGTACTTTCTTGTAAATATATTGATCTCATTGTCTACCATACCTTGGAAATTTCTTGTTTGAGTTAGTTCCCCTTTGCTCATTCCCTTGAAGGTCAGGTTTCATTTCCATATATATGAGTATGATCCCTTCAGCAAGACTTTATGAATAGAGTCGAAGTTCTTCCAAGAGGCCCATAGAAAGATCCTCTATCCATTCTCGACCTTAGGTAGAGTCTGGTATCAGTGTGACCAATCCTACAGGACATTGATCCTCTACTTAGAAAGTGAATCTGGATGAGTTTTGGTATACACCATGGCCCTAGAAGTGATCCTCATCCATGTATCATGATCATTCCCACTTAGGAGTGTGCTCTCTCGAAATGAGTGTATCTTTTCTCTATTTAGATCTATTAGTGCAACTATCTCTCTCATGAAACTTCCTAATGAATAGTACTTCTCAGACGGACGTCATCAAAGAAATCAAACTCATGGAGTGAGTTCTCCCATACGAGTGCTTCATGGAATCTTCAAATAGAATACCTAGCATGGGTATGCGGGTCATTGTGACTTAAATCTAGACTACAAGTCTGAGTTTCGAGTATATCTTGATGTTTTATCTTATTATATGTTCTGTAGAAATATACTATGTAGAGCTAACTGTACCATTAATTTGTGAATTTATTTGTGGTTTTTAGTGTATCCTATTGAGTATTGTTATACCCCCCTGCAGAGGCTTTTCCTGTACATGTCTTGTCCTGTGAAAATGAACAACCTTTTGACGGAGTCTCAGGTAGACCAAGACCAGACCGTGCTTTGTGAGCTTCCCTACAGGCCTATGTGTTACTTCAAAATCATGAACTAGTCCTAATACTTTTCATGTTTACAGGTTGGACTTTTTAGTTGCAGACTCTTTCTTTTGGTGGGCTTATATTTTGTCCTAGTTACGTTTTCTCACTTTACTTTCCGTTGTACTCTGTGGGTTGGGTTTAGTTATAGGCACACATTTTCTTCCTTAGTGGTTTTTACATTTCAACATTTTTGGGCTTGGAGATGTGTGCGTGTGTGCAAGTACTTAGGAAGTGCCTCCCATGTTAGTGATATGCCAACTCGGTGATAGTCACCCACCCTTGCCCTGTTAGAGGTGGTCCAAGGGAGTCACATTGTGGGCCCCAATGGGATGGGTAATGATAGGGTGGTATCAAAGGTGGTCATTTCTACCTTAAGGAACAAGAGTCTATGTTTTTTGGTTTAGGGAAATAGTATTAAGTGTTTAAAGTTCAACTTTCATGCTAGGGACTCCAGTTTTGGTGCGGGCGGCAGACATATCCATACACCAGGACTCCGATAACCTGCTTTTCTACTCGGTACATGAGAAAAATAGTTGCAAGGAAACATAAATAATGGTTCATTCATCATATAAGAATGGGTTGTGGTTTCCATGTCCTTTTATGTTAGTGATACAAATATACTCTTTGACTGTGGTACACCTTGTTTCCTTACAGGATTCCTCTTCGACATATACCTGCAAGTATTCAAGAACTCTTTCACAAGGATGACCCCTTAGTGATGAGGCTTCAATTTAGGTTCCAGTTCCCCAAACATTAACCCTAAGTGGTGCACCTGCTATATCACCACCAGTGGAGTAGCACATGGTACCTACAATACCAGCAGATGAGTTCCATAGGTTGAACGCACTCCATGCCTTTCAGAGATAGAGGCCCTTCAGGTTCCAAGGTGAGCCCGACCCTCAGGTGGTTGAGGAATAGCTTGAGGTGGTGACTAGAGTTTTTTATTTAGTGAGGACACCAGTAGACTAGATGGTGATCCTAGGAGTGAGATTTCTTCAGGGTTCGACTGGGTGATGGTGGAGTTTGACCACATAAGCTCACAACGAGGTGACTCTTTCATGGAAGGAGTCTGAGAAACTTTTTAGGGAGGATTTCTCTCTGGTTCTGAGATCAATGCGTATCGAGGAGCTTCTTCAGCTCTAAAATGGTAGTTTGACATTGTTTTACTATTTATCGAGTTTTTCCATCCTTTTTAGGTACTCGATGGATATGGTTAGGGATCAGTACTTCAGATCGTGGACCTTTGATCAAGGTCTATGATGGTACATCCAAGATAGTGTTCTGCCTCTATGAATTCTAACTTATGCTGGAGTGATCGAGCGATATTTGGTGGTCGAGATATTCTTGGATGTGCAAAGACAACCAATGACAGTTATTAGCAGGTAGACAAGTGAAGAAACCTCGACAGCAGGGAGCCGATGTCAAGCACAAGAATTGGGATGTGGGAGATGTCACAAGAGGATCTATAATAGGGGATCTCCTATCCAAGGCTCTCAGGCTGGATCCAGTCATCCTAAGGAGAGGTGATGCGACTCATGCAACGATAGAGGGTATCTCACAAGAGACTATCCAACCTGTTGGGATACTAATAGGGAGGCAGTGGATAGACCACCGAGGTAGTGGTAGAGAGTGGAGTAGGAAAACCCTCTAGGTGGAGGGTGTGTTAGGGGAGTTGGGAGAGTTGACGGAGGTGGAATATGCTATGACATACTTCCACCACCACCCCTAGGAGGTATGTAATAGGCTTAGGGAGTTGGAGGATAGGGGTAGGGGAGGCTATATGAGGTTGACACGTATGACCCAGACACTCCAGGTATGATCTGAGGTACCATATATGTCTTTCCTACCTTAGCTTCTATACTTATAGACACATGTTCCATTCATTCTTTCCTTACCCCATGTCTTGTGAGAAACCCTTGAGATTCTGGTAGATCCATTGACTCGACACTTACGCTTGGATACACCTATGGGAGGAGATGCGGTGATCACACATCTTTACCAATAGTGTGATATTTCCCTAGGAGATGAGTGTTTTGGTTGGAACCACTTGGTTTTATAATCAAGGCCATATAATGTCATTATTGGTATAGATTTTCCATCTTTGGTCCATGCTTAGATTGACTGCTTTGGGATAAGGGTGTGATTTGTCCGTAGTGATGGAACGAGGTTTTCGTTTTTTGGAGAAAAGGAGACCCTAGCAGCATAGAATGGGCTCATGCATAGGAGGGTGCAACTGATCACTCATGAGTTGGATAACCTTACCCTCAGAGGAGATGATGTTATGAGATTTCAGTTCCCAGCATTAATGGAGGAGTACAAAGACATATTTCTAGAAGATGTCCCAGGATTCCCTCCCCACGGGGAGATCGACTTCTGCATCGACTTACTCCATGAGATAACACTAATATCCTCACCAGCATATCAGATGGATCCTGTGGATCTTCAAAAGTTGAGGGTACAACTGGAGGATTTTCACATGAAGGGATTTGTGAGACCTAGTGTTTCACCATAGGAAGCCCCAGTTTTGTTTTCCAAGAAGGTAGAAGAGATTTTTGAGGTTGTGCATGGATTATCGGTTCCTAAACCAGGTGATAGTGAAGAAAAAGTAGCCAATGTCGAGGATCGACAACCTCTTTAATCAGTAGAGAGGTGCATGGTGGTTCTTGATGGTTGACCTAAGATCATGTTATCATTAACGTCAAGTATGATACGAGTATGTGCCGAAGACAACTTTTAGATGTTGCTAAGGTCACTACAAATACTTGGTGATTCCCTTTGTCATGATGAATCCCCTAGAAGTTTTCATGGGAAAAATGAACCAGATATTTTATCCATACTTTGACCAGTTCATAGTAGTCTTCATTGATGATATCCTTGTGTAATTAGAGGAGGAGCAAAAAAGACACCTTTGGATGGTCTTGGATGTACTTCAAGAGGACCAGCTTTATAGGAAACTCTCAAATTTCTAGTTCTAGATACATAAGGTCCATTTTATGGGACATGTAATATTATCATATGGAGTAGCAATGGACCCATCTGAGGTCAAGACAATGTTAGCATGGGAGCCACCTAGGAGCATGATGGAGGTGTAGAGCTTCCTTGGACTGGTGAGATATTAACATAGATTCATTACAAACTTCTCCCAAATATCACCCTCAATGACAGATTTGACCCAAAAGGGATAGCCTTTTGTGTCAATAGATAAGTGCAAGTAGGATTTTCATTAGTTGAGGGAGAGTTTGACGAGCACCCAGATCTTGAGTTTTCTAGAAGAGGGTGTTGAGTATATAGTTATCTGAGATGAATCAGGTACTGGGCTTAGATGTTTTATGATATAGAGATAGGTGGTGATTGAATATGGTTCATGCTAGATAATGATGCATGAGCATAACTATTTGACCCATGATATTTAGTTGTAAGTGGTGGTTTTCTCATTGAATATGTGGTGACAATACATGATTGGTGAGAAGTTTATCATACAATATGACCAGAAGAGCCTCAATTACATATTCTCATAGAAGGATATAAATATGAGGAATATGATATAACTGTATTTTCTCTAGTATTATGGCTTCGAGATCATATATACTCTTGGGAAGGGGAATGTTGTGGATGATGCCATCAGTTAGAGGTTGAGTTCACATCTATTGAGAAAGGAATCAGAGCAGTTTTTCTTATTATAGTTATCCTTTGTGGATGAAGATGATGTGTCTTACCTTTAGTTGATGGTTGTTACCCCTCCACTCTTTCAAAGAGTCAGGGAGGAAAAACTTGTAGATGTTAACTGTGAGGCTTTACATGCTCAATTATCTACAGGACAAGTTCATGATGGATATTATCAAGGTGGGGAGCATGTCCTTATTTTTTGAGGGTGCATAGTTTTACTAGTGTCATTGTGTGAGGAGGTTATAAGGGAGTTTCATATACCCCCCATGGTGGTACATCTGGGAGTGGAAAAAATGCACTAGGACCTCTGACATCAATTCTGGTGGACCTGAATGATGAATTCAGTAACATAGTTCATTTCTTGATGCCTCACATGCCAAAAGGTGAAGGCTGATAACCATGTTCTAGTGGGATTAGCTAAACCTCAAGAGGTGATGAAGTGAAAGTGGGACATAATATCGATCAACTTCATGATGGTTTTACACAAACATCTAGGGGACACTATTCTATCTGGGTGATCATTGAATAACTCACCAAGTCATCCCACTTCCTAGCTATCAGGGAGTAGAGTTCAGTAGAGATCTTGGGACGCCTCTACATGTAGGAGATAGTTTGGCTTCATGGAGTCCCCTCAATGATAGTCTCAGATCATAATACTCGTTTCACATTCCTAGTTGTGGAAGGGATTTTAGGAGGCTTTTGGATTCTACTATTCTTGAGTACGACATTCCATCCACAGATAGATGGTCAGACAGAGAGAACCATTTAGGTTCTAGAGGATATGTTGTGGGGCTATATCTTGGACTTTTGTCGCAGTTGGGAGGACCACATACCACTAGTAGAGTTTTCATACAATAACAAATACCAATCCACCATTGGTATGGAATCATTTGAGTCTTTATATGGGAAACCCTACCATTCACCACTTTACTGGACCTACCCATGTGAGTCAACACTTATGGGTCTAGAGTTGGTGCGCGCTACCACTGAGAAGGTTTAGATCTTATAGGAGAAGATGAAGACTACACAGAGATGGAATAAGTCTTATGCTGATAAATGATGGAGACCTATGCAGTTCGAATAGAGGGACCATGTCTTCCTTTGAGCCTCACCACACCGAGGGTTGCAAAGATTTGTCCAGGCTGGAAATTTTTCTTCGAGGTTCATCGGTCCTTTCCAGATACTGCACAAAGTTGGAGAGGTAGCGTACCACCCAACTCTACCTCCACAGCTACATTGGGTACATGATGTCTTACACATGTCGTAGTTGAGGTGGTATGTGAATGACCCTTCACACGTCATCAACTAGGGCAATATGGACATCGAGGATTGAGTGAAATTCACAAAGTACCCAGTGGAGATTGAGGATTGGTAGAACAGGATCCTTTATGGGTTAGCAATTCCCCTAGTGTGTGCCTGGTGGAAGCATGAGAGTCTTCTTGAGAGAACATGGGATAGGGAGGCTCATATCCATGATCAATATGTAATGACCTAAACTTTCATTAATGGAAATCCCTCTTGATGTAATTAAATGTCTCTTTATGTAAAATGTTTATATAAAATGTCAAATTCTTTGGTTTTATCTTAAGAATTGTGACTGTTGCTAATATATAAATTGAATAGTGATCAAGAGGTATTTCCATTAATGAAATTTTGGGTCGTTACATATTGAATAGTGATCACATGATCAGTATAAATATAGGGCTTTAACAAATCCAATTTACTCAGACAAAGGAAGCGATGGCCTCATCAAGTAGACGTGCCCCATGCGAAGCCCATTTGTCAGAGCTCGGAAAGGAGGTGGTGTAATTGGGCTTCACTCTTGAAGAAGATCAATCCATGCTTGAACAAGTTAAGCTTGAGTGGAACCACCTACGAGAGAAGTGGAAGTTGATAGAGATTACCACTCGAGCGATGTTATCCGAGCCACCCCAAGAGTCTGTCACCATCACACACCTTACTCTTCGGCCTTATGTGGGTGTTTTAAGGGGTTATTTAACAATACCCTAGCCCTATGACTATATACATTATTTTTGTATAAAGAATGTACATTCATTTTATTATTATTTCTCTGTCAATAGTTTTAAAGCACAAATAATATTTTTAGTTAATATTCAACAAAAAATCAATTTTGATGAATTAATGGATTTTTAAAATTAAATTATATTTTAATAAAATATTATTAGTATTATTAAATTAATTTTTATTAAATATAAATCATTCTATAATTTTATGAATGCAATTGTAAATTTTATTAAGGTTTGAAAGCCATTTTTGTCAAAACCCATGAATTTTTGATAAATGTCGGTTTTTATTTTAAAAGTGAAAATTAACATATTAATAAAATTATTTAGATAATATGAATATTATTTCTATAATCAAGATGTCGAAATTATCCAACGGTGAATTTTTCATAATTTTCTAAGATAGTCAAATTTTTGGGTAACAATTAAATACCATTTAAATATATAATGTGTTTGATGACACCATAATGACCCAATAGTGATGTAATAAAACATTATAAACTTTATGTTTGGAAAATATATGTTTTACCATTAAAATAATGTGATTTTGGATTTGTTTTATTTATTTTACAAAGCTTTAGTAGACCCTTCAAGACTTATTAAACATTTTGTCTTTTTAAATTGTTTTCCTTGGGAGTGTGACTCACCTCCACATAATCAACCCCATTATTTTAATAAGTTCGGACTTTGGACTTATAAAATATTTTTTTCCACTTCCCTTTGGAAAAAACCATAGGCAAAAACCATGGGCTGGTTTTTGGTTTGGATTCGTTTAATGTGAGGTGTCCCAAACCTAAATAATAAAGAATTCCCTCACCTTTACTATATAAACCCACACAAGCTCCCAATTACTCCTCACTCAAAGACTTTGGAGTTCTTCCAACATATTCCCTCCTATCTCTATAATTCTCCCAAGGCGCCCCAAGCTCCCAAGAAGCCTCTCTCAAGCCTCTCTCAATCTTTTGGAAGCACACTTCCAAGTAAGGGTTTTTTTCCTTTCTCATTTTTGTACGATATTATTTAAAATGTTATGACCTTTTAATTTCAATTATAAATGTTGGGTTATGGTTTCAAACTTTCCCCATACTTCCCTATTTATTTTTGAATGATTTGATACCCCTTTATCTCTCATTAAATTCCTCCCATGTACACCCGTTACTATACCGAAATTCTGAAAGGAATTTCTCTCTCCTCATTTACATTCAAGAAATTATTTTTTATCATGAATCTAAATTTCATTAAATTTGTTGGGACATGTATCTATATGACCCATTACTTTCCATGTCATGTAAATATGATCAGACACCCATTTCTCTCTCATCATCCATTTTTATGAGTTCTTATGTCACGTCGTTCTTCTGCCGAAATTGCACCACAATTTTCCAAGCCAAAGTCATTGTGTAGTGAATACCATTCACATTTCTCTATCTAGGGTATTCAACTTTATGCACATTTACTTATTGTTTAAAGAGTTTCATGTATGTATTCCACATTTTTTAATCGTGGAATAAAATATTATGTTGAATGATTCAATGTTTTATGATCCATGCGGCACACTTATGCATGGAATAAATTGTTTATGAAGGGTGCGCCCTGATAGTGCTCCAATGCATTGGGTAAAGTATAGTATCATGATACGTCATGTGAAATGGGTGTTTACTCATGAAAATTCATGTGAAATGGGGATTTAATCATGCTTTATGTGCAATGAGGGTTTACTCATGCTTCATGTGCAATGAGCCTTGGATCATGCTAATTCCATGTTAAGTGTTGTTGCCACATTTCCATGTTATGATTATCATTATTTATAATTCCTTTAAGTTTATGCTTCTCTCGTGATCTATTTATATGGCTATTTTCTAACATGCATTGTATTCCTCATGTTAATCCATGATTAATACCTTACTGGGCTTTATAGCTCACCCTTTTTATGAATGTCCTTAGGTTATCCCATGCAACGCTAAGTACGAGGGAATGTAGTGGTCATGTAAAGGAATTTTTCAATAAAGATGTTGTTTTTTATATTTTAAGTGGTTAGGTAATGATCCTAATCCCCAAAGACACTATACCTATTGATCTTCTATGTTGTATCAAATGAAGTTTATGTAATAAATTATGTTTAATTGTGAAATAAAAGATCAGGGTTGCCATAGTTGGTATCAGAGGATAGGTTTAGTTATTATTGGGATTAGGATTAGAAAACCATAATAAATCCTTAGAGACAAGACTAAGTATAATAAAAACATCCCTAAGTTTTTTTGAGTACTGAATAAGTGGTTTATCAAGAAAATACATCTTTGTATGTATACGAGCAGGTAGAGGCGGTTTTGGTACAGATATATCCTAGGGGTAAAACATGAAAACACCGCTTTGAGCTAGACTTGAACATGAACTGGTGCATGAAAATGGGCCTTGCTTCACTCTTCGTTACGAAACTCTCGGGGGATATGCTTTGGTAAATTCACAAGTTTAGTATGAACCATTTTTAAGGGAATAAAAAAAATGCCCTAAGAATATATGTTAGAAAGTAGATCATAGATAACATAGAATGAAGCCAATATATTCATATGTTAAGGAAATAAAAGTTATTTATATGTCATTAGTTTTGTCCTTGTATTAACCTTTATGTGTTATCCCTAACATTTTTTTTATTCTAGCTAATGACCAGTAATATGAGGCCTTAGGCTAACAAACTATGTGAAGATCAATGTGATGACTGTACTAATGAGATGCCCAATACGATGGGAGTAGGAATTGTGAACTTTGTCATGCTTCTCTCTCAAATAACTCAATATTTGAATAGAAACATGGGTCAAGAAGAAATTTCAACCCCCCTTAATAATGAACAAGTCGCTATCAAGAGCTTCATGAGATAAAGGCGTCCTACTTTTAATGGATCATCTGATCCTTCTATCATAGAACAATGGATGAACTCCATTGAAAAGATCTTATCCATCATTCCATGTTCTGAACAAGAGAAGTTTCTCCTAGATTCTTATCATATGGAGGGTGAAGATTATCAATGGTGGGTGTTGATCAAAAATATGAATCCTGAGTAGGAGATCGAGGCATTGAAATGGAAGGATTTCCAGAAGATGTTTTTTGAGAAATATTTTCCATACACCCTCCAGCTTAAGATGGAAAGGGATTTCCTTTCCCTCAAGCAAAAAGATGATGAATCTGTTGTAGTGTATGAGGAAAACTTCACAAGGATTGCATGATACACTTCCGGCTTTGTCATTACCCCCTAATGCAAGGTTGACTACTTCTTTGGTGGGCTGAAACCTAGCCGACAGAAAGAGATGGAAATCTGTGGCTTCGACAACTATGAGAAAATTGATAGATGTGCCCTCAAGGTCAAAATGGAGATCATAGAATCTCAGTGGTATTATAGAGATAAGAATTTTATAGTGGATTTCAATACTGGCGGGCAGATGGATAAATCCAACGGTGCTAAGAAGATCTAGAACCCCACTTGCCAAAGGTGCAGAAAGAAGCACCTTGGGAATTTCTTGAACAGGACAAGGAAATGATTTAGGTGTGGAAGAGAAGGGTACCTAGATATTAACTATCAGAAAGAAAGACTCATGGCTAAGACAGAGGAGAGGAATTCTCTATTCGAACCTCAATGCATGGTTCATTGCTACAACTTCAAAGAACCAGGGCATCTTGTAAATCAGTGCCCTAAGACAAGGGTTTTTGGAGGCAACCAACAAAATCCAAGGCTGCAAGGGTGAGCTTTTTCCATCAGTACTACCGAAGTGAACCCTGAAAACGAAGTGGTGATAGGTACGCTAGTTATTCATTCAAGAATAGAGAACATACTTTTTTATTCAGGTTCTACACATTCTTTTATATTTTGAAAGTTTAGTAGAAAAATACCAGCACCACCACAAATCATGGAAGTGAAGATGTCGTTGAGTACAGAAAATGGGGCAATCATGGTATCAAATGAATATAACTCCTCCCCTATCATAATATGTGGATTGAACTTCCTGGATAACCTTTTCATACTCCCTCTGGTATAATTTGATTCAATTATTAGCCTGGATTGTCTTTCCTTATATATATCCAACATAAATTTCCATGAGAGGGAAATCTCTCTCCATGTGGAGAATTGACCCCCGATTCCTTACAAGTGAAAGGAGAAAGATGAATCTTCTTTACCTCCATCATCTCAAGCATGGATATTACTGCCCTATGAGCATACGTATCTGGATCAGATGATTGAGTCTAAGGATACAACCATCCTAGAAGATATGCCTATTGTGAGGGAATTCGCTGAAATGTTTCCCGAGGAATTGTTTGGTCTTCCTCGTAGAAGAGATGTTGAATTATCAATTGATCTTATACCTGTGGAATTAACAATATCCAAGAATCCATATAGAATGGCTGTTGTGGAGCTTGAGGAGCTGAAGAAACAACTATAGGAGAATCTTGATAAAGGGTTTATATGCCCAAGTGCTTCACCATGAGGTGCACCAGTCCTCTTCGTCAAGAAGATGGATGGGTCAATGTGCCTTTGCATCGATTATCGTGAGCTTAAAAAAATCACGATAAAAAAAGTATCCTCTCCCACGAATTGATGATTTGTTCGATCAGCTATGTGGAGTACAATAATTCTCCAAGGTGGATTTTTGGTTGGGATATTATCTAGTAAGGGTGAAGAAGGAAGATATCCCCAAGACTGCTTTTCATACAAGATACAGGCACTATGAATTCATAGTAATTTCTTTTAGACTCACTAATGCTCCAAAACTCTTCATGGACTTGATGAATAGAGTGTTTAGATATTACCTCGACAAATTTGTGGTATTCTTTATAGATGATATTCTGATATACTCCAAAACCAAGGAGGATCATGAGGAGCATCTAAGAACTATACTAGAGACTTTGCGAAAGGAGAAGCTCTATGAAAATTAAAACAAGTGTGAGTTATGGTTGAAGGAGTTCTCATTCTTGGGCCATATCATCACAAGCATTGGGATATCTATGGATCCCTCTAAAAAATATGAAATTGAGGGATGGATGAGGCCAACATCGGTAATGAATATCCGTAGCTTCTTAGGGTTAGCTAGATATTATAAACGATTTGTGAGAAATTTCTCATGATTGTACAACCCTCTTACTAAGATAACTTGGAAGGGAGTAAAGTTTTCTTGGTGTGCTGAATATGAAGAAAGATTCAAGGAGTTAAAAAGGAGGCTTATAACTACATCCATGCTAACTTTACCCACAAGTGGAGAACATTTTGGGTTATTCAGTGATGCTTCAAAGAAGGTCCTGGGATGTTTTTATTAAAAGGTTGGGGCTGAAGCCTCATTTTATTATTAAAGAAAATCAAAGACCTCTTTTAACTGGGTAGAAGAAGACCCATTAAATATCCTGAAGGCCCAGTGGGCATGTATCCCATTACATAGCCCGTAGGCCCAAATTTTTGGCCTAAGGCCCATTCTGTGAATAGAAACTTGGCTACTACAGTACCAGCCGCTGCTACAGTGTCCTGTCGCCGCTACATTATCCTACCGCCGCTAAATTACCCGCCAATCAACAGTAACACCACTACAAAGTCATTGACTACACTTCAAGGGAATTGAATGTTCCTGAATAGAATTATCCAACAAATGACCTCGAGTTGGTTGCAGTGATCTTCACTTTGAAAATTTGGCGACATTTTCTCTTTGGGGAGAAGTGTGAAATATATACGGAACACAAAATCCTCGAGTATATATTCACATAGAAAGAGTTGAACATGCACCAATGAATATGATTAGAGCTGATAAAATAATATGACTGCTCAATCCATTACCACCCTGGGAAAGAGAACAAGGTGGTAGATGCCCTAAGTAGAAAGGATCCAACGATTTTATCATTGATGAGAATTGAAAAGGATCCAGTCTTCTTAGATTTGATAAAGATGGACATGGGAATCATAAATAAGGGAAAATCATCAATCCTTTCACAAATGTTTACTCAACCGTCACTTTTTTAGAGGTTAAAGGATAAACAAAAGGATGATGTGGGAATTCAGGAAAAAGCGGAAGCTATCAAAAAAGGGAAATCCTCAGAGTTTAATGTTAATGAAGAAGGAATTGTGAGATTTGGAAAAGAATATGTGTTCCATCAAGTCTGGAGCTGAAGAAGGAACTTTTGGATGATTCACTTAGTTCAAATTTCTATATTCACCCAGGAAACAAAAAGATGTATCGAGATCTCCAGGAGCATTATTGGTGGGATAATATGAAGAAGAAGATCGTTGAATATACATCAAAGTTCCTGGTGTGTCAGTAATTGAAGATAGAGAGGCAGAAGTCTAAGGGGATGATGCAACCATTTCCCATACCATAATGGAAATGGGAGAACATAACCATATATTTTTTCACCGGACTTCCAATGATATCCCAAGGCAACAAAGAAATATGGGTTGTTGTGGATTGTCTTACAAAGGTTGCAAACTTCATTGATATTCAGGAGGATTTCTCATTGGATCAACTGACACTGATATATATTAGGGAAGTGGTAAGGCAGCATGGGGTACCACTATATATTGTGTCTGATCTAGATCCAAGATTCACCTCTAAGTATTGGAAGAGTCTTCAACATGCTCTGAATACTGAACTGAACTTCAGTATGACCTATCATCCTCAAAATAATGGCCAATATGAGAGGACTATCCAAACACTTGAGGACAGGTTGAGAGCATGCTCAATAGACTTTAAAGGAGGATGAGATCAACATCTTCCTCTGGTTGAGTTCTCTAATAATAGGAGTTTCCACTCGAGCATCAAAATGGCACCATATGAATCCCTTTATGGGAAAAAGTGCATAATGCTGGTATGTTGGGATTAAGTTGGTGAGTTTAAGCTTCTTGGACCAAAAATGGTCAAAGAAATGGTGGAGAAGGTGAAAACCATTCAGAAGTATATCAAGGCATCCTAGAGTTGACAGAAGAGTTATGCAGATAACTGTTGATGAGACATTGAGTTTAAAGTTATAGACAAGGTATTTGTATGCATATCTCAGTGGAAGAAGGTCATGAGGTTTGGAAAGAAAGGGAAGTTAAGTCTGAGGTACATCGGCCCCTTCGGGATTCTTGGTCATGTCAGGGCTCTGGCCTATTGACTAGCACTTGCACCTACCATGGACAAAGTACATGATATCTTTCATGTACCCCTCTTAAGGAAGTACATACTAGACCCTTCACATGCACTCTTTTTCAGTTGTGGTACAGTTAGAGGATGATCTTTCTTATGAGGAGCAACCAGTGAAGATCTTATATCGTAAAGAAAAAGTTCTATGAAATAAGAAAATGCCCCTCATCAAGGTGTTGTGAAAAAACCATATGTTTGAAGAAGCTATGTGGGAATCAGAGGAAATGATGAAGAAGAGTTACCCACATCTATTTTAGTGAGGGAAAATGAAATTTTGGGGGTGAAATTTCATAAGCGGGGGGGGGGGGGGAGATTGTAACGATCCAAACTTTCATTAATGGAAATCCCTATTGATCTAATTAAATGTATCTTTATGTAAAATGTTTATATAAAATTTCAACTTCTTTGGTTTTATGTTAAGAATTGTGATTATTACTAATATAGCCATTGAACTATGATCACATGATTAGTATAAATATAGGTCCTTAACAAATCCAATTTACTCAGACAAAGGAAGCGATGACCTCATCCAGTAGACGTGCCCCATACGAAGCCCATTTTTCAGATCTCGGAAAGGAGGTGGTGTCATTGGAATTCACTATTGACTAAGCTCAATCCGAGCTTGAACCTGTTAATCTTGAGCGGAACTACCTACTGGAGAAGTGGACGTTGATAGAGATTACCACCCGAGTGATGTTATTTGAGCCACCATAAGAGTCTTTCACCATCACAAACCTTACTCATTGGTCTCATATGGGTGTTTTAAGGGGTTATTTAACAAGACCCTTGCACTATGACTATGTAAATTATTTTTGTATAAAGATTGTGCATTCATTTTATTATCGTTACTTTGTAAATAGTTTTAAAGCAGAAATAATATTTTTAGTTAATATTCTACTAATAAATCTATTTTGATGAATTAATGGATTTTTGAAATTAAATAATATTTTAATAAAAAATTATTTTTATTATTAAATTAATTTTTATTAAATAAAAATGATCATATAATTTTAGGAATGTAATTGTAATTTTTATTAAGGTTTGAAAGCCATTTTTGTCAAAACCCAAGAATTTTCCATAAATGTCAGTTTTTATTTTAAATGTGAAAATTAAAATATGTAGAAAATTATTTGGATAAAATGAATAATATTTCTGGAATCAGGATTTCAAAATTATCCAATAGTTAATTTTTCATAATTTTCTGAGACAGTCAAAATTTTGGGTAAAAATTAAATACCGTTTAAATATATAATGTGTTTTATGACATCATAATCACCCAATAGTGATGTAATAAAATAATATAAACATTATGTTCTTCCAATATATATTTTACCATTAAAATAATGTGATTTTGGGTTTGTTTGATTTATTTTACAAAGCTTTAGTGGACCCTTCAATACTTATTAAACATTTTGTCTTTTTAAATTGTTTTACTTGGGAGTGTGACTCACCTCCACATAAGAAACCCCATTATTTTAAGAGGTTAAGACTTTGGAATTATAAAATATTGTTTTTCACTTCCCTTGGTCAAAAATCGTGGGCAAAAACCATGGGATGGTTTGTGGTTTGGTTTAGTTTAATGTGAGGTGTCCCAAACCTAAATAATAAAGAATTCCCTCACCTTTCCTATTTAAACCCACCCAAGCTCCCACTTTATCCTCACTCAAAGCCTTTGGAGTTCGTCCAACCTCTTCCATCCTCTCTCTATAATCCTTCCAAGGTACCCCAAGCTCCCAAGAATCATCTCTCAAGACTCTCTTAAGCCTTTGGAAGCACACTTCCATGTAAGGGTTTTTCTTCCTTTCTCATTTTTGTCTAATATTATTTAAATTGTTATGCACTTTTAATTTAAATTATAAATTTTGGGGTATGGTTTCAAACCTCCCCCTTACTTCCATATTTATTTTTGAATGATGGGAGACCCCTTTATCTCTCATTAAATTACTCACATGTACACCCGTTACTATGCTAAAATTCTGAAAGGAATTTATCTCTCCTCATTTACATTCAAGAAATTCTATTGTATCATGAATCTAAATTCCATTACATTTATTGGGACATGTATCTATAAGACCCCTTACTTTCCATTTCATTTAAATATGACGAGACACCCCTTTCTCTCTCATCAACCATTTTTATGAGTTCTTTTTTCACGCTGTTAGGCTGCCGAAATTGCACCACACTTTTCCAAGACAAAGTCATTATGTAGTGAATACCATGACCATTTATCTATCAATGGTATTCACCTTTATGAACATTTAATTATTTTTTAAAGAGTTTAATGTATGTATTTCATAATCTTTTATCGTGGAATAAAATATTATGTTGAATGATTCAATGTTTTATGATCCTTGTGGCACACTTATGCATGAAATGACATGTTTAAGAAGGGTGCACCCTGATAGCACTCCAATGCATTGGGTAAAGTTTAGTATCATGATACACTACTGGAAAATGGGTCTATACCCACGGTTTTGCACAAAACCGTGGGTATAGGACACCCCTATACCCACGGTTTTGGGAAACTGTGGGTATAGGGTTAGTATATGAACCTATACCCACGGTTCTCGGCAAAACCGTGGGTATAAGTTATTTTTGAAGACCTATACCCACGGTTTTGGTAAAACTGTGGGTATAGGGATTCTTACGGAGACCTATCCCCACGGTTTTGAAAAACTGTGGGGATAGGGTTTTTTATACCAGACCTATACCCACGATTTTCCAAAACCGTGGGTATAGCTTTTTCGTGTTATGGTGGGAGGAAAAAAATCCCGCGGGAGAGAAATTCTTTTGGAAGGAACATGGTTTGAAATTATTATAATTATATGGATAGAAGATTTTATTCAAACTATTTGTGTGGGGTAGTTGGTTTAGCTACTGGCCGCGTACAGGGGAGACCGGTGTTCGAATCCCAGTAATTTTGTTTTTTACAAATTCAAGTATTATTAATATAATTAAATAACCGTATGTATATATCACTATAATTTGAGTAGCGTGGTTGATTATATGTGGTTCTCCTTTGTAGCCGGTCATGTGTTCGAAACCGCGTCGCCGCTTTTTATATATAACATAATTTATATTAATATATTACAATAAATGTGTACAGATATAATAATATGACGATCAGCTGAGTTGGTCAGGTGAAGGGTCCACCTTTGTGTCGTGAGGCGCGGGTTCAAATCCAACCATTCACGATTTTTTGAAATTCTTTCCTACGATTTGAAATCCTTCAATACAACAGTGTGCCACGCTGTGCCATGCGGTGTTCCACACTGTGCAGTTCTGTGCCCACAGTTTAATAAAACCGTGGGTATACATTAACCCCTCTATTGAGACGCCTTTCCATCCCACGGTTCCCAAAACCGTGGGTATAGCCTATACCCACGGTTTTGGGGGCTATACCCACAGTTTTGAACCGTGGGTATAGACCGTTTTTTCAGTAGTGATACTTCATGTGAAATGGGTGATTACTCATGATAATTCAATTGCATTTAGGTTTTACTCGTGCTTCATGTGCAATGAGTGTTTACTCATGCTAATTCAAGTGCATTGAGGGTTTGCTCGTGCTTCATGTGCAATGAGGGTTTACTCATGCTCCATGTGCAATGAGACTTGGCTCATGCTAATTCCATGTTAAGTGTTTTTGCCACATTTCCATGTTATGATTATCATGATTTATCATACGTTTATGTTTATGCTTCTCTTATGCTCTATTGATATTCCTATTGTCTAACATGTATTGTATTCCTCATGTTATTCCATGACTAATCCCTTACTGGGCTTTATATCTCACCCTTTTTTATGCATGTCCTTAGGTTATCCCATGCAATGATAAGTATGTAGGAATTTAGTGGTCATGTAAAGGAAGTTTTCAATAAATATGTTGTTTTTCATGTTTTAAGTTGTTATGTAATGATACTAAGCCCCAAAGACACTAGACCTCTCGATCTTCTATGTTGTATCAAATGATTTTTATGTAATAAATTATGTTTAATTGTGAAATAAAAGATATGGGTTTTCATAAAATACCCACATCTTTTTAGAAGCCTTTGTTTTTGGATTTTAGGGGATGTAAGGACCTAAGGTGGGGAGAATGTAATGTACCAAAAGTTTTGTGTATTATTTTTAAATATTATATAGAACTAATTAGAGACTATGCTTTGCAACGATGTAAAATTTCAAGGTCTGGTGTGCCCGAAATAAATGTTTGAAATAAATTAATCTTTTAAATATCACACACACATGTTTTTATTGAAAAAGTGGAATAAATTTTAAACTACTTCCTAGATCAGAAATCTGAGGGTATCATTGAATTTCGAATGAGGAATTTACCTTAGGCGAGTCCTATCATTGATCGGCATGGGTCGACTGCAGAAGTTAATTTTCAAACATTTTAAAGGAAATAAAATAAATTCATAATTTATTTTATTTTAATCATTTTAACATCACAAAAATGTGTTTTATTGTTTTAAATGACCATGATCCTGGGTTTTGGCTCATAACTCAAGAAAAATCCCCATAATCCTATGGAGCTTTAGAGAGGATCCAACCCTTGAGATATCTCGATGAACGATGAAGAATGATCAACCCATGGATCGTTGCGTAGCAAAGTCGGAGGATCTCATCAACGATGACAAAAAAAAAACCACTCTTTTTTGATGATCAAGGTAGGGGTTGTTATTTCAATTGTATTTTCTCTATTCTTGGATTTAAATGATGAATTTAGATTAACCCACGAATAGTTTGACCTATGGATCATTCGTTCTTGCAAGAGGGTCTGATTATTAGGTTTTATTTTGGGGAATCGATTTCATGTTTTTTGTTCTTCTTGATCCTTATAATGAGATCCTATCAACATCATGAAGAACAAAAAAAGAAACTCATTACTTGATTTTTTATATGTTTTTATTCTCCCCTTTGACCACGTGTGTTCTTCGCATTCTTCGCGGTGTTATGACCAATAGATCGTTGCACATTTATCTTGTAATTCAAAAATCCCAAATCGAATATTTGGCATCATGATGACCTAGAGGAGGTGCGGCGATGATGGAGATAGATGAATCAACATGGTTCGAGATAAATATTCATTAGAGCGTTCTTTGTGTGGATAATATAAATTTGTTTTCAGGATCGATCAAACACCTAAAACCTACTGATTTAGTGTTACCATGGAGGGGAGACTCTGGATCTTCAATTTCAAGGTGAATGAATTACTAGATCAAATATTGGAATATCATTTGAAGCACTGGTGAAGAACCATTGGTTTTTGGAAAATCACAAAAAACACGACGTGTAGTTTGAACTACACGGTGTGTGGGCCCTATTGAGTGGTGGATAGGGTTTTGGGCGACAGAAGGGTTGAACAAGGGATGTGACAGATGTCACACAGTGACCAAAATCTCGACATGTATCTCACTAAATACATGGACATGGGGTGGAGTACATCACATGCACTCCAACACACAGCCAGACCAAGCCGGTTATGTGGGTTACCCCATATACCGGTACACACATCAGAAAACATGAGTAGAATCCATATACGGGCACATGGAAAACATACATGGAAAGGCCCCTGGAGATTAAGATAGATCATTTTACTCTTATGCATGTTGTGTATATATTTTCTAAGCGACATGATCTTTTTAACACGAAATGTTATACAGAGAGAGTACCCAGGGTCAGAGGAAATGACATGTGATACCTCTACAAACCGTGTAATTTCTTGTACACTGGTTGATCTACTTATCCAACATACCTTAGAAATGTTTAATTTGGGTTAGTTCCCCTTTGATCGATCCCATGAAGGCCAGGTATTGTTTCATCCATAGGAGTATGATCCCTTTAATAGGAATTTCTGAATAGAGTCAGAGTCCCTTAGAGAGGCCAGGAGTGAGATCCTCTATCCATTCTTGACCCTAGGTAGAGTTAGGTATCAGCATGAACAATCCTATAGGAAGTCGATCCCTTACTTAGCAGGTGAATCCGGATGAGCCACGGTATACACCAAAGGCCCTGACAGTGATCCTCATCGATGTATCACGATCTTTCATACTTAGAAGTGTGTTCTCCAGAATTGAGTGTATATATTCTCTCTTCAGATCTATCAATGCATCTATCTCTCTCATGAAACATCTTAATGAACATTACTTCTTGGATGAATGTCATAAAAACTATCAAAATCATGGAGTGAGTTCTCCCGAATTAGTAATTCATGAAATCTTCTAAATGAATCCCTAGCGTGGGTATGGGGGTTGTTGTTGTAGGTTCCGGGCGTAGCAGAAACACGTTGGTGGGATTGACCAACATTAATTTTAGCGTTAAACAATGTTCAAACCGAGATCCATCACGATATAAAATGCCGGATCTTCTGAATAGAACGAAGAACCAAAAACAAAAGAGGGAGTCCTAGAACCGTAGATATAGGATCATCATATGTTGGTTATAATTAATTTAATTAATTAAAAAGAATTAACTTGGTGGAATTATTTCTTTGTTGATGTCTCTGGTCATGATCCAATGTGATCCGTCGTTTCATCGTAGAATCCATATATAGGATTCCTCTAACGGTGATCCAAATGTGCTCCACGTATCTCTAGATGTCGCTAAAGGGATCTCCGGGTGCTAGCACAAATGAACCTTCGCTTGCGATGTCCGCCTTCGATCACCTTGATCCGATGGAAGAGGATATCTCTTAGTCTTGAGAGCATTCTTAGAGAAAGTAGTTCTTTCATCCTTGAAAGAATTCTCTAGAATTGTTGTGCACAATGATTGGGGAAAAGTGTTGGGGTTGAGAGGATATTTATAATCGGGTTTGAGGTTATAGAGTTACGAAAATAAATAAACGCATTACGCGTTTTATTTATTTCATTAACTCTTATTGAAAACCCCCATGTCGAATTATTAATTCCTTGACATGTGCCCACATTGATTATAATAAATATCATTTAATAAAACAATATTATATCGTCAAAATCCCGACTGGAAAAACTACATGCCGTGTAATTATTAATACATGGAGTGTAATCGTTTTCCATAAAACTATATGCCGTGTATATTCAATATACATGACGTGTACTTTTATTTTCCATTTTCTTTATTTCCTCCACCATATTTATTAGTCCTTGAGTAATGGCTATTTATTTATTAAATAAATGTAACTACATTACTCACTAATAAATATAATTATTTCGTCCACAATATATTCTCTCGAATAACTAGTGTCGAAATAAATGCGATCAGGCATCCTTAAATAATTATTAAACCACATTCGGGAATAATCTTTATTTAACTTCTTAAATTAATATTTAACTGAGATACATGGACACACTTAGTGTGTGACCCTATAGGCCTCTTTCTCATTGGCATTAGGCAGGATTGCCTAAAGACCAAGATTTCTGTCTAGCAACGGGTCAAGGAACCCAAGAGAAAGACGTTGATGCCACATTTACGTGTCACCTCATACAAATTCATACCATGTAATATAATCCATTTTTCATGATATCTCAAATCAAGCGGGTTGCATGCTAGTTCCCTCAACCCATGTGATCGATTATTTCTTTCTTTGACTTCTCAGAATTGAACTTTCCCATACCTTACCATGATCATGGATTTATTTAGGCTATATAAATGACATCAAAGGGCCTAAGATATCTACTTCCATTATGGAACAGAAGGGAAAAATCCTTTCTTACATTATCTATTAATGTAGTATTACTCGTGACGCACCCAACGTATCCTACATCACTACGAATAGTGTGTCATCAGAGTTTTCGTCAATACATATAAGTGCACGAGTTGTAATACACATTAATAATAATCTTAAAGTCTAAAGACCAATACACACGTCCGCAGATAGAAATATCCAATGACACTATGAAATGAGTATTTCCTATTGGAGGGTATTGTTCTCATAATATCCTCCTAGATATTACCAAGGGAACACACGATGATAAAGTGACTCAAATTTTTATGAGACCTCACCCCTAATGGCCTGTATTATTTGAGTCCCTCAAATAATATCATCCGGACATAGAACATATATTCAATAACTGTGTTATGGAACTTCTGGGTTCTCATCATAGCAGGGATCTGCTATGACCCTTTAATTCAACAGATGTACTTAGGACATTATCACATGCATTGTCACGTAGAAGAATAATCAAGATGTGATAAATATTTTATTAATGAATAAAGTAAAAATTAGTTCATTCTAGGCCACCAACTCCAACAGACTCTCACTTGGACTACAGCCAACTGCTAAAAACATTTAACCCGCTAGCTCTCACATGATATTCATTCTTCTGCTAAGATAGGCCTTTAGTCATGGGGTCCGCCACGTTCTCTTCTGTGGAAACTCTACTCACTGCAACTTAACCCCACTGATAGAAATCCCTCACAAGGTGATACTTCCAGAGTATGTTCTTTGTCCGTTGATGTGACCTTGGTTATTTTTCAAGAGCCACCACTGCAGTATTATCACAATACAATGTGACAGGGTCTTTACTACTAGGCACCACATCAAGCTCCTGGACAAAGTTCCAAATCCAGACGGCTTCCTTGGCTACATCAGAAGACGCTATATATTCAGACTCCACTGTAGAATTGGCGACAACTGGTTGCTTTGAACTCTTGAAGCTCACAACTCCTCCATTGAGACAGAAAACATATCCAAATTGCGACTTCAGATCATTTTGATTTTTCTAAAAGCCAGAATTAGCATACCCTCTGATGACAAGATCCTCATCTCCTCCATACACCAGGAACATATCCTTAGTTCTTCTCAGATACTTAAGTATAGTCTTAACAACATTCCATTGTTGTTCTCCTGGATCTACTTGATATCTGCCTACCATGCTCAGTGCATTGGAAACATCAAGCTTGGTATATAACATAGCATACATGATGGATCCTATAGCCGAAGCATATGGGATCTTACTCATTCTATCTTTCACCTATTGTGTTTGGGGACACATTTTCTTAGAAAGATGTAAGGCATGTGACACTAGAACCAATCCCCTCTTGGATTGTTCTATACTAAATCTCTTTAGTATCTGGTCAATGTATGTACCCTGACTTAGTCCAAGTAGCCTCTTGGATCTATCACGAATGATCTTGATCCCAAGAATGTAGGCTGCTTCACCTAAGTCCTTCATGAAGAAACACTTGTTCAACCAGTCCTTAACTGACTGTAAGACTGGTACATCATTTTCAATAAGAAATATGTCATCAATATATACTACTAGGATAATGATCACATTCCCATTAAATGGATTATAAACACAGGTCTCACATTCATTCTTAATGAACCCAAATTCCTTTATTGCTTCATCAAATCAAATGTTCCATGACCTGGATTCTTTCTTTAATCCATAAATGGATTTCTGCAACTTGAAAACCCGTTTGGCTTCACTTGGTGTCACAAACCCTTCTCGTTGTGTCATATATACATCTTTCTGAAGGTTCCCATTAAGGAATGCTGTTTGACATCCATTTTCTAAATCTCATAGTCATGGTAAGCTGCTATATAAAGTATGATTCTTATGGATTTAAACATGGAAACTAGCGAGAAGGTTTCATCATAGTCAATTCCTTGACGCCGTCTTAATCCTTTAGCCACTAGCCTTGCTTTATAGGTGTTAACCTGACCTTCCATATCCAGTTTTCTCTTGAATACCCATTTGCATCCAATTGGCTTTACATCAACTGGCTCATCGAGCAGAACCCATACTTAGTTCTGATACATGGAATCCATCTCAGAATTCATAGCTTCTTACCATCTTGTAGCTCTTGAGATTTCTAATACTTTCTTGTAGGAGAGAGGTTCATCATTGTCCAACAATAATGAATCACCATCCTCGGTGACTAGGAAACCAAATCTATCTGGTTCTCTTACCTCTCTCGAGCTTCTATGCAGTACTTGTGTTTATGGAACCTCTTCCGCGGGGATCTATGGAACTTTTTCCTGTACCAACTCCTATGTATCTTGAGCATCAACTTCATCGAAGTCAATCTTGCTCTGACTATCCTTTTTGAGGATGTTCTCCCTCTCAAGAAAGACGACTTGTATGTTTGCAATCAATTTCTTGTCTTGAGGGTTATATAGGTAATATCCTTTAATTTCCTTAGGAAATCCTATAAAGACACATCTCATGCCCCGGGGTGCTAGTTTGTTGCCTAAGAAGGCCTTAACCAATGCCTCACATTCCCATACACGTGTATGTGACAAAATGGGTTTCTTTCCATTCCATATCTCAGAGGGAATTCCATTTGCTGCCTTAGTTGGTACTTGGTTTAATGTGTATGATATAGTTTGTAAGGCATATCCCCAAAAGGATAATGGAAGATACTCATGACTCATCATCAACCTCACCATGTCCAACAAGGTGTGGTTCCTATTTTCACTAACACCATTCCACTGTGGTGTGTAAGGAGGAGTGAGCTGAGATAGAATCCCAGACTCCTGTAGAAGATCTATGAACTCTTGGTTCAGATATTCTCTACCTCGATCAGATCAAAGTATCTTTATCTTCTTACCAAGCTGATTCTATACTTCATTATTGAATTCCTTAAATTTCTATAAGGCCTCTGACTTATACCTCATTAAGTAGACATAACCATATCTTCTCAAATCATCATTAAAAGTAATGATGTAAGAATATCCACCTCTAGCTTCTACTGGAAATGGTCCACACACATATGTGTGTACAAATCCTAGAAGCTCTGTGGCCCTTTCACCCTATCCACCAAAAGGCGGCTTGGTCATTTTTCCTTGTAAACAAGTGTGGAATCTCTCAAGTTGTTTTATCTCAGTAGAGTCTAAATAGCCATCTTGGCAAATCTTTTTCAAGCACTTCTCGTTTACATGACTGAGATGGTGATTCCACAACTGGGTGATGTATGAGTCATGTGAGTTCGTTTCGTTATCGATTGCCAACACTTGGTTTTCATAATTTAATACATACAAACCATTATTTAAATGTGCCATACCATAACATACTTTGTTCTTATAAAAGAGACAACCCTTATTTCAAAACTTAAAAATAAATCCATACATATCCAAACAAGTTACAGAAATTATGTTCTTGGTAACACTAGGCACATAATAACCGTTTTGTAAAACCAAAATAATGCCAGTTGGAAATGAGAGGTGGTAATCACCAATAGCCAACGCAAATAGCCTTGCGCCATTGGCAGCTCAAAGATACACCTCTCCTCTGGAAATATTTCTAAATATACTTGGTTTTTTCATTAGAATACATATGTGAGCCCCACAAGCTGTATCTAATACCCATTGTGTAGAAATAGAAAGATTACACTCGACAACAAACACGCATTTTGCTTACCCACGCTTCTGGGTGTAGTTTCTCTTCTAGTGGCCTTTCTTGCCACATGAAAAACACACCGCCTACCATTCCTTGCCCTACCTCTAGATCTTCCCCTTTTTGGAACGACTATGCTTAGGGGATTTAGATCGTTTATAAGTCTTTGGCCCCTTTGCCTTGTCCTTCCTTTGCTTATTCACCATAAGAACTGCGGGTTTTTCATGCCCCATGTCCTTATCTTCCTAGTGAATTAAGGTCAGAAGTTCTAATAGACTCTTCTCATTATTTCTCATGTTGTAGTTGACAATAAATCTTGAGAAGGCCTTGGGCAGTGATGATAGGATGAGATCTGTATGCAACTCATCCATGAACTTAATACCTAAGATGTCCAGGCGTTCAATGTAGCCAATGAGCTTGACTACATGAGGCCCAACTGGCATAGACACTCCAAGCTTAGTTGTAAACAAAGCATTGGAGATCTCATATCTCTCCTGTATCACCTTCTCTTGGTAGAGATCCTTACGGTGAGACATCATTCTATATGCGTCCATGTTTTCATGATGCTTTAAGAGATTATTATACATGGACAATAGCATGAAACACTGGACATCTGTGGAATCATCCATGTGTTTCATGTAGAGAGATAGTTCCTCATCACTGGCCTCATTTCCAGGCGTAACTGGAATAGGCTCTTCCAGCACATACAATTTCCTTTCGTGGCGAAGGATGACACATAAACGCCTCTGCCACTCTTTAAAATTGGTGACGGTGAGAAGGTTTTCCTTCTTGAGTATGGTTCGAAATGATATGATTGAAGTCATTTTTGTTGACGTTTCTACAAATTAAGATGAGAAAAGGTTTAGTACTTCATTAAAAAAATGAGACAAATAAAAAAATTAATACTTATTAGTCTCCCACTATTTTATCGAAATCCAATAGCCCTCACCATTGAATTTGGAATATTCTGTTGCCTGAATATTCTAGTGGAAAGGATCCATATTTACCTTCACATTACCCCAACTAGGGTTTTTCAAGCAACTTGAAGGGTTTTAGGTAGGAATTCAAAATTCCAACTGCATTAACTCGCAGCTCCTTGATTAGTTGAGTGGACTCCCCAATCCTGGAATACTTTTATTTTTGATTTCCCAAACCTTTGCCTCTTGGTCACACCATGTCCAGCTGTGGCAGTCAACCCTTGATGCGAACCAATTCATGTAAACCCAAAACCTTGAATTAGAATTCCTTGATAATTTAAAGCACCCCAACTAGGGTTGGTCAAGCACTTTGAACTATGGTTTTATTCTAACCAAGATTATGGAAGGCTATACCAACATAATATTTCTTTGAGGGATTTTATCCTTATACGTAAATTTCCAATTTATTATCTTTTATTATATGCTTGTTAATATTAAGTGGGGTATACTTAAATGATTAACCATGTCTAAGAAAATATTTACGTATAAGCCAGTTTTATTTTAGTTCCATCTTGCATGCTTGTTTAATTCATTAATTGTGTGATCGTGACAACACACCCACAATAAATAAACCATGAAACTGACATAAATAAAATAAATGGTATGATCATGAGATTGTTCTATTGGTTAGTTTATCTAGAGGTTGATAAACTAACCCAAGACCTAGGGAAGAAACAACTTGAACCTTTCGGGTTCGTGTTTACAGCTTTCCACCTTTCCACCCTTGTATCTCCTTCGATTGGTTTCACCTTGGCTCCTGACTTGAGCCACCTCCACTAGCTTGGGAGCTCCATCCATTACATATGCATTTATCTCACATGCAAGTGAGGGGTAAAAAAAGTTTTTTACAAAAAAAATCCTTGGTCATGTAGGACCTACATATAAATGAGGAGAAGGCTCACAGGACATCACATTTAATTTAAATAAATAAATTAAAGAAACCATTCACATACAAAGGTCTTGGTCTAGCTCATGATCATCCATACATGTAAAGATATTTATGCATAAATAAAACTAGAATTAAATTCTTTAATCATTCTTGTTTAAGATAAATCATGCTCGAATCAATTAATTATATTTAATTAATCAATCCTTTTATATTAAACCCTTTTCTGAATTTCCTTGAGATTCTCATCCATCATAATTTTAAACAAATAAATTTATTTAAAATTATCTTTGTACGTAACTTGTACCTTGGAGGCAACCCGGTGAATTCCCGTTCATCACACAGATGTTAAATTAAACACATATATATAAAACACCTATCACGTGTTGTGCCTCAGCTTTATTCCTACACCATGGTACACGTCTCAAGGGTTTTTATAATATAATAATATATTTTAATAAATCTGCGTAATTTTGGTGAGTACACGACGTGTAGTTCTGACTACATGACATGTACTTTTTCTTCACTATCCATCCGAAGTACACGCCTGGGGACATGGCATGTTAATGTACTATAGAAATTTTTGGAGTACACGACATGTTTAGTGGGAGAAACGCCGTGTAGTTTCCGCGTTACACGGTTTCCAGTCAAGCAAGCCGTGTACGGGGTACACGGCCCAACCCTAACCTGAAGGGACTACACGCTGTGTTCTATTGGACCACATAGCGTGTAATATGGAAACTGTGTGACACATATTACTGGTCATCAAACAGTGTCATAAATGACTAAGATATAATCAATACACGACCTGATTTGGTAGACCAGTCCGACACATGAACCTAGACTACACGACGTGTACTTCCGAATACACGTCGTGTATTCTTGTGCTGTACGACCAGGAATGTTTAGCTCTTCTGGATGAGATCCTCTATTTTATTTTATTAAAAAATTAAAAGAAAAGGTCATTTCTGTATGGTGAATGAGAAATGATAGAGGAAGAACAGATCTCGAGATTCATATTTAAAGAACGATTAACTTGAATTGAAACAACTAAATTATTAAATGCGTAAATCACAAACGAAAAACTAAATAATTATAATCAATGATATGACCACTCTGATACCACATGTAGGTTTTGGGCACAGAGGAAGTGCATTGGTGGGATTTCCCAAATTTAATTTTAGCTTTAAACAACGTTCAAACCGAGATCCGTCATGGTATAAAACACCGGATCTTCGGATTAGAATGAAGAACGAAAAACAAAAGAGGGAGTCCTAGAACCGTAGAGATAGGATCATTATATGCTGGTTATAATTAATTTAATTAATTCACAAGAATTTCCATGGTGGAATTCTTTCTTCGTTGATGTCTCCGGTCACGATCTGATGTGACCCGTCGTTGCGTTATAGAATCCAAGTGTAGGATTACTCTAGCGGTGATCCAAACATGTTCTTTGTATCTATGGACTCCGTCGAAGGGATCTCCGGGTGCTATCATGGAAGAACATTTTCTTGCGATGTCTGCCTTTGATCTTCTTGAACCAATGGTGGAGGATCTCTCTCAGTCTTGAGAGCATTCTTGGATAAAGTATTTCTTTTGAACTTGAAATAATTCTCTAGAATTTTGGTGCACAATGATTGAGGAAAAGTGTGGGGGTTGTGAGGATATTTATAATCTAGTTTTAGGTTATAGAGTTATGATAATAAATAAACACGTTACGCATTTTATTTATTCCATTAACTATTATTGAAAACCCCCATGTTGAATTATTAATTCCTTGACATGCACCCACACTAATTATAATAAATATCCTTTAATAAAACAATATTATTTCCTCAAAATCCCGACTAGAAAAACTACATGCTATGTAATTATTAATACATGGTGTGTACTCATTTTCCATAAAACTACATGGCGTGTATATTTAATATACACGACATGTACTTTTATTTTCCAATTTTCTTTATTTCCTCCAACACATTTATTAGTCCTTGAGTAATGTCAATTTATTTCTTAAATAAATTTAACTGAATTACTTGCTAATAAATATAATTATTTCATCCACAATATATTCTCTCGAATAACTCGTGTCGAAATAAATGTGACCGGGTATCCTTAAATAATTCTTAAACCACAGTCAAAAATAATCTTTATTTAACTTGTTAAATTAATATTTAACTGAGATACATGGACACACTTAGTGTGTGACCCTCTAGGCATCTTTCTAGTTGGGATTTGGTAGGCTTGCCTAAAGTCCAAGATTACTGTCTAGCAATGGGTCAAGGAACCCAAGAGAAAGTAGTTGACGCCACATTGACTTGGCACCTCATATGAACGCTTATCATGTAATATAATACCTTTGTCACGATATCTCGAATCAAGCGGGTTGCATGCTAGTGCCATCAACCCATGTGATCAATTATTCTTTCATTGACTTCTCAGAATTGAACTCACCCATACCTTACCATGGACATGGATTTATTTAGGCTATATCAATTCCATAAAAGGGCTTGAGATATCTACTTCCATTATGGAACACAAGGGACAATTCCTTTCTCACATTATTTATTAATGCAGTATTACTCGTGACACACCCAACATATCCTACCTTGCTACGAACAGTGTGTCATCACTGTTTTTGTCAATACATCTAAGGGAATGAGTTGTAATACCAATTAATAATAATCTTAAAGTATAAGGACCAATACACACGTCTGTAGATAGGAACATCCAATGACACTATGAAATTTGGATTTCCTACTGGCGGGTCTCGTTCTCGTAATATCCTCCTAGACATTACCAAGGGCAGACACCATGAGAAGGTGCCTCATAGTTTTATGAGTCCTCACCCCTAATGGATTGTATTATTTGTATCCCTCAAATAACATTATCTGGCCATAGAACATATATTCAAGAACAGTGTTATGACACTTCCGAGTTCTCATCATAGTAGGGATCCGCTATGAACCTTTAATGCAACAGCTTTCCTTAGGACATTATCACATGCATTTTCACGCGAAAGAATAATCAAGATGTGATAGAGATTTTATTAATGAATAAAGTACAAATTAGTTGGTTCTAGGCCACTAACTCCAACAATTGTGACTTACTTATGGACTATGGGTCTGGGTTACAAGTATATCTGGATGTTTTCTCTTGTTATATGTTCTGTAGACATATACCATGTAGAGATGACTATACCTTTACTTTGGTTATTGATATATGGTTTTTGGGGTCTCCTACAGAGTATTATTATACTCACCCCTGCACGAACTTTGCCCACATGTGTCGTGTCTTATGCAGATGATCAACCTTTTGTCAGAGTCTAGGGTAGACCAGAACCGAACTGAGATTTGTGAGATTCCCTACAATCTGAGGTGTTCCTTCGGTGTTGATCAGTAATCCCAGTACCTTTCTTGTTTACAAGTTGGACTTTGTAGTTGCAGACTCTTTCTTTTGGTGGGATTGTATTCTAGACGAGTACCAATGATGGATATGGTTTTCAAATTCAAGAGGAATTGTGGAGAGGGTTTCAATTTTGGATTCATTTTGGGTTCCCTTCATCAGTGACTTATATGGATGGAGAGCGGGGTATCGATGGTCTAGAATTTTTAATGAGTTGTGGTTTTTTTAGATCTTCTTTTCTTTAGCTATTGTTTTGGATTTGTCGAATTGGGGTTACAATTTGTGGATGATGGTGTTTGGATTATGAGAGGGATGAACTGATGTTGGAAATGAAGGTGAGGATGGATTTGAGGTTGTTTTGTGTCCATGGATTTCATTGTGTCAATGATTTCTTTTTTATGCATTGTTTTTGACCCTATTGAAATAGCTAATGAACATTATGTCTCCTGGGAAGCTTGCCTTTTGGTTTCAGTTTCATCCACTTTTTATTCTGCCTGCATCTTGTTTAATGATTCTTCTCAAACAAAAGATAAGTTCATGATGGATGGGATGATTTTGGAGATTTGGGGTTTGTTTTTTTATCCTTGCATATGTATGGAGTTTCCTGATCTGTTGATGGTTTTTTCGGATTCTAAGGATTCAAAGGGGGTATGAGCACAGTGGTGGTTAAGGTTCTTGGCCCCATGATGTAATATTATGCTGCTATGAAGGATTCTATGATGCACATCTTTGGTTGCTCTAGTTTCCTCTAAGATTCACTTTTCAACTGATCTAATTGCCTCTTCGATGCACGTTTCAGTTTCTCTAGTTGCCTTTACGATGTGCTTCAAGCTGATCCAGTTCCAATTGCTTATCCCTACTTCTCATTCCAATTTTTATATTGTTTGGTGTTTTCTGATGCAGCAACGAGGATGAACCAATGGTTGTGGTTCTAGGATTTATGATGCACTTTTATTCTACTCGAGAAGGCTCTGCGATGCATGTCTATAGTTGCTCCAGTTGCCACAATGATACACTTTTCAAATGATCCTTTCACCTCTGTGACGCATATTTTAGTTGTTCTAATGGCTTCTGCGATGCACTTAGGGATTCTATGATGTTGTTTCCCTCTACCTCTCAAAGAACATTTTTGTTGGTTTTTTTCCTTTTCGCTGGCGATTTGTCCTGCCCTTATTTTCCTGGTTATACGCTCTGGTTCAAGGATTCCTCCATTCTTTTAGAGGCAGAGCTGTGCGATGGTTTTCTTGGTTATTTGGGATGTGAGTTAGAGTATCCATTTCAGGGATATTGATGGCTCTTATTAGTTTGAAGGATTTGGTGATTTTTTAGATTTTAAATCTGGATAATTCTCAATTTTAGTATTTTGAAATCTGAAATGGGTGGGTTTTGATACAGCTTTTTGAATTTGGGTGTATTCTGAATTTGATGGTGAAATAAGTCATAACTCTATAAGTATTAACTTCATATGAGGATAAAGAGTAGAAAGAATTCATCTTTCATGATCATTCATATTTGGATGAATAAGTGTGTAGGCCTTTTCCATCTATACCAGGCCTGTGCAACCTTGCACGAGACAGCTTGCCGAGCAGTCATATGAGGTGGAGGCTTGAAATAATGATGTAGTTTTTGGGTAGGGGAAGTTCCTTGTAGTCTTTATTTGGTTTACTTATTTTATGATTTTAATTTAGTTTTCCCACTTTTTCCTCAAAAGTGATTTTGACATAAAAAATTTATTTTTCAGTCATTTCATGCACAACACTAAAAAAGTCAATTTTTTTCCTAAAGATAATATTTGAGAATGAATAAGTCCTTGATAGATTTTGTGGTTAAATATTAAGTATTATTGATTATGTTTGTGGTTATATATTAATTTTTTAGTTATATGAAGTGTTTTATTCAAATTCTTATGCAATGCTTGCATAAGGCCAAAAAAGTAAAAATAGAATATTAAATAAGTTGTCTTAACATAGATGTGAGAAAAAATACATATGGTATGAATATAAAATATTATATTCAAATTAAGTAATTTATTTTTATTATGATAATTTATTTTTTATTTTTAGTGATGGAATAATTACCTTATATTCTTACGTAATGCTGATGTAGTGCTTGTGCAAGTAGTACAAAAATCAAAAAAAATATTTTAAAAGAGTCTAAAAATAATATTTTATGGATTATTTAAAGTTTATATTGATTTTTTTTGGATCAATATGACCTATTATGGATATTTTAAATGATTATATTATAAATACATTTCTTTATTGGTTTATTTAAAATCAAATTAAATGAATAGTTTCAAAAATGACATTAATAATATTTTCTGAAAATAATATTTTATTAATTTTTTTAAATATCATAAAAATATTTAAATTGGAAAATGTGTATAATATTGGTATAAAATGTAACCCTTATCCATTTATATTTAAATTTTCTCTATATAATTAAAATTATAACCCTTTAACAGTGAAAAATACAATACCGTGTTTAAGGTTAAAATAGGTTATCCAATGAGTTAAACCAATAGATATGTTTAAAACAACATATAAACCTATAAAAATTTTATTGGTTGATGGTATATCAAACCCATAATACATTATCTTATAATTAAATACAATTGGGAATCATTTTACTTGATAATGAATTTATTATATTTTAATCTTTTATGAAATTCCAAGAGTCCCCCCCTAACATATAAAATGGCACATATCATTTCTGTTATTTACACCACATTGAGACTGATAGATAAAAAAACCAGAAAAATTATATTCTAAACTTAATTATCGAAATTATAGATGTGATAGTATTCTAAAAATACTAACCCTATAACCCTTAAGAGGAGATCTAAAGGTTGTCTTTCAAAGAAGAGGCAATCACCTTAATTGTTCACTTTTTTTTACTTCCTCTTCAACTCCTCTAAATTTATGGTATTTATAATAAATTTATAAATCATAAATCACAAATATTGTAAAATGATATTATGATTATGAGATAACCATTATCTTCCCTATTTCTAATTAATTGGGAAGTTAAAGTATCACCCGTTCGAACGTATAGATTACCGTCTTCGCGCATTAATATAATTAATTTTCCACCGCCATATTTCATAGATGCTAATTATAATGGGTTTAATTTTTATATATGATAATTGTGACATAAATATATTTATATGATTATAATATCACATCTATATTCTTACCAACAAATCCATTGGAAAATAATAAGTTCGCTCTTGCATACATGCAGATTACCACCTACACAAAGCAATGTGATTTCCTTTTCTTTGTCATTTTAATTGGATAGAAATAAGAATATATTTAATTAAAATATATGATATATATGAAGTAATAATGATTATATAAATTTCTATGGATATTTTTAAAGTATATTCATTTTGGTGAAAATTATTTGGTAAATAATATACTTTACTAGGGATGTACTATTTGGATACCATATGAACATTACATTGGATGGTTTATGACTATGTTTATTAAATTTCTAAAATTAATAAAATTTACTTTGATAGTTTTTCAATATGAATATTTAAATTGATTATGTTTTACTCCTTTAATATGATGAATGCATTTGACTTATGTATTTCTAATAGGTTCTGCTATAGACATACCCTTATGGAGAATCTGAGATCACCCCTTCATTATGTTTGCTTTCCCTAGTATTTTAGGAAATGCATTATGATTGATATTTAGGGATATTATAAGGGGAATAATGTTGTTCTCAAAGAAAACACTATGTTTTATTTTATGTTTTCAAATGTAATGTGAAATTTAAGTATGTATATAGTTTTAAAGGTCTACTAAACTACTCCATCTATTGGGATGAGAATAATTGTTTCTAGTACCAATGTAATAAAGTAACCACCCTTCCCAGGATACTAGGGTTGGATTCTTTACAATATATGTGTGAATTATTCTAATGATTTAGTGTTGGAGCTCTATTCCTTCCAACAAATCAATATGTTTAATCTATAATGATTTGAAACTATTTACACATCCCAAAAATTGTGTTACACACCCAAAAATAGGTTCAAAACATATTTACCCATATCTAAATGAACAGTACACTTAATAATATGAAAATTTCATGTAAAGGATTAAAATTATATGAGATTCAAAATCTATACATCAGTAAGTATGGTGTCATAGATAGCCAACCCCCTACTTCCTAAAAAAAGGCAAAATCATCCAGGTTAGAAGGAAATTTGACCCAAAGCCCCTCTACAGAGGGATAATTTACTCTAGTGATAATCTAATTAATTACAATTCTAAAACTAATATATATAAACTATATTAAACAATTATATTTAATCTAATAACTTGATTACAAACAAAGATCAAAGTAGATTGAGACTAAATCTCATGTAATCTTACCGAACATGTAATGAAAGTCCTGGAGATTTTTAAAAAGTAGTTTAACAACATTAAACTAAAGAATAAAAATATTCAAAAGATAAAAAATTTATATTAATGAAAAATAAATAAAGTAATAAATTTTAAATAAATGAAAATTTTAAGTATTTTAATATGAGACAACCATTTATAAACATTTTATAAATTAAAGATAATTATAAACACTTAATAATCTTAGCTTATTCATTATATACATTACATAATATTGAATATAAACTATTTATATTCATTTCATAATATGAAACTTTTATATTATTCATTTTATGAAATGTCTCTTTAAATATATGATATTTCAAGAAAATTAAACTTGTTAGATTTCAATATTTATTAAGTAAACATTTTACATAATCTAAATATCACATACTTGACATTATTTAAACCTTGTTCAAATGAACTATCAAAACCCTTTTCATGAGGGTTGAATAATTTCAAAAAATAAGGATTTAATTTGAATAATTAAAATTAAATAATTATGAAAAAAATCATGATTTAAATATAAAAAATTTAAATTTAAATTTATTTTATAGTTTATAAACACTTTATAAATTACCCCTTATGATTAATAATTAAAAACATAACTTATAATACATATGTAAAGACATATAATTTTATAAAATATAATTTTTAATATTAACATTGAATATTAAGTAATATTTAATAATTAATGTTTTATAAAAATTAATTAATTAATTATATTCTCTTTGCAATTAATTTATTTATAAAGTCTTTATAATTTAATAAATATCCATAAAATAACTTTTTATCATTATTTATATATAATTTAAAAATAATTAAATTCAATTCATAATTTAAATTTAAAGAAAGTAAATTTTCTCATTTAACCATATTTTATAATTAGGAAAAAATCACATACTATGATTGATAGGCTGTGAATTTATTCGCTATCTGCCATAATTTATAACTGATAATGGATTTTCCAAATATAGTCAATTGAGACTAACTATTAGTTATATTTTATAACTGATATTTCCATCATTACCTATGATATCACATATCATATTTAACGATATATAAAGATATTGTATTTGAGATGCGATACTTTATTTTTGTATAACACATCACAATAATAATATTTTTTGATATCTTGATATCATAAGATTTTAATAGAACAAATATGTGGATTTACATTGTATTAAGGATTATGATATCTTATATCATATTCCCTGATAAAAAACTCACAGAACTAAAATCCAATCATAATTTACGATTGAAAATATGACATCTAATAAAATTTCAATTTCTTTATTTTATTTCATAATTTCATTAATATAAAACATGGTAATCTTTGATACCACTAATAGTATTCAAAGGGGTTTAATAACACTTATTAGTGGTAGTATAACCTATTAAAGAATCCCCAATGGTGATTTCTATACAAGAATAATGTAAACACATGTACTATAAATTAATCAACATAAAACAGAGCATACCTTACACTAAATCATCCACTAAATCATCCTTGATCATCTACAAATATGTTCTTTAATGATCACATAAGTGGTAGTTAGTGGAATCCTTGAGGCATACTGAACCCACACTTTTGGGTTCGGTGCAAAAAACAAATACTTTACAAACTATCATTGATACCAAGTGAGGAAAACCATATATTTCATAAAATATAAACATTAAATCTTGAAATAATATCATAATAAAATAACCCAAATGGTTAGTGTCATTAGATATTAGCTACCTCAACAAATTATTTTTCAATACTTGGTAATATTTCTCCATAATTGTACCACACTAAAACCACTTCTAGACATCTCATATTCTATACTTGTCTCTATAACATGGGGAATAGAAAAGATGATAAGGGGTAATTTCAAACACTTAGTAATGGAAAAAGTGATCAATATTCCATCAAGGGGTAGATCATAAACATGTGAAAAAACTTAATATCGAGAGAAAAATATAACTAAAACAACATGAAAAAAGGAGTATTCAATAAGGTATTATAGAATGAAATAAAATATAAAATGACCAAACCATGGAACAAGAGTTGTAAGTGATTAGATATTAATCTTGACCTATGAATCATAACATAAGAATACAACAAAGACGTGTGGCATAATCATAAGTATAAAAATTATAGCCTAGTAGAGAAAGAATTACTACATGAATCCCATAACATAGTGCGATTGGGATAAAAACCTGTATACGCTCTTGAGATTTTGATAACAACTTGTATATTCTCTTAGGATTAGGATACTACCCATGTACCCTGTAGGGATTGATATAATACCCATGTATCCTCTTAGTCTTGGGATAAAAACTCATATATCTTCTTGGGATTGGGATAAAACCCTTATAACCTATTTTTATTGGGATAAAACCCATATACCCTCTTCATCCTAGTAAAACAACCCATATACCATTTTAGGGTTGGTCTAAGAACCTGTGTACCCTCTTGGTCTTGTGCTACTACCCACATACCCTTTTTGAGATCATGAATTATAAAACTTCAAATAGTGCAATAGAGGGTGATAAAGGACCCCACAACTCACATAATTATTATCAATAAATATTTTTACCAAATTAAATTAATTATTCATTATATCATAATAAACCCATGAAATTATAATGAGTTTTTCAACATTTCCAAATGGAATAATATAAAACAACTTCAATAATTAGATTAATTGATACACAAATTTCAATCACCCAAAATAGTATTTTATAAGGAAATTTAGAGCATGATTCATGAAACATAACTCTAAATGACATAAATATTTCAGAGATAATGAGGAAAATGTAAAAACAATAATTAAAATATTTTTCATAAAACATTTTCAACATTATAAAAAAAACAAAGTTACAAGTAACTTTAAAATTTGCTTTCAAGGTATGATAATAGAACTGTTTAAAACATTATTTTCAATGAAATATAAATTAATAAGCCTTAACAATACTAAACTTTTTTCTAGAGGAGATTTAGAGTGGAATATTAAACACACAGTTAGGGATGGAAATCCTTTAATATTTTAAAATACTATTGTTAAAACTGACATATTAAAAAAATTAATAAAGATTATTTTTGAAAATAAGTGAATAAAAATATGAATATAAAATGAGATTTTACTTATATTTTTAAAAATATTAAATTGATTTCTTTTGTAAAGAAATAATATGGATATAGAAGAAAAATAATTTTTAAAGAGGATGATAAATATTCTTTACAACATTATGATATTATGTGAAATAAATTCATCAAGGAAGAAGCTTTGAATTAAAAATGTCATTTTCTACTGGGTTAAATAGAGATATATATATAATAAAACTTTAAGGTGTAATAAAAAAACATATAAGAAATAAGAATAATGATTATAATTTAATGAAAGGGTGTTGTGTCAACAAAAACCTCTACAGCTTTGGAAACCTTTGAATCAAAATATTTTGAATGATAAACCCTTATATGAATCATATAATCCATTTAAATTCATGATAAGTATTATATAAATTCAAACATGGGTATTACATACACCACACACAAATAAATTGGTGAATATGGCATATTTTTTAAAGAAGAAAAATTTAGATGAGAAAAAACCCTTACGTTAACTCTAAACTTCCAACAAAGTGCTTTACATAATGTATAATAAATTTAACCATCATAATAAATTATTTAATAAAAATATTTATATCTAATACCTTTTATATATTTCATTTTTAATCATTTTCTACACACATATTAGTTATTTATATTTTATTTTCATCATCATATTTTTATAATTTTGTTCGTTTCATACGAATTTTTTAATGGTGATATTGATCCTCATTCACTGGTAAAAAGTTAATAATTACCTTAAAAATTGGGTACAACCGCAAAATCAGCACACACACAAGTAAGAAAATTACATGTAAATCGCAAGCCCGGGGACTTGAGCCCACGACCTGCCCCTTACCCCCCAAGACCTTACCACCCCACCACCAACGGTGGGGAGAAAGTTAATAGTTACCATATTATTAACGTTGATTGAATTTAATGTCCCGTATGATTTATAAAGTTCCAATATTATTCCATGAGAGTTTTATTAATGATTTATGAAGATGAAATTAGTGACGAGCATGATTTATGTAATTTACCGACATCAAATGATTAATTTATAATGATCCATGGTCTTTGTTTCATAATTTTATAACCATATTCAAAATTTATATTACTAATTAATATTATATATTCATCAAATAAATATTTATTACTATCCATGTAATACGGTGGTGAAAATGAAACATGTAGTCTATGGAGGCGGTAGTCTGTATGTAGGCATAATAAACAATTTCATTTTCTAAAGAATGAGAGGGAATGAAGGTAAATAATTATTTAAATTAAAAAAATCATAATTTTGCCACACATATCATATTTATTAATTAAATACATCCTTATAACCATAAATGTGAAGTGGTGATGAAAAATGAAATACATCATTTAGGGAGGCGGTAGTCTACATGAATACGCCAATGATGCTTTCATTTTTAAATAGTTAGGAGGAAAGTATAAAATGGTTATTACATAAAAATAATAACATTTAATTATTCTTTTAATACCAATGTAATTATGTTAGTATGGGTAGAATTCTTTTGGAGTAGGTTTAAGAAGAAGGAAAGGAAAATAAATGAAAAGGGACTGATTGAGAGTTTTTACCTTCCTCCCCAAGAAATCTCCTTAAGCATCCTTAGAATGGTATTTTAGTGATAAAATAGCCTCTATTATTTGATAGGGGTTAATTTGGATATATGTAGTGCGATATGGAGAGTTGGAGAGTATTTTTGTAGAGGTTTTTTGAGATAAAGGGCTTGTGGTGTGAGCAGGAGTGGGGTGGTGAAATGGCCCTTTATAAGTGGGAGGTGTGGAATTTTTGTAAACAAACCCAACATTATATTGAAGGAATTTCACTTTTAATGGAAATAATATCTTTTATTAGAAAATAATGGATTGGAGACGAGTCTTTCTTGATCTATCTCTTATCCAAAAAAATAATAGATAATTCTTAATATATTTTAGGCCCTTTCCCCATAATATAATTTTTTATCATAATTTAATTTTACCATGGTAACTTATCTTTTACCTTTTTAAATTACTTTTATGTCTAAAAATAAAATTATCCTAATTATCTAATTTTGATATTCTAATTCTAAATATAAAAATAATTTTATAATATTATATTTCTAAAAGTTATAATATCATGACCCCCTCAACTAATACCCCTCCTGGGCTGACAGTGAAGAGAAAGAGTGACCCCCCGAGTCCTGCCTCCAATAAGCACCAATTTGGAGACTAGCACCAAGGGTGTAAAAAATTTAAATGGGGTGAATTTACATGAATATATATAAAAGTAACGAGTGATAAAATAAAAAACCACCCAATAACTTCATCATAAAATATAAAAAGAAACCATCCCACCATGTATGTCAAGTAATAAAAATAGATGTTTATAAAAAAACACCAAAGGAAAAGTATAAGGTATAAAATATACTAAAAAATGAACCTTTAAGTTATTAATACATAGAACAGTCTCAAAAACTATCTCAGGAACTCAAAAATTAGTTTATATATACATAGGGTGAGCATAACAGGTATATTATATGAAAACCAATATCTCTAATAAACCTTAATTCATGATTCATTACATAAATACGCACAAAAAAAATCCAAAATATAAAAAGGCCTAGTGTATTTGGGTAATTATACACACCATATAATAACTTGAAATAGGGATACAACAACATTATTTAAAATTCTTTAACATGCTCTTAAAATTCCATCACTCTTCTAAAACTTCATGGGATAACCTTGAGACAAATATAAGAAATGGGTGAGATGAAAATTCAAATAAGAGAATAATAAAAGAATAATGTGATGAAGGTAAAAAATGTTAGTAAATAGGAATATCAATGTGACATAATGGGGTGAGAACCATAAACATGAAAATAGAATCATTATATAAGATTATAACATCAAGGCAATATTGGAATATGTAAAAAAAATAAAACATGACATCATAAGAATACATCAAGGATAACCTCCAAGGCATTAGAACATAGTTTTATTAGGATAACCTAACATAAACCACATATAAAATATCATGAGATAAAAAAAAATTTCAATTAATTAAAGTATTATATAATTTCGGGACCACCGATTACATTAATATCATGTACATACATTATTGTACCACATATATCATACAATATAATAATGTCTCACATAACATTTAATCCCACCATTAAGAAGAGTGGGATTAAATACATAGAATTACAAAATAAATGAAGGATAGGTACATCTAGGTTAATACCCTTGAGTGTAAATGTGGATGGGTATTCACTACACAAATATTTGGCATAGAGAAATCACATGACAGTTTCAGCAGCATAACTAATGTACATAACAATTCATAGAAGGGTTTAATGAGAGTGAATGGTGGTTTAAAATTACTTTTAAATCATAATGACAATAAAGTTTTGTGTAAAAACACATTAGAACATGAAAAATTGGAAATCAAAAGGCTTTGTACAAAGAAATTACTTAAAATAAAAAGGAAGAGGAGAAGATCCCTTACCTTGAGAGGGAACATATAAAATCTTGATAAGAACTCATTAAGAGATTAGGGAAACCTTGGGAGGTATTAAATAGTGATAGTGAAATTAAATTAATGATCAATGGGTTTTTAGTGAAGATGATTGGGACGTTGGGTGGGTATTTATAACAAAAGAGAGGGGAATTCTTTATTAATTTGTAAAATTAGGTTTTGGACTCTATATGATAAAAAAACTTACTATATTTTTTTCTAATTCTTTATACCAAAGAATATTGGTTTAAATATTTTATAACTCCAAGATCCCAACTCCTTAAAATAATACCCTTGGTGATGTGGAAGTGTGTTATCTTCATAAATAATTTATTTTTAAATCCTTAAAATATAATATAGGTTTTGGAAGATTCATTAAGGGTTCATAAAATTAAACAAATAAATTAAAAAACAAATTATTTTTAAGGGGAAACCTATTTTTGTTCTTGGATGCACTTTGAATAATTTATTACATCACTTTTAGGCTATTATAATATCATAATACATACCATATATTTATATCATGTTTAATTTTTACCCAAAAATTTGACTCTCTGAAAATTATGAAATATTCACTATTTTATAATTTTAATCTACTAAAAAAATATTTATTTTATCAAAATAATTATATAAATTTGATAATTTACACTTTTGAACCAAAATCCTCATTTATTGAAAAATATAGGTTTTTATCATAATTACCGTTTTCTGACACTTATAAAGACTATATTGGAATTAATTAAATTATATTATCATTTATATTTAAATAATTATTAAATAACCATAATATTTTATTTAAATATTTATATTTTAATAATTCTTGAGTTTATAAAAAGAGAGTCAAAATTAATACAATATATTTCCCATAAATAAAAATTTGAATTTTTCAAGTCAAAATATAATTTTTATCAAACTAATTATATAATAATTTATAAAGTAATCATAAAAATGGATACATATAATCATTATTTCATTAAAATAAAATATAAAAAATCATATTACTAGGTTATAGATATATAACCCCTTATTACACTAGAGTATTCCTTAAGGGTAAGGTTTGTGAGGGTGGTTCTTTCTTGGGGTGGTTTGATGAACATGGATTGGGAAATGATCTCATTAATATTGAACTTCTACTATAAAAAGTTTTTCTCAAACTTTAGTTATTGTAACTCATCTTGGTCTTGGTCAAGGGAAGCTTCTAATGATGCCATCTCCCTTGGAAACTCTGATATATGGGCTCTATAGGGTATGATCTTACTAGTTGAGGCCATCACATCTTACATATATGTCAATTGGACTTTATCATAAGACTTAATATATATTAATTTTAATGTTCACTATAAAATGGATATGTTGTGAATGATTATGATTCTTAATGGTCTTTCAAATACAACTGGCTATATCAGTCCAAAATAACCGATGTAGTGCATGTTTTTTCTACAACTATAAATAATTTACTCAATCAAAAAAGAAACTTTAATTTTTTAAAGTTTGGGTCAATAAAAACTTCCCACCCTTCAAAAATTTAACCTTTGAAATTTAATTTTTTACATTATAATAGATGAGGATACATATATTTCATTGCCCCTTCCAACTTCAATGTTTCTTCCTCAATCTTTTAGTTACTCTACAACACTTCTACAAAATGAGTTTTCTTGTTTAATAGAAATTTGTCTCTATGATCTAAGATCTTCATCACCATCTCCTTGTAAGAAATATCATTCTACAAGGGTACCACCTATTGATTCAATGCACGTGAGGAGGTCCAGTTCTTACTTCCTTAACAGGGATACATAGAATATATCATTTACATGATATAGGTTGGGTGGTAGTGATACTTGATAGGATAAAACTCTTGTTTGATAAAATAACTCAATGTGGATGATGTATCAAGTACTAAGTTTAACATTCTTCCCAAACCTCATAACTTTATCTTCCACAATGATATAAGAAGGAACACCTTATCTCCAAACCTGAACTCTAGGTATAATTGTTAATTGTCTACATATGTTTTCTATCATCTTTTTTTTTGTATTTTATATAACATTTAATGGTTTTAATCTTCTATATTTTCTCTTTAATAAGAACAGTTTCCATAAGCTTCTGCTCTCCAAACTTATCCTGGTATGTTGAAGTTCAACACCTCTTCCCATATAGAGCCTCAAAAGGTTCCATTTGAATGATAGAATGAAAACTATTGTTATATGATAACTCTACTAGGGGAAGGTACTAATCACAATATCCTGGGAAATTCTTTGAAAATTATATCAGCATATCCTATAGAGTTTTAATTGTTCTCTCATACTAGCCATCCCTCCGAGGGTGATAAGTATTACTGAAACATAGCTCTATATCCAGTGATTTCTAAATGATTGTCCATAACCTAATGGTAATCCTCATATCATGATTAGATATAGTGGACAGTTTCACTACATGAAATCTTACCAATTCGTTTATATATATCTTGGGGAGTTGGTGATGAGATAAATTATCCTCAATAACAATGAAGTGTACCGATTTTGTAAGGTGATCAACGACCATTCAGATGGTGTTATTTCTTTTATATGTCAAGGGAATTCCCATTATAAAATCCATAGTTATGTTATCCAATTTAAATACTATAATGGGTAAAGGTTTCATCATAACATTAGAATTATATCATTAAACCTTATTTTTTTAGCATGCAAAGCATTGAGATACAAATTCTACAATCTCTCTCTTCATGTTATCCCACCATAATTTTTTCTTTAGATCTCTATACATATTTTTTATTTCCTAGATTAATAGAGAAGGATACTCTATGATCATAATATAGAAGTTCCCACTTCTAATTTGGTTTTTATGGGACACATATCGGGGTTAGAAAACTTATAACTCCGTCTTTATCAATGTTGAAATCTAGAATATTCATTATATTTTTTTGTATCTTCTCATCATCTTTTTGGTCCACCTTGATCCTATCAAGAATGGATGGTTGATATTTTTTTGGAAAGTTAGTATGAAAATACTTTTATGACTCCCAGGTCCATCCTTTGTATGTAAAAGAAGATTTAATCCCTTTTAATCCTCATCATGGAGAGGTTTGTGTGATCCTTTATACTCATAAAATATTCCACTTCTTTCCCTTTCAAATATGTTAATGGATAGGAAAAACATAATCATTGATCAGATCTAACCAGCTTTGTGTGTTCATATTGTGCTCCTTTTGTTAGAATATATACTTGATGAGTTTATGATCTGAATATATGTTACACTTATCCTTATAGAGATAATGTCTCCACATTTTCAATGGAAAGAACACTACAACCAATTTTAGATCATGAATTGAGTATTTATTCTCATGGATCTTTAATTGGAGGGAGGCATAAGCTATAAAATTTTCATCTATCATGAGTGAAAAAACTAAGCCTATTTTGGAAACATCACTATAGATCACAAATCATTACCCATGAGTGGGTAATGTGAGCACATGTGCAGTGATTAAACTAATTATTAACTCTTAAATCTATCTTCACATTAATTATTATATAAAAACGTCACTCCCATCCAAGTTATATTGGTTATTGGTCTTGAAAATCATGCTCAGTTTGTCCCAAATCAATGATATTACATAGCTTTTCCAAGGAAGATATGGATATCCTTCATATATTTTGTTTTGGACCATCCTTAAATTGGCACTGTATTTAAAGGATCTATAGATATCCCTTTACTGGTGATAAAATTCCTCGAGAATGTTAATTTATCCATCCAAAACATTCATTCTCTATACTTTACATAAAACTTTTCCCTTTTCAAGGTCTTCAACAAAATATTGAAATGATACTAATGTTCCTTGTTTCTTTTATAGTATATAATAATATCATCTATAAAAATTACCATAAATTTATTGAGGTAATATCTAAAGATTCTATTAATTAAGTCCATGAAGATAGATTAAACATTAGTGATTCCAAATGGAATAATTATGAAATCGTAATTATCATAACTTATATGAAAAGCAGTGTTAGGGATATCCTCCTCCTTCACCTTAAATTGATAATATCTTGATCAAAGACCAGACTTATAGAAGTATTGGGTTCCACATAGAGGATAAACAAAGTTACCAATCAATGGAAGATGATACTTGTTCTTTATAATGATCATGTTGAGCTCACAATAATAAATTTTGTATTGCATTGACCCATATTTCTTTTTGAAAAAGCAGACAGACACACCCCTTGTTGAAGAAATTAGCAGTATAGAACCATTATACAAATTCTCTTATAGTTGCTTTTTCATATCCCCATGTTCTACAGTGGAAATTTTACATAGATTCTTGGATAGTGGAAATGCTCTAGGTATAATATTGATTTATAAATCAACCTCAGAGCTTGGAGGAAGACTGTGAAGTTCTTTTGGAAACACATCAACATATTCCATTATAATGACAATGTCATAAAAGACGATCTTTTCCTTAGTCTCAATAAATTAAGCAAGATACACATTATCATAAGGCAATAATATCCATGTTTTAGATGATGATACTAAAGTAGATTCATGCTCCTCTTTGAACTTATAAATAATTGGAGGGTGATTCACAGTATTGCGGGTGATTTTATTCTCTCAAAAATTTATGTTTACTCTATATAAGAAAATCTAATTTATATCCAGAATTGCATTAAATTCCTCTAAAGGGAGTATAATAAGGTTATTTGGGAAATTAACCCAAAAATATAGATAGGGGATTAATTATATTATTGGGATGAAATAATTGACCCACTTTCAATCTTTGTTGATAATTTTACTTCTATGTGTTGTGTTGATGTTTAAATAGTTCCACTAAAATTGAGTGATATAAAATAATGTGTAGAACTATAATCAAATAGTACATTATCTATTCTTGAATTAATTACCAATGTACCTATAATCACATCATTTTCAAGATCTACCTCAACAGTTGTGATTAAATAAGCTCACACTTTTTCTATAAGACTTAGAGGTTATTTTCATCAGTTATCATTGAAATCCCTTGTCTTAGTGAATTTATTCATATAGTAACCTTATCCCTTTCATTTGAAACATTGAACAATATACTAAGGGTTTAATGGAGAAATATTTTCCTCTATCACATTAGTGGGTTTCTCCCCTATGTTTTCACTATTTAGGTTCCCTTACTTCCCACACCTAAAATATTTTTCATCCCCGTCAGGAAATTTCTTGGATTCTTCTTCCCAATCTTTTGAAAAGTGAGATGTTTTAATTTATTTCCCCCATGATATTTATCCATCGCACCACTATAATTAAAATCCATTATCCGATTCCAATATTAAGACCCATGAGACCCATGAGATTCACCGTTCTTCTTTTTAACATTAAGGACACATTAGACAATTTCCATGTCACTATCAGAGTCTCAAATTTATAAATCATTTTGTATATTCATCTTTATCCCACTAAATAATTTTTCAACATTAATTTTGTGGTCAATGAAAAAGATGAAGGTCTATTATGAACGTATTGTGATGTTCACCTTACACACCCTGATGGATTCATCATCCTTTTGATTGAAACTAAATAATTCCCTGTCCATTATTAGTCAGTGAGTATGATGAAAATATTTATCAAATTTGTTTTCTAGAATATTTACACTCAATTTATTATATATCCCCTTCAAGTATTATATGTTTTATTATTTTACACCATCGATCAACTTCTTTATCCATACTATAAATAGACAAAACGACCACATCATGCTTATATAATTAAAGTACATAGAAGATATTTTCAATAGAGTTGATCTATTGTTCCATGGTTAAGGGATTAGAAGATCCACTAAAATTAAGAGGCCTTTGTTGCATGAAGGACCCAATTGTAACATGATCTTTCTTAAGGGAATGTGGGTTTTCCTCCTGATTCAACTTTCTATTCAAACATTGAGTTAATTGATAAAATATATTCATGGAGTTATAAATTAATACACCCATTAGGTTGGTCATCTCATTTGGGAAGTCATCACACTACCCCAAACTTTTGTTTTTGACTCAAATCCTCCTATTTCTAGCCATTAAATAGAATAAAAAAACATTTGGGATGAGTGTTTTAAAACTATTAAAAATATAAAAGTTAAACTTTGAAAATTTAAGGGATAACTCATAAATGAAATACGTTTATTAAAATATGAATTTCTAAGTTTCAATATATGTAATCCATGGACTATTTCTGAATAGAAAAATTTTATAGTAATTCTTTGTTCCCTATTTAAAAACATAAAAATTTTATGGGAATTATTTGTTCCCTTTATAATGGGTTGAAAAGATCTAGTGAATTTACCAAATCATATAACCCATGAGTGTCAAACTAGGTTTGTACCAAGGACTTTTGTTCAAGCACCAGGAGACAATTTAGTAAATTCCCAATGTGCCCCTTTTGGAGTTATTACCCCTAGGTACAATTATGCAAGATCCACATCCACTTATTGTATCTATATGAGATTTTTTTCTTGGAAACAACTTACTCTATTATTTACCCAAATTTAGGTATGTTTTCATTTGTTTATTATTATCCCTAAGGATTTTAATACGGGTTTCTAATCTTGATTCCCCAAAATATCTAGACCTTTCTCTGATACCAACTATGAGAACCCATATCTTTAATAAACATTTATTCATTATTTATTACATTAAGACACACACAATACAATACCATAAGATTAAAAGGCCTGATGTATTTGGGTAATTAGATACATAACACAATAACTTAATATAATTATACAACAAAATTATTTAAAGTTCCTTAACATGATCTTAAAATTTCATCGCCCTTCTAAATTTGTATGGGATAACCTAATGAAGTACATAAGAAATGTGTGAGCTATAAAGACTAGTAAGGGAATATTGTAAACATAGCATGATTAAAAAAATACAATTGATTAAATAGGCATATCAAAGTGACATAAATGGGTGATAATCATAAACATGAACATCGAAGCATGGTATAAGATAATAAAATCATGGGAACATAAGAATGTGGAAACAATATAAAACATGAAATCATAAGAATAAGTCAATTATAATCACTAAGTCATAATAACATAGTGTACTTAGGATAACTACTCATTAACCAAACATTTCATATAATGATATAAGAAAATTACTCATTGTTTTTTAGAACTATATAATTCTGAGATCACCCATCACATTCATATCATGTACAAACATTATGGTTCCACATAGATTATACAACATAAGAATTACTTTAACCACTTTTATCCCCATAATGAAGGAGTGTGGGATTAAATATAAGTAATTCCACAATAAATTAAGTATATGGACATCTATTTCAATACCCTTTAGTGGAAATGGGGATGATTATTTGCTACAAAATTATTTTTCGTGGAAAAATTATAGGATAATTTTGGTATCCTAACTGGTGTACATAACAATTAATGGAAGGGTTTAATGAGAGTAAAATGTTGTCTCTAATTACATAGAAATCATAAGTATAGTAAAGGGATGTATAAAAAACATTACAATATGACAATTTTGAAATAAAATGCTTAGTAAAAATAAAGTACTTGAAATAAAAAGGAACAGGAGAGGATCTATTACCTTGAGAGGGAACTTCTAAAACCCTTATAGGATCTTATTAAGAGATTGAGAACACATTTTAAGGGATTAAGAGAAGTATAGGTAGAGTAAATTCATGATAAATGGGTTTTTAGTGAAGAGGATTGTGAGGTTGGGTGGGTATTTATAGAAAAATATAGGGTAATTCTTTATTAATTACTAACATTGGGTTTTGGAATCTATATGATAAAATAATAAACGACACAAACCTTCCCATTTTTTTCACACTCTTTTTTCTAAAAAGGAGTGGTTTAAAATATTTTATAAGTATAATAACTAATCTACTTAAAATAATACCCTTGGTGATGTGGAGGTGAGTCATGTTTATAACGAATTGATTTTGAAACCTTAAAATATTATATAGGTTTTTAAGGATTCGTCAAGGGTTTTTAAAAATAATAAAATAACATAAAAAACACATTATTTTAGATGGGAAAAATATTCTTTAGTCTTGGAAACCATTTATATCATTAATTACATCACTTCTATGCAATTATGATTTCATAATATAGTTTATATATTTATAATATGCCTAATTGTTACCGAAAAATTCAAATGCTTTATAAAAGTATTAAAAAATAACCATTGCAAAATATGAACATATAAAAAATAATATATATTTTTTTCAAAATAATTAGCTAAATATGATAATTTATACTTTTTAACAAAAACCTTATTTATTGAAAAATACTTGTTTTTATGATAATAACATTTTTATAAACCTTATAAAGATTATATTGGAATTTATTAAATCATATAATCATTTATATTAAAATAATTATTATATAATTTGAATATTTTATTAACGTATCATTTATTTAAAAAATTATTGAATTTATCAAAATATTGTTTAATTTAAAAATATATATTTCCAAAAAATACATTTTTGATTTCTTCGTGTCCAAATATAATTTTTATCATACACATTATACAATCATTTATAAATTAACAATACAAAGTGATCAATATAATCATTATTTAATTAAAATAAATTATAAAAATTCATATTACTAGGATAGATACAAAACCCATTATTACACTAGAATATTCCTTAAAGGTAAGGTGTGTGATGGTAGTGCGTTCTTGGGGTGGTTCATCGAACATGGTTTGGGATGTGATCTCGATAAGATTGAACTTCTCCTATAAATAGTTTATCTTCAGTTTTAGTTATGGAATCTAAGATTGGGATTGGTCAAGGGAAAATCCCAATGATTCCATCTCCCTTAAAAGCTCCAATAGATGGGCTTTATAGGCTAAGATCATATTGGTGGAGGATATCACTTCTTCCGTCTGTTTCAATTGGAATTTATCATAACCCTTAATATATACTAATATTAATGGTCAATGAAAAATTTCTATATTATTAATGGTTAATATGGTTAACAAAATTTAAAATCTAATAGTCTATATTGGTGAAAAATAACTAAATTAGTGCACATGTTTTCTATAACTATAAGTCATCTACTCGATCAAAAAGTGAATTTTCATTTATAAAAGTTTGGGTTATTACATAATTAGTAAGATCATACCCAAGTTCACTCGTGAAAATATGAAAAGAGAATACTAACAAAATAGTGAAAAAATAGTGGAACCTATAACACCTAAACATGTCAACTAATTATCTTGACCTCACTAAGGCTCACTCACCAAATAACATATGTAATTAGTAAAATAACATCATAGAATATAGGTGAAGGCACCCTGTATCCACTTACCCACTATGTTTTTGCTCTCATAATCCAATGTTTCCCATCCTATGATTTTATCCCATCCATTCCATAACATCACCATGTATCAGACCATCTCCAATGTGGGTTGGATCACAACCCTACCCACCCCACTCACCCATAGGACCCAATATCCTTTTCAATAATTAATCAACATCAATATATAAATATCATTGATGCATATTCATCCCCAAAAACTTAAATTCCAACCACAACCTCATAAACATTGCATTATGGTATCATAAACATAAAATAAATCATCCTCATTCCTTCCTCTTACCATGCATGACCCTTACCATTTATCACATCCTCTCATCATTAGGAATCACCACTAACAAGACCATTATTGATTGGAACTCGCAACCAAATGTACCACCACTCTATAGTACTACCAAATGAAGAGTGGTGAAGCAGAGGTAGTCATTCATTCATTCCATCACTATCCTAGATTTTAGAGAAAACACCAACAAAAAATTTGGGTGTCATTTCATAGTACTCGACACAGGTGGGTTTCTTATAGTGGATGTATTACCTTGGAAAATTAAAGGAGGAGGATATTTATTTGCTTGAATTTTAGAATGAGTTTCATTTAGAGTAATTATCATCAATGTTAAAGGTGAAAAAGATGTAGTAGTTAGACTCCTTTTAGAAAGGGAGACTGAGTGTGTGAGATATTGGGATTAGGTTCAAGGACCTCCCACATGTCAGTCTCGATGTATTTATAAATTTGGAGTCTATTGTTTGATGTATAGAGTTGACATTGGATCCATTGATCAAATATGAAATCACAACACTTATGATTCCTACATATAAATTGTCCTGGAAGAAGGAATAGGTGATTGAGAAGATGCCCTCATTATGAGGAATGAATCAAGAGTGAGGTCAATAAAGCTTATGAGGAGAAAAGTTACAGGTAGAAGATCACAGATGTTTGGGTAGTCGAGGTTGCAATCAGTAAGGAGTTAAATGCAAAAATATTATTTATTATTTTAAAGGGATATCAATTATCAATGTAACATCCTATCCTGATTGACCACTAAACTGGTAGACAAACTTCTCACGACATGACCTCAAACACATCTCCCCAAATGATAGAAGCTATCAATTAGTAGTGAGGGGCTAGGGTGTGTCTTTGGGGATCCTATTCCCTCATAGATCATAGTATTAATAGAGATAAAAAATATATAATAGATAGAAGAATCATAAACAAGAAACAAATAACAACAAAAGTAATGCAATAAAAAACAATATTAGTAAATAACTGGAAGAAAAAAATATTAAAAATGAGTACAACTATAATAATTTCATTTCATACATCTATACAAAAATGGGTGTTCAATGGAATAATGGTACTAGAATATAAAAAATTCTATAAAAACTAAAATTTGAGAAAAAATCACTACAACCTCATCTTGAGTATAGTCTCAGTCCTATTCCTCCAAACTCCATCCTAAATCATAAAATCAATCAAGCATTGGAAGCTACATGCTTCCCTTTATCAATACCTACAGATATAAAGTCTACTTGGGTTCCAATGGTATATGCGAAGGGTGTGAGAAAAAAATATTAGTAGACTGGAACACACAATGTCATACCTAATCCATCTCATGCAATAATAATTGACAGTGTGCCAAGCATAAATAAAATTAAAGAAATAAACAAATTAAATAATTAAAACTTGGTTAGGGTTTCCAAATGGACACCCATCCTATATAACCTACTTATTTCTAAGCTGAAAGTCTGAATAAAGTACATGTATAAGTCATAATAAGTATACAAGGGCCAAAGTAAACATGGAATGCTAAGAAGGCATACCTCCAACCTTGTTCTTTAGCTTGGGTCTATGTCACATGTTATCATCCAAGTGTGATAATAATCAAAGGATAAGTGCCACAAATTCATAAGAAAATTATTTCAGAAATAAGGTATTCATATCACATATAAATAAACAAACAATTCAATGAATACTTCAAATCATGTGGTGGATTTTGAGCCCATCAATAACAATCTAAAATGAAACCCAGGTATCACTATAGTACATCTGATATAATCCAATACCATTGAATCCATCCAACGAGATCCTTTTATAATACCAAGTATCTCTCAAGGCATGGTGACTCTAAGTCCGTCTTAGGTGTATCATATAGGGGACTGAGTATCACCCAAGCCATGATGTATCCATATTCTCAATAGGTCCATCCATGGTTTCTTCCCTAGGGAACTGGTATCACTTAATTGTATAATAAACCACTCAGGAAGCCCTCACCTAGAAATCCAATGCATCAACCATAGTTCATCGAGTTGTAACTGACGAACAGAATGAGTCCATCCATGGGTCATTAATACGAAACCCATGTTCCCTCCTAGCTCATATCAGGTTAACTAAGTATCCAAGAAAATCACAAGCAAGGAATATTTCAAGGAAATGAATTTATAAAATCAAATGCCATCAAAGAGAGTCTCAATATTACATTCTCACCATTGAAGTCAAGCTATGAAATTTATTCCAATCAATAATGTCACAATTCATATTACAAGGAAATAAAAATTATCACAAGTAGGGTATAAGTAACAAGAAGAGAATTTATACAATTTCACGTCATCACATATAATTTAATATAACAATCCAACAAGATTACTATTTAATCAAGATTTTAAATTTAATTCAAAAAATAATGGCATAATTTATATATCAAGGAAATAAGAATTTAATAAGATAAAAGCATGGGAAAGAGGAATAAGCAAAAATGAATACACTCTAATTAATGAAAAAAAACCAAATTAACAAGGAATTAGAATGCCTTAGTTCCATATGTCATCTCAATAACATCTCACTATCCCAATATATCAAGCTTAGAGAGCAAGGTTTACAATTCAATCTAAATCAAATCTGTATAATCAAGGTAGAACAATCAATGTCATAAGGTCAATATAAGAAATGGAATTTAATATAAGCACATGAAGTTGACAATGAGGTAAGAAACATTATATGGCAAGGTGAAAAGGTGTAAAAAAAACTTTCATAAGCATTTAAATGTAAGGAATATTGCATTCAAAATGAAACACCGAGCATGAGAAAATAATTTAACAACTTGCATTGGAAATTATAATGAAGGCATGAAATATAGAATAAGCTTAAGGATTGGATAAGGGAAAGAACCTATGTCATAAAGTAAAATTAAAGGAATAAATAATTAAATATTGGATAAATAATAATAACTAGGAATATTCATTATCATGGGGACCCAATTCATGGTTCAATTCCCATTTTAAATCAAGTTATCAATTTATGATGTTAATCCAAAGTGAAAACCCACTAAAGGCACAAGGAAAATTAGCCCAAAATGGATGGAACACCCAAATGTGTGGCCCAAAGACAAGGAGAACACCCTAAACATGATTTTTTTCCATAAGCAATGGTCACTATGGACACTGCAATGAAAACCAAACAATTTAATATGTGATAAAAAGCTTCACCAGAAGGTTTTGATGAGAGGCACAATGACGTGATTTCTAAAAAGAAATAAAATGATGGGAAAGAAGCACATGTACCCTATCATTCATTATCCATTTATTTTAAAACAACACATTCAATTTTCCAAAACAATACAATTTCACATACAAGGCTCGAAGGGTCTAATGGAAGGTGTCATTGGAAACAGGGAAGTTTCCTACATTTATAATTAATATATATAAAGAAAGATGTTTTGTTTATAAAATTGGAAAAAGTAATAAAAATTACATATATCAATTGTATTATCAAAGAATAAAAAATCATCAATGTAATAAGCCAGGAAATCATAAAAGCATAATCACCCATTTAAAGCTTAGAAGACAACACACCTTCGTAGGAGGGGTTTTATTAAAAAAATATGACCTTATTTATCAAATAAATCGTTTATCATAATTAATCATTTCATTAAAAAGTCAAAATTCAATTTAACAAGAAGCATTAAGTAGGAAACTAATTCATTATTATATTTAAAGGGCAATGAAAAGGGATCCTACCTCAAATGGAAGACCAAGCCAAGTTGAACACTTTGGAAGTTGACATTCTAACTTGAAGTTGATCCACACACACATTCACATACATTAATATATGTATATATATACCCCTTAATCCAATGTACATATTCCACCCCTCCGTGAGGGAATATTTATAAGGAAGACATACACACACACACACACACACACACACACACGTACCAATGTAAATGAGTGAAAGCCTTATAGGTGTCATAAAATGATCTAAATAAAATTAATATGGACTCAAAAACACTTAAAGACCCTATATAAAATAGGTTATACAATCAAAGAGAGGAAAAATTACCTCAAAGTGATGAAATCAAGCCAAAACAAACCAACCTGCTTCGCCTTTAGTAGCATAAGTCAGAACACACTTGAATAGGTCTTGGGAGAGGCACTGCATGCCCCAACATCAGAAGAATGCCAAAAATTAGTCGACCCCTAACCCTAGGGTTTTATACAAATAAAATAGGATGATGGGGTGAAGAAACATTGTCTGTAAAGGGAAGGAGAAGGTAACCTGAGTCCTTACCTTGACAAATTTGAGAGAAATCATGAAGAAAACTGTGGAATATCAAAGAACCAAGGATGGATGTGGAGGGGTGGTGTATCGTACATGGATAGAGAACCCCAGGCGAGGGTGTTACGTGTTTGATAGGGGATAAATGTGGGGGGTGGGGGAGACCCCTTTAGTTTTTTCTTAAAACCTAAATCAATAATAATAATAATAATAATAATATTTTTATTAAAACCACTCTTTATTTTTATCCCCCAATTATTTCCATTTAATTTATTTCCTTTTTAATTCAAATTCTAATTTAATTTATTTATTTTCTTTTAAAGAAACACACCAAGACCACTGAGGGACCTCTTGGTCCTTCACCTATGTCCAAAACCAACACATTGAAGTGTTCCAACTCTTAGAATTATGTTCCAAAGCTCAGTTTGTAAAACATACCATCTAGCAAATTAAAATTCAAATTGCTTTGAAAGCACGGGTCATTATAACCTCCCCACCTTAGAACTTCTCATCCCTAAGAAACCTTTGAGAAAAACAGGAACATCGACCGAACTCTAAGGGTCATGAAGTACCATTCAAATGATTACGTTAAATTTCCAAAATCCCAACATAGCTTCAAAAATTTCCTATGCATAGGGCACTTAAGCCATCATCACCCGATCCAATGCTCATTCTTGATTGAAACAAAGAAATAGTTCTTACTTGAGCCCATTAAACTAGAGATATTATCAAATTAGTGTATATGTAAACATTTAAATGATAAAACTCCACACATTTGGATTTAACGTTAGAAAGGGGCCAATTCCATGCAATAAAACATCCATCTTTAGAATTTCCTACAACGCATGATCCTAAGAATTTCAATGATTCTCCTTGAATTATTTTGAACTTACCAAATAGTTGATTCCCAATCGACCTCATTTAACCAGGATGAGCCAAATTTTCATTAAAAGTCCTGGTTGACACATACCACACTCATATCTACCTGAAGACATGGTGTAAAATAGTTCTCCACCAACCGTATTCATTGAACAAGGGAAAACACGAGTCAAGCCACCTTCAGATGAAAATTCTCATGAAACTCAACCTAGATGGTAGGAAAATTTAAAATTAACCAAAATTAATTCTTCAAAGGAACCTTGTGTTTAAAAAAATGAGATAGTCATTTAAATTATCATTCCCCCATATGAACAAAAGTGAAAACTTAGTTCAACCCACTAGAATCGCTTAAAATCACATCCAATCATGAAAACAAGTCCATGATAACCTTAGTTTCAAAATTATAGAGTCTAAGGGGCCATCCAAAGTAATCTATACTCCAAGATTCAAGTGAGACATTGGTACAAGGCCAATACATCCACATCAAAACATTTTCTAAGCCAAGAAAAACAAGGGTCACTCAAAACTACCAGAAGAAATAGCTAGTGTACAAAAGTATGTATTGGATGTTCCTACTTGGGAAGCCATGGGTCACTAAAAACCACCATGACTTGTTAAGAACCAATCATCCATTGTGAAACACTAAAAGATAACTACCCAACAATCTCAAAAAAAATTTAAACTTTAGTGTGTTGTAAGACCAAAAAAAACTTAGTGTATCAAGGACAATGTTAAGATATGGGACATTCTCATCATTAAGAATAATATAATAAGTGGATTTAAACATATTTTAGTCAATCATAACCAATTATTGAAAGAGTAACTGTTGAACAAAAACTGATCGACTTAAAAGAAGAAACTCAGCTTCACCTACTGACACGTCATTACAACATATTGCAATGCCTTTTTTCCACCCAAGGAATTACATGATCGCTCATGATTTACCCACCAAAGTACACAAATACCAGTGGTGTTTATCAAATGTTTCACTCACAGTCAACTACATAAACATTATTCTAATAATAACACACTGATATTTAAAAAAATCACCAACCCAAAAGGCATTTAATCAAGACTGACCATTTCAAAATGGTCTTTCTTGATTGTGTTCCTTCTACTTGGAAGGAATCATTTAACCATATAATAATTGATTCTACCCACCTTAGGAGTGACCTATTCATAAAATAATGATAGGTAGACTATCTACTCACAAGAACACTAGATCCAAAACCACTTTAAATGAACATGTGATTCCCCTCCGAGTTCTAGTCACAAATGACAAGGCATTAGACAAGGAAACCAAAAACAAATCGATCGGAATTTCAAAACACCTGAGCCTCAATAACATCCTCCAAGTAATTTATAAAAACTTTTTAATTTAACAATTAGGTTACTCTACTATAGAGATAATCCATGACCATTCTCAAAATCACAAGGCTCAACAATTCAATCAAACTCAACTAGTTTGTTTCATCATTTAGAACTCGATGGGATCTGTGTACGTGAATGTATACTACCTAGAGGTTTGAAAAGTAAGATGAAAAAAACTAACACTATCAATAGGACATCCACCCTATTCATTCAAGTATCAAGTGGTCAGTATAAAATATTTAACTCATAGTTTCATTGCCCCAAATGACCATCAACCTTCATGATGACTTGCTAAGTTTTCCATAACTTCAGAAAAGGAATGGGGGGTCACAAGACCCACTAATTAGCTAACGATGCCCCAGAAACACTAAAAAAGGAGCAACCTTAGAAGAGGATTCAGAGAAGGTGTACTCACCAGAGAAGAGCCAAAGGGATTTTTCAGAATGAGAGGGTATGGCTATGCCATCGGGACCAGCCTGTGCTTGCACAGGAAGCTTAGCCAGACGGCCAGGCGAGGGTGGAGAGCTATTATCATGATAAAGATGTTGGGGAGGTGTAGTTCCTTGTAGATTGTCTGTTTGAATTCCCTAAGACCTTCAGGTCATGTAATCTCCTAAGCCTACGGGCCATGTAATCTTTGATCCTACGGGCCTTATAAGGGTTCCCCCACATCCCTTGAAAGGGGGGTTATAAAAAATCAATAAAAATAAAGGCCTTTGGGCCATTTGGGAAATCCTACTAAAACTGTTCATTACACGATTCTCATGCTTGTAATAAGGTTCAAAGATACCATGACTATATATTTGAACAAGGGCGTCATTTTAGAAACTAGGAGAGTCCTACTAGGGACAACGACACCCTAACACAACTAAAACATCAGAAAGAACACATTAATAACAAGTAAATGGTGTTATAAGGGTGATAACTACCACAGGATTACACCTTACAAAAGGGAAACCATCAACTCTATTATTAGGTCACACTGAGAAGAATTCATTTGGACCTACACCTATCATTTAAGCCATTACTAAAAATAAAACCCTATGGAAAATGATCATGTTTTCATTCCAATGAAACTCACAGAGATATCTAAAAGACCCTTAGATGACGTTTTAAGCCAAGGATACCGCATAATGTTCCATTTTTGAGTCATTACATTGATCCTCTTTCAATATTTTAATATTTAAAATATTTAATTAAAACAACAAGTAAAAATTTCAAAAGAAAACGAATGGTACTTGATTTAACCAAATAATAAAAGAAAAACAGGGAAGACTCCTAAAAATTACTTTTAAAACAAAAATTTTTTATTAAAAACCCATCATAAATTTGGAAATTTATCAAATAAATTCATTTTTAAGTTATAAAAAATAAGGTGACCTAAAGGGGTCCCATTAATCCATCCAAAGTTTTTCAGAAAGAAACCCAATAGAATTTTCTTAATTATTTAAGTTTCAAACACTTATGGTGGGTTATCATATTAGAAATATTTACCAAATGACCTACTTGGGTCTAGTTGAACTTTCAGATAGTTAACTAGTTCATTTTAAATTAATCAGCCTTCACATGTAGAACCATTTTAATATATAGCACATGACCATATATATATATATATCATATGGGCTATCATCCCCAAATTTATGATGTACCCATACACTAAATAAATTGAAGATTGTATCATATTAATCATAACCAATTAACCTTAAAATAGAACCTTATAAGTGTTTTACATTTTCACAATAACCTTTTAAAATATTTAAAGCTCAAAAGATGGTTTGAATACATGGGTTACCTTTTCCGATTTGTTAGGTACCCATACACATTACAACTGAAAAATGGTTCTCGTTTATTCAAAACCATTTAACATATCCCATGAAACCAATTACATATTTAAAACAAAGTAAAATATTTCATTAAAAGTAGCTAACATAGAGTAATATTCTATTAAGAACTGATGCATGACATAAACACATTTTAACATGTTATAAAAGAAGGCATGCTAAAGAGTTACCTAAGTAAGTTTAAACTAGTAGTGTTATTAAAATACCTAGTATGACATATAATAAGAATTCAATTTAAACAAAAGAATGGAATAACATTCAAGGAACATAATCAAATCAGTAGGTAATCTAAAAAATGTAGTTATATGGGATGAAATATGCATGACATGTTAATACTTATGTGCCTAAAATGATGCATTAAATGCTTCTTCTTTTCCATACCAAGCCATGAGAAAATTTCCATAAAATTATATAAATCCATATGTAGTGGAAATTACACCAATCATACAAGGTAAAATCATATAAACTATAATAACAAACCACATGAACAATAATCCCAACCCTATCCACTTTGTCATTTCACATACACTGGGTGATCAGTCTCATGAATGACTATTTACCAAGTGTTGAAACATTCCTAGTCTCTTGTATACCAACCCAAAATAGTAAAAAAATAGAAAAACAAGGATTTGATACCACTTTGTAATGTCCCAGCCTGACTGACCACTAAATCTGTAGTCGGACTGGTCGAAAGATGACCTCAAGCACATCTTCTAGAATACCAGAGGATTCCGAAAAGCATCAAGGGCCTAGGGTCTATCTGCATGGAGACTATGCCCTCATATATCAGATTATGCATAGCGATAAATAATAGATAATAGATAGTGGAATAATAAACAAGAAATAGATACCAGAATAAGAAATGTAATAAAAAAATAAATTTAAGTAAACAACTGGCGGAATAGAATATCAATAATGAGTATAATGATAATAATGGCATGTCGCACATCTATAAAAAAATGGGAGTGCAAGAAAACATGTGTACTAGAACATAACACATGCTATCAAGACTAAAAACATAGAAAAAACCACTAAAATAACATATTGAGCATATGCTCGGTCCTATGCCTCCAAACACCATCCTAAATCAGAAAAACAATCATTTATTAGAATCCCAATGCTTCCCTTTATCAATACCTATAGAAATAAATAATACTCATGTAACAATGGTACCCAATCAGGGTGTGATATATAAATCCTAGTAGGGTGGCACCCATGGTGTCAAACCCAATCCATCACGTGTAATAATAATTTTTAGTGTGGAAAACATAAATAAAAGTGGATAAATAAAAAAATAAATAATAAAAACTTGGTCATGGTTTCCAAACGAACACCCGACTCATATAACCTACTTTTTCCTAAGCCGAAAGTCTGAATAAAGTACCTATGCAAGTCAAAACATGTATAAATGGATGAAGTAAACATGGAAATATAAGAAGGAATACCCCCAAGCTTGTGCTTTAGATTGGGGTCTATCTCACATGTCATCATCCAGGTGTGCTAATAAACAAAGGAGTAGTTTCAAAAATGCATAAGAATCTCATTTTAGTAATAATGTATTTGTATTACATATATATAAATAAACAATTAAATCAATCCATCAAATCATGTGGTGGATTCCAAGACAATCCCTAGTGATCTAAAAATAATCATAGGTATAACTACGGTACATATGATATAATCCAATACCACTAAGTCAATCCAAGGTGATCCTTCCAGAATCTCAAGTATCACTCAAGGTATAGAGACTCCGAGTCCATCCTAGGTATCTCATGTAGGGGATAATTATCACCCAAGGCATGGCATATCCATCTTGCTAATAGGTCCATCCATATTTTCTCCCCTAGGGAACTAGTATCACTCAGTAGTATAATAAAATACTTGGGAAGTGCTCACCTAGAATTCCAAAGCATCACCCTTAATGATTTGAGTCATAACCCAAGAAACATAATGAGTCTATCCATGGATCCTCAATAAATAAACCATGTTCTCTCCTGGACTGTATTAAGTGAACCAAGTAGCCAAGCACATCACAAGCACGACTTATATCAAGGAAAACCATTTATAAAATCACATTCCATTAAAGAGAATCTCAATATCACTTGATCACTATTTAAATAAAGATATGAAATTTAATCCAATAAAAAATGACACAATTAATATTGCAAGGAAATTAACATTATCATAAATAGGGTATAAGCAACAAGCATAGAATTTAAATTTAAGACATATTGCATTCAAAATGAATCACCGATCATGAGATAAGAATTTACCAACTTTCATGGGAAATTATAATTAATGAATGACAAATAGAATAAGCATAAGAATTGGGTAAGGGAAATAACCTATGTCATCAAGTACAGTTAAATGCATAAATCATCTCACATAGGCTAAAAATTAAGAACTAGGTATATGCATTGTCAAGGGGACCCAATTAATGGATCATTTCCCATTTTAAATCAAGTTATCAATTTAATATACTAATCCAAATTGAAACCCCACTAACGACATAAGGAAACATTGGCCAAAATGGATGGAACACCCAAAGGGGTGGCCCAAAGCCAAGGAGAACACCCTAAAGATGAGTTTCAAAATAATCAATGGTCACTATGAACACTACAATGCAACCTAAAATATTTAATAAGTGATAAAAATATTTTCCAGAAGGCTCCAATGAGTGGCTCAATGACGCGATGTTTAAAAAGAAAATAAATGATGGGAAAGAAGAATATACACCCTATCATGCATTAGAAATTTCTTTTAAAACAACACATTCGATTTACCAAAACTTGATATTTTCACTTATAGGGCTCAAAGGGTTTAATAGAAGGTGTCATTGGAAAGAGGGAAATTTCCTATATTGGTAATTCATATTTATAAAGAATGATGTTTAGTTTATAAAACACACCAAAGTATTAAAAATTATATATATAAATAGTATCATAAAATCATAAAGAAACATCAATGCAATAATATAGGAAATCATAAAATTCTAATAACTACATTAATCTTAGAAGATGGTGCACCTCTATTGGAGGGGTTTTATTATTAAAACATGAATTTTTTTATTTAAAAAATTATTTATCATAATTAACCATTTCATTCGAAAATTACAATTCAATTTATTAAGAAGCATTAATAATGGAACAAATGCATTCTTAAATTTAAACGGAAAATGAAAGGGATCTTACCTCAACAGGAAGACAAAGCCAAACCAAACACTTTGACACTTGACATTCTAACTCGAAGCTACTCCACACTTGCACGCACATACATTACTATATATATACTCCTTAATCTAATGTATATATTATCCTCACCATGAGAGAATATTTACAAGGAAGATATATATATATATATACACACGTACCTATTAGCATGATTTAAAACATTCAAGGATTCACCAAATGCTCTACAAAAATTACCAGGGGCTTGAAAACACTTAAAGACCCATAATAAAACAGGCTAGAAAAGGAATGATAGGAAAACCTCACATCAAATTGATGATGGAAAGATGAAATGAACCAATATTATTCGACTTTAGTAGCATATTTTAGAGCCCTCATGAAGAGGTCGTAGTAGAGGCACCTCACACCCTAACATCAGAAGAAAACCAAAAAACAGGGGAACCAATAACCCTAGGGTTTCATCCGAATCAAACAAGGAGATGGGGAGAGGTAAGAACATCCAAAAAGGGAAGGACAAGTGAACTAGGGTCCTCGCCTTGATGAATCAGAGAGGAATTCTAATAAAAATGGTGGAAGATCGAAGAACCATATAGATCTATGGAGGGGTTGTGCGTTGCGTGCGACCAGAGAACCCTAGGGGAGGGTGTCATGAAATTGAGGGGGGGGGGGGGGTTAGCTTCTTTTAGGTTTTCCTTAAAACCTAAATAAATAAATAAATAACAATAATAATATTATAATTATTATTTAAACTCATCTTTATTTTTATTCAATATATGTACTTTTAATTTTAATTTAATTTAGTTTATTTATTTTATTTAAAATAAACACAATGAAACCACTGAGGGACCTCTAGGGCCCTCACCCAAGTCCAAAACCAACACATTTACGTGTTCTAACTCTTAGAATTACTTTGTGAATATCATTTTGTAAAACAACTGATCCATTAAATGAAAAATTCAAATTCCTTTTCATTTTGGTTCGGTTCAAAAGAACATGTTGTTACAATAAAGTATCTATTGTGGGATTTTCATTTGTATTATATTTCTAAGAGGTTATGAAAACTGCCAGAATCAGTGCCCAACCACTCAGTGAGGTTAGTTTCGTGCGGGTGATTTGGTCCCTTTCGCACAGTAGAGGCTTTTAGCATTTTCTCAACAACCATATTTGCTGGCTTATGCTCAATTAAGGGGAGATGAATTTTGTAGAGTTAAACCTCATGATGGTCATTATCCTTAGGGACTCATTATATATCATATCCATGGAGGTCCTTCATACTGAGGTATAAGAGCTGGGTGTATTTAGGTTTATGCTATGGATGTTCCATAACTAAAAGGACCTAATGTTGTTAGAGGTACAATAAATTTGTCATATAACTTATTATTTTCTTTTTTTTACTCAAGATATTTACACTCCTTTACTGCATATAATTTTTTCTACATTTTAGGATTGGGATTGGAAGGGATTCTAGTTCCCATAGTGTTATCCATTCCATTTGGAGGCCATAATTTCTTGTTTGATGTGTGCCAGGGATGTTAACTGATGGTGAGAAAATATTAGTTAGTGGGGAGTTTCTACTTATTATATATAAAACTATGCGATTCCATACATGGTAGGGATTAATTGTACTATATGTGTGAATTTCTTGACTATTTCCATAGAAGAGTCATATTTTATATAATTGATGGAAAATATGTGATTTTAGTTGGTGAGTGGAGTAATCATATGGGTGAAAAGAATTAGAAGACTTATATATATCAGTTGTAATAGCTTCCAATGGAAGCTTAGGTGACCGAGGTTACCAAATTTGTAGAGGAGTTTCAAGATGTAATTCTGAATAATGTTGTGACACTACCCCCTCAATGTGACATAGATTTTGGGATAGAGTTACAAGTGGGTGACTCTACAATTTCAATGGATCTTTATCATACATCACCCATGAATATATGTGAATTGAGACTCCAAATTAATTATTTATAGTAGAAGGGATTCATCTGGCCCAGTATATCCCCTTTGGGTTCTCCAGTGCTATTTTCCAAGAAGGTTGATATTAGTCTGAGTCTATGCATGGAATACCAGAAGTTAAATTAGAGGATAGTCAAGAACTGTTACCCCCTTCTGAGGATAGATGACTCATTCAAATAAAGTAAGGGATATAATTTATTTTTGAAGACTGACTTGCATTTTGTATATATCCATATGAGGGTGAATGAGGAGGATATCCCAAAGTCTAACTTCTAATGTAAGTATGGACACTTTAAGATTTTTTTCATGTTGTTCAGTGTCACAAATACAACATCTTTGTTAATGAGGCTCATTAAATTTTTATTTCTTAATTTATCTTACTAGTTCATAGTTATGTTCATATATGTCCCCCTTATATACTCAAATTCAAAGGAGGAACATGTCAAGCATCTTAGATTTATCCTGGAGGTTCTTGTAAGAGATGGTGTCCTAGAACCAACTGATTGTACTTTGATTACATGGATATTTAATGAATTTAAATATTAAACATCTTATTACATATTGTTCATTATTATTCATGACTATGATGTAATAATGTCCTAGAGTATTTATTTCATTGATAAGGTCATGATAGTTCCCCACAATGTTGAGAACCATGAAATGATATAAAACTATTCTTAAATATAGTTTTATGGTTGGATGACATACTATGATGGGACACATAGCATGCAGACCATCAGGTGTGAGTACTCGTAAGAAGATGAGACTTCCTATCATGAAGTTCGTACTTGGTAATCTCCAAGACATGAGATTATGAGAACAGATCCACAAGTAGGAATTCCATAAGTTTTGGTCTCATCAGATATTTCTATCTTCGAGCATGTGTAATGATCCTTATATTTTAATATTATCATCAATACGTGTCATGAATCACATACTTTGATTTACTAACGAAAACCGTCACGCAGACAGTTGGGGGGAAGTAGGGTACGTTGGGTGCGTAACGAGTGGAATGTTATTAATGGATAAGTCAAGGAAGGATTTGTCCCTTCCATTTATGGACATTGATATCTCGACACTTTGATTGAAATAGAACCGTCGTGCGAAATTCCATGTCTATGGTGTAATGATGAGTTTATTTGAGGTAGTCAAAGAACGACATATCAATCATAAAGGTTGATGACAATATCATGAAGCCTTCTTGATGTGATATTGCGAAAAAAGGATTATATTACACAGTTAGAATTCATATGTGTATGTCATTCTTGTGACTTTAAGTTCTTTCACTTGGGTTCCTTGTCACATTTCTAGATAGTACTCTTGAACTTTAGGCAACCCCGCTTAATGCCAATGAGAAATAATCCTAGAGGGTCACACACTATGTGTTTCTAGTGGTCTCGATTAAATTCAATTTTAATTTAGTTAATAAATATTATTCTCAAGAAAATGGAATAATTTTATTCAAGTTAAAATTATTTCTTAAATTAAATAAATATTTATTCATCAGATTATGGGTAAAACATATTTATTTATTTTATTGAACATTTAAAAAATATTTATTTACTAGTTTGTAAATAAAATATTTATTTAAGAGAATAAAATATTTATTTATTTATTACGGTGTTCAATAAATAGAAGTGGAGTTCAAGAGGAACATGGACAGTCCGATAGTAAAATAATTATTTGCAAGATGATAAATAATCATTTAACTAGTTGGTACAAATTAAAATAACACTAATATTATTTTGTGATGTAGAATTTTATTTATAATTCAGTTTTGCGCAAGTTGGCCCACCATAAATAATGACACGGTATTATTATTAATATCATGGGTTTTCTCTAAGGTTATGAATGTATTAAATTGCTATTATGCAATTAAATATTGTAACTGAAGCCCCATGTCAATAAATAGACCCATACATCTATTGTGCCACATATGGAACCACACACCCAGTGAATTGAGAATTGTTGTGCTCAACAATTTCTCTCTTGAATCCTATTCCCACCCCTCTTAAGAATGAGATACTTTCTTCAAGGTTGAAGAACAAGTGATCAATAATGACCAAAAAAAGTCATTTGATTTTCCGCGCTAGAACTTAGAGAAAGAGCGGTGTCGATCGGGGGCCATCGAAGAACATATGGATAATCGCTAGAGGTGTTCTAGTTTGGATCTTTACAAGAACAACGAGATAATATGGAACGGTCATTCTATACATCAACATCATCAACAAAGAAAATACTAAAGATCCAGGTATTATTTTCTTTATGAACTTAATTAAATTAATTATAAACATGATGTGTAAGATCCAATCTAAAGGTTTTGGGCCTCATACTTTTTTATATAAATCTTTGATTCTATTATTTGGAGACTGGAATTCATCGTCGTATTGATCCCTGAATAATCATTGATGAAGGTATAAAATTAAATTTTGGGTACCAGTCCAACCACACTTCCACTATGCCAGAAACCTTCAAGTGGTCTCAGAGCCGTTACATCATAGTTTATAATTATTTAAATATTTTATTGATTATTTACACATTTAATAATTTTGTTGTTTAAATTCAAGTTAATCATTTTTAAAATATGAATCTCGAGATCTGTTCCTCCTATTTCGTTTCTCATTCACCTTACATAAACAATATTTTCTTTAAATTTTGATTAAAATAAAATAGAGGATATCATCCAAAGGTGCCAAAGGTTCCTGGATGTACAACACTAGAACACACAACATGTATTCGACAATACAAGTCGTGTATCCAAGTTTAAATGCACTAGGTCTGGTCCACCAAACCAAGCCATGCCATTGGAGTTTGTCTAAGTCTTAATGAATCCATGTGATGACTAGAAATAGGTGGAATGCGGTTTTCAGATTACACGCCATATGGTCCACTTGACACAATGTGTGGTCCCTTCAGGTTAGGGTTGGACCGTGTACCCCATACACATTTTGCCCAGCTGAAGACCATGTAATGGGGAACTACATGGCATGTGGCCCACTAGACCCATCGTATACTCCGAATATTTCTTATGTATACCCACACACCATTTCTCCAGGTGTGTACTTCAGATGGAAGGTGAAAAATAGTACACGCCGTGTAGTTGAAACTACAGGCCATGTACTCATACAAATTAAATAGATTTATTAAAATTTATTATTATATTATACAAACCCTTGATATGTGTACCATCATGCATTCATAAAGCTAATACACAACATGTGATAGGTGTTTTATATATATGTGTTTAATTTAACATCTGTGTAATGTTAATTTCTACTCATTGGGTAGTTATGAATAGGAATTCACTGGGTTGGATCTAATGTACATGTTACGTACAAGATAATTTTAAATGAAATTATTTTTTTAAAATTATGATGGATGAGAATCTCAAGTAAATTCAGAAAATGGTTTAATATAAAAGTATTGACTAATTAAGGATGATAATTAATTGATTCGAGTGTGATTGGTCTTAAACAAGAACAATTAAATAATTGAATGCTAATTTTATTTATGCATAAATTTTGTTGCATGTATGGATGATCATGATCTAGACCAAGACCTTTGTATGTGGATAGTTTCTTTTAATTTATTTATTTAAATTAAATTTGTTGGTCTTTGAGCCTTATCCTCATTAATATGTAGGGCCTGTGCGACAAAGGTTTCTTTTATGTAAAACCCCTTTTTACCCATCACCTACATTTGAGTTAAAAAAGGCCTATTTAATGGATGAAACTCCCAAGCTAGTGGAGGTGGTTCAAGATGGATGTGAGACGAAACCAATCCCAAGAGATACATAGGTGGACATGTGGAAATATATAAACACAAACCCAAAAGGTTAAATATGTTTCTACACTATGTCAGGGTTAGTTTATTAACCACTAGATAAACTAACCATTAGAAAATCTCATGATCATGCCCTTTACTTTATTTTATTTCTAGTAGTTTCATGGTTTATCATTATGGATGTGTTTTCACGATCATAAAATTAATGAATTAAAAAAGCATGCAAGATGGAACTAAAATAAACCAGACATATGCATATATATTATCAAGACATGGTTAATCACTTAAGTAAGTCCCACTTAATATTAATAATCATTTGATAATGATAATAATCAATTCACACATAAGAGATAAAAATCCCTCAAATAAAATATTAAGTCAGACCCAACCTTCCATTACTTGATTAAGGGAAAAAATCAATAAAACTATGTGTTTGACCAACCCTTTTTGGTACACTTAAAATTATACAGGAATCCCTTATGAAATATTTTGTGTTGACTTAGCTATATTACATCAAGAGGAGTATCCCTTGCTAGAGTTTATGTAATATTGGTGGCAAGAGTTGAGGAAATCCAAATTCATGACTTCAAGACTGTGGGGTCCAATCAACAGATCAAGTAGTTGCAAGCCCGTATGTGGAAAAGACCTTAAAACCTAAATACCTTATAATAGCTTGACCTACCCTTGTTGGGGTTATGTGAAGGGGAATGTGGATCCTTGCCACTAGAATGTTATGGCAACTATACATTCCGAGTTCAATGGTAAGGGCCATTAGGACTTGATAAAATAGTGGGAGACTTAATAAAATTTATTATTTCTCATAAAATGTAATCAAGAAAGTACTAATGATATGGAATTTTAATTATAGAATAAAAATAAAAATCTTGTCAACCACACTATCCCTATGATCAATTTTAAATAAATACAACATCCTCACTGGTGCTAATTTTTAGGAATGGTTTAGATTCTTTCGGGTTATCCTACAACATGAATGAAAGTCTTACGTGCTAGAGTCTTCATTACCTTATATGCCTACCAAAGAGGCGAGTGATGATGATTTCCTAGTCTATGAGAAACATATGAACAACTCGGTCGACATTCAATGTTTGATGCTATCATTAATGTCTAGTGAGCTCATGAAGTCTCATGAAAACATGGATGCTTATAGCATGCTCGATCACCTCCGTAGTATTTACCAGAAGAGAGAAAGAAAAGAAATGTTTGAGATCTATAAAGAACTCTTTTAGAGTAATCTTGGAAAGGGTTCCCCAGTTGGGCCTCATGTTGTCAATCTCATTGGATACATTGACTACCTGGAGTTTCTAGGCATTAAACTCCCCGAATAATTGGGTACCGATCTCATTCTCACATCACTCCCTTAGAGATTATCTAACTTTGTTGTCAATTTAAATGTGAACAACATTGAGAAGTCTCTAGATGATATTTTTATCCTCATTCTCCAAGTGGACAAAGATATAAAGCACAAAAATTATTCTGTCCTTATGGTGAATTAGAGGAAAGGTAAGGTGAAGATCTTTAATCCCAAAGCTTCCTTACAGCCTTCCAAGAAAAGGAATATCAAAGGGGAGGAAAGGGAACATGAGGAGATATGTTTCGCATGAGGCAAGAAGGGCCACTGGAAGAAGAACTGCACCCAGCCTAAGAAGTAAGGGGAAGCTTTAGGTGTGTTTTTTATCTAATGAAATCTATCTATTTATAAAATTTGGGTATTAGATATAGCTTGTGGTGCTCACATATGTATCCAAAAAGAAGAACCAAGTAGATTCAGGAAGATTGACTAAGGAGAGGTAGATCTACGAGAAGCCAACAGAGCCAGACTTGCTACTGTAGCTGTCAGGGGCTAACACCTCACGTTTCCAACTAGGATAATCTTAGTGTTAAAGGGTTGTTATTATGTGTAATATATTACTAAAATCATTATTTCTATATCCATATTAGATACAGATATATTTTTTTCATGTTTGGAAATGAATGTTTCTTCTTTCACAATGATATAATTTTTTTGGTAGGTCATATTTATGAAACGGTCTTTAAGTGTTGGATTACCCAAACCAAGTAATAGAAATTGACAACAAAGATACTTCACCTGAATCATACCACACCCAACATTAGAATCATTGGTTAGGTCATGTAAATAAGAATTTCGTGAGAAAGTTACATCAACATGGATATTTAGATTCTTTCGAACTAAAACCACTTTGATTATTTCATGCATGTTTACTAGGAAAAATGACCAAAGCCCCATTTAGTGGGAAAGGTTAAAGAGATAAAGAACTTATTTAATTGCTTCATACCGATGTGTGTGGAACATTTACAGTTGAATCAAGGGGTGTGTACTCATACTATAACTTTTACTGATTATTTTAGTAGATATGGATATATCTACTTAATGAGGTATAAGTTGGATTCTTTTGATAAGTTCAAAGAATACAATAATGAAGTTGAGAACCAATTTGGTAAAAATATTAAGAAACTACGCTCAGAATGAGGTAGAGAATATCTTAATCAAGACTTCATTGATTACATAGGGGAGTTTGGGATCCAATCCCAATACACTCTTCTATACAAGACCCAATGGAATGGTGTGAGAAAAAGGAGGAACCACACCCTATTAGACATGGTGAGATCAATGATGAGTCATGCGAGTCTTCCATTATCCTTTTGGGGATATGCCTAACAAACAGTGGCACACATACTAATCCAAGTAAAAACTAAATCAATAAATAGTATTCTATATGAGTTCTAGAGTGGAAAGAAATCCATATTTTCCAATTTACATGTGTGGGGAAGCAATGCACTTGTTAAGGCCTATCTTGGTAACAAAATTTCTCCCCAAGGCACAAAGTGTACCTTTATATGATACCCCTAGGAAACAAGGGGATATTACCTATAAAAAACCTCAGACAAAAAGGTTATAGTGGAAAGACACGCCATATTCCTTGAGAGGGATCACATATCCAAAAGAGATAGTGGGAGTGAGATAGACTTCGATGAAGTTGAGGCTCTTGGTACATAAAAGTTGGTACATGAATAGATTCCACAAAGCCTCGTCGAAGAAAGAAATATTCCAGAGACACAATAGCTGTGTAGTAGGAAAAGAGAGGATAGAGAACCATAACCGTATGATTTTTTAGTTACAAAGTATGGTGACTCATTATTAGTTGAAAATAATTATTTTATAACCTACAAAGAAGAAGTAAGCGGCGTATATATTTCCAAGTGGAAAGAGTCGATGAATTCTGAAATGGATTCCATGTACCAAAACCAAAATTGTATTTTGGTATATCCTTTAGTTTATGTAAAGCCTGTTGGTCTCAAATGGGTATTCAAGAAGACACTGGACATGGAAGGACAAGTTAGTACATATAAGGAATTACTGGTTGTAAAAGGGTTGAAACAACATCAAGGAATTGACTACGATGAAACATTTTTACTAGTTGCAATACTGAAATCCATCAGAATTCTATTAGCCATTAATGCTTACCATGACTATGAGATTTGTCAAATGGATGTCAAAATAGCCATCCTTAATGGGAACCTTCAGGAATATTTCTACATGACACAAGTTTAATGGTTTATGACTCCAAAGGATTCCAATAGGGTATGAAAGTTTTAAAAATCCATTTATGGATTAAAAAAAGCATCCAAGTCAAGGAACATTTGTTTTGATGAAGCCATAACAAAATTTGTTTTTTTAAAGAATGAATGTGAGACTTGTGTCTACAAATGGTTTAGTGGGAGTGCAATCATTTTCCTAATAGTATATGTTGATGACATATTACTTATTGGAAATGAGATACCAGTATTATAGTCTGTTAAGGCATGATTAAATCAATTCTTCTACATGAAGGACTTGGTAGAGGCAACATATATTCTTAAGATCAAGATATATCGTGATAGATCTAAGAGATTGTTGGGCCTAAGTCCAAGTACATACATTGATAAGATACTGAAGAGATTCAATATGGAACAATCCAAGAGGGGATTTTTTCCAGCATCACATGGCATTCATCTTTCGAAGAAAATGTTTACTTAGACACATGAAGAAATAAAGATAATGGAAAAGACTCCATAAACATCGATGATTGGGTCAGTCATGTATTCCATGCTATGTACTAGGTTGGATGTCACCTACACATTGAGTGTGGTGGGAAGATATCAAGATGACCTAGGTGACCACCATTGGATGTCAATCAATACTATCATAAAGTATTTGAGTTGTAATAAGGATATGTTCCTAGTTTATGGAGGAGATAAAGAACTAGTCATCAGAGGATACACAGATTCTATTTTCCATACTAACCAAGATGTTATGAAATTGAAAATGGGATACATATTCACTTTGAATGGAGGTGCAGTGTGCTAGAAGAGATCAAAGTAGAGTGTGGTTGTAGATTCTATAGTAGAGTCTGAGTATATCGTAGATTCTAAGGTAACTAAAGAAGTAGTTTGGATTGGAAACTTCATCCAAGATTTGGATGTGATACCTAACAGTAAAGATCCCATCACACTGTACTGTGATAATACTGTAGTAGTGGCTCTCGAAAAAGAGCCAAGGTCACATCAACAGACGAAGAACATTCTTTGGAAGTATCATCTCTTGATGGATTTTTGTCAGAGAGGTGAAGTTGCAGTAAGAATTATTTTCACAGAAGACAATGTGGTAGACCCCTTGACTAAATCCTTGAGTCAATAGAAAAATGATCACCTTGTGACGTCTAGCGGACCGAAATTCATAAGAAGTTGGATCTGGTCTAAGTGGGAGTTTGTAAGAGTTGGTGTCCTAGAACCAATTGATTTTACTTTGATTACATGGATATTTATTTTATTTCAATATTAAAAATATTATTTCATATTTTTCATTTTTCTGTATGACTATGATGTAATAATGTCCAAGAGTATTTGTTGAATTGATAAAGTCATGGAAGTTCCCCGCTATGATGAGAACCTTGAAATGCTAAAAAAATAATCTTAAATATACTTGTATAGTTGGAATACATACTATGATAGGACACGTAGCATGAATCTCGTTAGGTGTGAGTACTTGTAAGAAGATGACACTTCCTCTCAGGAAGTTTGCACTTGGTAATATCCAATATAGGAGATTATGAGAATAGACCCATAAGTAGGAATTCCACATGTTTTGGTGTCATCAAATATTTCTATCTGTGAGTGTGTGTAATGATCCTTAGTCTTTATGATTATCATTAATACATTTCAGGTTTCATGCAGTTTGATTTACTAATGAAAATAATTACATAGATAGTTGGTGGGAAGTAGGATACATTGGGTGCGTCATGAGTGGAATGTCATTAATGGATAAGTTGAGGAAGGATTTGTACCTTCCATTTATGGAAATTTATATCACAGCCCTTTGATTGAAAAAGAACTACCACATGAAATTTCATGGCCATGGTGTAATGACGAGTTTATTTTAGGTATTCAAAGAATCATGTATCAAGCATAAAAGTTGATGACACTATCATGAAACCTTCTTGATGAGATATTACAAGAAAGGGATTATATTACATAGTGAATGTTCATTTGTGGATATAGTTGTTGCGACTTTAAGTTCTTTCTCTTGGGTGCCTTGTCCCGTTGCTAGATAGTACTCTTGGACCTTAGGCAAACCCACCTAATGCAAAAAAAAATAATAATAGAGGGTCATACAATAAGTGTTTCTGGTGGTCTTAGTTAAATTCTATTTGAATTTAATTAATAAATATTATTATAAAGACAATGGAATAATTTTATTCAAGTTAAAATTATTTCATAAATTAAATAAATATTTATTCACCGGATTTTGTTTAATATATATATATTATTGAACATTTAATAAATAATTATTTACATGTTTGTAAATAAAATATTTATTTAAGAGAATAATTTATTTATTTATTTATTTTTGTGTTTAATAAATGGAATTGGAGTTCGAGAGGACTAAGGCCAGTCCGGTAGTAAAATAATTATTTACAAGATGATAAATAATTATTTAACTAGTTGGCACAAATTAAAATAACACTAATATTATTTTGTGATGCAGAATTTTATTTATAATTCAGTTTTTCACAAGTTGGTGCACCATAAATAATGATGTGTTATTATTTTTAATTGCATGGGTTTTCTCTAAGGTTATTCATGTATTCAATTTCTGTTATGCAATTAAATATTGTAACTGAAGACCCATGTCAATAAATAGAAACATACGTCTATTGTGCCATGTACTAAACTGCACACCAAGTGAATTGAGAATTGTTGAGCTAAATAATTTCTCTCTTAAATCCTCTTCCCACCCCTCTTAGGAATGAGATACTTTTTTAAAGACTAAAGAACATACAATGAAGAAAGACTGACACAAGACACTCTCTTCAGTGCACTAGTACCTAGAGAATAAGCGATGTCGATCAAGGGCCACCCGAGCACGTGTGGATCACCGCTAGAGGGATTTTAGTTTGGATCCTTGCATGCAAAATGAGATAATATGGAAGGGTCATTCCAGAAGATCAACATCATCAATGAAGAAAATACCAAAGATCCTGATATTATTTTCCTTATGAAATTAATTAAACTAATTATAACCATGATGGGAAATATTTTCTCTAAAGGTTTTGGGCCTCTTCCTTCATTATTTAAATCTTTGATTCTATTCCCTGAAGACTAGCGTTCATCATCATATTGATCCTGGAATAATCATTGATAATGGTATAAAATTAAAGTTGGGTACCGACCCAACCACACTTCCACTATGCTCGGAACCTTTAGTGATTTGATAGAATCAAATCAATGGGAATATTTACAGGTGTATGTTTTAGATGCAGTAGGTGTATTTCCATAGACATGTGGTATCTTAGTAGAGTGTGTCTATGGACCCATCAAAGATAGATACAATTGTTTCTTGGGAATAACCCAAGAATGTGATAGTGGATCAAACATTCCATGGTCTTACAGGTAATTGCTGGAGGTTTTTATTTTATTTAACTTGGATTATATCCCCTTTGATATTTTTTACTATGATGGACCAGGATTTCATCAAGGTTGGTCAATGTTAGAAAGGTTTCAACTATCTAAAGGAGAGATTGATCAGTGCTCTAATGATTTTATTATCAAAGGAAGGGGTGATGTTTGAGGTATTTTTTGATTATTTAAGACTTATTTTTAGAATTATCTTTCTGTTGAAAAGGAAAATGATCTCTTACAATTCCAAGAAGTTACATCCACATGATCGTAACTATACCACCCATGACCTAGAGTTGGAAGAATTAGTGTTTTCCTTAAAACTATGGTAACATTACCTCATCAAGTACAATTTGTGGTCTTCTTGGTCAAAAAAATCACAACGTATGTTTTCTCTTATTCGTACTTGAATATACATCCATGGAGTATGATAAATTTTCTCTAGGGTTATGATTTTATGATATCCTATCTCATTGGGAAGGGAAATGTGGTTGATTGTGTACTATCCTCGAAGTCACAGGGGGATGTTGTTCGAGAATCCAATGATGTTTGGAAAGGGATGGGAGATATTGTAGTGATGTATCTTAATACAAGGAATCTATTTGAAGGGATTGTCTCTTTTAAATGATAGTGAAATAATATTTGATGTAGTTGGAGGATGAGTCTCATTGGGGAGACTTATAGGCAGAGGTGATGTAAAAACATGTTGGTTATGGTGATGCTTTGGAAGAGTGGTTGTAGGATGGTCAAAATCAAATGTTGTTTTAGGGGATGTAGTTTTTTATTTTCCCATGCATGATAAAGTTCCCTATGAGTTTTCCATATCACCCTTAACTATATATCCATAAATTTCTAAGATGTACCATGGCTTGAGAAGGTATTTTTGGTGGCATGGGATGAAGTGGTTAGTGGCGGAGTTTGTGAAATCATGTCTCATTTTTCAGTAGGTGAAAGTAGTGCACAATGTACTTTGAGGTTTATTGATCCATCAAATGTCCCCAAGTGGAAGTGGGAGGATATCAAGGTAGATTTAATTACCAGATTAATCCATACTCCGATAGGTTATGGTGATGTTTGGTTGATTTTGTAACAACTTATGAAGTCATCCCATTTTCTGGTGACTAGGGAGTTGAATGTTATGGATGCTTTAGAAAGGTGGTATATAGATGTGGTGGTGAGACATTTCATGGTGTCAAAGAACATTGTATCTGACAGGAAAACCCATTTTAACCCAGAAGTCTGGAGGGAATTACAACATGATTTTGGCTCTTAATTACCCCTTAACACTAATTTTTATCCCCAAACATATGGGAATATAGAGACGACTATATATAATCTATAATATATGTTGAAGGCTTTCGTCCTATACTTTTTTCAGATCATGGGATAAACACCTACCCTTGGTTGAGTTTACCTATAATAATAACCATCACTCATCCACTGGCATGGCTCCATTCAAGTACTTGTATGGGTATCCATGTCATTATCTATTGTTATGGGTTAAGGTTGAGAAGTTATCCATCCAAGTTCAAAATGTGGTGTAGAGCATAAAAAAATAGATCTGGATAGTTTGAGAGAAGATGAAGAATGTTCAGGACCATATGAAGACTTATATAGACTATATGTGGAGGCCCTTGGAGTTTTAGTTTAGATAACATGTATTATTTAGGGCTTCCCCTCATTGGGGGAAGCATAGGTTTAGTTTGGATAGTGGCAATTCTCCTCGGTTCGTTAGGAATTTTGAGGTGTTGGAGCACATTGGTGAGGTGGTCTATCAGTTGGAACTCCCACCATGGTTGGACAGGATGCATGCAATCTTCCACATGTCCCAAATTTGATGGTATCTTCACATTGACCACCATGCCATTAAATTGGTAGATTTAGATATCAAGGAAGATATAAAATTTGTGGAGTGACCAGTTTTGTTCTAGGATCATTGATAGAATGTGTTGCATGGGAGATTTATTACCTTGGTTCATGTTTTTTTTGAATCATGGTTGTTTAAAGGAAATAACTTGGGAACATGAGTCACAAATTCATGCTCAATACCTCTAGTTTTTTTCTTTTGTTGAGGCACATGTTTGATCTTATTTTGATATATGAGATTGGATCTCTTTCTAGAGGATGATATTGTGTGGATATAAACTTTGTTCATTTTTTAGGTTGGCTGTGTTACTATTATAACAAGATACTTGAGAGGTATCTAAAATGGTGGTTATTCATAATCCATTGTCTTTTCTTCTTAGGTATTATTTTGACTCTTGAGGATGAGAATAATTTGAGTTACACATGATGTAATGACCCAGATTTCTAAAACCTTTCCCTTATGTTTTCCCAAGGATTGAAGGTGTCAAGAGGTAGTTCGATATTTTTTACCAATGAAATTTCTATTTCCCCCCCCATGGTAACTCGTTTGACCATGAAACTTGATTTTTCAATTGAACCATTTTGTCTTACGGTCAATAAGTTCCTTTTTAGTTAGTTTCTTCTCATGGTAGCTTAGCTTGATCATGTGGTTGGTTGATTTCCTCTTAAGGTCACTTGGTTTGGTCATATAGATGATTGTTTTCTTCTTCTGGTCAAACCTTCAGGTCATGTGTTTAATCATTTCCTTCATGAATTTGGTTTGTGTAGTCACTTGACTTCGTACAATCGATCAATTTATACAGTCACTTCAATAGTTTGTAAAAATTCTAAAATTTTCACCATATAATGTTTTTACCAAAATAATGTAAAATGGATTTCTAACATAAAAATAATGAATTTAAAGATTAAATAAATGTTTTATAATTTTTTAAGAATTGATATAATTATACCTTTGAGTTCCACGACATATAGAATTTTAATTGGGAATTAAATCGGTAGTTTTATACGATTCTAATGGAATAAAAGTTATCTATGCGGATCCTTATCTGCCATTATAAAATATGAAATTTCCTTGATTTATGTTTTTTCTTTTTTCTATTGTGTCTCAAAAATACAAAAATCTATTATTGATTCTTAAGAGTCATTATATTTTACTTGGAACCTCCATACTTGAGATTCTAGGAATGTTTCCCATATATTACTTCCCCTTTTTTCTACACCACCATGTGGTGTTTGAGGTATGAGTTTGTCCCTATATATTATTCCTTTATTATCCATAAGTTTATTATGACTGATCAGGCCCATACCTTTATGATATTTAGTTTTTGACATCCCTTTATCTTCGATTTGTATTTGGTATAGTGAAACATACAGTCCTTCTAGGTAGGTAATCCTTATTCAATATTCATTTTTTATGAAACTATGCAACTAGCACAATTCTTCTTTCCAGTGGGCGTGTAGTACAAATTAACTAATAAATATAATGAATTATATAAAATTAAATTTAAGGGGATGAGGTGTATTTATAAATGATTTACCATTTTTGGTTTCATCCTCATTTTGATTAGGGTCTACTATTGATCATCTTCACCTTCCAAAAAATAAATAGCTAAAATAACCTTTTCATGATCATAAATCAGGTGAAAATAAAATATATTTTTTACTATGTTGATCCATTACTCGAAATCAATGGTTTTTATAGTGTACTAATATTTAATGGTTGTTGACACATGAAAGGCTCAATATTGTGTTTCTTATTATTTGGTGTATTCAGGAGTTCAAAATGATTTAGGTTATGGTTAAAAACAATAGATAATGCTTCCATTAAGGTTTTCACTCCATCTCCAATTCCAATTGATTTCTCATTGGGAAAATAATCACATTTACCATTGAACCCATTGTTAACTCATTTCCTCCTAGATCTAGCCATTACTTAAATGAATAAATATTTAGGTATGAGAATACTTAAATTAATATATATATATATATATATATATATAAGGTAAACTATAATTTTAGAATAATAAAATCATAAATTACATGTATATATACCTTATAAATCTCAGAGGTTCAATCTAGGTTATCCGTGGTATATTCCTCATTAGTATCTCTAACATAAATATATTTGAATCCCTCATAATGTTTTGTAAAGAGTATGTGAATTATGAAATTATATCATCTAGGAGTTTCAAACCAAGTGTATGGTTAGGTAGATGTTTTGTGCATCGAGTAAAGTCTAAGTTAATACTCAACCATCCTTTTTTAGGGTTATTACCCCTAGGAAAATCTGTGCTAGAGTCTACATCCACTTTTTTTATCTAGATAGAGATTTAATTTCTAAGAACCACACACTCTTTAATTTACCAAAATTTTTGGATGTTCTACTATTGTTAATCACATCCCAATGGTTTCCACTAATTTTCTAAAGTTATAATCAACCAAAATAACTAAACTAATCCCAAAAGAATAAATGAAACCTACTCTGATACCAACTGAGTTCCCCTAGACCTGAAATCATGGGTTTGGTGCTAAAAATAAATACTTTATAAACTAGAATTGATATCAAGTGAGATAACCAATATATTTTATATAATTTTAACACATCTCAAAAAAATCTCGTAATCCCAAAATCCAAAGGTTTAATGTATTTTTAAATTAGCTATATCAAAAAATTATTTTACAATACCGATGAACATTTCTCTATAATTAGATTATAGTAAACCCCATTATAGCCATCCCATATGTTATACTAATCTTCTAAACATGGGGAAGGGTAAACAGAAGAAGGGATGAGCTTAAGTTCTTAGTAAGGAAAAAACTTATCAACATTCCATCAAGGGTTAGGATATAATCATGTGAGAAAAAACAATAATGGGACAAATTTCCAATTAAAATAACATAGAGTAATAATTGTTTTCCAAAAGGTTTAATAGAGTGGAATATAATGTAAAATGATCAAACCATGGATTAAGAGTGAAAAATCCTAAGAAAATATTCATGATTAATGGATCATAAAATAAATATGTATCAAATAAATGTGTAATAATCATAAGCATAAGAAATCATAACCTAGTGGAGTAGACATTGTTATATGTCTCCTATAACATAGTGGTCTTGGGATAACAACCTGTGTTCCCTTTTGGGCTTGGGATAACAAATTGTGTACCCAATTGGGCTTGGGGAACTCTCAATATACCTTCTTGAGCTTGGGATAACAACCTATATACCCTATTATGCTTGTGATATAAAACTGTATACGCAATTAATCTTGGGATGAAAACTTATATACCCTCTTCTGCTTGGGGAAACAACATGTGTTCCCATTTAGGACTTGGCTAATAACTAGTGTAGTCTCTTGGGATTAGGAAACTATATATGTGACCTTTTTAATATACAAAGATATAAAAATTTAACCGATGCATTATAGGGTGATATAGGACCCCACCCATAACATAACTATAATATATACACACATGTTCCATATGAAATCAATAATTCATCATATCATAATGAAATTATGGAATAAAAATGATCTTTGTATCATTTCTAATTGGTATCACATAAAATGACTTTAAGAATTAGATTGGTTGATACAGAAAATTCAATCACCTAAAATGAGTATTATATAAGGGAATTTAAATGGTAAATCATGAAACACAACTCCATATAATATAAATATTTTATTTATAGAGTAAAATGGATGCAAAATTATAAAACGAGTTTTTATAAAACATTTTATAAATTATCAAAATAAGTTATAGATAAATTTCAAAAGTTGTCTTTGAGAAAAAGACATATTTTTTTTTTCAAAAACTAATTAGAAATAAATCTCAATAATTAGTCCTTGATAAATACATTTAGGGTTTTTTAAGGATATTTCTAGTGGACGATAAATCATAAAACCATATAAGGAAAGAACATTATTGTTTTAAAATACAATTATTGAAACCCACATCTTAAAAAAAATAACGATAATTTTTGAAAATAGGAGAAGAAATATATGAATATACCAAGAGATAATAAATATTTAAATTTCAAAATAATTTGGGAAAATATTTTTGTAAATAAATTATATAGATTTGGAATAAAAATATTCTTTAAAGTGGATGAGAATTATTCTTAACAACATTATAATTTTATGTGAAATAAATTCATTAATGAAGAAGATTTGAACTAAAAATGTTATTTTCACTAAATATAAAAAGAAATTACAATAAAATAAAACTTTATAGTGTAATAAAACAAACATTTAAGAAATAATTTTGAGAATAGAGCTTATAATTCAATGAAAAGGGATTTAATTAACAAAAAACTCACATGGCTCTAGTAACCTTTGAATCAAAATTTATTAAATGAAAAAAACATATATGGATATTCTAATGAATTTAATTTTTCTAGAATTATGATAAAAATATATACATTTTAAGAATATGAAACTCACAAAAAATAGGGTTGAATATGATATATGTATCAAATATAGAAAAATGAGATGGGAAAAAAACCACCACCTTAACTTCTGAGTTCCACAAAAGTGATTTAACATCCTATATAATAAATATAAACAAATTAATAAATTATTTCATATCCTTATTAATATCTATTACCTTTCATATACTTAATTTATAATCATTTCCATCACATATATTATTTTTTATAGTTAATTTTCATCATTGAATGTTAATATTTTTGTTCATTTTGTATGGGTTTTGTAATGGAGAAATAAATCCTGATTATTTGATAAAATTTTTACCATTACCATATTAATCAAGGTAATAAAATAGAAGTTACATAATTATTTTTAAATTTATAATATCATTTCATGAGGGTTTTATTTATGTTTTTCTATGATGAAATTTATGTCGATCATGTTTAAGGTAATTTAATGGTATTTATAGATTAATTTACAATGATAATTGATATTTATTTCATTCTTTAATAACCCTATTATTGAAATATATTAATCCTTAATATTATATATATATATATATTCATCAAAGAAATTTTTATAAGAATCCATATAAATCAGTGATGAAAATGAAGCACATCATCAATGAAGGCTGTAGTCTACACGAATGCATGAAGGACATTTTCATTTTCTAATGAATGATTGTGAACGAAGGTTGATGCCAACTTATTTTTATAGACTCATAATTATTTCATATAAATTTTATATTTATTCATTAAATACATTCTTATAACTTCCCCATTGAGGTGATGATGAAAAATAATTTTTTTTTCATGGAGGTGGTAGTCCACACTTACACATGAGTAATATTTTCATTTTTGAACGATGGATAGGAATTTATAAACATATTATTAAATAAATAAAATATTATTTAATTATAATTAATATAATTATTTAGTAATTTTAGTTGTAGTGGAATGTATTTTGAGAATTTGGAAGAAGAAATAAAGGAAAAGAAACGAAAAAGAGTGATTATGTGTTTTTACCTTAATCCATAGGAAAACTCCCTAATCCTTCTTAGAATGTTAATTTTTTTAAAAAATAATCTCCATAAGTTGAGAGAGATATTTGGGGAGTGGTTTGAGCATATTTTTTTTTGAGATAAAAGTATTTTGGTTTTAGTGGGGTGGTGAAAGTCTCCTTTTACAATTTAGAGGGATGGCATTTTTTTAGACACTCATTACTTTATATTAATGGTTTGCCACATTCAATGGAAAGTGGAACCAATAATATAAAATAATGGATAGGTGATGAGTCTTGTTCAATACATCCCTCATAATCACAAATAAGGGATAAGTATTGATATATTTTAGGCAAGTAACCCTTAAATTAATTTTTTTAAAAATTTACTTTTACCACAGTAAATTATTTTTTATCCATAAATATTAAATTAACATAATTAGATAATGCAGATATTCTAATTCCAAATATTAACTCCTTTTTATAATGTTAATTTTATAAAATTTATAAAAAATAATTCTAAAATAATAATTGTATAACACATAAAAATAATTTAAAAAAAACAACTTCGTTTTTAAAATGTCAGTTATAGGTTTCTAAAATAAAAATATTTAAATATATAATATGACTTATTAAATAAATATTTTCCTGAAAAAAGGATTCATGAATTTTTATTTCATGTTTATATCCCAATTATGTCTAAAAATTCATTGTATTTTTAAAAATGATATTCTGTATTATTCATCAAAAAATCAATATTTTCAGAAAAATACAAAAAATTTAAATATAATATAATATTTCATTCCCAATTCCAAAAATGAATATATATATTTTTAAATTAAAATTCTAAAATTTTGGAATTTAATTTTGAAATAGTTATAAAATATAATGAAAAACTATTTTTATTGGAAAATGATGTCTGAAATACTGACCATTCTTGTTCTTATTTCAAATCAAAAAAAAAATTAAATTAGTGTTAATATTTTATTCATAGTAACAATATAAACTATTATCATTTAAATATTTATTTATTTCATGAAATAAAAATGCATTGCACACAAAATACACATTTTTGTAAAATACATTTTAAGCATAAAAATAATTTATTCTTATAAATTTCTTATTAATAACTATTGAATGGATGTTAATTTATTTTTATTATCTATATTATCAATAAATTTCATAAAAATAATTTTTAGTCAAGGGTAATTAAAAATAAACAATAGTTCTTTCAAAATTATTACTTTTATATTAAAAAATACTTACCAAATATCATCAAAATTAATTATATATATTCTAAATATTTGAAATTAATAATACTTTTATATTAAAATATTTATTTTATTTTTTATAAAAACATCATATAATAACAATAATATGTGATGTATAAAAATAAAACGTTTTTATAATAAAAAATATTAATTAAATATTATCTTTTTGTTTCATTATTGGATTCTCATAATTTATTAATGTTTATTTTGGATTTTAATATTTTATTTCAAAAAAATGTATTGAGGTTTGTTTTAGTTTGGCGTTTCTTGTTAAAAAAGTTATTGACATTGTTTTTTTAGTGAGAAAATATATAGTAAAATATTAAGGTGTTAAACTCCCATTTCTAAAGGTATTCATGTGTTTTATCTAAATGGTCCATCATATGGATGAAACTTCTATTCTTATCATGGTGTTCTAGAAACTCATACCCAAAGAAGGAAGATGAGAGATCTCTGAGTTTTGAAAATGAGATAGCACAAGCATAACAAATTCCATCGCATGTAAGTGGTATTTATAAATCCCCCGAAGATGCTCCTCTGTAGTTCATTCATTGACTCTTGCATTATAACACATAAGAAAATGCATAAATCACTTTATTAATCTCATTATTTACTACTTATAACACTCACACATTACATCTTATACAATAACTTCTTAAATGATATCAATCATGGATGATGTTAGTATCCCAAACCATTGAAGTAAGTGTCATGCATGTGCTATGAAATATAGATTTCTGTAAACTATGATATACATGGAAATGAAATAATATTTCATTCAAATAATATCTTATTATTATATAAGGGTGATGATATAAAATTATATTTCATTCCCTTATGATTATCCCAATTGTATAATACGTTTAATGAGGTAGTGGAATTATATCAAATTCCATGCCCTTATGATATACCTTAATTTTTAATTAAAATTTACCATAAATGCATCACAAGAAAATGGAATATAGGTAAAATATCTTTTTTACCAACCACTTTCACAGTATTAACCACACTATCACTAGGTAGGTCCCATGGAAAATCACACATCTCAATGATTTGAGGTGGGAATTTCAGTAGCTAACCTCTCGTATGAGTCAACCATTCACCCTTAGCATAGTTTCCATGACTAATTACATTACTCAATATGATCGGGGTGATCTGATGAGAGAATAATAGTAGCCTTCCCCTTATATGAGATAAACAACGCCATCATTAGCTGGGTCCATGGTTTATTAAAATTACACTAGGATTATGTTATATCGAATCTTGGGCTCTCAACTGGTCTAACTATAGACACTAAAATTCAACATCTATCTATCCCTAGAGGCTAATATACCCAAGGAAATATCAATCATAGACACAAAACATGATAAATCCTTTGATATTCTTAATTCATCCATAAGGGAATCTTATGGGTTCTCTAAACCCAACCTAGTCTTTGATCATTGATAACAACCCATAATCATCACCTAAAAGTGATATCACAACTTATAGGCTTTACCTGACCCTAGTCTTAAGAGGTTGGTCTCATCCTCTTCTAATTCCCACATCATAACCTGATCCCACTAACCAGGTTTTGTTTCAAGCTAACTTTCACTAATAAACTTGTAAATTAAGTATCAAGTAATCTATAAAATTTCCACAACCCATACTTGGGTACCATCAAATAAACCAACTCAGGAAACTATGACTCGGTATCTAAGACAACTCACCCCTAATAAATAAGTATGTACTCGACCAAAACATGATAAAAACTAGTTGTGGGTTATCAACCATACTTAACATAGGAATGGTTTCACCCATTAAATATAAATTAAAATAAAAGATTCATCTCAAAAGTCAAACATGAACATTCCAGATTATGGAATACCATGATTTATTAATAATAAGTTTAAAATATAAGTAACGAAACATGGTATAACAAAGAGAAATAAATCCCACAATCTATATAAGAAAAAAATAAACTAACATGCCGAATTATATAATAATAAAAAATAAAAAAGTATGACATGAAAGGAAAGAAAGTCAACAAAAAACTATACATGATGATATAAAAAGACTCAATTATAAAATAAACTATAAAAATATCACAAACCCCATCCACCATAAAAAAAATGAACATACTTCGTCTTCAACCATCATCATATCTGAACTTGAAGAATCCATCAGATGATGATGATGGAATATAGTATTTTATTCATAAATACTGAATTCTAAATTAAGTCAATGATTTTTTATCCCCCTTATTAATAATAAATTTAAAGGATGAGAAGGATAAAATGAGTTTTAAGATGTGTTATTCCTTGAATTATTAGTTTCATATTATATTTATAATGAGTTATATTGTATGAACACACTAAAAATTTATACAAATGTAAAAATAATTAGAATAAAATTTGATAGGTTGTTAGAAAATGAATAATGAGAACACCAAAGGATAAAAAATAAAGGATAGCCTCATATAAATTTTTAATGGTATGAAGGGGATAATGTGTTTCATACATGAAGATCCCATGCCTTGTGCAGTGTATACTTTTTGAGGTAAATATCACTAAAAGATGGGAGATTATTTTTAAAAAAACATATACAAACTAGGTTCTATATGATGTTTTCATAAAAATGTTGTGTGTTTTGATTATATGTAATGAAAATAAAAATGGGTAAGATGGACTATTTACATGTAATGAAAGGTGATATAATAATCATAACAATAAGATATGTGTGTTTGAATGATTGAGATTGGGTTTTTCAGTATTTTGGAAGAATAGAGATGACTAAATACACTACCGTAGTTAAATGCCTATTGGAAGGTAACTAATATAAGAGGTTCCAACATAGGCAAGTGTAATGATGAGTACTATTATCTTATAATGGCTGTGATTATTAGAAGTTGTATAAGTATGAATGAAGAGTTTGAATTATGAGATCATGGAGTCCTTATAAAAATTGAGGCCAAAGACTCATTTTATTTGGGGAAAGGGGATACATTAAAAAGAAAATTAGACATCATACAATATAATAATGTACTCGATGAGACTCAAACTCAAGACCTTTCGATGATCTAGAAGGGTAGTTACCACATATCTAAACCATAGGGGATCATATAGTCCTTATTGATCATGAAAAACAATGTACTTATAGTACTATATACTATGGATAATGTGAAGAGCATGAAAATAATAATATCATGATACCTCAGTAGTGGTGTGTATAATGTAATGCAAGGATCTGTGAACTATTACATGAATACCATAAAATTTGAATAGATATTTTTTAGTTTAGATTTGTTCTATTACATTAAAGACATTAATATACCAAAAATATTAGTGTGAGATAATAAAGAAAATATTTTTTGATAAAAGTTATAGAAGTATAATGGTTGAATTACCTAAAAAAGCAGTGAATCTATCAAAATATTAAATAAGGATGTAATGGGAATTTGAGTAGCATAAAAATAGGAAACCAATGGATATTAGGAGTATTGTTATCAAAAGAGTCAGTTTTAGTTGGGGTTAAATCAATATATTAGAGTAATGGATGATGGTCATCGAAAGATAGGGTGATTGAAGATCATATGATGAATCCTATGTCAAAATTACCGAAGTCTATATATTGGATAGTGAAAATTAGAACTCATTCAGGTAGATGTTTTAGTGTTCAATAGATCAAAAATAATCAAAGAATGTAAAGAGGAGTTTAGAGAATTTCAGAACATATGTGTACATGTATGCAGGTATCTATGTCATATACAACATGAAAAATTAAATTTGTGTAAGAAATTATTGAAGTCTATAGAAGTTTGTTCCCCGATAAATAATGAGAGGCCTTACATTCATGAAAGGTAAAAAATATCATGACAATGCTAATATGTACATTCAAATTTCGATATTAATGAAAGGAATTTCATGATTTTAATCACAATTTATAGAAAAAATGAAAGAAGTTTTGATGGTGGATCTTATAAATATTTGAATTGTCTCCAAGATTTTAAAATATTTATCGATGCAATAAAAAATAGAAATGTATAGAGTCATGTAGGTTAGAAATTTTAAATAACTGAAATTATCCTGAAAATATGAGTATATAAAAGGATTCAATATCATTTAGATAAATTCATTGATTAATTGAATGAAAAAGTGAGAAAAAATAATTTCTAAGAAGAGAATAATCATAGAGGGTGCTGTTTCATGAAGTTATCAAAATTTAAGTTGTGCTGATGATATGAGTATACTGGAACATGGAGTTCTGAAGAAGTTGAGTAAGGTCACTTGATTAATTCGATCAGAAGTTGAGAGGTAGAATAACATAAATTATAACCATTATATTTTTTTGGACATTGAAGTTCAATGAATTATAAGATATCCATAAAGTTAGTTTACCAAAAGTATACGATAGGAATGCGAGTTTAGTGAAAGTTTAGAAGTCATCAAAGTTCTATCCATGAGGAATTTCATGAAGAACACTGAAGACTAGTGGTTCCAATATAAACCAATCCATCATTCCAATAAGAAGGCTGAATGATAATTTTGGGAGACAAATCAATTGCATGTGTAATATTATGGTATTGAGGTCTACGATAATATCTATACTCTTGGGTTAAGGATAATATTGTTCCCCATTATAAAACCCATGTGAATAGTGAAAATCTACAGATCATGATAATAACTATACATAGAAAAGAGTAAGTTACTAACACTAGGGCCAAACCATTTAAAAATACTCATGTCATGTTTTTCACTTTATCTACATTTATTGGGGGAGTAATTTTTAGGGGAATATATCAAAGATCCATACATTCTAACTAATGAAAAAGGATCAATCGATTTGAAGTAAGAAAATAATTATGTTGAACATAATTAGTAAAAAGTGGGTTACCCTTGATTCACTCCCTCTTGAGTTGACTACAGGATCCCTTGGGACTAACAAGTGGTACTAAATTCTAGGTTCCCCCTAATTATATATCAAAGTTTATTCCTAATTAGGTTCAACTAATTTACATAAAGTGTATATTTCCATAAGTAAAAGAAATAATTTCTCTAGATGTTGGGAAAGTTATGCTTGATCTGAATACAATAGAATTTATTATTGGTAGTGTAAATATGGTGGTTTTTTCAAGTCTTTTAAAAACTAGATGAATAAATAATCTCATTAGTGGTGATATTTAGCCTCTTAGAATTAGTGGAAGGAGGAACCACCACCACTTGATGTTAAAGTAAGTGGAAATATTACTAAAAAATTAGTTTGAATTTATTCTCCCTAATAATAATGGTCATGATATGATGAGTATGAATATGTTGAAATTATTTATAATTTTTACTAAAAAAATCATGGATTACATGAAAAGTGTCCATATTATTGTATTGAAATATATTCATGTATTTATCAAGGGATTATAGGAAGAAAATGTTTAACAATAATATGATATTTTTGAGTTAAAGAATGTATTTTCCAATAATTTTTAAAGATATAAAAATATCATGCAGTTTATAGAATCAAATGAATAATCTAACCAAAATTTAAAAGAATGATTATCGATAGTCAAATAGGATTTTTGAGGTATAGTATATGAATATGATATAACATTGAATGTTTTTTAGAAGTATTCAATGTATTGAAAGCAATTGTAGAAGTCCTGAACAATGAATTGTAAGTAAAGGCTAAAAGAGTTAAAGCGGTTGAAAAATTTATTCTAGAATTAAGGAAGATGCATGAAGAAAAGATTATAAAGTTAAAAGTTTAATGTGAAAATAAATTAATATTTCTTAAAAATCCTAAAATAAATTTCATAATATTGTTTATTGAGTCAGATATAAAATTTAAAATCTTTGATGCTACAAAATTTGAACTATCACATAAATATGAAAGAATATTCACTACCAAAATTTATAAATAAAGACTTAATTTACCTGAAAATTATAAATTTAATAGTAGGAATAATATGATATCATCAGAAGTTCAATATTCTAATAACCCTAATAAAAAGGAAACCCCATGATCCAATGTATTTGAATACACTAATTCTAATACTTTTTATAGTGCAAGTTTTAGTTATTGATGAAGATTGGTGAAGAGAGGTTCGGAGAAACCCACCCATTTTATGAAGGTGGAAGTAAGGAAAGAAAAATAAATGACTTATCCTAAAGGTGTTTGGAAGGAAGAAGTCATGGAAGAACCCTCCACCATTTAAAATTACACTCAATTGAAGAGGAAAAATTAATTTTCTAGTACTGGTGTTGTAAAGGTTTTGGACATTTATTAATTTATTATTGGAAAAACATTTTAGCTAATGGTAAATAGATAAGGATGGTATTTAAGGGGAATTAAATAGAATTTGAAATAAATATTCTTATGTTTATCCATGGTTCAATGAATAAGGTGAAAAAGAAAAATGTAAAGAAGATAGATAGTATATCTTCATTTTGGAGGAGTAAAGGAATTAAAGTTAAAATGAGTGTTGTTCCCAAGAATAAATTAAAGGAAGATATCGTTCCTAAGTGTAAATTCTTCTATTTGGGAAGAAATGACTACACTATAAACCAACATATACAGTCCATTAAGCTAAATGTTAAAGGAATAAAGTTGAAAAAAAGTGTATAATTAACCTATATAAGAATACAAGGATTGGTTTTGTGTGAAATATGTAAAAATACTATACATACATCTGAATGTTTCATGAAATTAATAACAGGACTGGAGAATTTGGAAAAAAAGAAGAAACCTTAAAAAAATACATCTAATAGAAAAGTTTCTATAAAAAAGAAATATAATCACAATAGGAATGTAAAACATGTACTGAAGGTTTTATGGAATATATGGCATGATTAGTTGGAAGAAGTAAAGAAATTGGAAGGAAAAGAAATTCAAAATAATGCATATTCATTTTTAGCAGAAGTGAAAAAGTAATCACCACACAAATTAATGAATAAAAGTGATTGAAATAACTTTATACTATCCAATAAAATAGGTTCTTATAAAATATAGGGTTATTGAATGAATAAAAATCGATCTGACATGAATTGATTTTCCAGTTTACGAACTTTCTCTCAACCCTATCACTTTAAATAATAAAAATAAAATACCCACCATATTCCCTAAAATTTATTATGAGTTTTTATGAAAAAGGTGAATTTAAGGTGATGAAACTTTGTGGGAGCCTTAAAATGAAGATGAAATAGGTAGTTCTGTAGAATTCATTAGTTCTAGTAAAAAATAAAAATTTCAGAAAATCAAAGAACTAAGTCACTAAATTTAAAAAATCTAGAGGATTGATGATTTAAGTTTTTGGAGGCTTTAGATCTGTATAATGATGAAGATGATGAATTTTTGGATACTAAAATTTCATAGAAATAAATTTTCTATCATCTTGAGGAAATTTGAAGTTTTAATATCTCCACATATAGAAAAATCAACTTATATTTCAAAGAGAGAGATCATTTTATCATCTAATAACAAAGTGAAGAAATATTTTTTAGGGGGGGGGGAGAAACCGGATTTTAGGTAGGAAATTTTTAATCATTTTATTGAGATGGTTATAGGAAATAATTTATATGAAAATCCACTATGGTTACCCATAGAAGAAGTCTTGTTAAGTGGCATCACATGGTGAAAATTTTATGGACATCTCTGATATCCAAGTTAATCACTCTTGTTTTCTATATCGGACATTACTCACCTAGACTTAGAGTTGGTTAATTTGTTTCTCATTTATGTAAAGAAAGTGATAATAACCTTATGTCATGAAATTAAATGTTAAAATTCAGTTAAATGAAAGATATACGAAGAATAAAAAATGAGAGTTCAATCACAAAATAAAACTTTGAATTTTTGATAAATAAGTGGGAGCAGAAATATTTGACATAAATAATAAAATGGTATTGAAAAAAAATCCCAAAGAGTAAATTGAAGAACCCATCTAATGGTGATGATAAAGAATTGTATTTTTTTTTTCAATTATTACTTCCAGTTGAAGTTAATGATATTCATATAAGTATAAGTTGAAGATACATATTGTTTATTTAGATGTAAGTTCACAAAAATTTTAAATTAAATCCCTTAGATGTTTATACTCATGGTCAGTGAATCCGTCAGAATTCGGAGGACCATAGATGCCTAATATACAACCATAATCTAAACCTAAAGGGAGGATAATTAAATTCATTGGAAGATAGAAGGATCCTATCACCGGTATTAAGAAAGTAAAGTAGATTAAATTCTATTTATGGTTAGAGAGAAATTCACTAAGATTATGAGAAGTAATATATAAAAATAAAATAAAATATTGAATTAATATTCAATGGAAACATGTCTAGTGGTGATAGATTGAATTTACTGACTATTGCACCTAAGGAATTTTGTTAATAATGTATTGGGATGAGATTGAGTATTATTCGAAAGATAATCTAGCCAGAATATGATGATGTCATGCTACCCATTTAACACAATAAATATTATAGTATCATTATTTTAAAAGTGGAGTAACAATGATAAAATAATAGTGGTGTAATATATTATCATTAGAGTATATGTAATGAAAAGATGAGTTTTTTAGATGACGATCACATTGATGATGAGAATCTATAAGAAGAATCACCAGCATATGAATCATCAATACCAAAAATATATAGTAATACCTATAGTGTATTTTTATTGAAAATAATATCATAATAATCAGTATGATTCAAACATTAATATTACTAGAAGTTAAGAGATTGGATACAAACAAGATGTTTTATAATATTTTCATGGGAAATGGAAGCTCATGAAAGGTGAGAAAAAGGTGACACTATAGTTATTTTTCAAAAATATGTCAACTTGTTTTTAAATAAGATAATATTTTTTTAGATTCAGGCCCAGACCGAGTGAAATACCAAAGAGCCCCTAGGATATGGAAATAAATTAAAATAGGGAAACACCCACCCCTCCACCTCACCATATGACCTTTCACATTCCACATATGTGATGGAGGGGGACACAATTGAGTAGGTGGTGATAATGATGTAGTGCCCAAGTAGGTGTCAATAATGGGGAAATATTTTTATGTGAATGGGGGTATAGAATGATTCAGTGTGGTGATGGAGTAAAAAATATAGGTGAGTGATGAAAAATAGTGAGTGGGTGATATGTAATAGATGGTGTGAGCGGTGGTGATAAGTAAGTGGGGGCGATGAAGAGTAGATGATGTGCGACAATGAGCACATACAATATTGATCGGGGGGATGATGATAGGGGATGTGATTAGGGGAGTGATGATGAGGGTGTGGATAATGAGGTGGGTGAAGATGATTAGTTAGAGGGAGTAAAATTTTAGTGCAAGGGAATAGAAATAACAAGAATGCTGCATAAAACTGGGTGGACGAGATTTCAGGGAAAACTTTTGTTTTGGTTTAATGATCAACAATTATTTTTGGGAACTAAAAAAATTAGTTTTCTTATCAGTTCTTGAATTTATTATTCTATATCACTAAACCTTTTCTTTATTCACCACTAATATTAAATCATAGTTTTGATAATTTCACTCTAGAATCCAATGGACTGCTTGAGGTCTACCACCAATAAGGTCGGGCCTGCTCTGTTTATCTCTCATGGAACGTGTCATACCTAGTAAAATAAACTCAATCCAAACTTCATCCTAGTACAAATATTTTCATCAAATTTATAATCATTATAATTATTATTTTTTCAATCATATTTCTTATGATCATTTTAAATGTTTGGTGTCCTTACTTGTTGAAGATCTAGATTTTGATGTGATAAATTTATGATTTTTATTTATTGTTTTGGTTTCAATGAATTTATGATTTTCGATGTTTGTTTTTTTACTAAAGGAATGTGAAGAATTTTAAAAACTAGTCTTGGGAAATTAGTTTTCTTGGGATAGCCCTATTTAGAGTAATCTATGTAATCATTTATCTCTATCCTCCACATGGATCAATGTACCATGTCAAGGCTCCTCTGATAGAACCAATCTTATAAAGGAATCAAGATCCATTCTATGAAATAGTGTGAAGTAAGAGAAGGATAATCTATGGTTGAATATATATTCTACCATGAAATATATGTTTCACATTAGAGTTAAAATGAGATATAATTTATAAAGACTCTATAATTTCATGAAATGAGAAAAGCATCAGAAGAAGAGTTGATAGGTAGTTAAAAGATTAATATTTACAACATCATAAAATAAGAAAAAGATGACAAGATCACCAAAATTTTCAAAGTTATGATGGAGAGAATGTGTTACATTCATAAAGCTCCCATGTCTTCTAGGATGGATAATATCTAATGTGAGGATCACCAAAGTATTAGAGAATGTTTTTATATAGAAACATATGTAGACATGGTTATATGTAATTTTTTCTTGAAAAAAGGATACGTGTTTTAATTAAATGAAAGAAGACTAAAAATCAGTAAGGTATATTATTTTTAAGAAATATATGTTGGTATAATTATCATAAAAGGAAGATACTAGTTTCAAAAAGTTTGAGACAGGTGTATTCAATGTGTGAGAAAGACCATATTGAATAAAGATGTTTCCTTTAGTTGAAGCCATGTTGGAATGTAATAGGAAGAAGAAGTTTCATCATAGGTAGGTACAAGGATGAGTGTTACTATCATATGATAGTTATGATTATCATAATTTATAGAAGAATGAATAAAGAATTAGTGTTCCATGAGAATGGAGTCCTTGATTATCACACCATATGCTATGTTTGTAGCACAACCTAGTATGGATAACACAAAGAGAATGAAAAAAATATCATTTATCTTTTGGAGTTGAGTTTATATTATTAAGAAAGGAGCTACGAGATATTGCATGAAAATAGTGAAATGTGAATGAAGCTATTCAGTTAAGGTTTGTACTATTTCATTAAAGAACTTTTACATATTGGAACTAGTAGTATGATATAATCATATGAAGCTTTGTTGATAAATTTTATTGAAGATGAATTATTGAAGTATCTAAAACATTAGTAGTGAATCTATTATAAGAATGAGTAAGGATGTAATGGGTATTGGTGTAGCATAGAAATTGGAATCTAAAAAAGATAATGAGTAAGGTGATAAGAAGAGGTAGTTTCAACAGAGGTTAAACCTATATATTAGATAAATGGCCTTCAAATCATTTTTTGATTTTTTAATGGCTGGTTTGAGGGTAGCCGGTTCCCCAGAAACCGGTTAAGGGGTTACCGGTACCCGAAACACTAAAAATCCACATCACCACATCAGGAAATTCAAAATTCAAATGAAATGCTTCAAAAATTTAAAAAACACTGCCTTCAATGCCTTGAGGCACGCACCGCCTCAGGCTTGGTCAAATTACAGGATCACCTCGGTGCGTACACCTCCTCGAGCCGCGAGACTGAACCGCCTCGCTGGAGAGCTTCTCCGGCCTTCTTCGACACCGCAATTCCATCGTCCCTTCGGCATCTCCACATAATCACCACTGGAGGAATCACAGTGGGAACATACACTCACAAACCTTCAACAACATCACCGGCGAGAACCAACCGCGTCGTCACCATCGCCATCTCCAAATTCATCGCCTCACAGGAGGCACCAAAAGACACATAAACGATTGAAAAAAATCCAAAACACCAATACATCCATACTTCACCTCACCAAGAAATAAGATGAAAGGGATAATCAAAAACCATTTCCAAAGGGTCAGAAATCACAGAAACACCACCCAACCGCACAAGCAACGCCCTAAAACTGAAGATCCCACCGCCGCCAACAAAAACGACCACTTCAGACACGAAGAAACCCCAACGCACTCACCTAAGAAAGGACAGGACCCCAAGCACCACCGATGCAAGGGTGCGACCATCAGATGTTGAGAAGAACACCGCAGGACACCAGCTTATTGCCGAGAACGAACCCAGGAGTGCTCCGAAGAGTATCCCATCAACGGAAACCGGTCTTACACCCACAGGTCTGAACCCGCAACTACCGAAGCCCAAAGAAAAACACCACAGCAAGGGAAGACCACAAAACCGTGCAACGCCGTAGAGATCCTGGCCGACTCCCCGAGCTCGTGAGGGAACGTCGCGCCGTCCACAATGAAGGGGCGGCGGCGGCGAGAGGAAAACCCTAGCTCAGGATCCCTTTACGGGCGCATCCATATTATTAGAGAAATTAATGTTGGTCATTGGATGGTCATGTGTCTGGAGAATTAAAATAGTGAATTCAATGTCAAAATTATTGAATTCTGCATACTATACAATCAAAATGAGAATCCCATTAATACATGAGTTTTGGTTTTTTTTAAAAATAACTAGGGAATATATGGAAGAGTTTAAAGTATTTACGAACACAAGATAAGATTCACATAAGTATCCATGTCTAATAAAACATGTTGAATAAAATTCATGTACTAAATTGTTGATGTTTTTGAAAGCTAGTACACTAGAAAATAATGAGATATTTTTCAATAATGTAAAGTCAAAATTATTATGATAATCTTGAGTTAGAAATTAAAAGTTCAATATTCACAAAAATAAGTTCAATATTTTACTCATAATTTGTAGAAAATTTGAAAGATGTGTTGTTGCTAGATTTTATAGAGAATTGAATTGAATCATAAATTTTAGAATATTTATGATGGAATTCATAAATGTGAATTTATAGAGACATAATGTTCAGAGATTTCAATTCACCAAACTTATTGGTGAAAGTTGATCCTATTAAAGGAGTTGATCTCATTCATATCAAGGTATTGGTTAATTGAAGGAAAAATTAAGAAAAAAAAATAACTATTTAGAATAGAAGAAGTAAATATGATGTTCCGAAATAAAATTTTCAAATTTTTAATTGGGTCTATGATTTTAGAAGTACAAAACATGAAGTTATAAAGAATTTGAGTAAGGTCACTAGATTCGGTTGACTAAAAGTTGATATCGAGACCAACACCAAGTACAACCATTAAATATTTTGGATGTTGATGTTTGAGGTAGTGTGAGATATCTAAAAATTTATTTTATCAGAAGTAAATGACATGACAACATGGAATTAATATTATAAAAATTTAATTGGTAGTTTAAATTCATTCCATGAGGAAGTTTTTAAAGAACAATTGAAGACTGATGGTTCCAATATAAACATGTCCATTAATCCTACTAGGAGGTAGCAGGATATTTTCAGGAGATAGATCAAGAACATGTATAATATTTTGGTTTTGGGGTTTTGGATATTAAATTTTCTCTTGTTTTTATGTATAATAACTTGCTTAGTTGTAACAATTATTAGAATAAATAAAATCAATGAATCTGGTTATTAAATATTATCAAGGAGCTGGTTTCCCACATTGGGGTAAAACCATGTGAAAATATACTTTATTTAAAATTCACGAGAGAGTAAGTGTTGAGGGTATATACCAAATATAGATACATAATAACCAATTATATATGTTTTATCAACTTAAAGGAAAAAAAATTAAGGTGAACTTAATCACTAGTCACCCCTATTACACTCCCCCTCAAAGGGCGACTACGTGATCATCTATGACTAATAGAACTAACATCCTAGTCACTCCAAAGTTCCAATGAACTTTTAAATCCTACATAAAATCAATAAAATACTACCAATACATAAATAATGTGTATATAAGGTGTGAGATAAACATAGACAGTTTGATTCCACCAACTACACTTTCAGATTTACTTTTGAAAATAAATTCATGTAAATAGATTTTGAAATATAGTATACACCAAAGTATCCATTTTAATTCCTATAAGATCATAGAAAATATGTTTCTCACTTTACAAAAGAACCATGTTTCCTTAAATCATAAAAAAGAGCCTAAATTTAATGATATAAAAACCTAAACATAAAATGCTAAACCAATTTGAAAGAAAGGTTCCATGGATACTTTTAAACAAAACCTCAAATTTTACAAGGGTAATAATTTGAGGGTTTGAAACCAATTTTCTTTAGATTTATTAAAAAACCAATGTTGATATATAATCAATAACATGGAAAATAATAAGAACAAATAAAGGAAATATAAACCATAAACCATAATAATATTAAATACAATAATAACATAAAAATAGTTTACAAAAATCATCATGGGAAACAATTAAGGTGATAAGGAGGAGTTCTTGTACCAATATAAATGGTGAACAATTATATGGATAGACAATGATTATAAACTAAGATTACAATAATTATCTATTTCCTAAACTCCTTGAGCAACATAAAATCCCTTGGTGGAGAACAATCCTACACTGGGGAAACTATTTGATGTGTAATATCAACTAGTGTAGTAAAATCCCTCGAAATTACACATAACTACCCAAGGTTTCCCATGATATAAATATAGGTGAGAAATCAAGGAAATATTATTATAAAAATATATCTAAATATAAATCCATAATAATCAAGGAAGAAAACTCATGCCATATATAGTAAGAAAAACCCTATTGACATTTTATTTCATGATTTTCCACATATAATTTAATAAAATACAAACCAAGTATCTATAGTTTCAATTTATGTGGATGATTAGGAACATAAATAATATATATATATATATATAACTACATATTAATAATTTAAATCTCCAAAATGTGCACCTAAATCCCAATTAACTTCTAATACTACACATAATATCTTAGGATATACATAACGAAAGGGGTAACCTATAAATCTGGACAAGGGAAAAATAAATTCAGTAAACAATAACTGTTGAGATAAGAGGCATAAAATTATATCATATAGTAGAAGATCATATAACATAAAAATAATTAATAATATAAAAATGTTGTCTCCATTATTGATAATTGGTAACAACATAATACATGTTATCATAAGCATAATTCAAGGATCTCTACCAAGAAAACATAATATAGTGTGTTAGACTAACCACCTAGGCACCATACTTAGTATCTCATGTGATGAAAACATTATACAATACATTATAATGATATCATGGTGTACCCTTTATATAAATAACATGTACATTCATATGTGTTATACATAATGAAATAAAACGTAGTTAACATGCATAATAAAAAACCAATAAAATGGAATGAGTTACATAATATTATCTTAGTGAATAATCTAATGGAATGTCATAAATTTTCCCATGGAACAAGGAATTAATGCATTCTTGTACATTCATAAATGAACCTCTTAAGAGGGGTTTTAATAAAAATGGAAATGAGTGTTTAAAGAGTGTAAGAGTATAATATTTTCTAAAAAAATAGAAATATATCCAAATGTTATTCAATGGAATAATGAGAATTTTTGTGAATCAATATAATGCTAAAATAATTATATTTAATGGTACATGAAAAAATATAAGAAACAAATAAGTTCCCTTTAAATGGGTTTTCTTAAAATAATTAATTGAGAAGGGATATTGAAGAAAATGTATTATAAAAAAAGGTAAATCCCACTAGGTATTTATGTATGGAACATATATATATAGAAAAAGGGATGAGAAAATAATAATAAGACATATAGAAAGTGATAAAATAAAAAAAAATATAATCCCATCCCTTTTATATTATCCATGGAGTTTGTTTTCATTAGTTATCTTGGATACCACTTTGATTTGGGAAATTATTTTCTTAGTGTCCATTTTTATTATTATTGAAACATTTGAACATAGGATGAGGAATATTTTGACATTATCTTCTTTTAACACATTAGGGGGATTCTATATATCCATTTGAAATTAATTATCTTTATTCCCATTCATTCTACATTTGAATAACTTCCTTATTCCCTTAAGGAAGAATCTAGGATGATTCTTCCTACCCTTATAACACATGATAAGTTATATTTTCTTTCAACCATGAGGATTATAAAATTATACTATAGAGTTAAATTAAGTTCTCTTATTCTTATCATCAATGAATCAAGTCCACTAAGAATCACTAACCTAAATCTCTAATTTAAGGACACAATAAAAAATTTCCTTATAGCTATCAATGTTTTTAATTTAAAAGGATTTTCAAAAACCCATTTTAGACCAATGGAGAAATAGTTAACCTTAGTTTTGGGGTCAATGAAAAATATAAAGTCATAATGTGCAATACTTATGTAGTTTTCCTCATAATATCTGATAGATTCATCCTTTTTTCTTGAGTACAAGGATATCCCTATACATTTTAAGAAAGATCGTGAAATTAATATATTTAGTAAAAATATCATCTTTAATACTCCGCATTCCATGGATTTGATGTCTTCCATAGGCCATGTATTCTTGATCAATGTCCATCATTTATCATCTTATCCCTCTAGATAATAAAATACTAATATGAATTTATCTTATTCAAATCACTGATGAGAGAGAATATATTCTAAGTTGAATTTATCCCTTGTTCTAGAATTGGGTGATTAATATACCCAATAAAATTTGATGACCTTTTATATATATAGGAGTCAATAATTAATTGTTTTTTATTAATAGAAGGAGGATGTTTGATGTGATTCATGTTATTACTCATAACTTGAGTCATTTGTGAAAGTACTTCTATGAAGTTCTTAACTCTTTCTTCTATCATATCAGTTATTTTTTAGGGATATCATAACACTTCCCATAAAATATATTTCTTCCATGATTCCTTCTATTTCCATTCATTTTCTAAAATAAAGGAATGTTTTAGATGAGTAAACATTATACCAAAATCATATGAAAAGAAAAACTACTTATCATAGAAGGAATAACATATATAACCAATATTATCAATCTATATGTCTATGTCTAGGTTATTCGTGGTCATTTTCTTATTTGGTTTCCATAAAAATAAATTTAAATACTTCATAATGTGTTGAAAGTATAATTTTAATTATCCAAAGCATATCTTTTGGGAGTGTCAAACCAGATATGTAGTAATACCCTTACTCATTCCCAAGGTGAAGATCGAGTTAATACCCATCATCACTTTTATGGGTTATTACCCTCAGGTGCATTTATGCCAGATCACATATAATTTTTTGTACATAGATAGGGATGTTATTTTGAAGAAACTGAAAAATCTATAATTTACCAAAATCTAATATGTTTTCCTATATTTAGATTTATCCTTAGGATTTCCTCTAATATTTCTTATGATAACTCCCAAAAATAAATTTTATTTTCTCAAATACTAACTATAACAGCCATAACCCTATACACATTTTATTTCATGATTTTCAATATAAAATTATATAAAATAAAAATGAAGGATATAGAGGTCTAGTGTATTTTTAATATTATAAACATAAATAAAAATAATTAAACATAAATAAAAATTCATTATTTCTATCTCCAAAAGGGAATCCTAAATCCCAATTATCTTATAATATTTCAGAAGATAACTTTAGGATATCAATAATGAAAGGCATAAGCTACAAATTCCAGTAATCAAACAATAACATAAGTTAAATATAATAATATAGGTAAGAGACATAATGTGATATCATAAAGTGTAAGATTATATAACAATTAATAGAATCATAACATAAAAAGTATGATGGAATTATGGAAATGTGTTCCTAAAATAAGACATGAAATCATAAACTTACTTAAAGGATCACCACTATGACAAAAAAATATAGTGTTCTAGGATTAGAGCCCATGCACCGTAGTTGGTATCTCATGAGATAAAACTTTATCCAATGAATTGGAGCACTATCAGGGTGAACCCTTTATATTATAAACATGTATATGGATATGTGTTCCATATAAGGAAACCAAAAACAAGGAATAAGAACAAGAAAAACAAAACAAAAGATAATGAGTTATATAATACCGTGTTAGAGAATAACCAAATAAAATATCATAAATTTTCAATGAATGAAGGAATTAAGGAATTCTTGGATGTTCATAAATGAGCCTCTTAAGAAGAGTTTTAAGAATAAGGGTATACAGTATTTAAAGAGGGTAAAATCATAATATTTAATTAAAAACAAGAAATGAACCCAAATTCATTTCCATGAAATAATAAATATTTTTAAAAACCATATATGGTTAAAATAATTAGACAGATTTGTACATGTAAAGTGGTAAGAGATAAATATTTCTCCTTAAAATGGGTTTTCTTACAAGAAGGAATTTAGAAGGGAACATGAAGAACATGTATCACCCCAAACAAAGGAAGGAAAATTACACTAGGTGTGTATGTAAAGAACATATATACAAAATATGGTATAATAAAATGAGAACAAGTAATTGGTAAATGAACAATATGAAAAATAATGCACAACCCAAAAGTAATGAAGGTGGTTTAGAAGATCCCTTACCTTGGGTCATTAACTCATTCTGTTTGATAGACTTAATTAATGAATAATCAAATTAAATGTATTAAATACTTGATTAATTTTTTTTAATATATTTTATTTATCACTATTTTTTTATATTCATTTAAAATCATTATATTAGGACATCAGGTATATTCCTACTCACGAGGGTGTTCGTTTCATGGATCCAACGCCACATCAGTTTGTGGATAATTATGGAAGTTATTATAAAATGGGAATACAAGTCCAAAATTGAAATGAAATTATATTCATGTAATTATAAAAGTTTAAATTTTTATAAACATCTATATGTGTTCTGAAATTGGGATGATTTATTTTGTACAAATGTTATTGTTACACAGTTAGTTCATTTAGGTATCCTTATCGATGATCATGAGCTAGATTTTTTTTGTTTAATTTAATGATTATTAATATATTATATAATATGAAATAAGTTATAGAATACATATTAATATCATATATATTCATAATATTATTTCTATAACAATCCGTTAGAGAGGTGGTGAAAAATGGGACACATCGACCATGGAGGTGGTGAACCAACCAAAACATGGGTGATGTTTTCCTTTAAGAAAAGATAAAATAAGGTTAGATTATGGTTATTATATTTGTATAATAGAAATTGAGTATATTAATAATATCTATTTTATTATAAAAACATGTATATAATAGATTTTAGGAGGTATTAGAATCAAATAATTTATGAGACTTTAGTTTAGAGTATTAACATTTCCATTAGATGTTAACTTTTAGGATAACCCTATGGATCCTTAAAATGGTCTTTTGGTATGACTAAAAATCATTGGTCATGGAAATGACTATGGGGGATAAATTTGAGTGTATATTCAGAAATATAATTACCAAGAGTTTTAGGAGAAGAGGGGTGGTATTTGTTAGGGGAGGTGAGGGATGTTTTTGAATATAATACCCATTAGTTTATTATTTTTTCCCAAGACAAAAAATAATGATGATTCTTGTGACTATATACAAAAATTTGGGAATGTAAGTTTGAGATAATGGTTTCTTACATCATCCCATAAGTAATTAATCGTGTATTTAATAAGAATGTAAAACCCCATATTTTATCATATTTTACTATTCAAAAAACTAAACGATTTTAGAAAAATACAAAAAGTTCACCTTAATATAATTTCAATATGATGATTCAAAAACCAACTCCATTTTTCCAAAAATAATTTTTAAATTTCAGAACATTAACTTATAAAATATATATTTAATGAAAAATACTTGTTTTTATGGAAAAACCAGTCTTTTGATCCATTGAAAAAATTATATGGGAAGATATATAATTAAATTATTATTTATAAACAAATAGATAGTGTTTTATAAGGCCATTTTATGAAAATCCTTTTTTTCTTCAAAATTATGAATTTTATATAAAAATGTATTAAATTATAATAAAACATATATATTTTAACTAAAAATATAATTATTCTTTGTTTTTGTAAACCATTTATTTTATTATTCTAACACTTTTATTTAATTTTATTGTGATATAAATTTATTATATTTTTATTTCATAAATACCAAACCAGTATTTTACTATTCCAATAATTTAGTTACTATTCTAATGGTTATGTCAACATTCCAAACGATCAGTTTTACTATTCCAATGGTCATATTCCAATGGACATATCAGTTATACACTCCCTATAAATGCATAAAATTTACTTCATTTATCATTAAATAAAAATTTAATCAAGGGTTTATATTACCCATTATTATAAATATAAATTTAATTTCTAATGTTCTGTATCCTTTTTTATAGTTTTTTTTCACAATTTTAATAATTTTTGGAGATAAAGACGATTTATATTTTTCTATTCTAGTTATTTCTTTGTTTAATTTTCCATTACAACAATTTCAATTCTTATGACAATATTTATTATAGAAATAAAATTTATAGATTACTATAATAAAGTGTTTCTAATTTTAATTATTTTCTGAATATCTATTATACTATATTACCAAGTTTGACACAAAAAAATAAAAAGGGGAATTTCATTCATACAAGTCTAGGTCATTGCAACACACTTCTGAACACTATTAAATGGATGAACCATTTTATAATAATAAAAAATTTAACTTCGATTCAAACCAAAATTTATACTATATCATATCATTATAAGTCAATAACTGAGGGGAATTCCAATAAGGCTAGAAACAAGTGATATATTCATTCACTTAATTTTACAAATAGAATTTTTCATATAAGAAAATAAAAATATACTTTTAAATATAAGAAAACATTACATTTCATGAAAACTAACCAAAAATCTTCATAATGTACTTTGAGTATGAAAACACCATTCTTTACTAATGGTCAAGTATATAAAAGTATTATAATACCTTTATAACTCAATAATGTGTTATTTAGAAATGATATTTCAAATATATCCTGGAAATACCACACTAAGAATTTAATAAAAACTTGGAGTGGGAAATATTAGTGAAAAATAGTTCTTTAATTTTGAAAATATGATTCAACCATGATTATATATGAGGTTTTAAGAATAATAATTGAAAATAAACACATGAAAATAAGTGCCACCCAATATAGGCTTTATAATTGAGAATAAATCATTTGAAAGATGAAAACATTCATAGTTTTATAAAAAAAATATAATGAGTCACTTACCAAAAATTGTTGTTTCCGCTAAAAAGGGGTGATATTATATGAATAAATAAGGGAATGAAACTCTAGAAGACCAAGATAATCCCTAGCATACATAAATCCTAAGTAAAAATAATGCACCATGGAACCCTAGGTTTCCATGACCATTATTGTGATAGAACAAGAGTGAAGAATGGGTAATTGGAAGAGAGAAGGAGGAAATCATGTGGGAAAAAAGATTTACCTTGAAAAATTTCACAAAAATCCAAGAAGAATATCCAAGGGAGAAAGGAGTAGGAAAATCCCATGACATGGAGTAATTGTTCATGAAAATTAGAGTTAAATAGAGGGAAAATGGATTAAATTTTATGGGGGTTACAATGGTAATTTCACAATTTAAAAAACTAGGATGAATAATCCATGATGTGTCCTTACAATCCATGATGTGGTGCCCCTCTCTAGGAACCTATTTTGTTTGTAAGGACTTCTCTATGATAAACCCTCACCCACAACACCACCACCACAGTGAAACCTCAAACCCAGACCCAAAATTCAATAAAGAAAAGGAAGAACTCCTCACTAAAAAACAATGATCCTCTATATCATGAAACCTTTGGCCACAAAATGTCTTATCATATCTAAAAGCTTCATAATTCAAAAACAAAAATCCAAAAACAGAAATAGGATAAGAATACTAAAAAATTGAAATAAAAAATAAATTAATAATAAATCTCGCACTAGAAAATGACATCGTGGGTATCATAATTCTCTCCATCATTCCACTTTATTCCCTAAAAAAGTACTTTTGAATATAACACTCAAGAAAAGGATCTAAAAATTCAACTGAACCCTAAGAAACTAATAAACTCAACTCTTAAAGAACCAATGTCCAAATAAACACCCAAAAATCCAAGGTAAGGTCCACAAAAACCCAATCAATCTCTCAGGTTAGGGTGGGTGGGGGGAGAGAAAGAACTCAAAATGGAAGAATTCAATTTCAATAGAAGAGACAACTCATTGGTGGAGGGGGGACCCACCATTTAAAAATATTAAAGTAACTTATTTATTTCACAAATAAAATATAATAGGGGTTCATCAAGATTCTTTCTTGATTTGCTAATCAAAAAAGGATAATGCTTACAAGGAAGAATCATTATCAAGACCATTCAAAAAAAGGGACTTCCAAAAACTGAAATTCATTACACTATATTCATAATTATACAAAAATTATAAACCAAAATTACCTTAACTATATATAAAACACTATAAGTAATTCCCCTTCAAAAAATAATACAAAAACAAAAACCAAATGAATAAAAGCACTTCTTAAACTATCACATTCCCTAGTGTCTTACAAAATCCCTTATAAAACCATTAAATATGACTTAGTTGAGAACGATCATAACAAGTATTAAGATTTTACTAGTATATAGGATTCTTTTGTCCAAAATTTACACATTTATAGATCACTATAGGCCAACTCCTGGTGGTCAGAGAAGAATCAATTCCAGGTAGCGTTTTTATACTCACTATAATATCCTAACTAGGTCCGAACTACTTCCTCTAAACACCAACTGATCCTTTATAACCACTATGAGTTAAGGAGGAAATTATATCACCTCCCGAGAGACTAAAGTTAAGGTCCTCTATTTCTAAGTATAAAGACACAATTTATACTTTAGAGGGTCGATCATATGAAGTGAAATATTAGTGGATGCTCGGATGGTGACCCATCCTAAAACATTGGTCAATTAGAATATACTTTTATTCCAATTCAGTTATATATTAATCCAACTAAGATAGACATAGAGGGTGTTTTAACTCTAGCTGACCTCCATATTGGATTTAATATAAATACATATACTTTTTTCACATTTATGGATTTAGGGTAAAACCGTTGGATGAATGACGCTCGGAAGCCATCCTAAGAGCGATCATTTTATGGATTGTCTTGAATGATGTACTTACACCATTTAAAACAAGGAACTTAAATATTGAACATTTATAATCTTACCTTAATACTGTCTAGTATCTCAATAAAATAGAATATTTCTTAAATCATCTTAAGACACTTCGATTTCAGAGGAGTCCTACGACCCCCAAAATATAGGAGGAATGTGGTCTTGGAATTATTGGGTTAAGATCTATCTCTTTGAAATATAGGGATCATATCACCACCCACATCATTGACATACTAAATGATAGACACAATCAAAATGGGATCAATTATAGGGCTGGTTCATAGAAATACATCTATCATTACCTCTGAAGTATTCATCAATACTTTCTTAGGTGGAAGGAATATATAATAATAAGAAAAATATTAAAATTAAGACATGAAACATTATATGAATATGTGAAATCAAATCCTAGGAGATGGAATAACACCAAAAGTTTATCAAAATCTAAAAATCCCCCACATATTAAACAATAATGGGGAATCTAGAAAAACCAAACATAACAAAACAAGAACCAATTATTTCCAAACTAAAAATTATAATGAGAATCATTGAAATCACTTAAATGAATAGTTTAAAAATACACTATTTTCTTTTAAAACCATAATTTTTTATATCCCTTGAAAATAAATGATAATTTTTTTAGAAAATCCAAAAAAATAAGAAAACCAATTTCATTCCTTAATCAGAAATCCAAATTCTCATTTACAAACCTCCCATGAGGTGATCTATGTCATAAGGTCATTCCCACAACACCAAATTCAACAAATAAAATCAAGTGCCTCACCTATGGTAGCACCCATAAAAGAAAAATTAATAAAAGTGAAATCAAACTTCTTAAAGAAAAACTATTTAATTTTGAGAATATCATGAATATTATTTAAAACTCCTTTTAAATCCACAAAATTCAACATTTATAAATAAAACCAACTAAATAATTATTTGAAATTATTTTATTCTATACTTATAATAGTTTAAAAATAATTTTACAAGTAAATTCAATATTCTGAAATTTATACCCCATGAGAGTTGTATACAACAATATAATCAAATAAAATCCACCATGCATCACACACTCCAAAGTTTATCCATATTTACCCCAAATAAGTCATAAATGATGGATGAGGAAATTTTGAGACATATGAAGGAAATGAAACATAATGTATGGGAAAATATTAATAGTGTATGGTTTAATAACACAGTTTTATACAATATTAATTGTCCTTGAGAACTTCCACTGTGAGTTCACATATCAACATTCATGGTCACCACATGGTTTAGTAAAACATTTTCTACCACCGTGCATATCCAATACCTTCCCATTTTTACCCCATAACCATAAGTTTTTTTTTCAAAACACTGATAATTAAATTAGTTTGAAACAAATAAAAACTTATTTAAATCTAAATAACTTAACAACAAATGAAATACAATGCTCATACTCAAATCACATCACCTAACTACCCATTATATCACATGGATTGATTTGAGATAGTGTTGGATAGAATCACTCTCATACTTACCTCCTATGATATGATGATATTTTCTATTTTCTACAAGGAAATCTCAAATAATAATACAAAACCAATATTTTATATTATTTTGTAATGAACCGACCGAGGCTTCCTTGACCTGGTATATAATCCAGCTAGCTACATAGTATGAATCACATTCCTGATCACCATAGGCTGACAACTAGTGCCAAGGAATCAACATTAATCATCTTGGGAAATATTTTTCCCATAAAAAATTAAAATAAGAACCTCCACTTGGAGGTTTTACATGAACATTCTAGATAATGGAATACCATACATAATGAATAATCAGTTTAAAATACAAATAATCAAACACAAGATAAAAAAGTGAAATAAACCCCACAATAGATATAACCAAAAAATACACTGATATTCCATCTTAGGGAATAAATGAAAAAGAAAATGTACAACATAAAATTGAATCAAGATGACATATATCTACACAATATGATATAAAAATCAATAAATAGAACATAAACCCAGAAAAAGAATCCCAACCACTATACACCATATAATGTGTGTACATACTTCACTTTCCACCTCTGTCATACATGAACTAACACACAAGTTATTCTAGAGATCGAAATAGCCTATTAGTCCTACATAATATGAATAAAATAAATCATACAAAAATATGGTGTGAATTTAGGGTGTTATATAAGCATGCCCAGTAATATTTCAATAAATACTCTTTATATTTCCTTTTTGAAAAGAAATCCACGTACACTAGTTTAAAATATAAAATATAGTAAAGTATCACTTTTTATTTTTGAGATAAAATAAAAAAAAGTTGTCTCTCACTTTAAAAAAGAACCATATTTATTTAGATCATAAAATAATGATATAATAGAAATCATGAAATAAAAACTTGAACTTAAAATTCTAAATGAATTTGAAAGAAATGTGCCTTGAAAAATTTTAAACAAAACCACACATTTCACAAGGAGAAAAATTTTGAGAGTTTAAAACCAAGTTTATTTGGATTTATTAACATAAAACCAAGATTGAGAGACAAACAAGAACAAAAAAATAATAATCACAATGATAGGAAATATAAACAAGTAGCCATAGTATGCTTAACTACAATAATAACATTCAAGTTGTCAAAAAAAATCATCATGGGAAACACTTAAGGGAATATGAATATGTTCTTAGACTATCATAAATGGTGAAACATCATATGTATAGTTAATGATAATAAAATAAAATTACATTTGTTTTCTATTTCTTCAACTCCCGAAGATACATTAGATACCTAGTAAAAGTAAAATCCTTCTCTAGGGACACTAGTTAGTGCATAATCTCAACTAATGTAGTAATATACCTCAAAATACAAATTAAATACCCAAGGTTTCCTATGATATCAATCGAGGTGAAAAATAAAATAAATATAAATACACACATATATCTTAAGATAAATCCAAAATAATCAAGGCATAAATTCATGTTTCAACTCCATATACTCTTAAAAGTAATAAATCTATTATAATAATAAATTATTTTACTTGGATTAAAAGCAAAAGTCATTATATCACCTATCATAATAATTTAATAAACAAATGGAATTCCAAAAAGTGTAGAAAAAAGTAACATAATTATTCACTTCATTTTCTAAATGATCATTTTTCACATACGAAAATATAAACATGCCTTTACACATAATTTTTTTCCATTTTCTTGAAAACAACCATAACTATATATAAGGTTATTTGAGTATGAAAACAACCTTCTTTAGCAAGTTTCAAGTACCAAAAAAGATTAAAAACCATTAGAACTTATGAATGAGATTTTCGTAAATTATATTTCAAATATTTTCTTTGAAATACCACTTTAAGAATTTCATAAAAGTGATAGAGTGTGACATTTTAGTGAAAACAATTCATACACTTTAAAAGACGGATTAAACCTTGATGTTATGTATGATTTTAAGAAAATTAATGCAAAATAAACACAATATATTCATGTTCACACAATATATTATTTATAACAAAACTTACATCATTTAAAAGAGTAATTAATCCATAATTTTATAACAAAAAGAAATATAAAGAGTCACCTATCAGAAATTGTGAATTCTATTGACAAGGGGTGTTATTCCACCAAATGAGAAGGGAATATAACCCTAAAAGACCAATAAAACTCTATACATGAAGAAATACCAAGTAAAAATCATAAAACATGGAACCATAGGCCTTTATGACCATTTAAGAGAAATAACAAGAGAGGATAAATGGGAAGAGGAAGAGAGGAAGAGTAAATCATGAATTAAAGAAGATTTACCTTAATCAAATTCATCAAAATCCAAGAATAACCATCAAGGGAGTGGGGAGAAGGAAAAAATAATGACAGGGAGGATTATATTGCATGAATATGGGGAAAGGATTTAAAAGGGGTGAAAATCCGATAAGGGTGCAAAGTAAATTTTAAAATTAGCCAGAAAACTCAAGGTCACAACCCTATTTACCACAATATAGTGACCCTTTCCAAGAACCTATTTGGATTGTGATTACTTTTCCATGGAGTATCCTAAATTGAATACCCCCACTACAGTGAAATATACACCACCACAACACAAACTTAACCCCAAAACCAAAAGTAAATAAATGAAAAGAATAACCCCTCATTATAATATAACCCACCACGACATTATGACTTTGGAGATGATGTGTCACTCTACAGATCAAAGTCACAAAACTCAAAAAAATGCACAAACACTAAGTGAATTAGGAGACTAAAAAACAAAAATTAAAAAATTATTAAATAATAAACTCTCCACCTAAAAATGACACCATGGGTGTCACATCCCATCTCATATCTCCCCTTAATTATATCTCAATCCTTTCATCATGAGGAAACCCCCATGTCAACCCACATCTTTCCTTGTAGGACTTATCACTCTAATGGAACATGTGATGTCTCCAACCCACTCTCAAGAGGGTATTACACATCATATATGAGCGTTATGGACATACCACTCATCAAGACTAGGCACATGAATCTCATTCTATACTAGATAGACTTATTTAACCAAAAAAGGATATACAAAACTCATCTTAAAGCTGAAACCTACCCTGGATCTCTTGTAACCTCAACCAAAATCTTCTCTTTCTTAGTGACAATGCCACCAAGGCATACTTAAAAACCCAACATTAAATAGAGAAATCACTCTTTATCTAAGAGTTTTAATTCCAATCTATCTCTTTATATATGGTTCTATCAATCCTTATATATTTTATATAAAAATAATTTTTCAAGAAGGCATGCAAAATCATACCTAAACAAGCATATGGTTTAGTATTATAGGGACCAACTACCTCAAACATGGGGTTTCCAACCTTGATATACTCCACTAATCCCCAACCAAGCCTATCCATGACTCATCCAAGCTTGTACCAACACATGAGTCCCAATCTCAAGCTTCCACATTCCGTATGATTAATTCTAACAATTTATAATTAATTATTCAATTTAGACCAAATAATCATATAGTCCATAAACTCATTGAGTAGATTCTACTTATTGAAACTTCTAGAAAAGGCATTCTCATGTCCAACAAAATTCTCCTCATACACCTATTTAAAAATGAACCATTATATCTGATAGTCCGAAAATAGGGGATAAGTGTGAGATTAACTTAAAAGGGGGTGAATTAATTTATATAATATCTTAAATAATAATAAAAACTTGTTCCTCAAAAGGTCTCATTTTCCATAAATAGATCATAACTTTTCATCCTTTAGGGTCACTTGTTATACTATTTTACCATATATTCCATAGATTTCATGATATATTTTGGTGTGCCTGAATTCCAAAAATAGGGACACTAGAATTTACTTGGTTCACCCCTATTGGGATACTCCAAGGAGCATGAAATCTATATTGTGTCAATGCAACAAATAACTATAAATCACACTAATCTTCAAATGGGTTTGGGTTAGGTCACTCCTTGCCTAATATCACTAACTTACAAGGATTAGGGTCAAATAACTATCATCTAAGGCTCACTGCAGACTCACTACCATCCCCTTATTCTACTCACTACACTGAGGTAGGATCTGCGCACAGTTTATTGATATACATGTCTCTTTACCAAACATTTCACACTTATTTTCACTGAGTGTGGGTGAGTTTCATTGAATTATTATTTATACTATTCATAGACCTGTTTTGATCTCCTACTAAACAAAAATTATTCCTATTTCTAGAAACAAATTGGAATGCCACCATCATAGTAAAAAAATGACATCTTCATTCTTCAATTGGAAGAGTCTTCACAGGTTCCAATACCTTATTCTTCCTTCTATACATTACCTCTAAACCTTCATGGTCACTTATTATGATTTTAACTAGATATTAATTATGTTGGTTGATTTTTTTGGTGAGAATTCATAAATAAAATAGGGGAAAAATAATTTATTTGGTTCACCCTCACTGGGATACTCTAAGGAGCATAAAATCAATGTTGTGTCAGTGCACAAAATATATATAAATCATATTACTCTTAAAATGTGTTTAGGATAGGTAAATCCTTTCCATATATCACTAATTTAAAAAGTTTATAGATAACTCACTATCACCCAAGGATGACTTCCATATCACTACTACATTCCTCTTCATTTTCTCATTGGGCTGTGGCAGGATCACCACATAGTTTATAGATGTGTTGGTACCTTTAAAAACATTGAATTAATGATTGGATAGAGTGTGGATGGGTTCCATTTAACTCAACTTGCTTCACTTAATGAAATTTATGTGATATACTATCAAACAATCTTCTTCCTATTTCCAAAACAAATTCTACAACGACACATTCAATACACAATAGAAATGTATTACTTCTTCCATTGGAAAAGTATTCAATGGTTTCAAATTCATATTTCTTCCTTCCAAATCCACACTTATAATCCATATATATTTCTAGAGTTCATATATATAATATTCTCAAGTCTTGATGGTACTTCCTGATTCCAATCTATCCCTTATAAAATTAGGGATCACTCCTAAATAAATCAAGCACCTTTCAACATACTTATGGGATATGAAAACCTTCAATAACTCCTCAATAACTTAATCCATGATTTCTATAACTGTAATAATTCATAGGTACTTTGTGTTCAAAATTATATCTCCATTTAAGTGTGAACTTAATCTTTATTTAATTTAATTTTGAAACATTGAAAACTCCTTTGCATCAAGTTATAATTATGGTATAAATCCCTGACCCATGATTATGGAATAATTCATGATAGATCCAAGGATTTTTATAATGATTTCTCCAAAAAACTATGTCTCACCCATTTACATGCCCCTCACAATAGTTTGATTAAAAACTATTTCCTATTTTGACTCCAAAAAACTAAGTACTATGGTGTCATAACCAGTTGTTGGCCATTTTGGTGTGAAGCTCCACATGAAAACCATGGCCACCAACATACACAACCAAACCCATAATGGGGATCCACATGTTTCATAGGGATTCCCCAGAGCCACCACACATTGATATATGACATGGTCTATCCCCTGTTGATCCATTTGAACTTCATGTTTTCAACATAGAACATCTTCTCAACCATGGATTTACCCAACACCACATTTTACTTGACTATTTTTCACAGGTGCTCTAGAATTACACCATGGTGACTATAATGGTGTTATCTATTTCCAGCTGCACATATTGAGAAACTTATGATCAACATTCCCTATACTATGGGTGTAGCCAAACCTTGATTCCGATTTATTTTCACCATGAAACTAACTAGTGCATGGTTTTTCCATATTTGGAAACTTTAACACACCATTATTTGTTCTAAGTTATGGTCCTCAAATTCCTTCTCAAAGATGACTTTGGAACTTCTCTTGACTATATAGGCACCTTTTAGAATACCTTGGTATTTTCCGATTAATTCTAGACTTCTTTCCTTTATGTGTATAATTTATCCAACACAACAACATTTATTATTTATTTTCAAAAAATGTAATCATCAATCAATCGATCACATTTTTAATAGTCCTCTAAGGATCCCCATGACCTCACATATTGTCAAAAAATCAAACTCAGTCCTTTGGTATTCTTAGCAATCACTTATTTGATTTTTTTGACAATATTTAATACTTCTCTCCTTATTTAAAGTGAAATATAAATAGAACATAGTCTTAAATAAAATGTGGTAATATTAATTTGATGCTCCATGTCCCTTTTTAATGTGATAATATCTTCTTTTGTCAGACATTTCTCCCTCATGATGTGTGTGATGAAACTCTAAGAAATCTAAAATACTCTTTTTTTAGCATAGAAGAGGTATTACTCATGGGATTCAACTCCCTATATGAGGATGTATAACAATTTACCATATATTGTTTTCTACACCTATTTATAAACAACTTCATCCTTTGGAATCAAACCAAAATTTGGTAAGCCAAATCCTATAAAACAAAATGAAAACAATTTTTGGTTGGAATACACAACACCAAAAAATATCCATAATAAAATCCTTATAATAACAACTATTATTAAGAAATATAATGATTGATATTCCCATATAGAATTTGGGTTGTAAAAAAATATTCTAAGCCTAATAAGCCTAAGCTCGGTATAGGAAACACGAGTCTTTTAAAATATCCTCAAAGCTATCATTATCACTCAAGAACCATAATAAAAGATCAATAATATTTGTATCTTTAAATTATCAAGAAAAACTTGTGTTTTCTAATACACTTTACTTTAAATAAATAGTATAAAAATATTAAAGAATTTTTTTGGGAGGATCATACCACTTATTAAAAATGACACCAATTGTAAAATAGATATTTATACAAATTGAAGATTATTATTATTTCAAATTTTTATATGTATCTTAAAATTCTATATAAGGAAAATAATCCTTTGAATTTATATCATTACCCCAAATACTTTATATCCTAAAAATATTTATTAATGATCATGTTGGGAACACAATTTGTCACTATATTATCAGATCTTTTTTCATCTCTATAACATGTTCTTTTCTAAAAAAATCACCCCATGGATCGTATCTCCATATTAATTCTATAACTCTTCATAAAAATTAGAAATAATAAATAGTATAGAGATAAGGGTACCTTACTATTCTTCATGTTTAGGAATGGGGATGTCCATATTGAGCCAACCTTTCACTTTTCATATATCCTTAAAAAAATTCATCTTTTAAGAAAGAATTCCATTATTTATTTAAACTATTTATCATAATTTATAGTCATCCTACTCAAACTATTTCCAAAGGACCTCCTTTTTGTGATAACACTTACACACTTCTCTTAATGGATGAGATTATTGTAATCCTTCCTTGTCTTGGGCCTTTTAACAATTATGGAATTGATCACACTTGAATAAGTCACTTCTTATATAGTTTCATGTATGGATCTCATATATAAATTTCTTATCCACTAGATCATTAAATATTTACTTTTAAGGATTTTTTTAAGACCACTTAGGTATATATTTTACTTGATGTCCATGAGTTCCATCTTGGATTCCTTCTTACTAGGTGGGTTCTTATTTACCTCTATCTCTTTGACAGATGGAATAATTACTTACATTTTGTTCCATATTTGTTTTATTTTATTCTAAGAGATTTTGTGTGGGTGTTTGAATCTTGGTTCATGATACACCCTTTATTTAGTATAATATTCATTATCCAAAACATTGGACCTATTTTCCATCCTGAAAGGCCTTTATCTTGGATAAAACCGTTCTTTATATGTCATAGGAGTGGAGTGTATCCTTTTGGAATCTTTAAATTTCCATGAATTATTCTAAATACAATACCATTCAGAGTGACCAATGTTAGTAAAAATAAATCATTTATCATAAGAATCATACCTAATATAGCCTCTAATTGATTGATATATAGGAATAATTGGAGTTATACTTTTCAACTTTGGGATTTTGGGCTTTGCAGAAATTACTCATGATGTGCCCAATTATTTCATAAAAGTAGCAACTTGGAGCATCATTTATTTGTGGATTATCATTTTTTTAAATTAGAATATATCATCTATTTTATTTCCAATTTTAGACATGGAATATTTTTTTCGTAATGAGGTTGTTTTAAAGAGATTTTAATTTTCTCATTTGAGGTTTTTATTTTCTCCTCCAGTTATATGATCTTCTCATTTTCTCCTTCAATTCAGTATCCATTTACATAAAACAAAATACGAAAATAGTTATATTTGGTGTTGATTATTTATATTGAGTTTTGAGTAGAATGATTCTTTACTTAGATTCTTTCTCCATTGACATTTAATTCAAAATTTATTATAAAATAACTTCAATATTGTCACTTTGTTGCTTCAACATTGTTCCCATTTTATTTATGCTGAAATTCAAGTCTATGAATTATCTCATAGAAGTCCTATTTTAGAAATTTATATATTTAATCAGGGCATAATAAATTTCATGCATGATTCCCATTTGTTATTCCTTTCATTTAAAGGAATATATATCCTCTATAATTATGCATAATAATCCACTAAAATAGCAAACTGATTTTTTTGCCTCTTTATCACCCGGATCACGTCTTCTTTTCATCTCCTTGATTGATTCTAAAATACCACATCCTTTCTACAAACCAAATTTATTATGAAATAAAGTAATATGTTTAAAATTACCTTTGTTGGATAATCGAATTTCTTAGATGAATTTCTATTATTTCTCTTCTTATTAACTTTGTTATTTAAGGAAATCCTTGAAAACTTTACTATGTATTTCTTCCAAATTCATCTACATATCCTTGGATAACCTTCCATTATAAATATATTTTTACAAATCTTGAGGGAATTCATAGATTCTTTTTTCACCGAGCCATCAATCTCAATTTTATTTGATCTTTTGAAATAAAACTCCATGTCATCTGAATAGAACAATTAATTACTCCATAAATTCTCATGTCACTCTAAATGAATCATCTATATAGATAAAAAATACTTTTACCACTCTCAAAACTTATTTTCTTAAAAATAAGAACTTTAATGTCAGATTATATTATTAAAAAACTTCATATAAAGTTATAGAAAATCATTTCATGAAAAATAAACCAATCCATTTGATACAAATTATTATCCCCTAATTGGATCTTAGTGTGAGAATACCCTGAGGGGGGGGGGGGATTGATGTATGAAATGTCTTTACCAATTAAAATAATTTTTCCTTTAAATGTATCACTTTCCCAAATTATATCTCATTATGTTAACCTCGAGGGTCACTTGTTATACTATTTAAATAGATATTTATTAGGTTACTTTATTTTTTTGGTTCACATGCATAAATAATATAGGTACAGTTGATTTTGGTTTACCCTCATTGGAATACTCTAAGGAGTATGCAATTGACATTATGTTAATGCATTGGATTACTATAAAACACGCTACTCTTAAAATGGTTTCAGGATAGGTCACTCCTTGCCTAGGATCACTAACTTATGAAGTTTAGGGTTGAGTGACTATCACCCAAAGCTCACTGCCATTTCACAACCATCTTCATCCTTCTTTTATCACTATATAAAGGTAGGATCCACACATTGTTTATGGACAAGCAATTCAATTTAGCATCATTTATTGCATGGTTTCACTGAGTGTTAATGGGTTCTATCAAATTACTATTAATACACTTAAAATAATTTGTAACACCACATGATTTTATGAAATATTCATCTATAAATAAATTGGATTTTTTAATGATTATGTTATACGCAACACTAGTTTTAAACGAACTACAATATACTGTTAAAATATGATTATGTGAAAATTATATCCTAGATGTTGGATTAGAGGGTATGAATCAGAATAAATAAATTATAAAAAATATTTGGTTACATATGTATAAAATTTATTCATTGGTTATCAATTAATTATAAATAAAATTATCAATCATTTGAAAATAAGAAGAGTTGTTTTTTTTGAAAAACTCTTTTTATGCGTGCAATGTGTTTTTAACATAATAAATTAAATGAGTCAATTTTGATGAATAATTAAATATAATCTAAATATTTTATTTTATATAAATTTTTTTATCATTTATCTAACATATTTTATTCATGGTACAAGAATAAATCCAGTTTTATGCCTAAAAATTTATTTTTCTAAAAAGCGCGTTTCGTCTTGTTTTGTGCGCTCACATTAAAATTAATTTCTACCACTTATATGAATTGAATTTGATATAATGGATTAAATATTTAGATTTATGAGGTTAAAATTTGGAAAATATCTCCCCTTAATTTTCTATCATGATGAATAGTAATTGTGGAAAATTTACCACCTCAATAAAGGGTAAATTAGGCTAATCTAGGTTAAAATTAAGTTATAAGTCCCTAAGTTTTCATCATAATTATTATTGGATGAAGGTAATTATAAAATTATCACCATAAGAACAATATTTAAATGTTTAGGGGACACTTTTATATGAAAATGACCTATATAATATTTAAATCACATAACTTAAAAAATTACACTCTCTTAGTTTTAAATACAGATTATGTGTCCACATATAGAAAAAATCAAGTCATGTATAAATATAAATGTATATTTTTAGAATAATTAAATTATTTTCATTATGGAAATTTATTTAAAATTTTTGTTCATTATATAATTACCTTATATTCTTATGCAATGCTGACATAATAATTCATCCATTGATAGAAAAATAAAATAAATGATTTTAAAAATACTAATAATAATATAATTTGAATCAGTTATATCGCTACATGAATTTTTTAGAATAATATGAAAATTTATTATTTTTTAAACGGATTATATTTTAATTATAACTTTTTGATTTAAGTGTTTTACGTTATATTAAATGAATAGTGTCAAAATTGGCATTATTGATATTTTATCAAAATAATATTTTATTAAGTTATTTAAAAATCATAAAAATATTGAAATTGGTCAATTTGTATAAGATATGGTTAAAAATTTCACCCCCTTTACATTTATGATCCAATTTTATCTTTATAAGTAAAACTTTAACCCTTGAAGAGTGAAAAATACCTTACCGCAATTAAGGTTAAAATGGGTTAACTAAGAGGTTAAACCAAAAGATAAGTTCTAAAAAATGACTCAAACCTATCCAAATTTTATCAATTCATGGGATTTAAACTATATATTATCTTATATTAGAATACATGAACATTTTATTCATTTGGGATATATAATTACTTTTTTATATTTTAATCTTTTAAGAAATTTAAAGAGTGACCCACCCCTAACTTATAAAAAGGCACCTCTACTTTCTCTTATTAACACCACTTTGAGCCTTATAGATCCACAAAAAACTAAAAACCAATATTATCCACTATATTATCCAAATTATAGATATAATGGTATTTTAAAAACATCATCCCTAGGATCTTTAGCAGGATATCTGAAGGAGTTATTTTAAATAAGAGGAAATCACCTTAACTGATCACTTTGTTTTTAATTATTATTTTACCACCTATAAATATTTTAAATTATAAATTAAATAAAAATTAAATATCCTTAATATAATTAAATTTTATTTTTATTATGAAGCCATATTTATTCACCATGTTCCATCAAATGGGAAGTGAAAGTATCACTCATGCGTACAAACGACTTACCATCTCCATGTAGCAATACAATTCATTCTCAATCACCATATTTTATGGATAATTATTATGATTAGTTTAATGTTTAAATATGATATAAATTAATTAATTATGATTATTCAATGATAATATCATGTATAACCTATTACCTTCCAACCCATTGAAAAATGACAATGTCACTCGTGCGTACGTGTGAACTAGTACCTCCATGAAGCGATATAATTCCCTTTTCATCTATGTTTTACAAAGATGGTAATAAGGATGGATTTGATGAATATATATGATTTATATGATATAATTATTATTATATAATGATGAATTATAATTTACCTTTCTTTAGTTCCATCCATCAAAATGTGAAAATAGTATTCACACGTACTTACGACCTACCATCTCCATGGAAAACATAATTGATTTTTCAATCTATAAATTTTATAGACGAATAAAAATATGTATATAATTAAAATATATGATATTTATATAATTATTAAAATTCATTAAATTATATAACTATAATAACAGTATACGGATTAGGACTTCTGAACCGAAGCATGTTTGAAAAACGAAGCACATATCACCTAGAATAGTGATTTTAATAACAAATTCTAAATAAATGGGTGAAAAGATATCATAAATAAATGATAAATAATATTATAAATATGAATATTTATATTTAATATATTTATAATAATCTAAATTTATTATATAGGATTTTCTAACATTTATAAATAAATGTGAGACTTGAGGTAAGAGTCTTAGGTTTCAATGCTCTTTTAATCAGGATTGTTTATACTTGAATTTCTAATGAGAAAATTAACTTATATGATAAATCCATTTATTTTTAATATAATATAGTTATTTTTTGGGAATATATTTTTTACTTTCATTTTCCTCACTTTAATTATTTAAGAGTTCGAAAGAGAAGGAAAATTAACTTTATTTCTCAATTCGGTCTATAATACTTTTTCTTTCATATCCAAAATTTCTAAAAATTCTTTCAAGAATTTTTTTCATATTACTCTATGATTGTTTAAATTAATTTTTAACCATGATTGAATTTTTTTTAAAGGATAATACTTTTCATTTTTCAAACACGATACTTTTTTTTCTTTTTCTAAAAAAGTGTGAAAGGAATGTATTTATTTAAATAATTTATTTCAAAATGGGAAAAATATTTTACTCAAGAACTTTTTAATGGTATTTAAATTCATAAACTATAAAAACATGTTGTGTTACTTTTGTTTTACCGAGGATATAATCCAATGGTACCGTCTTTACTTTTTCTCTATATGGTTTTTGATTATGATGACGGGATATTGATAAAACCCATTTATTTTCCCTAGGTTATGCTATGACGAGATTATGAAGTGTTTACAAAATCCATTTTATTTTAAAAGGTCATTATAGGATAATATTATGAATGGTTTATGATCTCATGGAACATACAAATATTATTTTCATTATGTGATGGATGGGATCATAATTATTTAGCCCTCTAATTAACTCACTAAAGTATTATATTTAATGATATAATTATAGGGAAAAAGAAGATGTGATTGGTCAATTATGGGAAACAAGTCAATTTTCTTTATCTATTATGGGGAACAAGTTCATGTTCTTGATCTTTTATCAGGAAAAAGTTGATGTGTATTATCCACTGCGGGAAACAAGGGTCGAGTCCTCATCTGTTATAATTGATGGTCTTGGTAGTTTACCTTGTTATATGAATTGGTTTGTATACCTATGATGGTTAAAAACTTTTATTACATTAATTTATGGTTCATTATTGATTTATGTAGACTTATCACTCTTATGATTCATGTCTTTTGAACTGATAATGCTTTATTCCATGAATCATGTTTTTTAAATTTGATATATTTGGTATGAACTTTGTATGTTATGGTTATAATCTCATACCCATATACTAATATTATGCATTTATATGTTCTTATATTGATATCTCCCAAGATTAAACTTAATGAGAATCTATGATCTCCTCTTCTAATGTTTATTTTCCCCATGTTATGAAGAAAGGATTTTGTAGGTATGTCAATAAAGAGTATTAAATGGAAATATATTTATAAGAGATGTTGGATAGATTTCATGAAATAAGAATATTTTATATCTAGTTATTAATGACACTAAACCCTTATGGTAATTCCGTGTGTATTTTTGGAATTTATTAAATATTCATTTAGAAAGATGTAATATTATTATATGAAATGGATAGTCCTTTAAAGTTTGTATCAGTAAAAGGTTTGGTCAATATTTGGAGATTTGGATTAGAAAGTGTTGGTGAAAACCATATAAATAGAAAAAATTATAGGATGACATCCTAATGTTTCATTAATGATTATGGATAACCTAGGTTAAACCTAAGGTCCCATAGATTGAGAATAAGGTGTCATGATTTATACATACTAGGAATTATATTTCATGATTATATGATAGTTCAATCTTTTAATTGTAGCATAATACTTACACTTTGATTTTTGGACTAGTTAATGGTTGTAATGAGAAGAAATTTTGTTAGCAATTAATGTTATGGACAATGAAATGATTTTCCACCAGAGCAACCAAATACAACAAGAAATAGAATTTAGAATCTTGTTACTATGCTCACACAACTTTCTTATGATATGAATCATACTAAGATTCTAAATGACCAAATAAGGGAACAAAAAACTGTTGAGTTTTTTATAAGGAAATATAGACCATATTTTATAGGATCTTATAATCCACTAGTATCCTTGTGATGGATTAACACCACTGAGAAAATATTTTCTATTTTTGAATTATCAGAATATAAATAATTTTTCATAGTCATTTATCATTTAGAAGAAGAAGTAGATCAATGGTGGAATCATATTTAGGAAAAAATACAAGAATAAGAAATAGACTCCATGAAATTGGATAAGTTTATGAGGATATTTTTCTAGAAAGTATTTCCTTTGTATACCATGTAAAAAGATAGATAAGGAATTCCTTGAGATAAAGAAAAATAATAGGGAATCCATCAATACATATGAGGAAAATTTTACAATACTTGCAAGGTATGCATCTAGTATAACCATTATCCCTAAAATAAAAAATGATCAATTATTTGGTGTATTAAAATCATGTCTACTAAAGTAATTATCTATAAGATACTTTAATTTATATAAATAAAACACTAAATGTGCAATCAAATTGAAAATGGAAATCCGATATTACCACCATTAATATGGGTTTAATAAGAAAAGGAAGATCTAATATCATTAAAACTTGAATAAATCACATGGTGGAATGAAATTTCCGCCATCTATATGCCATAAATGTGGATAGAAACATCATAGATACTTCTTGAATGGAACTGGGAGATTCGTTAAATATAGAAATCTATGTCATAAAGCTCACAAATGTTGAAAGGGGATGAATAAGCCAATTAATGCAATGGGATAAATGAATCCATCAACTAATGCACAACCCATTATATAATTCATTGAATGCAAGGAATATGGACATTATTCCAACAAATACATGATTCCAAAGGATTTCAATGATCAACCTGAATAACCTCTTAATACAAAATTCAAATGGAAATATAATGTGATCATGACTTCCAAAATGTGTTATGAGAATGATGTGGGGAAATATACACATATCATCCACTCTAGAACATATAATGTATTATTTGATCCAGGATCTATCGAATCTTTTATATCTAAGTAATTTTCTAAGGGCATCAAATTACCACATCAAATATTAGATGTTGAGTTATCAGTAACCCCCCTAATGGTATAATTATTGCTTCACATGTCTATTATTATTCTCTGATTTAAGTTTGTGAGAATGTGTTTCCTATAAATGTTATTATTCTTACTCTAATTGTATTCGATGTAATTTTAAGACTGGATCTGATTTTTATATATAAACACCACATCAATTATTGAGGAAGGGAATTTATGTTATTATTATGAACCAAAATATGATTTTCTATCAATGTAATAGTAAATATAAACTTATGATGGAAATTAAATCCTTTGTATGAGTCATGATTCATATTTAAAAGGAGTTTTTATCCTAGATGGTTTGAAAAAACTCAATACTGAGGATATGGATACATTTTAAAAGTTTTCTGATGTATTTTTGGAATATTATCATAGTCTTCCACTAAATCATGAAGTTGAGTTATCAATATAACAAATACATAGAGCCACACCAATTTCAAATAATAAATATTGAGTTTACCCAATTTAGTTAGAGGAATGGAAGAATAAATTCCACTAGAATCATGAAGAGGGATACATTTAACCATGTGTATCACAATAAGGTGAACCAATTATTTTTTTAATAAGAAAGATGGACCAATTTGACTTTACGTTGATTATCATGAGCTTAAAAATATAAAAATCACTAACAAGTATCCTCCACCCTATATTGATGACTTGATTGATTAAATGTGTGTATCTCATTGCTTTTCTAATATTGACCTTCATTCTGGATATCATTAATTGAGGATAAAAAATGAGTATTTATCCAAGAAAATATTCCATAAAAGGTTGGGAAACTATGAATTAATAATGATACCATTTGGTCTTACTAATGACCCCACTATCTACATGGATTTAATTAATAGAGTCTTTAGGGATTAACTCGGCTAGTTTATGTTAGTATTTATAGATGGTATTCTTATATATTCATATAGAAAGGAAGAGCATGAACATAACTTGAGGATTTTTCTAAAGTACATAAGGAAGAAGAATATTTATTCAAAATTTTCAACGTGTATATTTTGTCTTTGAAAAGTTTCATTTATAGATCATATAATCTCAAGTGAGGGTATATGATTAGATCCTTTAAAGACATAAGTAATTAGAACTTTCCTAGACCATCCATTATGACTAACATCTATTGTTTTATTGGTTTTTCTAGATATTATTAGTGATTTGTGGATAACTTATCATGACTGTATAATCCACTCACATTGTTAACTCTAAAGGGATCGAAGTTCCTTTGGATATATGAATGTTAATAAAAGTTTAGGGAACTAAATAGATGTTTAGTCAGTGCACCTATTCTTACATTACCTTGTAGCAGATAAGGGTTTGTAATCTATAGTGTTACATTAAATAAGGGACCAATATGATTTATTATATAGCATGATATTGTTATCGCTTATGCCTCACAAAAAATAAAGGATCATGACAAAAATTAACCAACACATTATTTGGAGTTTTCTATGGAAATGTTTTCATTAATGATATGAAGGAATTATAATTATAGGGAAATGTATGATATATATACTAATCATAAGATTTAAATTTATATTCTCACACAAAAAGTGTTGAGTATATTCAAGAGAAGATGGTTGGATCTGATTAAATTTTACGACTTCTCAACACATTACAACCATGGAAATGTGAACAAGGATGAAAATGACCATAGTTGAAAATATCATGTTAACTTATTTATGATGTGGATAAAAAATATACAATATTTTATTTTATTTTAAAAGTATGTATCTATAAATCTTGAAGGAAGTGGATAAATATTATCTTTATCAAATTGATATACAACTATATGTCCTTGTGAGGATTAAACAGGAATAGAAGGAAGATATATAACTAAAAAGGAAGGTTAGATATGTTCTTGATTTCAACCTTGATTGTAATAGAATGATAAATTTAAATAACTATGTTTATGTGTCCTTAATACTATATTTTAATAAGCTATTGGATGAAGTGTATAATAATTCATTCTCTAGTAATAATGGAAGTATGAAGATATATATAGATTTGAATCAGTATTTATAGTGGGATAAATTGAAGAGAGATATTGTAGAGTATGTTTCTTGGTTCATGGTATGATAACATGTTAAGGAAAATATAAATAATACCAAATGTATGTGACAACCATTTCTTATAACATAATAGAAATGGGAAAACATCATCATAGATTTTTTTATCAGACTCCCCAAACCATATAAACAGAAAAATGTTATATGGGTTATAATCTACCACCTTATGAAGTCAACACACTTCATTTCCATAAGTAAACATTTATATCTCAATCATATTTATTCATTCTCTATTCACCATGGAAGTATGATGTTGTATAGAGATTTGAAATATATTTTTTGTGGAATTACTTGGAGAGAGATATTGTAGAGTATATTTCTCAGTGCTCGGTATGATTTCATTTTAAGGAAAATATATAGAATACTAAATGTATGTGACAACCGTTACCCATACAAGAATGGAAATGGTAAAACATCATCATGGATGTTGTCATCAGCCTCCCCGAAACATATAAAGGGCACAATGTTATATGGGTTGTAGTGGACCACCTTATGAAGGAAATACACTTCATTTATATCAGTGAATATTTATATCTCATTTATATTTCTAGTTTATAAATTAAATAAGTTATAATATTTTATAGATCACCACATTATATTTTATCTGACCAGGTTCCGAAGTTTACCTCAATGTTCTAGAGAAGTCTTCAGTAAGCTTTGAATACAATGCTATGTTTCTATGCTAATTATCATCCTTAGATGTATGTTTAGTCTGAAAGGACCATTAAAACCCTAAAATACATGTTGAGATCTTTTAATATGGAATTCAAAGTTTATTGGGATCAATACCTTCCTTTGGTTGAATTTACTTGTAACAATTAATTTCACTAAAGAATTAAGAAATCTCCTTTTGAAGAAATCAATGAAAAGTATTGAAAAAATATAACATGTTAGGATGAAGATAGAGGAAAAAAATTTAGGGTTTGATCTAACTAAAGAAATAGAATAAAAGTTTAGAGTCATTCAACAACATATAAATGTAGTAAAAAGTTCATAGAAATTTTTTATTGACAGTCATTAGTGGGATATGGAGTACAAAGTTAGTGATAAGGTATCCCTAAGAATATATCCTTAGAATATGATTATGAGGTTTTAAAATAATGGAAATTTTATCTCACGATATATTGGTACCTTTTAAATTCGTTATTATATAAGGATGGTAGCTTATCATTTGAAGTTTCCACCAAATATCTCTCAAGTTCATGATGTGTTCCATGTATCTCTCTTGAAGAGGTACATACTTGATCCTTCATATATACTGAACTAAATGGTTATACCACTGGAATAAAATACCTCTTATAAAGAACAAAAAGTGGAGATTCAAGATTATACAGAGAAATATCTACAAAATAAGACCACTCACCACATTGAAGATTTATTGTGAAACCATAAATTTGATGAAGCTATGTGGGAACCTAAGGATGTGATGAGGTACAAGTATACTCATCTATTTGTATCAATGTGATGAATTTTGAGGGATAAATTAATTTTAATGGGGTATAAATAAACCCCCTAATATTTTATTAAATATTTCTCTAAAAATATTTTTTTCTTTGATATCTTGAATTACACGCAACACCGAGTTCAAATGAACCATGATATATTATTTTAATATTATTATGTGATAGTTATCATCTATACATTGGATTGGTAGGTATTTATAAGACTAAATAAATAATGAATAAATATTTTAATTTATGTATAAAATTTATTCATTGGATATCAATTAATTAGAAATGAAAATAAAAACCATTTAAAAAAAGAGATGTTTTTATGAAAACCTAATTTTAACCCCGCAATGTATTTTTTTAATAAATTAAAATATTTAATTTTTTTGAATTTTATTAATTAATTTTTAATATTATATATTGAATCAATTTTTTTATAATTTATCTAATATTTTTATACATTGGATGATAATAAATCCAATTTTATGCTTAAAATGTATTTTTATAAAAATTGGTTTTCGTCGCATTTTGAATGATTATTTTAAAATTAATTTATTCTATTTAAAGAAATATAATTTGATAAAATGGATTAAATATTCTTAATTTTAAGGTTCAAAATTCTTAAATAGGTCCCTTTTATTTTTATGCATTATGAATAGTAACCCTAGTAAAATTTATCACCATGATAAAGGGTAAATCAGGTTAATCAATGTTAAGATTAAGGGATCAGAACATTTGTTTTCAAAATAATTCTTATTTGATGAATTTAATATGAACTATATCACCTTAGTCTTGAAATTTAATTGTTTAAGGGGCAGTTTCCCAAGAGAATTACTTATATAATATTTAAATTAATAAATGTTACAAAATATCGTTCTCTTAGTTTTAAATAACTATTATGTGTACACATATGAAAAAATCAACTTATTAATGAATATAAATGTTTATTTTGAGGATTATTAAATTATTTTTATGATTTAAATGTATTTATAATTTTTTTTAATTGTATAATTACCTTAAATACTTATGCAAACAAGCACAATAATTATTCAATTAATTGAATAATAAATTAAATGATTTTAAAAATAATAAAAGTAAAATAATTTGAATGAGTTATGATTTTAAAAGATTTTATTGATTAATATGACATATTAGTATTTTTTTAAAGTATTACATTCAAATTAAAACTACATATTGATGTATTCTAAGTCAAATTAAATTGAAAGTGTCAAAATTGACTTTAATGATATTTTATCAACATAATATTTTATTAAATTATTAAAAATTCATAAAAATGTTGAAATATATTAATATGGATAATATATTTTTTAAATGTAACCCGTACTCCATTTATGCCCCAATTTTCAAATTATATGTAAAATTATATCCCTTTAAATGTGAAAAATATATTACCATGGTTAATGTTAAAATAGGCCAACAAAAGGTTTAAACCAAAAGATAAGTTTAAATCTCTACATAAACCTATAAAATTTTTACTGGTTGATGTGATTTAAAATCTATATTATCTAAGGTTAAAATAACCACCCCTTTTAAAAAATTTAGGATATATAATGGTAATATTATATTTCAATCTTTCAAGAAAACCCAAGAGTGCCTCTCCCCTCAATTATAAAAGAGAAACTATACTTTCTCTTATTCACACCACTTTAAGCTCTCTAGATCAATACAAACCTAAAATATTATATTCAAAACTCCCTTATACACATTGTATTTCTGGTTTTATTCAAAAAACATTAACCTTATTGTTCTTATGTTGAAATCTAAATGAGTTGTCTCAATGAAGAGGTAATCTCCTCAACTGGTCACTTTCTATTTAATTATTATTTTAACTCTCATAAATATATTATATTATTAATTAAAAAATAAATTAATTATCATAAAAATAAGTAATTTTTATTTTATTTTTATTAAAAATCCTTTATTCACACATTTTTCCATCAAATTGGACCCTAAAGTATCACTCATGTGTACGTACATCTTACCATCTCCACATAACAATACAATTCATTTTCCATCACCATATTTCATGGGTTAGTATTATGACATATTTAATGTTTATATATGATATTAATGACCTAATTATGTTTCTATAATGATAAAATCATATCTACCTTCTCACCATTAAAACCATTGGAAAATGATTATCTTGCTCAGGCGTATATCTGGACTACCACCTCCACAGAGCGTTGTGATTCCTTTTTCATCTCTATTTTACATGGATGGTAATAAGGATGGATTTTTTGAATATATATGATTTATATTAAATAATAATTAATCTTTAATAATTAATGACTATTAAAATTTATTTAATTATGCCCATTTAAAATTTAAAATAGCGTTCATGGATACGTACAATGTACCGTCTCCATGAACAGTGTAAATCATCTTTCTATTTATAATTTTTTTGGATGTATATAAATACATATATAATGAATATATATTATATTTATAAAACGATTAAAATTCTATAATTTATATAATAATAATAAAATTACAAGTATTGAGACTTTTTAACTGAATCATGCTTGAAAAACGAAGTAGATATCATCAAGAATAGTGATTTTAATAACAAAATATTAATACATGGGTTATAATATGTCATAAATAGATCATAAATAGTATGATATATATGAATATTTTTATTTAATATATTTACAATTCATATATATTTATTATATAGAATGTTTTAATGTGTATAAAGAAAGGTGAGACTTGAGTTAATGGATTTATGTTTCAATATTATTTTAATCATGATTGTTTATGCCTCAATTTACATTAAAGAAATTAAATGATACTTATTACATGAATCCATTTAATTTTCTTCTCCATTGGTTGTTTCTTGAGAATAAATGTTTTCCTTTAATTTTCCTCACTTTATGTATTTAAGAGATATAAAGAGTGTTTTTAAGGAAAATCAAATTTATTTTTCTCTTTGGTGTAAAATCCCTTTTCTTCCATATCCATATTTTCTAAAAAAATAATAAAAAATGTTATAAACATTATCCTAATATTTTTAAATTTAATTTTTACCCTTTATTTAATTTTACAATTTTTTTAAAATAAACCTTCTTTTCTTTTCTCTGAATGAGGTACCATTTGAATTTTTCTAAAAAAGTGTTAAAGGAAGGTTTTTTATTAACTTATATGACATGAATGAAATTTCAAACTGTCAGGACCACACAATAATTTAAATATTAATTTAAATGTTTTCATATTTCTTTTAAAAGGAAAAAATTTCCATAATATTTTATAATATTTTATATTTTAAAGAATTTATTTCGAAGTGGAAGGTTTATTTTTCTTTAACAATATTTTAATGGTAATTCTATTCATAAACAACAAATTTTATTAGCATTTCTTATGATTAATGGGGGATATGATCAAATGGTTCCATACATATTCTTTATATGGATGGTTTATGATTATTATGATGATATTTTTATAAATCCCATTTATTTTTTATGTGTTATGCTATGATGAGATTAATAATTTTTTATAAAACCTGTTTACTTTACATAAGTTATGATATAATGATATGATGAATATTTTATGATATTTTAACACACATATGTCTGATTTTCATTATGTGATGGGTGGGATAAGAATTATATAACCCTCCAATGCATTGGTTAATTTATTATATCTCCTGAGATAATTATGGGAAAAAAGTCAATCGGATTGATCCATTATAAGAAAAAAGTAGGTATGCTTCATCTATTATGGGAAACCAGTCGATGTGATTGACCCATCATAGGAAACAAGTCAATGTTCTTAATCAACTATAGGAAACAAGGTTTGGGAATAATCCTTTATGATTTTATGGTCATGGTAGTTAACCTTGATAGATGAAATGGTTTCTATAACTATGATGGTTCCACAGTTTTATAACATGAACTTATGGTTCATGATAGGTTTATGAAGACTTTTCACTATTATGATTTATGTTTTTAAAATAATAATTCTTTATTTGATGACTCATGTTTATGAATGTTGTTATATTGGGTATGAAATTTTTATATTATGCATTTGATATCATATCCATATGCTTATCTTATTCATTCATATGATCATAGATTGATATCTCCCATGTTTACCTTTACTGAGCATCTGAGATGACCCCTTATTATGTTTTTCCCCCATGTTATGGAGAAATAATTAAGTATAGTATGTCTATGAAGTACTAAAGGGAAATATCTTTATGTGATATGTTTAACATGATTCATGAAATAAGAATATTACATATCTAGTCTCTTAAGTTACAAAACCTTTATGGTCTTGGTGCATGTATTTGTAGAATGTATTGAGTATTCATATAAAAAGATGTAATTTTTATATATGAAAATCCTAGGTCTTTAAAGACTTATTTTGATATACTATCTAAAAACCTCTTTATTATTTCCAAAATAAAGTTTCTAATTCCAATTTCACTACACATTAGCAATGTATTTATTATTACTTGAACAACATCTTCAACAAGTACCAATTCATTCTTATTCATTCCAACACCTCGCATTGAATTCATCTCTCTTATATTATTTTAGATATACAATATGATCAAGTCTCAATGGTTCATAATTCTTCAAACAATTCCCATATAAAAGGAGTGATTATGCCTAAATAAATCAGACACCCATTATCATCATTATGGGATGTTAAAACTGACTATAACTCCTCAAAAAATTCTTTCACAATTTCCATAACTATAGTCCTACATAATTTCTTTATTTTCAAAATTATATCTCATTTGTAGAATGAATTAAAGCTATATTTAAGTCAATTGTTTAACATAGAAAAATCATTCGCATCAGGTTGGAGTAATTTTCTAAAATCAAGACATGTTATTATAGAATCAACCAAGATCAGTCTAGACATCGTCATAATGATTTATCCAAAAATACGAACATAACCCATAGATATTCCCTTTACTATGGATTGGTGGAAATATTTTTCCTTTTTTTGAATCTAGAACATTGTGCCCTATGAAATGGTCACCTTATATTGCTTGTTTTTCTTGTGTGGCTCCACCAGATTACCATGACCGCCAGCATACACCACCATACCCATAATGGGATTTCCCATATCTCACAAGGATCCTATCTAGGCACAAAACATTTCTCTATAGTGTGGTATATCCCATGTTTCCCATTTTTAACTACACATCTTCAACACAAAACATCCTCTCAACCACAACCCACCCATAAATATATCATCCTTAACTATTTTTCTAAGGTTATATGTAACTCCACCATGGGGACCACTACAACATGGTCCCTTTACAGCTACCCCTTTTGAGATACAACTCACAACGCACCCTATTCTATGGACGTGCCCACACCAATATTCTACTTCATCTTCAAAATTCCCACTTACCGAGGTGAGATTTTTCTAGTGTTGGGAAACTTTAATAAACCATGTTTTGTTCTAATTCACAATCCTGTTATTCCTTATCCAAGATGGATTTAGACCTTATCTTGACCATATAAGCTCCATGTATAATACATTTATATATCCATAATGCGTCCAAACATCCTTCAATCCTTTTTGTGGATAATATATATATCACAAAAACCTTCAAGATGCCTTTTCAAAAAATAAAATAATCAAGTAATCAAGATCATTGATAATAATCCTCCAAGAATCACCATGACCTCACATATTTTCAAAAAATCCAACTCAATCTATTGGGATTCCTAACAACCTTGACCTGATTGCACCACACTCTAGTGGAATCAACATTTGAACCTAGACCAAAATCATAAAAAATTATAGGGAATCAAAGGTGAATAAAATCTGAGTAAGGAAGAGTAAATCAAACCATAAATAATCATGGAAATACCCAAAAATATCCCTTCAACAAGGGGGATAAATGAGGGGAATAAAGAGGAAGGATTTAGCTAATATTGACCTCAGTGTACCCTAGTTCCCTATAATTTACTAAAGGGGATAACATGAAAATGTTGGGAATAATCCTAATTAAAAAAACAAGAAAAGGGACTGATCATGAAATTGCCCAAAGGGCTCATAATGTGATTCAATTTTTTGAAACCCTTTAAAATAAGGCCCCTATTATCATGATTTATAACAACTCTCTTTAGTAGAACAAAAATTCTCATAAATATGACTTCATGATGTGGCCACCAACAATGTCGTATTGATTTATCCCTTCATGACTTAGACTTTGACCACATGACACAACCCACATAATCATGATCTTATTCAAGAAATGAATTAATTGGTCATGATGTAATCAAACTTCTTCAAAAAATTCAATAAATGAAATACACAAGTGTTCCCAGACCCCATGTACAATAGTAACTATCACAGAGTGGAGTAATATGCAACAAATGATCTAATATGCTAGGGTATTTTCCTTCATTTAATTCTAATTTATAATTGTCATCACCATGAATTGATTCCCTGACCATGATGTTATCCCCACACCCTATAGAGGTGACCCGATATATGAGGGAGATACTAATAATGTGATGCCCTATTTCAGGACATCACCCAACACATAAGGTTTCTAGCATTTTCCAAAATTCAATATGTAAGGGTTATCGTCCTGATGTGACATCCCCGACCATTGGGTAACTTATCCTGACCTCTATGTATACACATCCCACAAAAAAATAAACTACATTCTCATACCAATTGATAATGATGTGACTTGTTGTATTCATTTCATGGTTCCTTCCTTGTCTATGGCATGATCATCAATCAACACTAAATCATAGCATGATGATCCACCTACAACATAAATATATATTAATTATAGCCCAAATCTATTCTAACAATTATACAATCACCCAAAACACCTCTCAACCTATAGTCACATCCAAAAATTTCTCCATGAGAAGCTTAAACCCTCAAAATACAGATACAAGTCCCAATTCTCAGAATATCCCCTACTTCTATTACAAAAATTTAAATTTACCTAGAAAAAATACCTTTAAATTTATAGGGTTTTACACCAAAAAACCCATAATTATCTAGCATAAACATAAAGTCACCAAATGAGAAAGAGACTGTAATATAAAGATCATATAACTTATATGATGATCATAAATGGAACTCAAGCCCATGTCGATATCTACATTCCTAACAGGAACCAACCTTATCAATAAAGCATATAAAATTAACTAACAAACCATTTTACACTATAAGAAAACATCGATTTGGAGGTGGTTTTGAAAAGTGAAACAATTTTTTTTGGGAAACAATTTAGCAACGTTTCTAAAAACCGCCACTAAATATTTTGAATTTTTTTTTTATAATTTTAATAATTTTTTTAAAAAAAATCATTTTTAGTAGCATTTTAAAAAAACACCATGAAATAACTGCGGTTTTTTAAAACTGCTATGAAATAGAAGGAGAAAAAATAAAAATAAAAATAAAATATTTTAATAATTAATTATTATTTACTATTCAATCTCATATATAGTTTATTATTTATAATTGTAATTAACTATAATGTTTTAATAATTAAATATTAAGAATTTCTAGTTAATAATAACGTGACACTTTAAAAAAATCGACAAAAATAGAAAAGAAGACTTTGGTATTAAATGACCATAACATTGGATATGAGAGTCCATTTCATGTCCACAATGAGTCAAATCGAATCTTATGAAACGAGATAAAATCACGTGAGATTTAAATCATGTGATAATCAAAGGAATAAAATTTGTTATAGTTTCAAAAAAACCAGAAATCGAACTCGAACATCAAATGGCATTAATTTTTGATCCGGGCATCTATTTGGACTCTACCACATATGAAATAAAATCCTTTTATGAGATCTAAAACATTGATGGTCTCAGACTTAGATTGAATAGCTATGTCCATTTTTCATCCCCAGAAAGGCCCAGAAGGCCTCCAAAAATGAGTTTTTTTGTCACTGACCATGGTTTCTTAAAATTCAAACGACTATAACTTCTGATTCGGGAGTCCGTTTCAGTAGTACCACATATCATTTGAAATATCATTTCATGAGCTTCAATTTTACTAGTTGTGGAGTTGAAACTATCTCCCAGATCAAAACTTATAGTTGTTTCAAGGTTTTTTTGGGGTTCAGGGTTACAATGTTTCTTAATATTTTTATGTGTTTTAAGGGTACCCAAATTTTATTAATTTATTATTGATATATTTTTTTTTCAATTTATTATTTATTTTTTAGTTATTAATTTTTCATTTATTTATTTATTTATTTATTTATTATTTATTATTTAGTCATTTTTAAATTTTTATTTGTTATTTTTTATTTGTTATTATTTATTGTCTAGTATTTATTATTTATTATTTATTATTCTGATAATTTATTTTAATAATTTTATAATTTTATTTTTATAATTTTATTATATATTTATTTACTATTATTACTTATTTATTTATTATCCATTTATTGATTATTTATTTTTTATTCATTTATTTAATATTATTTATTTATTTATTATTTATAAATTTATTTTTGATTATTTTTATTTTATTTTATTTTATTTTCAAAATTTTATTATTTTATTATTTCTTATTTATTTATAATTATTATTATCTATTATTATTTATTTATGATTTATGATTAATGATTAATGATTTATTATTTATATTGATTTTCTATGTATTGTTTGTTTTTTCAATTAATATATTTATGTATATTAAATTATATTTGTTAACCACATGTAGAGCCTGTTGGAGTGGTAAAGTCTCTAGAGAATATACAAGAGATAAGGGGTTCAAATCTCACCTTACATAGAATTTCTATATATGCTACATGCATGTACATGTGCATGTGTATGATAATAATTAGTTAAAATTAAATAATAAATAATAAATAATAAATAATAAATAATAAATAATAAATAATAAATAATAAATAATAAATAATAAATAATAAATAATAAATAATAAATAATAAATAATAAATAATAAATAATAAATAATAAATAATAAATAATAAATAATAAATAATAAATAATAAATAATAACTAATAAATAATAAATAAATGATAAATAAATAAATAATAAAATTATGAAAATAAAACAATAAAATAATAAAAAAATAAAAAATAAAAAAAATATATTAAATTAACAAAAATTTTAAAAATAAAAACAATTTAAAAATAAAAAAATGACTATAAATGATTAGTAGTGTTTTAAATCACCACTAAATAATTCCACAACAATTTTAAAAAACTGCTGCTAATTGATTGATGACACACGATTTAGTTGTGATTTTCCAAAAATGATGCAGAACAATTTATCAACGGTTTAAATTGACCCTAAATGAAAAAAACAGCTGCTAAACCTGAATTATGGCATAGTGTTAGATCAAATAATCACAATAGAATAATCATTTCAACTAGGTGTGGTCCAATCTAATAACACACCCATGCCTAATCCATTCAAAATCAACAATTTAGAAACATGAATCAAAGGCCAATTCTATCCCAACTCATCATAAACCATAAATAAATTCACTAAGAAACAAGCTTTATTCCAAAAAAACATGAAACAAAAATAATCCATACCTCCCAAGCCTCCTTAATGTACTACATATGAAAAACTATCCCCAGAACACCAAAATCCAAGGGATAAGAGGATGAAGAGAGAGAGGGAGATATGAACCCCCTATTTGTGCTAGACCAAAAGGGGAACCCCCTGAGTGGATTTTATAAAATAAAGGGGGGAAATACCCGGTTTACCCCCATTAAAAAAATGGGATGGGGGTTTATTGAGTTCCTAGTAGCGCCCCATTGGGTACCTGGTTGAAAATCGAGTATCCTTTGTTTGGACACCATCTCATCCATGGCCAATTAGTAGGTCTTTGTTATTGTTGGTTCCACAAGGCAGCCTATGGTCATAAAATGAGTACTCGATGGCACATAGCCCCCACCACCTTCCCGCATTTCCATCACTAAATTCACAAAAATTATCTCTAGGTATTCTTTTTCAATTCTTTCCTCCAAAATACAACATTTTCTCCAAAAAATTTAGAAAACCCCATCCTTTCAATAAAAATAGGAAAATTAAAATTCTTATAGCCACAAAAAAGAAGGTAACCTGACCTATCTTTTAGTTCACTAACACATAAATCTACGATCTATAATACAATCCCCACTATAATGCATTTTTACCTTAAAAATCCATGAATATCCTTCAACCATAAATCTTGAGTTGTACGAGTCATTAATTTATTACTAACCCATCTCTTCTATCCCTAAATATTGAAAACTTTTCCAATGAGTGAATCATTAAAAATTATTATTTATGAAACACCTTTATATTGAAACATATAGACTTATACAGACCAATCCTTGATTTCCACCAAAACACTATAATTAATTTACTCTAAGATAACTCTAAATGATCTTCGATCCTAGAAATAATCATATTAACACTCTTCTCAAAATCATCAAAAAAGCACTAAGACTATTGCTAACCAAAATTATCGTTCTCAAAACATAGAGACAATAAAAATTCATAGCCTTTTGGAGCTCCCCACTATAAAGGTAATCTGACTCCCCACCCATCCTCATTGGCTTGAGAAGGAGGTGCAGTTCTACTAAGCCTTAATTGATGTTACCAAATCACCAGATTTTGGAAATAAATTCCATGGGATTCAAGAATAAATTGGGGAACAATTTTTCCTAGAGATAAACCAACCAACCAAATAATCCATTCTTTGAAAAACTAAATTATGCATGTTAACATAGCAACCCAAACCATATAGAACCAAAATAAAACCAAACTAATCCATAATGATTCAAAAAAAAACAATACAACCAAACCATACCAATCCAAAATCAGAGCGCTAAGAGAAATACTAGACAAGAGACCCAAATCGAACCAAGGCACCCTCCACAGCTCCACAATAAGATCCATTCACCAAGAACCAACAAACCACCCAAACATCATGAAGAACCACTAACAAAATGAGATGTCTTACTATTAATTATGTCATAGAATAAAACATCTACAAAAGCACCAAAGTGACACAGTAGGGGTGAGTAATAATACTCAGTAGTATTTCCCCAAATTACTTCCCTACACACGCCACTAGGATAAAGCCATTGGCATAATTATATAAAATAGTTTAGATAAAACATCAAATAGTTCAAAATTTACCGATAATACAAACACACCCTTACCAAGACACCTTACCTAAACCATAAAACCCATGGTAAATCCAAATGACCATTACATAAGCCATTTCACAATCTCACATTAGTACAACAATTTTCATCTTGCACAATAACACTCAATAAGGAAACAACCACGTTGGAACATCCTATACAAACCCATTTACTACTTTTAAAAACTCATGGTACTTCACGACCACTTATCCATAATGGTTTCCCTTACATCCTCTATCCATCACCTTTCATACTGGTACTTCCCGACCACTTCTCACACAATCAACACAAGCCATAATACTTGACCAACCAAGAAGAATAAAGAACACCAATGCCACACATTATGCACACAACCATTTTCAATACATTCCAATCCCATCAATAAGTCACCCATTTATTGAAAATACCCTTTAACCATTTTCTATGACCACTACATTTCAATAAACCACATTTTTATTGAAAACCATTTTCCCAAATGATTTTTATAAACAAAACCAAGTGACCAATTTTAAAATCACACATCAAGCCCCTTTTTGCATCAATATCCCATTTCACCCAAAATCCCATATCATCACCAAATTGGTTTCCATAAATATTTTCATATCATATTAACAATTAATTTCAAGTTAAAAAATTAATTTCAAACAAGGCCTTAAGTTCTAGAAAACTGGAGCTGAGAGAGAAGCCACTAACCTTTAGGGTTCCGGTGATATCGGCCCACAAGCAACCACACCACCAATCTGGACAAACGCTCCACCAAAACCACTCTAGATCTCCTTCCCTATCATAAAAAATCCCCAAAATCATCACCTATGTCAAAAAAACCCCTAGATCTACATGAAACAGATGCAGATCTAGAATACCAAGAGAGGGAAGAGAGAAGATCAAGGGAAAACCATAAATAAACCAAAAGATAAGACTTAATTGAGATGAACCTCCTTTAAAACACCTTAAAACCCTTAAAATATTTTCCAAAACGAGTGGTAGAGCACTCCTATCCCTGGAGAAGACGAAATACCATGTAGGGTTCATATGGGAGAAGAAATGGGTGAGTTAGGAAAAATCCTGACTAACCCCGTATAAAAAAACTATTTTTTATGGGATGCATAGTTTTATAAATAGTGTGCTAAGAAATCAGATACTACTATCCAAATGGTGGAATGTTTCATGGTCACATGAGATTCTTGTGCGGTTTACCCTAATCATGATCAAACCATACAGCCTTAAAAATGCCTCCAAATTTGTCTAAAACCTTTCCAAATGCTCCCAAACTCTCCCAAACCTTTTCCAACCACTTAATATGCATAAAAAAGTTATAAACAAGGGTCAAATACCTCAAACTAGGGGTTATACATTCTCCATACCATTGGACATTACATCCTCATAAAGTAGTGAACCATCTCTTTGTCGAAAGAGCTCAGACCATTATTTGGCTGTCTCATTCTGCCGCTCCCATGTCTCCTCCTTAATCTGACCATGCTACCACAAAACCTGAACTAAACTGATTCTCTCCCACATAAGGATTTATATTTCCTATCGACAATCTGCCCTGGCATGTGCACCAAAGAAGCATCCAACTCTATCTCAACAGGAACTTTTTAATCACATGGTCACAATCTGACTGATACCTTTTCAATTGCAAGACAGGAAACACATTGTGCACTGCACTAAATCATGTTAGGAAATCCAACTAATAAGCCACCTCTCCAATCCACTAAAGTATCTACAAAGCCCTAATATACCAAAAATATAACATACCCTTATTTCAAAACCGACGATGTCCCAACATATGATATATTCTCAAAAACACATGATCACCCACCTCGAACAACAACAGTCATCGATGATGGTCAGTATATGATTTTTGATGACTTTGAGCCATCTCTATCCTCTTTATGATTAACTCTATCTTCTCTATAGTCTATTGGACAAGTCTAGGACCAATCATCAATGTCTCACCTGTTTCTACCCAACAATATAGAGAATGACACAGATGCCAATACAATGCCTCAAACAGAGCCATATGTATTGAAGCTTGATAACTATTATTATATGAGTACTCCACCAATGGTAAGTGATCTTCCCATGAACCACCATAATCCATCACAAAATCCCTTATCATCCTTCAAATTTTGTATTTTCCTCTCGGATTGGCCATCCGTTTGAGAATGATAACCGTGATTATTGTCAACAATGTCCTGAGGGCTTGCTGTAAGGATTTCCAAAAATGAGTTGTCAACCTTGAATCTCTATCGGATATAATAGAAACTAAAACACCATGAATCTTAACCAATTCATGGATATATGTTTTGGATAGATCCTTCAACATATAAGATTCATTAATGGAGATGAAATTGGCCAACTTTGTGAGCCGATCCACAATCACCCATATGAAATCATGTTTCCTGACTGTTCTTGGGAGACCTGTCACAAAATATATCGCTATTTTTTCCACTTCCACACTAGAATAGGAAAATATTGAAACATTATTTCTGGTCACTAATGCTCTTCCTTGACATGCTGACAAATCAAGCATCTCGAAAAAAAGTTGGTGACTTCCCTTTTCATACTATCCCACCAAAACTCACTTTCAATGCCTTATACATCTTTTGAATTTTAGGATGGACAACCCTCCTGGAATGATTATAAGCCCTTGGAATTTCTTTCTAAAAATACACTAGTACCACTATACGATTCCGAAAACACACAACAAAATTCCTATTCAGTTCTTAGCCCTTAATGGTCTCCACACCATTAAGTTTCGACCTCATCACCATACACTCAGAATTAGATTCCTGTACCTCTTTAACCAGACCAACCAAGTCAGAAAACAACGAAACTGAAAAGGGGACCACTCTATCACCCTGGTCCTCAGATTCTAACTGCATGTTGGCAATGACTGACATCAAATTACACTGATCTGATGCTTGTTTCACCACATGAGCATATTATTTTATAATTAATGCATCCGATACTGAGTTTTCATTACCCTGTGTGTACATTAAGTCAAAATCAAACATCTAGAGAGATTTCATCTATCTTCTTTGCCTCAAGTTCAAATCTCTTTGTGAGAAAATATGCTTTAAACTATTGTGATTGGTTAACAGTGTGAATTTCTCACAGAGGAGATAATGTCACCACATTTTTAAAGCATGAACCATTTCTACCAACTCCAAATCATGTGTTGGGTAGATATTATCATGAAACCTCAACTTTCACAATCCATATGCAATCATGTGACCCCCTTGCCTGAGAAAAAAATCCCGACCTTGATACTGATGCATCACAATACACCATGTACTCTCTCCCTGGTTTTGGAAAAACCAAGATTGGTGCTAATGCAAGGTGACCCTTTATCTCTTTAAAAATATTCTAACACTGCTCATCACCTTGAAATGGAAAATTATTCCTTGTAAAAGCTTTCATTAGTGAGGCTAATCATGATAAATCATGAACAAAATTTTGATAATAGCCAGCTAGACCAAGGAAGCTCTGTATCTCGAAAATGTTCTTTAGTAGTTGCCAATACTTAATAGCCTCTATCTTTTCGGGATCAATTGAAACACGCTTCTTGGAAATAACATGGCCATGGAAACAAACCTCCTGTATCCAAAAGTCACACTTTGATAATTCAGCGTACAACTGATGATCCCTCATGATCCCCAACACCATCGCCAAGTGTTGTTCATGCTCCAACCTTGTTCCCTAATACACTTGTATATCATCAAAAAATACCGCCACAAAAGAATCCTGATATCTTTGAAATACCTGATTAATCAATTCCATGAACCCTGATAGTCCATTCGTTAGACCAAAGGGCATAACCACATACTCAAAATTCCCATATCTACTTCTGAAAGATATTTTTCGAAATATCCTCCATTATCCACACAATTAATGTTATCCTGACCTCAATTCAATCTTGGAGAACCACTAATCTCCCATTAACTAGTCAAACAAATCATCAATGCATGGAAGTGGATATCAGATCTTTATCATATCCCGATTAAGTCTACGATAATCAACACATAGCGGTAGGGTTCCAACCTCCTTTTTAACAAACAAAACCGGTGCTGCCCACAGAGAGGTGCTAGTCCTGATGAACCATTTGTTCTCTAGATCCTCCAATAGTACTTTTAATTCCTACAATTTTACAAGTGCCATTTGGTAAGTCATAACTGAGATATGACTTGTCCCTAGAAGGCGAAAAATCATAAACTCCACTTCCTTCACTGGTGGAAACCTTTAGAATTCTTTGAGAATGATATCCATAAACTAAAAAAGAAATGTAGGAAAAACTCTATACTCAACTAATTCCATGGATTCCAATGACAACATCGCTAAATGATATGAGATCATGCCAACAGCTGGTACCAACCATCCTATTGCATACTACTTTTCATTCTTCTCCCCTCTAAAGAGGTGTTAAAAAATATCCTCCATCAAAAAATAAACCATTCTCAGATAGGAATTGATGTGGGACTTAAACATTGACAACCAATCCATTACCAGGATTATATCATAAGAATCCATCTCAATCACTGAGGAATCCCACATCAATTCAATGTCTTCCAAAACTAAGAAATTTTCTCTACAGAGAAAGGCTTAATACTCTCTTTAACCTAGAGGAGTATGAATTTTTAAAACATAAGGCATAATTTCCATAGTTTGAACCAAAAAAATAATAACATGAGAAGAAATAGAAGAGTGTAAATAACATGTATCAAAAAAATCTTGCATCAATGTGGAATTTAAAAGAACCTTACCTCGTATCATGGATGGTCCTGATTGATCATCCATCACAAACTACCCAGCTATAAACTACTGTTTTTTACCACACTCATCTCTTTATTACCCTGCTAAGGAGTCATCGTATTTCCAGAATCACCATGAGTAACTCAGCTCTCCTGACGAGGAGTATGTTGTTTCCCCTATCCCATTGAAGCACAAGATGTCTACGACCCCTGGGGAGTGTCACAGACACATGAACTCAGAGCATTTTTGTTTCGTAGTTCCTTGAAACGTGCATTATAGATTTATGAATCACTATTTCCAGGAGGCTTGCGTTGGATTTATTCATGGAACCAGAAACTTCCAACACTTCTTTATCCAAAGAGTACATTCTTTCCAAAGGTATAAGTTTGTTAAGTTTTGAAATTTACGATACTTAAGAATGTGCATTGGTCGAGAGGATGGGAGTTAGGACTCATCACACCCTTTTTGTGGGGAATTATTTTCTACTCCGAGACTCTCTTTGTAAAATTAAAATATTTTTTTTGAAACCTTATTAATTCTCCAAGTATATCATAAGTATCCCTTGGAATTTTTAAACACTTATTTAACAGAAATTATTTTAATCATCGTTATGATGATACTGGTTTTTAAGCCACTCAACGGGGCACTCTATAATTTGTTGTCATCCAGGGAGATGAAAGTTTGTTTTAATCTTGGGATCATACTGATAAAATGATCTACCTACATATCCTTGTGAATTTAATGAGAACCCTCGTAGTTTAGTGCTTGTTAATAGGACACATCTTACCTTTTAAGGTCATGTGATAAGGACCTCTAAGAAGAATGTGCTTAGTTGAAACTTAGTGTGGGACTTATGCTGAAGCAGCCCAAGGAACTTTGGAAAGGATATAGGTTTCCAAGTAGGATCATACCCTATTTGTAATATGGCCCAAAGAGAACAGGGCTGATTTCATGTTTAGGTTTTGAACCTCAATGAGGCTTCCTACATATCCTATATGGATGGGAATCAAAGCTCACATAGTTCGATGAACCTCATAGGAGAGTATAGTCTTCATAGAAAGATGATTATGAGATTACTTCCTAAAAAAGGATGCCTTGATGATTTGAGGATTGAATTTGGGGCCTATTTCCTAAGGAGGATTCCCAAATTCAGGTAATTATGTTTGGATTCATGAGGAGGATATCCAGTGAGATCGGGCCCTGAAAGGGCTTCCTATGTATCCTATTTTGGATAGGAATCAGAGTTCTCATAGTTCCTTTAGTGAGTCTTTGTGCACATGTTGCAACCATCACATATCACTATGCCCACGCGAGTCATGCTCGGTGTGAGAAACAAGAGGATTTGAAAGATTCAACAAAGAAACTTCACACTTTTCCTCCTCCACTAATGGAAGAGGGCACATCGACCATGGAAGGGGGCAGGGTGCCAAACCTTCCCTCTGTTCTATTTACATTGGAAAAGGGTTGAATGTAAGGAATAAGGGGTGAAGGTGAAGGTCTTATACCGGGATGGATGCCCTGAAATTGGTTCTGTTAAGGGGGGGAGACTTCTTCTATACTTGCATGGAATGGCAAGTGCAAAGTGTACCTTCCCTATCGAAGAACTGAGGTCCCAGTTCACCTCTTTGAAAAGGGCGAGGCTGGAAGCCCACCATCTTCCAAACTGGGAGCTTCCCAACACTGTTTCTAGGAGAAAAGTCCATGTGACTATGGATATACAAACCCACAAACATCCCACGAATCTTAACCCCATTGTGAAACAAATGTGGGAAACCTATGACTGTGGAAATACAAACCCAAATTAAAGACACACTGATGGGCCATACCCAAAGGTCTGAGAAGTTAGGAGGTTTTGGGGGAGGCTTCAAATTAGCCCCTATCAAATAAGGGAACTAAGGAAAGAGATACCCCGCCATGAAAGGCTTTAAAGGGTATTTGAAATGGTCACATAGGTACCTCACGCAGGTGTGCTACATAGGTACCCCATGTTTCCCTATTGCACAGGTATGGTGCGTAGGTGTGTCACACAGGTATAGCTCGTAGGTATGGATGGGGACTGAAGAGAATGTGAATAACTTCAAAACATTCCTATCCCCTTTAATTATCCCATCTTTTTTAGTTTATATATGTACCTGAGACAATTTGAGAGATTTAGGTGAAAGAGCTACGCAATGGGAGCTTCATAGAATCTTTCACTTTTTTTTCAGTCAGAAAATGGGGAGTCCAAGGGTCCTATTTATAGGCATGGATGGGCCTGGTCGAAGAGACTTTGGACACGCATGTATCCCACATAGCTCCACCGTGCAGGTGCTCCATGTAGTGGCATCCCAAATCTTCTTGAGAGTAGCTTGAATGTGTAGTTGTTTTGCGAAGCTCATCTGTGTAGCTCTCTTGTGAAGCTCGACAACGTATCTCTCTCGTGAAGCTCAGCCGTGTGGCTCTCTCGCGACATTCCTGGATGTTACTACATTGCATAGAGATTGGGAGTATTTGTTGATGTTTCCTTTGTACTCATTGAATCTTTTTAAGGGGTGTCAACAAAATCCACCCCCACTCAGGATTGGATCCGAAATATACAAATAGGGTCATGTCCTAAGGTTAAAGTTTGGGAAAAAGATCTGGATGGATTAATGAATAGCACAATTGTGCCGTGAAATAATTTCACGTAGATATGTCTCGTAGGTATGTCACGCACCTATAGCGCGCAGTCATGATGCGTAGGTCTTATATTGACTATAAATAAGTCTCAACCTTCCACTTTTTTTCTTCACTTGCAATTTCTCCGAAATTTAGAGCTATCGTTGCGTAGCTCGTTCACTTAGCTGCATCGCGTTGTGCTCTCGCATAATTCTCTTGAAATTTCTTCAAGGTAAAATTTTTTACGCGATTTGAGCTACGCAAAAAAAACTTCACTGATAGAGTTGCACTAGGATCTTTATCGAAGAAACTACGTGAGTGGCCTCATGGAAGGACTTCGTCAAAGGACCTTGTCGAAGGGCCTGGTCGAAGTACCTACGCGAACAGTGTCCTTTGCCAATTTTTTTCACTTTCATCTTTAAAATATGACTTGAAAATTTGATAATTCTTTTTGCAGGAAAGAATGACTCATTTTATGACCCATACTAAAGAATCTAAGGTTCGTCTAAACGAAATAATGTGGATCATCAGGCCAGACTATTACAACATTGTTGAGAGTACTCTTCCTGGGATATGGAACGGTCTAATTCCATACCAGTGTGACTATCCACAAAGTCCTTACTTACCCCTGTACGGACATGGACTATTGCAAGACGCCCATGTTCCATCTGTTAAAAATTACTTTCCAAAGAATTGTTTTCTTCAGTATTTCAACTTTAATAACATGAATATTAGTGGAAGGGGGTTCCGACACAAGAAGGCACAGTCCCTATTGGTTGCATCCTTCATCATATTGGTTTCACTGCAGACATGAAAGATCATGTTGTAGAGCCAAGAGCACATTGTTATTATTCCACTTTTTGGGCTTCTCAAACAAATCAATCTAATGGTTGGAAATGATACTGGGACCTTTGTTCTGGAGGAGGTGTAAAACCCGAGTGGTTATGGGAATTATGGGAACGTCAGACTTGTACAGAATTCAGAAATGCGTTATCAGACGTTCATATCTATGAAGCTGTCTGGATGGGGAAAAATTTTGTTTACAAAAATGAATTCATTCCTGAATTACTGAGCCGATGAAGTCCACAAATGAATTCTTTTCATTTTACGCATGGTGAAGTTGGTATTAGTCTCTGAGACATTTACCAAATAGCTGGAATTCCTATTCTTGGGGAAATGTATGATGAATTAATCCTGCCTACTTCAATATGGGGTGATGTTACTAGAACACCACCGCTGTCCCATGAATTATTTAATATAGTGAAGAATTTACCCAAGTATAAGAAAGATATTCATGCTAGAGTGTGGATAGAATCCTTGTTAGAACCAACAACAGAGGAAGGTCCAACCTGTGGATGTCCTACTATTTGTCCTTCTACCGATAATCGAGGCAGTTTAGGCACATAGTAGCCTACACTAGAAAGAGGTGATTACAAACACTAGGTTGATAAAGTAAAACCTGATATAGATGAAAAAGTATCCTTATATTCCTTCCTTACTATGTGGCTAAGTGTTTATTTGCTTCCAGTCTGTGAATATGGAGGAGGTGTAAGATCAGGGACTTTCATCATTGCAACTAAATTGGTAAAGGGGGAGTATATTGGGATAGAAACCCATGTTTTGGCAATAATTTACCATCTACTATTGAATTTATATAGTGGGAAGGCTCTATTTAGGATTTTGGGGTCATTCCAAGTGTTGTCGGTAGGATCGCAATACATTTTTCTTCATACTCAGTGTTGAACTCAGTCATAGTTTTTAATGGTCGATTTAACCCGATTTTATAGAAAGATTTTGGTATTAATCCTATAAACTTGAGACCTAATGAGGTACTGAAGGTTTTGAATGTCTCAGGAGAATTCATCTTCTTTCCTTTTGGTAATCCACCAACTGGAACATTTATTGACGATGGTAAAGAAAAGAACTATGAGATAAGATCTTATATGATGGCATTCAGGGATGGTGTATTATCAACCAGGATTGATTGAGAAATTATCTACGAGGCTTATGTCCCCTATAGGTTTTCTCGTCAGTTTAGATGTCTTCAGCAATCAAATACTTTCTCACATGCAGATGTCAGACATGAAAAGCACCCAAGGGTAGCACGATAATTATGGATTCTAACAACTTTAAAGGTATCCAAATTTTCAATTACATTACCTCCACCGGATTCATCAATTGGATTAGAGGATGGGTATGCCAAAGCTTGGGTTTCTTCATATCCTCAAGGGGCTCTAACAAAAGTAGTATATCGAGTGGCAGCTTCAACAACTGTTGTATGTGGAAATCATGGAAAGAAGTCCAAGGACAGAGATTATATAGAAATTTCAGAGGTTTCAGATTCCTCAAAACGTCTTTGCAGGAAGTACACCAGAAAGACCAAGGCTAAAGAAGCAATACCTCCAATGCCAAGGTGATCTAGTAGCCGCCATCAAACAGAGATTCCTATTCCACCTGTTGAATTTTCTGAAAAATAAAGATCTAAATAAGATAATCAATCTGAAGGTTTCAAACCTCTTCCACAGTCAACCAGGCCAAGATCGAATTATGTGTGGCCTTCGACCATTCATCACTAAGAGAGTATAACCCGTGATCTCAGGGATGTCTGGGCATTTATTTTTCATGGTATTTGAATACCAGAGATAGGTGATATTAAGGCACCTTTTGATTTTAATCCGGAAAATATATTAGATAAATTATAGAAGTATATTGCGGGATTAGAGACTTTAATATATGAAATTGATGAAAAAATCTCGGCCTCTAAATGTGTATCTCATATGCGGGACTTAGGAGTCTGCGAAGGGGTAATTATTGACTTTGAGGAGGAGTTGGATATTTATATAAATACAGAGAATGTATTTCCCTTTTTCTTTCATTTCAAATCTACTTTAATATTTATCATCATTAATCTTGATGAAAATTTATTTCTACATCTTGAATGTAGAGAAGTAAGATCCGAATTGATTATTGAATTGCCTCAGTATAGTCCTGCATGTTCTCCCATTGGCACCACGAATAATCCTCCCAAGTCGCTAGAACATTCTCCAGGAGAAAGAGTCATGACACGGGTAATGGAGAAAGATAATCCTCAACCATTACCTCAAGTTTCCCCTCATAAGAGAAGTGTTTTAATCTACCCTCAGGATTCTGAATAAAAGCACAAAAGATCAATGAGATTAATTTGAATCATTCACCGAAAGAGTAAGTATTTATAAAATCCTTAGGGCATACAACTTCATCAAGACATTCTAGTGAATACATTTTATCCTCTTATAGGATCTATGTCTCTCTCCTCTATCAAGGGATTAAGAGCTGATGCTTCACAACCAAAAAAGAAGTCCCAGGGGAAACCTAGGTTCATGCTAACGTGTCTGTACTGTCAAAAGATTCATCTATACCTGCTCCTGGCTCTGTTGAGATAGAGGAAGGCCATAGTAAGATTAAATACATTCCCCAGTTACTTTTGTCAAAGGATCCTGAAAATAATCAATATTGATATTCTTATTGCTTCAGAAGAAAGGACTGAAGATCCAGGGAAATATAAAACCAATGATGATATTAACCCAAACCCAGAAAGAGTTGATGTTGGAATACCAATTGAAGATTTAGTGAAACAAAATGTCAGTGGAACCAATTTGGGCATCAACCAACATTTGTTTGATACCTTAAATGGTGAGGATGATGTAACATTTTATGCCATATACACTGAAATGATGGAAACCCTTAATCTGAATATTTATATTCCAAGTTCCATCAAGGAGTTTGGAGATTTCCATGAGAAATTTCAAGGAAGTAAGTTCCTATTCCTACATTTTCCATACATAATTTGTTCTTCAACTTGATTATTTACATCAAAATTCACCTTATGCAGCATTATCTACGGAAAATGACGCAATTTCTCTTCAGGAACAGGGTGTTACACTTTATCATTCTGTTGGGGATGAAGAAATACTTACAGAGGATCCTTCATTAGGAGATGTTCCTGAGCCTTCAAATGTCATACTTGAACAAATTCAAGGAAATCCCCCCTCTCGAGAAACACCTACTCAAAACTTCGGAGCAGAGAATACAGGGGATAAATCCAATCAAGTAGGTGACTTATTGTTGGGTAAATATAGTCAGCCATCTAAATCAAATTTATATCCTCCATTTGAAACTAATAATGACCTTGATTTATTATTTAGGGTTATAGGATCCTAGATCAGAGGGTGAAGCTTATACTACCCCAAGAGAAGCAGAAAAAAACCATTCTTTAAGCGACCTATTTCCAGAATACATTTTTCCACTTGTTAGTGACTCAGATTCAGATTTAGAGATGCAATATGTTCTTGGAATGGCACGTAAGAAGACATGGCAGCAGATCTAGAGCATAATTGCTGAAAAGCCTTTAGATGAATTATCGTCCCATTTTTCAAAACTCCCAGCATTATTCTGTGTGTTGTGATTTTGTGGGTTCAATTATCAGCCAGTCTACAATGCCAAGAAAGATACTATTCACCAATGGGAGTAGGAGAAAAACTGAGACAAGATTTTGAAGAGGCTAAATGACTCATCAATATTAAGGGCTTTCAAGCCGCAGTGGTTTAGGCGGAGGAAAATCAGAACAAGAATTCACTCGAGATTAGCCAACAAATCGAAGAAGCCACAAAAGAGTTATTATCTCTTCAACAACAACTGGATTCTATTCATAACAAGCTTGAGAAACTGAATCAAACATTACTAGAAACCTAATTAGAGGGGATAACTACCATTTTAATGGCTAAGGAAGTAATTTTTCAGGCAGAGGAGGCTGGAGTTTCTCAACTATCTCAACTTTAACAAGCAGCTGATAGAGCTTATGAAGTGGTTCAACAAATGAAAAGTCATGTTGAAATTTTATTCTGAAACATGATAGAGATGCTCCATTTTGTGGATGGACCTCTATTTTCATATAAATGAAAGAAATTTTGTTTTCAATCGTATAAATATTCATTCCTATTTTTTCATTATAGTAATATGGAAGGTAAATAATGATAATTATTCCCTTACATTAAACAATCATTATTTATAATAATAAGAATGATGTGCTCAAAATTTTCTTATTAAGCTAAGGGACCAAATGAGTATAATTTGAATTTATCTAGGGTCATATGAATAACCCTACAGTTTTGTGTCTTTTGACCTCATTTTTTTACTCAATATTACCTGAATCATAGAAAATTGTATGTTTAGTGAGTTGGGACTCAACTTTTGTTTAGATTTCCCCTTACTAGTTATCAATTTAATGAGTACTGAGTCTTTTGTTACTGGCTGTTTAAAGTCATGCAGAGAGGAAATTGGTATAGTGCAGTTTTAAGTCATGTAGTGAAGACATTAGTACTGTGCAGTTTTATGTCATGCAGTGAGGACATTGGTACTATGTAGTTTTAATTCAGGCAGTGATGACATTGGTACTATGCAGTTTTAAGTCATGCATTGAGGACATTGGTAACTTTAATTTAAGGTTTTTGGCTCTGAACAAGAGTATGAAACTCTCCCAATTTCTTGATAATTTGTTTGGAAATATACTATCATATTCAGTTATGAAAGGGAAAATTGTAAACTGTGATTTGATAATTTCTAAAAACGGGGAATGGTATGGAAAAAGGGCTAGAAGAATTAGAAGAATTCTTTTCTAAGAACAAAGTTACCATTATTTGACAGACCTATTATGGGGGTTGTATTATGTAGGGCCAGCTGGGGCATATGCTGCATATCCAAATAGTGACATTTTTTTTTACTGAAAAGCTGGTTATGTAGGAAACTTATTCAAGGACGCCTAAGGGAACGTGCTGCATAGTCAGGAAAAAGGGCTCTGAGAAACTTGATGTTCCATTGAAAAAAGTCGAAGAAAGTTTATGGAGATTCCAATTTTTCAATGTACAGAGTTTGGTTTATGGAAAAAGGTACCTAAATATCAAAAGGGTATCTCTAATCAAGATATCCAAAGAATCAGAGGAATATGAATTTTACAAAGGTCTAACCCAAATGTAAAAGATATGGTGCCTGTAGTTTTAGGTCATAAAACTAGGACCATGAATGGAAACAATATATAACATGTGGCCAAGTGATTTCAAGATTATTTCATAGTGTATTGAGCACATGATGATTAAAATGTGTAAAACATGGTCTTGAATACTTATAATGGGACAAATATATTTGAATGACTCTTTTGAAATACAGATTCTTGTAAATTGTCATTAAAGATTAAGGGGGAAAAAGATACTATAACCAAGAATTAAGTTACCATTATTTGAAAAACATGTGATGGGGGATGTATTATACAAGGCCAACTGGGGCATATGCTTCATATCCAAATATTGGCATCTTTTGGTTGACAGGCTAGTTATGTAGGCAACTTATGCAAGTCCACATAAGGAAACATGCTGCATAGTTAGAAAAAAGATCTCTCAGATATTGAAAACCTTGTCACCAGAAACTGTAAGAATGATTATGAAAATATGAAATAAAAATTCAAGATTAAGAGTGTGAGATATGGAAGGGGGTTATGCCCAATGTATATGAGAAATATTTTAATCAATATTCTCCATGAATTTAATGTTCTTTACATAGATCTGACTCATATGTAAAATGAAGGCTTTCTTTGTTTCCTTTGAATGAATATGGTATTGTGCAGTTTTAATTCATGCAGTGAGGACATTATTAACTTAATAAGAAATCAAAACACTTTATATAAAGAATCCATTTACTCAATTCCTTAGCCCATGTGAGCTATGCTCGGTGTGAGAAACAAGGAGTAGTAAGGGTTTCTTTTCTAATACAAAGGTGATGCAAATGAAGAATAGGGGTATTAGATTTTCATTTAGTGTTATGTCATGAGGTAAGGATGAAAATGAACTGATATGAAAACTGGATTAAGGGAGAAAACCCAAGTATCACTATATGGCTTACTTGAGAATGAATCAAGTCATACAATGTTTTTCTTTAGAACATTCCCTTCGCTGATTTGATTTTCTTATACAAGAAATAAATGGGTTTTTTTATTGTGGCTGGGCCCAATATTGGATATCTAGGCATCTATATGTATCTCAAAATATATAAGAATCAAGACATATCTAGTTCTTGAAATTATCACTCCTCACGCTAAGTTTGATATGTGGAATGTGGCTTTTGATATGTCTAGAAGGAACAATAAATATTAATACATGAAATGGTATAAGGACCAAATAATATATCTTAAAAAATAATTTGTATAGATCTGATTCATATACAAGGGGAGAAAAGAAATTAATAAAATTTTGTGGTTGTGGATGAGCCCAGAATTGGAGATTTAGGCGTCTCTACGTATCTCATTGAAAATGAGAATCAAGCCATACGTAGTTCTTGAAACATGGTCTCTATGCAGATCTGACTCTGACATAGGATAGAAAGGGACCTATGTACTAATAAAGAGTAGTGATGATGTAAATGACATTTTCTTATAGAAACTTCTAACATCTTATAGAGAAAATGTAAGTAGTACAAATGATATCATGTAATTTAATGACGTGCGACAAGGATGACAATGCTATGCACTTTAATGCCATGAAACATGGATGCTTATGGTTGTTATGCAGTTTAATGTCTTGAAAATAGGACATGGGGGCTGTGTAGTTTTAAGTCTTGTAGTTAGGATTAATGCTCATAATTACACAATGTATTTCTTCAAGAATCTCGCATTGGTTGGAGATGTAATGAGCTCTCAATCCATTGAGATTAAAACATAAGATCTATTTGAATAGACCTTATGTATGGAATAAGGTCATTACCATTTTGGTTAAAGTTTTGGATGTTTTTTTCCTGGTATCATTGGAGTCCTAATGACTAATTCCAATTTCCCTTGAAGGAATAAACGAAGACAAACTTTCTTATTAAAAGATCACACTATTCAGTTCTGATAGAATTCTAGATGATGGAAAGTATGCAATCTTTTCTCATCTAATCATTCCAACTCATTAAACCGCTTCTGAGATATTTTATCTGTAGATAACAGATCACAGATTGCAACTCTAAGTGAAGCCAATTGTATTTCAATTGGAAAAACCGCTTCAGTTCCATATACCAATGAATAAGGAGTTTCTTGGGTGGCAGTACGAATAGTTGTCCGATAAGCCCATAAAGGATTCAAAAGTCTATCCGGCCATGATTTATTATCTTTATCCACCATCTTATGGAGTATGTTTGATAAGGTTTTATTGAAAGCATCTATCTATCCATTGACCGCCACATGATAGCGAGATGAATGGTTGGATTTGATATTATATTTCTGATATAACTTTTTTACATTAGAAGAACAAAAATTGGTGCCATTTTCTGTCAAAATAGTATGAGGGATGAAAAATATGGTGATGATATAGATTTTGACAAAACTAATGATTATTTTAGCTCCAAATTTGAGAGGTATTGCTTCATCCCATTTAGAGAAGAAATTAGTAGCAGTGAGAATATTCTTGAATTTCTTAGCCATGGCTAGAGGATAAGGCCCTACTACATCCATTCCTCATGTAGAAAATGGCCAGACGTATTTAGCTGTATATAGAAACTGTGGGGTTTGATGAATGAAGTTGGAATGCACTTGACATGGATGACATTTTTTTGTGATGTCTGTACAATCTTGTTTCATTGAAGGCCAAAATTATCCAAGCCTTAGAATCTGATCGGAGAGTCTATACCTAGATTCGTGGGCACCAAAATCTCCTGAATGGACTTCTTTCATGAAAACCATGGTCTCTTCTCTATCAATACATCTAAAGATAATTCCATCAAAGCCTCTCTTGTAAAGGATGTTTTAGTGGTTTGGACAATCATAAAGAGTAAATTTAGCTACTCATCACCGAATCTTCTCCTTCTCAGCCCTATTTGGTGTAAGTATCCCAATTTAAAGATATTCCATTATGGATGTTCTCCATCCCATGGTATGACCATATGGTTCAGAAATAGGGAAAATTTCATTAATTTCCTTCATTATGGTTTGAACAAAAGGTGAAACCATGCGGCGATGGGTTATTTTGATAGTAGTCTCATCCTGATTTGGATCTGCCAAGGCTGTAGCTACGTTAGCCAGTTCGTCTACTTGGGAATTTTGTGATCGCAGTACATAGGACAATGTTGGATCTGAGGGAAATTCAGCCATTAATTCTCTGACGTAATCACATAAAGGTATTAAATATTATTTTCTGGAAGAGTATGCCCCATTGATTTGTTTTATTACCAATTTTGAATCACCTTTTACCTTTAAATGATCCATTCACACCTTAAGAGCCAATTCCAAACTTTTGATGAGAGCTTGATACTCTGATTCATCGTTGGTACCACCTTCTGATAATAAGAAAGAATAAGGCAATATTGCCTTTTCTGGGGAACTAAGGACTATTCCTAATCCAACCTTGTTGAGTTTAGATTTTTCTAGTCTCTTTCCTATTGGACTTCTAGAAGCACCATCAAAATACATTTCCCATGTTTGGGAATTATCTTGAGTAGAGATAAACTATTCATTAGGAAGTTTTGTATTAAATGATGTATCTTCCGCGAATGGATGATCAGTAAGGAAATCATCCAGATCTTGGATCTTTATTGCCTTTTGAGAAAAAAACTGGATATCAAACTGTGGAAAAATAAACTCCCACCATGCTAGACGTTCTGTAAGCATAGGAATACTGAGGATAAATTTGAGCGGGTTATTATGAGATACCAATTGGACCTCATGATGTTGTAGGTAATGTCTCAATTTATGAATAAAAAAAATTAATTCCAGGTAGCACTTCTCAATACTTGAATACTGAGTTTCCGCATCAAGCATAGTGCGACTGAGATAATAAAGGTTGTTTTTATTTACAACAGCATTCTTTTGGGCGAGGAAGACACCTATTGATCACTCTAAAGCTGTCACGTAAGGAATGAGTGGTCTTCCTTCAATAGGTGGCATCAATACTGGTGGACTCAAGAGATATTTCTTTAGTATATCAAATGATTCTTGGAAATCCTCAGTCCATTGATAAGTTACTCCCTTCTTCTTTAATCTATTGAAAGGTAAACACATGCCTTCCAAATTGGTGATAAAGTGCCTAATATAGGCCAAGTGTCATTGAAGTCCTCTCAATTATTTAAAATTTTGAGGAGGTGACATACCAATGATTTATTTTATTTTCTCAGGATCAACTTTGATACCATGATGGCGTACAATGGAGCCAATGAATTTTCTTGAGGCTACCTGAAAGCACATTTTAAAGGGTTCATCTTCAAAATATGTTGCCGAAGTTTGTGAAATATGGTTTCCAAATCCGCCAAGTGATTGGAACGTTGTTTGGATTTGAAAACCAAATCATCCATATAACATTCAACAAATTTCCTTAAGAAGGGTATGAAGATATGGTGCATGGCACGTTTGTATGTCGCGCCTGCATTCTTTGTGCCAAAGGGCATTACCCGATAGCAAAACACACCTTGAGGAGCTCTAAAGGCTATATATTCCTCATACTCTAGGGCCATTCAAATTTGGTTATACCCATAATATCCATCCATGAAGGAGAGTGCTTCATAGCCATCCAGTTCATTAATTAGATGTTCTATAATTGGGAGTAGAAAATCATCTTTAGGACAATACCGATTAAGATCTATGAAATCAATGAATACTCTAATTTGACCATTCTTTTTTTTCCCTGGGAAAATACTGGACATCCATTGGGGATATTGAACTTCTCTGACAAAGTTAGCCTTTATAAGATTATCAACTTTATCATCAATTTTAGAGGTGTGAGTTGGGTGTGTTCTCCTTGCAGCTTGCTTGAACCTACGATGTTCTTCGGGAAAACCCAAATGATGGGTGGCTATATCATGATGAAAACTTTCCATTTCCATATAATTCCAAGAAAATATATCTCAGTTTTTCTTTAGAAAGGATGTATACACCTCTTGTCCTCAGAGGTCATGGCAGCACTAATTAAGGTGTGCGTGGATCTTCTCATATACCCAGATTTATTTCTCTGAGTTCATCCACGGTGGTAGAAACACATTCTTCAAATTCTGGAGGAGCATCCCTGATATCTTCCCCTTCTTCTTCATTACATGTTACCTATTATATTTCCATTTTCATGGTAGTTGACAAGGAAACACTCCCAATGTTAGGGGAGGAATCAGTATTCGAATATATCGAAGAAGAAGCCACCACATTTGAACCTACTGATGATGAAGGGTATTCCTGTGGGGAAGAGGGATTGATGGATTGAGAATCAACATCTTTGTCTCCCTCTAATATTTCTACAATTTCTTTTAGTCTGATTAATGAAGTAGAGTCTTGTTTTAGTTCAACAGATGAAATAAAAACATCTCCATTCAGGCTGTCATCATTGCATAGTGCATCAATAATTTATCCCATGTCATTAGGCTCAATTGCTTTAATTGAAATTATGGGAATTATTGAATGAGTGCATGGATTTGACTTTACCCTCTCGACTTGATTAATAGGTAAAACATAATCTATACTCAAATTCACGAATGGATTTTTTGGAATTTTTTCCAATCCATTTGGAGCATTAACTCTTACTATTTCCTGAGTCATGGACTTCTTTCCTTTTGTGTGATAAAACTCTACCTCAATATACTGATATTCACATGTTTTTAATGGATCCTTTTCACCATATAATGTTCCAATTTGACCATTGAAACAATATTTCATACATTGGTGGTATGATGAAGGTATGACTGCATGTTGATGAAACCAAGGCCTTCCAAGAAGAATATTGAAGGCTGTGTCCTGAAGAACAACCATGAAATCTGAATTAGACACAAGATCTCCAAATTGAGTTCTAAGTGTAATTTCACCAAGAGGTTCTTGTTTATTCTTGTCATATCCTTGCAACATTAAAGTCAAAGGAGATAAGTCAGATTCTGTCAGGCCTAATTGATGAAGTGTACGAACGGGAATGAGGTTGAATCCAGAGCCATTATCAATGAAGACTTGTTGGATATCCATGTCATTAACCCTTCCAGACAGATACAAAGGTCTGATGTGTCCATGTACCACATGGTCTTCATCTTTATCTCAAAACGATATGACTGCATGACATTCTGCAGAATCATTCTCTATACACTAAACCTCAGTAGCAGAAACTTCAGTTTCAAATTCTTGAGGAATTAATAAGGCCTCAATGAGTGCTTCTCGAAGATCTTTTGATAGATTTAAAGTATAAAAAATTGACAACTTTTCCAGCACTTGGGCCAATTGATTCAATACACCAAACTTTTGATCCAATGGTCTGTGTTTCTCAACAAGGAGATGTGGTTTTTCATGTGCTTTGGAAGTTGATGCTTCTATTGTAGAAGTGTTCTGTGTTGAAACAGAAGTGGGAAATACCACTGATTTTGGAAAATTAGAATGACTAAGTCTATTCATCTACTGAGAAGAAGATGGAGGAGCTTCTAATTGGTCCTCCAGAATAATTGTGCCAAAACTAGAATTGTTTTTCATGGAAGAAACCTCTTGTTCTTGTTGATCTCGCAAAAGATCTCTTTCACGAGTTTCTAACGCATATATGGTTTGAGTGGGGTAGAGTTAAAATGATTGTTTTTAGAATTCCCACATATTCCCATGTATCCTTGACCTTGGGATCTTCCTCTATCCCCCCAATTAGGCATAAGGAATTCTGGCTCAACATAATTAGGGTCACCATTGGCATAATGATATGTTAAATGGATAACATTAATAGAACCAAAGATCAATTCTTTGTCTGATGAGGATTCTACCTGACATATTATTTCTGGTTGTACCGTTTGGTGGGGCAGTGCCCATGATTTTGAGACAGATGACATGAAATCTTCCAGGGTTAAGGACTAGTTTGGCCTTGATGAGAGATCATCTTCTTCTAACTATTATTTATCCTTTTGACCACTTTGTTTCTTTGAGGAAAGAATCTTTGATTAAGATGGGTTTTCTATGGTAGGAGTGTTAGAAGGAAAAAATGGTTGTTTCAACTGTGTTTGTAAAGTAGTATGAGTTTGGTTGATCATTTTCCTGATCATACAATCATCATATTTTTTCACATTTTTACTTTTAACTTCATTACATTCCCCCTCTTTCCCTAGATTGGTGACAGTAACAGATGCTACTTGAGCTGATAAACTTTTCAATTTCACATGTCCAGAGTCTACCATATTTTTCAAAATGTCTTTGAAAACAAATCACTCTGGAATGGGGTGTCCCAAAATCTGCTGAAAGGGACAATAATTTGGACGATCTTCATCTCCATATTTATTTGGATTCTTTGGCCTTGGAAAATGAACCAAATTGTTTTCTAAGGCTGAGATGAAGTAGCCAGGAACATGCTCATTCCTGAATGAACAGATTTTATTCTTTAATTCCCCAAACTGTTTCCACCTTTGATCTATTTCATCATTTTGACGAGGTGGTCGTTGCTTTTGATGCTTAGGAAGTGGAACCCTTTGTTATGATGAAGGTCTTGAGATAGAAGCAGTTACATGTGCCTGTTTGAGTGTAATTGTATCCGCTTCTACCTTTCCTATTATCCTTCCTAGAACTGATGTAATTATACAAGTTTTAGCCCTAGTCTCTATAAGAGAGTATTCTGTCTACTGAGTGATTGAAGTAAGGTCTCAAAACCCTCTTGTGTATTTCACAGGGATCATTGGTGTGAGTAATTCATCACGTAGATTTGCTACATAGATTGAAAACAACTCTTCTTGAGGGAGTGCTAAACTTAAGGAATATATTAATCCCTTCCAGCGAGCAATGAAATCTGGAAAACATTCATTTTCCTTTTTTTACAATTGGTAAGATAAAAAACTATTGTCTTTAGTAATGTTGAACTAAATTGAAGATGGAATTTCTGATGGAGATCTTCCCACCCTGTAATTGATCTAGATTGAAAACTTTTATACCAAACAAAAGAAGGTCCTTGTAATGACTACACAAAACACCTAAGCATAACTGCTTCTTGTTGTTGAGGAGTTCCCATCATAGGATAACAACGAGAACCAAAATGTGTTATGTGTTGTTCCAGATCTCCCGAACCATTAAAAATTGGGAATATGTTATTCAAAAAAATTTATGGGGGAGGAATTGCATCCACCCATTCATGGTAAGCTCTCTTTTCCAATTTAAATGGTGCATGTCGTTCCTCCATAGCTTCTAATCGAGTCGTTAATGCCTCAATTGTGTTCATATTAATTTGGGGAATATTTGGATGAGCTGGATTCTATGCGGGTATTGCAACTGGAACTTGAGCTGGTGCAATAACTGGTATGACCACTGAAGGTGGTGTTGATATCTGTCTTGGATAACCCACAAAAATATGTTTATCAGGATGTACATGATCCTGTCTTGATTGTGTACACAAAAGGGGGAATTCATTATTTTCATCTTTTGTTACTACAAATCCTCTTTGCTGAGGAGATCCTATAGGATTTTCAAGTTGAGGACTTTCCTACTGATACAATCTAGCAGAAATGATATTTCAAAGAAACTCAGTGTTGCGTCTTTTCAAATCCTTCATTTACTCTTCTTGCTGTGCAAGTCTCTCTTCATGTGAAATAGATTGACCTTCTCTAGCAGAAACGTGATATGCAATCTTACTTTTTTCCCCTTGTAGGATGCTTTTTGGAGAGGGGGGAGTTGGTTATTTGAAGGCATACCTAGATTCTGGGTAAGCCTTTGATTTTGGGTACGCAAACCTTCTTCATCTGCCTCAGTGAGTACCGCATTGCGGAAAAAAAACTTCATCTTCTTATTCCCCTGAACTAGACATATTTTCTAGAGGATCTTCTGCAATGGTAATGATAACATTCACCGATTCATAACGCATTAATGGAATTCTGTCAGTATTTTTAGTAGATCTTCTCCCTTTTTGTCTTTCATGAAACTCTGTTCTTCTATATGAAGAATTCCTTGGAACTTTTTGACAGACAATAACATGAAGGGAATCATTAAATAGTTTAGTTGTACGCTTTCCTTGTGGATTCTTCCCTAATCGAGAGAAAACTTACTTCCGTTGAGGAGGGGATTGAAGATGTGAAACATCCCCCAACCTTTCTAGACGGGTTTGATCGTGTTCTTATTCATCAAATATTTGAACATTGTTTAATGAATTTGAAGGTTGCACTAAGTGAGCCCCCATCCTCTCAAGATGGGGAGATTATTGAACTACTATAGCTAAAATTCGTGCAACTTCTCGTCAGATTTTATGGATTTTGGTTCGGACATTAGCTGGAGGCATCATCCGACAACTACTTAAATCACCTGTTTGAGAAGATCACTGTGCTATTTTGTACATTTATATCCTCTGACGCCCAACATCCTCTAAAAGGGATGCCTGCTCAAGATTCTCAGAGGCATGATGTAGAAGTAGTTCAAAAATTTCTTTTCATTAGGCCTGATTCTGATGAGAACTAGTTGAGGCCTGTTCTTGAGCGTACATTTGATTACACACAAAACCTTTGGACTATGGCCAACTGTGGGAAAGAACATTGCATGAAACCACTTTGGGTGGACATTGCTGATTTTTAAGTGTAGTGAAATGAAATGCTCCATATTCACCCCGTCCTCTAATGTGAACATTAGATGGGGAATCATAAATTAATTGGCATAGCCTCTTTAGAGCATTGAGACATGTGCACTGAAGGGTTCTCTGTTGTTTTTTAACCCTTGGATGTTGGGAAACTAAAAGAGATTCCAAGTCAATTTGGCGTTTTAATCTTTCTATTACCTTTATTTGATTTTGATATTCATCATATGGTAACACTTTAGTTTTCAAATGATGAAGAGTTTTCCATAAGTTTAGATGAATTTCAGGAATGCAATCTTCTATCATCAATTATAGAATATCAAACTGAGAATTTTCTGAAGTCCAGAACAAGACTAGTATTTCTCCTTTAGCTAATTGTTTCCTCATGTTCAACACATCTTCATCATCTTCTACTAGAGGTTTTTCCACTTGATCTGACCATAGTGGATGATCTGCATTTGAGGATAAATTACCTAAGGGAGGTTCAAAGAATGAATGTTCCCTTAATATGTCTTCCGACTGAGAAAGTGTTTCACCTGTCAATGAAAAGGCATCAGACATTACTGGCCCTGTGCTTGCAAGTGCCTCAAGATAGGAGGCCTTTCTTGTTGCTACATTTTCAATTATGGAATTGTTTTAACGATGTGAAATACTACTACAGAGAGGAATTTCGTAGTGAATTCCATTATGGGGAGGATCACCATGATGGATTACAGAATGGGATAAATCTTCTTACTCCTTGGTCTTCTGGCCACATAGAGGGTTGCCATGGCTCTCATCCAAAGATAGACACTCTGGATTGACCGAATTTTCATGAAGAAAGATTTTATGCTGAAGTGTCTGGTGAAAAAATTCATAATTACAATCACCACTCCCAAAATTTGGTAATGAGAAGTTAGGATCTTGAGTAGCAACAGATAAATGTTTGAGGGCTTCACTAACTCCATCATTAAGAGGAGCTAAATTACAGCTTGACTCTTGATTTTACAATGGTATTTGGTGAGATTTCTTCTTGGATGTTCTCTTATACTTAGTTGGGGCCACTTTCTAGGAAAAGTGGTTATCATGGGCAGGTATATGTGACTATCTTGAATTAGTTACTAGAAAATACCAGTTACCTCCAATTGGAAAGGGTGTATCTACCTGATCTTGTTGTCCATATAATATGGGGGAGTATGCCCCATGAAACTCCTGGACTGGAACAGAGATGTGTATTTTCTCTGGGATGGCATGATGAGGTGTCATACCATGTATGGGGAAAAATTTATATGTTTGTTCCACTGATACTTGTAACACCCCAAGATTTCATAGTGTGTTATTTCTTCAAAATAATTCAATAACTTGCACTACACGCAACACTGAGTTCAATTGCACCATGACTTACCAAAAAAAAGCCATTAAAAGAGTTCATGAATAATATTAACTAAATTTTAAACTTTATATTATCCTTATAATTTTAGAATCCATATTATGAGTTTCTTAGTCATAATGCAAGAACAGATTCATTTTCAGTATTGCACTTTTATCAACTTTTGATAGTGAAACCTTTTTAAATACAATATTTTAAACTTTTTGACTAAATGGAGACATCAAAAAATTTAAAATGAAACATCCCAAGCTTCCACGGTACGTTTCCCTTCGAATAATGCGATAGCGTGTGTTGTACGCAACCTCGAGTTCTAACACACACCACAACTAATTAAACTAGCCGTTGTGAATAGTAATACCTAATTTTTGAAATCATATATATTTTATATTTTAAAATGGACTTCATTTTTGGATTCGGAATATCGAAATTAGCCTAGGGTGAAATTTTGGTACATTTCGGATAACTTTCATATTTTGATGAATAGTGAAAATTACTAAATTTTAATTAAAAACAACTTTTTTAATCAAAATAATTAATAGTGATAAATTATGAATTTTAGTAGTTTTAAAGTATATTTAGAATATATTTTTACCATTTAATATAATGTTGGTCATTGGACATAATTTTACAATTAAACCGAACATAAACAAGTGTCAATCTTTTGATAGTTATTATCTCTTAAAAACACGCTTTTTGTTTTGACAGCGGGAATTAATTTTAAATTAATTTCTGCCACTTCTGTGTTTTGAATTTAGGAAAATGGATTCCATATTTGGAATCAGGATGTTCAAATTGTGTAAATAGGTAACTTTTATTTTTAGACATTTTGAATAATTACTGCGGTAAATATTTTATTTACCATGGTTAAGGGTAAATCTGGTAAATAAGGGTTAAAAAATAATATTATAATAATACTAAATTACCCTAAAACGTGTCTTAACCCTATTGGTTGATACATGGTCGACCATGGACATCTTTGTGTCAATTTTGGGACCCCATGGATCCACTTGTAAGTGATAATGACACTTTATTTTAATTTAGTTAAAATGAATACAAAAATGACACAAGCATATATCTTTTAGAACAACAATTTTTACATAGGGTTATATATGTTGGATTTTAGATTATAAATATTCATTAGAAAGCTAAAATAATTTCCTACATAATGATATTTTATTTATAATTTTTATACATTAAATAATTTACTTTATTTATGACACAATGATGATGAAGTAATTACTATAATAGTGAAAAATTAAAATAATTGATATTATAAATACCCAAATAAATATAATATGAAACTTTTAATGAATTAAACTAATTTTCTAGGCTAATATGATATATTAGGATTGATTTAATGGACTTTGTTCGAAGCAATCAATCTGTTATGAGTTTCACAAAAATCAACTATTGAATAGTGTCAAAATTGACATAAAAGAGTTCTTAAAACAAATATTATATTATTAATTGATATTAAATTCCTAAAAATATAAGGTTCGGCCAAGAGACTTATATTATGATAGGTTAATCATTAATGGACCACTTGGGGGTCTCTTGGATGTATATAGTAAGTTTATTAACCATATTATATAAAAATACAAAGAGACATTGTAAAAGTGAAACTAATTAACTTAGAGTTAATACTTAAAGATAAGGTTAATATAAGTACCCAAACCTGTCTAAATTCTATTGGTTGAGTGGTTTTCGACCTATCCCCACCTTAACCTTTGAATAGTCAACTTTGTAGCCATTAGAAACCGAATATGAATTTATTATAAATTAATATTTCTAGCTTTTCCAAAGGTGCCCCTCACCCCTCTTATAAAAGGGCACTCCTCCTTCTCATTTCTTCACACCTCTAAAGCCTTTTGGTTCGGCAAAACTCTGCCCAAATACTCTCCCAACATCCCTCACTACAACCTAGGGGCCTTAGTTTGATCAGAAAGCCAACCTAAGGAGCCCTTTTGATCAAATCAAAAGGAAGAACCCGAAGAAGAGGTAATGATTTCACCACCCTTTTCTAAGTTCATTTCTTCTTCCACTTCTTCTTCCTTTGTTCTTACCATTCTAAAATAATAACTCCAGTATCTCACATATACTGTGATGTTATTATAAATATGGTACAACCATATTCATTATCCTATCCACCCTTTGAATAACATGTCACCATACGTGCGTACGTACGGCTTACCGTCTCCACGTCGTGGTGTAATTGTTATTCAATATAATATTATTTGGATGGGTATAATAATGATGTGTAACTCATGTAAATAATAAATATAACATGTTAATGATTCTTTATATATGATATACCATCCATTTATATATTATTTTAATATCAAAAGAATGATATTGTCGCTCGTGCGTATGTACGGACTACCGTCTCCACGAACGCGATGAGATTCATTCTCCATCGTATCCATTCAAGTATAATTTGATGATTTAAAAAATGATGTTTAAGGACTTGATATCATTCTGGATATGAATAATATACAACATATCCTTTACATACATGTCTTACGTAACAAAACATACAAAAGAAAACAAGTAAGTTAACACCCGAAACAACGATAATACTAAGATATTATTATCAAATCAATATTAAAAGATCATATATGATATCATATTAATGTATATGATTCTTGTATAATTTAATAACAATTATTTCACCATTATACAGGAGGTTAACCTACCCCAACCAAGGAAAAGTACAAGGTAAGGGTTATTTCACAATCTCTTCATTATCCGAGGTTGTATTATACGTAATAATCTACTGGGATCTCTTTATCATCCACATCCATGTTTCTTTGAAATGTATTTCAAAACATTTTTACTATTTACAAGAATATGGGTTAAAGTCATTTATACCCTTGTTTGACTTTTTATAAGAGGTTTATAAAGGAATCTTTCCGTCGTTTTCAAAACAAGGTCCTTTTTAACCTTTTCGACTGAATTGAGGTAAGAATGTTTTTTTTAACTTATACGGCGGGTGCGGTTATTTTACGCCATTATAAAATCTTCAAAGATTTCCTTACAAGCTTATAAGAATATTTTCAAAGAAAATGTTTTATTTTATATGGATCTTAAATGATTTCAAAATAAAAGGAGATATTTCTTTAAAAAGAATTTTGATTTCATCTATGTCAACATCCTTTGATGGATTTTAAGATTATTTGAAGTTGATTTATTATGATACAAAACTTCTATATTGTATTGAAGGTTTTGTGATATGTTTGACTGTGGATGTGCTATTTTTATACCATTCATAGTTTATGGTGGAATTATTGACATTTCGTATGCTAGTTTTAATACGAATGTTTATGTTATGTTTAAACCTTTTCATATGGGAATGCATTGGACTTAATAAGTGACGGGTGGAGCCCGCTATAGCTCCTCGATGCATCGGTAGGTCTCATGAGACAAACTAGTGTCTTGGCACAAGGCCTTGACAAAATCTTATTTGTAGTCTTGGCACGAGGCCTTGGCTATGTGGTTATGATAGTCTGGCATTATGCATTCCAACATTATGAAAGTGGTTATTGATTTTTGCATGTGATTATTCGATTAGTAGAATATCCATGTGAATAAGTAAATGGCATTATTTAATTTTATTTATGCCATACCATGTTGAAAGTTCATGTTTGAAAGGCTTTTGTTTTAGTTATACATTGCCTTAAAAGTTTATTCTTATTTATGAAAGTTTCCGCTATATTGTTATCCTTACTGGGCATTTGAGCTCACCCCTTTTCTATGTTTTATTTTTCCCAGGTAGTGAAGAAGTAAATTATGATTGACTTGCAGGGATATTATGGGTTTATAGTGTGGACGTTGGAAACATTATGTTGTTGTAGTAGTTTTTCATTTTATGATGTAATGTAAAACTTATGAATATATCTAGTGTTTCCAAGGCTACTAAACAAATCGGTCTTTCTGGATTTGATCTTTCTTGTGATCATGCCAATGTTATGTAATTAATGCACCGACTCTGGGTAGCTGGGGTCGGGGCGTTACAGTTGGTATTAGAGGAAGTTTAGTACAAACCTTGGAAGCTAGATTTAGATAAACTCTGATAAGAGCACGTAGACCTAAGATGAACTTTGAGGATTAGTATAGAAGAACTTCCTAGAATTTTGGTATTGTAGAGATTTTGTGAGTTTTCCGAGCAATACATCCCTGTCTGGATACGAGCAGGTAGAGGCGGCTCTGGCACATATGTACCTAGGGGTAAAACCCGAAAACACCGCTTTGAGCTAGACTCGAACGGGAACTGGTGCACGACAACGGGCCTTGCTGCACTCTTGGTTACGACACTCCCGGGGGATATGCTTAGGATAACTCTCATTTTCTTTACAAATCATTATGAAGGGTTTATGAGTATATACTTCCTCAAAGAAAATATTTTTATGATTATGGATTATATCCATAAATAGTCCAATTTATGTTAAGTGTTTTATAAGTATGGGATTATGTATTTTGATTCATAAACTGATCTAGTTTATGCCATTGTTTAGAAATGGCGCCCAGTAGAAGGAATGAGAACTCCAGAAATGCACATGATCCAAAGAGAAGGAAGGATCATATCTTTCATGGTCTTAAGCTAGAATTGATAAGAGAAATAGTCTCCCATGTATTATCATCATATGAAGAAATAATATCATGTGTTGATAAGATAAGTAAAGAGTTTACTGAGTCCTATGGCTTTGAAGGGAAGCAAGAGAAGAAAAGGATGGAAGAGAGAAAATTGGATGAAGGGAAGAGGGAAAAGAATAATTTTCCCATATGTGGTAACTGTGGGAAGAAACACCCTGGAACATGCCTGAAAGGAATGGGAGTTTGTTATAAGTGTGGAGGAAAAGGGCACAAAGTACGTGACTGCAAGGGTGAGAAAATGGTTTCAAATGTACAATGCTTCATTTGCAAGGAGTTTGGACACTACGCGAACCTATGCCCCAGTCATCAGAATATGCCGCAAATGATGCTATTGGATAATAATCAAGTTATGATACTACCACAGATGAAGAGGAATGATTAGAGTTCTTATGTTGATTATGTCAATTGAGTGTTGTATCAACAATGTACTTGTTACAATAATCATGGAGTATATAAGGATTGTACTGCAGTACTATTTCATTAAGGACTTGAGATTGTGTGGAACAAAGAAAAGTGACTCAATAGCAGGATAAATTTTTGGAAAATATATGGTTGAGAGAATGATAAATCATAATATAGTTCTGATACTGAGGTAGTGATTTTGGAATAATAAGTGATTGTTTTGGATAAATTGTATTGGATATTCTTGACTACCTTGGAACTGATTAATGATTTGTATATTCCATCATTTTTTTGGGGTTTAAAACATTTTTGGATTGATGAAGTATATCCAGCATTCTATATGGAATATGGGAGCATGAATGTAATCAATAAGAAATATGGTAATTCAGGATGTTTCAGTGTATTAAAAGAATACAAGATGAAGGTATTCATATTCTATTATGGGGTAAAAAGGATCTACATTATTCTTACCTTCCTTATAAATGTTGGAATGTGAGTTTGGACCGAAGTATTTTGGATAGTTCTAGTTTGGATTATTTTGGATTGCCATAAAAGGACAACCCGGAGGTCGGGCGGCAACCCGTCGCGTCCGGCAAGGCTGCGAGACTTGAACCCGCAACCGAAGGGCGACAAGGGTGTATCACCTACCACTGGCCCACGAGATGTTCTGGATTAAATAATGTAGTTTTTATTAAAAGATCTTTTAGATGAATTATAAATTCGTTTATTTTGGAACCCTATACGAATAGTGTAAATAGAATTTTTTTTTACATTCTATTATCTTTTAGAGTGAAAGATGAGTATGTGGTAGAAATTTATTAATGGATAAAACTCTAATTATAAAGTAAGTATATCTCTATATTATCTTAGCCAATCTCATAAAAAAATTCCTCAATATTAAGAAAATCAAATTAGAACAAAAATGTTTTCCTACATGGTACCTTAAATCATCACTAATTTATGGCTTTGGGATTGTTGGCCTTTTCATAGCCATGTTCTCTACCACTCTCCATCAGGTAATTGATGGTTAGATTTTTCTTCCATATCCATATTTTACTACATGGAACCCTAGTATGTGTTATTTTCGGTAATCTTCATACTTTCGACTCTTTATTTTAAATAGAGGCCTCATTAATTCATTTTTCGATGTGGGATTTCAACTAAGATATTTTGAAACGTCAAAAATGTGTTATCCTAATACCCTATGTTTTGTTGAACCGATGGTATTTCAAATCATCATAGATTGATGAATTTAAGGACCTAAATTATACACTTGTTTGTGATTGATGATCTCAATCACTACCTATAAATATTTACGTTTTTCCTCCAATTATATGTCTCTAATTGCCACCAATGTTCTCCTAATCGAGATCATAATTTGGTGGTGACTCTTTCATTTCTCTTTTCCTCATATTAAGACTAAATTTTAGTAACCTAATTTCCGATGTGGGTTTTCCCACAAAGATATTTTCTATTTTCACCCATTTATTTTCGAAGAACAATTTCAAATTGCGAGGACGCAATTTATTGAAGGAGGGGAGAATGTAACACCCCAAGATTTCATAGTGTGTTATTTCTTCAAAATAATTCAATAACTTGCACTACACGCAACACTGAGTTCAATTGCACCATGACTTACCAAAAAAAAAAAGCCATTAAAAGAGTTCATGAATAATATTAACTAAATTTTAAACTTTATATTATCCTTATAATTTTAGAATCCATATTATGAGTTTCTTAGTCATAATGCAAGAACAGATTCATTTTCAGTATTGCACTTTTATCAACTTTTGATAGTGAAACCTTTTTAAATACAATATTTTAAACTTTTTGACTAAATGGAGACATCAAAAAATTTAAAATGAAACATCCCAAGCTTCCACGGTACGTTTCCCTTCGAATAATGCGATAGCGTGTGTTGTACGCAACCTCGAGTTCTAACACACACCACAACTAATTAAACTAGCCGATGTGAATAGTAATACCTAATTTTTGAAATCATATATATTTTATATTTTAAAATGGACTTCATTTTTGGATTCGGAATATCAAAATTAGCCTAGGGTGAAATTTTGGTACATTTCGGATAACTTTCATATTTTGATGAATAGTGAAAATTACTAAATTTTAATTAAAAACAACTTTTTTAATCAAAATAATTAATAGTGATAAATTATGAATTTTAGTTGTTTTAAAGTATATTTAGAATATATTTTTACCATTTAATATAATGTTGGTCATTGGACATAATTTTACAATTAAACCGAACATAAACAAGTGTCAATCTTTTGATAGTTATTATCTCTTAAAAACACGCTTTTTGTTTTGACAGCGGGAATTAATTTTAAATTAATTTCTGCCACTTCTGTGTTTTGAATTTAGGAAAATGGATTCCATATTTGGAATCAGGATGTTCAAATTGTGTAAATAGGTAACTTTTATTTTTAGACATTTTGAATAATTACTGCGGTAAATATTTTATTTACCATGGTTAAGGGTAAATCCGGTAAATAAGGGTTAAAAAATAATATTATAATAATACTAAATTACCCTAAAACGTGTCTTAACCCTATTGGTTGATACATGGTCGACCATGGACATATTTGTGTCAATTTTGGGACCCCATGGATCCACTTGTAAGTGATAATGACACTTTATTTTAATTTAGTTAAAATGAATACAAAAATGACACAAGCATATATCTTCTAGAACAACAATTTTTACATAGGGTTATATATGTTGGATTTTAGATTATAAATATTAATTAGAAAGCTAAAAAGATTTCCTACATAATGATATTTTATTTATAATTTTTAGACATTAAATAATTTATTTTATTTATGACACAATGATGATGCAGTAATTACTATAATAGTGAAAAATTAAAATAATTGATATTATAAATACGCAAATAAATATAATATGAAACTTTTAATGAATTAAACTAATTTTCTAGGATAATATGATATATTAGGATTGATTTAATGGACTTTGTTCGAAGTAATCAATCTGTTATGAGTTTCACAAAAATCAACTATTGAATAGTGTCAAAATTGACATAAAAGAGTTCTTAAAAAAATATTATATTATTAATTGATATTAAATTCCTAAAAATATAAGGTTCGGCCAAGAGACTTATATTATGATAGGTTAATCATTAATGGACCACTTGGGGGTCTCTTGGATGTATATAGTAAGTTTATTAACCATATTATATAAAAATACAAAGAGACATTGTAAAAGTGAAACTAATTAACTTATAGTTAATACTTAAAGATAAGGTTAATATAAGTACCCAAACCTGTCTAAATTCTATTGGTTTAGTGGTTTTCGACCTATCCCCACCTTAACCTTTGAATATTCAACTTTGGAGCCATTAGAAACCGAATATGAATTTATTATAAATTAATATTTCTAGCTTTTCCAAAGGTGCCCCTCACCCCTCTTATAAAAGGGCACTCCTCCTTCTCATTTCTTCACACCTCTAAAGCCTTTTGGTTCGGCCAAACTCTGCCCAAATACTCTCCAAACATCCCTCACTACAACCTAGGGGCCTTAGTTTGATCAGAAAGCCAACCTAAGGAGCCCTTTTGATCAAATCAAAAGGAAGAACCCGAAGAAGAGGTAATGATTTCACCACCCTTTTCTAAGTTCATTTCTTCTTCCACTTCTTCTTCCTTTGTTCTTACCATTCTAAAATAATAACTCCAGTATCTCACATATACTGTGATGTTATTATAAATATGGTACAACCATATTCATTATCCTATCCACCCTTTGAATAACATGTCACCATACGTGCGTACGTACGGCTTACCGTCTCCACGTCGTGGTGTAATTGTTATTCAATATAATATTATTTGGATGGGTATAATAATGATGTGCAACTCATGTAAATAATAAATATAACATGTTAATGATTCTTTATATATGATATACCATCCATTTATATATTATTTTAATATCAAAAGAATGATATTGTCGCTCGTGCGTATGTACGGACTACCGTCTCCACGAACGCGATGAGATTCATTCTCCATCGTATCCATTCAAGTATAATTTGATGATTTAAAAAATGATGTTTAAGGACTTGATATCATTCTGGATATGAATAATATACAACCTATCCTTTACATACATGTCTTACGTAACAAAACATACAAAAGAAAACAAGTAAGTTAACACCCGAAACAACGATAATACTAAGATATTATTATCAAATCAATATTAAAAGATCATATATGATATCATATTAATGTATATGATTCTTGTATAATTTAATAACAATTATTTCACCATTATACAGGAGGTTAACCTACCCCAACCAAGGAAAAGTACAAGGTAAGGGTTATTTCACAATCTCTTCATTATCCGAGGTTGTATTATACGTAATAATCTACTGGGATCTCTTTATCATCCACATCCATGTTTCTTTGAAATGTATTTCAAAACATTTTTACTATTTACAAGAATATGGGTTAAAGTCATTTATACCCTTGTTTGACTTTTTATAAGAGGTTTATAAAGGAATCTTTCCGTCGTTTTCAAAACAAGGTCCTTTTTAACCTTTTCGACTGAATTGAGGTAAGAATGTTTTTTTTAACTTATACGGAGGGTGCGGTTATTTTACGCCATTATAAAATCTTCAAAGATTTCCTTACAATCTTATAAGAATATTTTCAAAGAAAATGTTTTATTTTATATGGATCTTAAATGATTTCAAAATAAAAGTAGATATTTCTTTAAAAAGAATTTTGATTTCATCTATGTCAACATCCTTTGATGGATTTTAAGATTATTTGAAGTTGATTTATTATGATACAAAACATCTATATTGTATTGAAGGTTTTGTGATATGTTTGACTGTGGATGTGCTATTTTTATACCATTCATAGTTTATGGTGGAATTATTGACATTTCGTATGCTAGTTTTAATACGAATGTTTATGGTATGTTTAAACCTTTTCATATGGGAATGCATTGGACTTAATAAGTGACGGGTGGAGCCCGCTATAGCTCCTCGATGCATCGGTAGGTCTCTTGAGACAAACTAGTGTCTTGGCACAAGGCCTTGACAAAATCTTATTTGTAGTCTTGGCACGAGGCCTTGGCTATGTGGTTATGATAGTCTGGCATTATGCATTCCAACATTATGAAAGTGGTTATTGATTTTTGCATGTGATTATTCGATTAGTAGAATATCCATGTGAATAAGTAAATGGCATTATTTAATTTTATTTATTCCATACCATGTTGAAAGTTCATGTTTGAAAGGCTTTTGTTTTAGTTATACATTGCCTTAAAAGTTTATTCTTATTTATGAAAGTTTCCGCTATATTGTTATCCTTACTGGGCATTTGAGCTCACCCCTTTTCTATGTTTTATTTTTCCCAGGTAGTGAAGAAGTAAATTATGATTGACTTGCAGGGATATTATGGGTTTATAGTGTGGACGTTGGAAACATTATGTTGTTGTAGTAGTTTTTCATTTTATGATGTAATGTAAAACTTATGAATATATCTAGTGTTTCCAAGGCTACTAAACAAATCGTTCTTTCGGGATTTGATCTTTCTTGTGATCATGCCAATGTTATGTAATTAATGCACCGACTCTGGGTAGCTGGGGTCGGGGCGTTACAATACTACTGAAGTAGTTGTTAAAATATCTTGACATGCTTCTAGAATATGGGCAGGGATATGAGTCTGCCCTTTCACCATTGAAAAGATGTGTTTAGTGACATCAGCAGCCGAAACAGGAATATATGTCCATTCTGTATCTGGAGTAGGTGTATGTGCCTACCCTTGTCCTCCTTTTCCTATCAATAGATACAGACAATACTTATGCACAGGGGTAGAGAGTTGAGTCTACACCAAATTTGTCGTCGGAGCTTTCCAGCCGACTTCTCTAGGTGCTACCAAATGAGACTGTTGGTAGACTTGATGAACATTGGTAGGTGTATGTGCCTGCTATATATTCTTTTTCAAGTATGGTTGGCAGGTTTTTTTCAATACTGGCAGACAAGACTGCTAACAGAATTGGTGATTGTAAACATGTGTCTGTTCCTGCTTACCAGTTTCCACCCTATTAGATTGGCAGGTTTCTTTAAATGTAGTCAGAGGAGCCTGCTGGCTGGCAGATAACTTGTAAACAGGTGTATGTGCCTATTCATGGTAATCCACTAGGTTTACCAGGTGGGATTGGTGGGTTGCTATTAGACGAGACTACTGAGCAACAAAATCAGGACAAACAGGTGTATGTGCCTGCTTGTTGTTTGGCATCAAGTTTGATCGATGGACTTCTCCGGGGGAGGTAGAGGTGAGAACCTGCTTCCTGTTAACCATATGTTGTCCCTGGTGGTTTTTCTTGCATTCATGGGTCTAAGAGACCTGGGCCAAAAGTCCAGAGGCAACACCCCCATCATTTTGGGGATATACTACCGCATGATTCTGGCGGCGATTGCTGGTGGGAGTCCTCAAGAAGGACTCCTGTATTCTTGAATTGAGGCCTTTAGTGACCTATTGATCTATCTCCCTATAGTATGAAAGTGATTGATTGTTACGTTATGGGGATAAAGACCCAAAACGGTTGGAGATAGTGGTCAGCACCATTTTCTTCTTGATCATTTGTCATTGCTAGCCAGATGATCGAGGATTATTGTTGACCAGAAGGGCCTGTCTAGCAACCTCCAAAGTTGGGATTGTACCATGCTGGTGATATTACTTTATCATCACATTAGAGACCCAACTTTGAAGATTCTGGGTTAGTGATAACATCCTTCCCATGGATGAAGATCTAGCTTGAGCAGCAGTCGAGAAGTTCATAGATGTTGTCTAAAAATCCATTCTTTGGATTAAAGGGAATTCTGTGGAAAACTAAGAACAACAACAAGTTCTATTAAAGTGAAATCTTGTCAAATAGATACATGTGTGATTAATTCCTTTGTCTGGCCTTCCTTTATCAATTTATTGGGGCCTAAAATATGGGTAACATTATTAACTTGGTTAAGGATACACGTCAGGTTCACTATTTATTGTTTCGTAGTTCCATAAAATGTGCATTCTAGATTTAAGAATCACTGTTTCTAGGGGGTTTCCATTGGATTTATTCATGGAATCGGAAACATCAAACAATTATTTATCCAAAGAGGACCTGCTTTCCAAAGGTAGGCGTTTGTTATGTTTGGAACTTTACGATACTTAAGAACATGCATTGGTCAAGATGATGGGAGGCTGGACTCGTCACACCTTTTTTGGGAGGAATTATTGTATACTACGAGACTCTCTTTGTAAAATTAATTTTTTATGAAACCTTCTTAATTAACCATGTATATTATACTTAACCCTTGGAATTTACAATCACTTATTTAATAAAAATTATTTTAATCATCGTTATGATGATACTGGTTTTTAAGCCACTCAATGGGGCACTCTAAAATTTGTTGTCATCTAGGGAGATGAATGTTTGTTTTAATCTTGGGATCATACTCTTAAAATGAGCTACCTAAATATCCTTGTGAATTTAATCAGAATCCTCGTAGTTCAGTGCCTCTTAATAGGACACATCATACCTTTTAAGTTCATGTGATAAGGACCTCTAAGAAGAAGGTGCTTAGTTGAAACTTAGTGTGGGACTTATGCTAAAGTAGCCCAAGGAACTTTGGAAAGGATATAGGTTTCCAAGTAGGATCAGACCCTATTTTTAATATGGCCCAAAGAGAACAGGGTTGATTTCAAGTTTAGGGTTTGAACCTCAAGGAGGCTTCCTACATATCATATATGGGTGGGAATCAAAGCTCACGTAGTTTGATGAATCTCATAGGAGAGTATAGTCATCAGAGAAAGATTATTTTGAGATTACTTCCTAAAAAAGGATGCCTTGATGATTTGAGGATTGAATTTCGGGCCTATTTCCTAAGGAGGATTCCCAAATTCAGGGAATTAAGTTTTGATTCCTGAGGAGGATATCCAGTGAGCTCGGGCCCTGAAAGAGCTTCCTACGTATCCTGTTTTAGTCAGGAATCAGAGTTCTCATAGTTCCTTCAGTGAGTGTTTGTGCACATGTTGCAACCATCATATATCACTAAGCCAACATGAGTCATGATCGGTGCAAGAAACAAGAGGACGTGAAAGATTCAACAATAACTCTTCACACTTTTCCTCCTCCATTGATGGAAGAGGGTGCATCGATTGTGGAAGAGGGCGGGGCGACGAGCCTTCCATCTATTCTATTTACATTGTACAAGGTTCCAATGTAAGGAAGAAGGGGTGAAGGTGATGGTATTATACCTGGATGGCTACCCTAAAAATGGTTCTGCTAGGGGAGGGAGACTTCTCCTATACTTGCGTGGAATGGAAAGTGCGAAGTGTACCTTCCTTACCGAAGAACTGAGGTCTCGGGTTGCCTCTTTGAAAAGGGAGAGGCCGGAATCCCACCATCTTCCAAACCAAGAACTTCCAAAAACTGTTTCTAGGAGAAAGGTCCATGTGAATGTGGATATACAAACCCAAAAACATCCCATGAATCTTAACCCCATTGTGAGACAAATGTGGGAAACCTCTGACTGCGGAAATACAAACCCAAATTGGAGACACACTGATGTGCCTTACCCAAAGGTCTAAAAAGTCAAGAGGTTTCGGGGGAGGCTTCTACTTAGCCCCTTTCGAATAAGGGAACCAAGGAAAGAGATACCCAACCATGAAATGATTTAAAGGGTATTTGAACTGGTCACGTAGGTAACTCGCACAAATGTGCCTCGTAGGTACCCTGTGTTTCCCTATTGCGTAGGTATGGTGCACAGGTGTGTCGTGCAGGTATTGCACGTAGGTATGGATGAGGACTGAAGAGAATGTGAATAACTTCAAGACATGCCTATCTCCTTTAATTATCCCTTCTTTTGTAATTGAGAGAACAACCTGAGACAATTTGAGAGATCTAGGTGAACGAGATATGTAATGGGAGCTTCAGATAATCTTTCACTTTTTTTCAGTCCGAAAATGGGGAGTCCAAGGGTCCTATTTATAGGCATGGATGGACCAGGCCGAAGAAACTTTGGCCGCACATGTATCCCGCGTAGCTCCACCGCGCAAGTGCTCCGCGTAGAGGCATCCCAAATCTTCTCCTACATAGCTCTGACGTGTAGTTATTTCGTGAAGCTCAGTTTCATAGCTCTCTCATGAAGCTTGGACGCATAGCTCTCTCATGAAGCTAGACTGCTTAGCTCACTCATGAAGTTGCTGGATGTTACTACATTGCATAGAGCTTGGGAGTATTTGTTGATGTTTCCTTTTTTACTCTTTGAATCTTTTTAAGGAGTGTCAACAATTGAAAAAATACAACTGAATAAGTCCCATCTGCTTACATTTATGACATGATCGAGTTTTTTCCATACAATCCCACTTTATGTATCCTATAAAGCCACACTAAAAACATCCCAAATTACTCTGAGGGTTTAGAGGAAGATTCACTGATCCGGCCGTCAGATTCCGAGCCGTACTCCCACCCTATAAACAAGTGTCCCTCTTATATTTGAACCCAGTATTAGAGTTCCCACCATTTCCTATGGATGCCAACATTCTTTCCCCCTCTTGTATCCCCCAAAATATCCTATTCATCTACCGTTTCACAATTCATCATTTCTGTGTAATCATTTTTACAGAGCACCTCTATCTTGGAACGAATTTCCTACTTCAACCCAACTTTAAAAATTTGTTTCTTCAATGATGTAATACCTACTACCTCAGGTGAAAACTGCACTAAATTCATAAACATAGCTGCATATTCTATTACTGAAAGGTTCTCTTGCTTCAAATGGAATAAATCCTTTGTGCGTTGATTTCTGAATGTATGAGGGTATAATTGTTTATTAAATAATTCTTCAAAACCCTCCAATGTCACACATTGGTCCTTCCTAGCTTGGACCACCATCTCCGATCACTGAAGGTAACGATCATCCAACATGTACATGGATAACTTAAATTTCATCTCTACTGATGTTCCTAAGAATTCAAATATCCTATTCAATATTCTTAGCCATGATTCAACCCTTTCTGGCTCCTATTCACCCCAAAAAATGGGTTGATTCTTCTTTTGAAACTAAACTGCATGATCCACATGCTTTGGTTCATCCACTTAATTCCCGCATTCCACCCCATGAAAATATTACACTATACTTTACACTTGTTACTAGTTCACCTGAGGCTCAGGTACAACCATATTTTCAGTAGCCTCATGTGATTGGTATCTACAATGCCAACCCGATTCCATTTCTATCAACAAAAAAACAACAATAAGTTAAAACCCTGTAGAACGAAAAGGCTTATGATTCAAATTCAATTACATAACAACTGTCAAAACTAGGATTTCCACAAGTTCACATTTCCCATGTTGCACTATTTTGGAAAATCCACTTTTTTTAGAAATAGACCCCTTTTCAAAATAGCACAACCATTCACCTTTCAAATCCACACATTTGAATTAATTTTCATATTTTACGGACATCCATATATTTATACCTTAACATTAGTAATTATACCAATGAAACATCTATCCTAGAGGTAACTCATTTCTACCATGCATTCCATGCTCATATCATTGGCTACACCCATGAGAATGAGATATCCAATGCCTATAATTATCTCCAAAACACTTATATACCCAACTCCAAGGTCACTTGAAGTTCAACATAAAAGTGTTATCTATGACCTTTTATGCTACACATTCCATGTTTTGGTAATCCTATACCTTGATACCACCCCAACTCGATTAATGTACCAAGAACGAATGTCAACACTAAGACCAAGAATAAACTCCAAACGACCGAACAAACTGATACCACTTGTAATGCCCCACCCCTTCCTCATTGTCTTGAGAAGGTGATGAGGTGATACTAGGCATTAAGCGATGTTCCCAAGGCACCAAACTGTGGAAATAAATACTGAGGGATTCAAGAATAAATTGGGGAATGATCTTACCTTGAGATAAACCGATAAGTAAACAATACATTACCAACAAAACTACATCATGTATGTTAACATAGCAACCTGAACTATATAGTACCAAAAGAAAACCAAAATAATCCAAAATGATTCCCAAAAACCAATAAAACCAAACCAAACAAACCCAAAATCAGAGCACTAAGCAGAAGGATAGAAAGGTGATCCAAAGTGAACCAAGTCACCCTCCACTACTCCACAACAAGATTTATGCTCTAAGCACCACCAAACCACCCAAACATCATGAACCACAGTTAGAAAAATGAGATTCCTTACTATTACCTATGTCCTGAAATAAAATATCATTAGAAGCACCAAAGTGCCAAAGTAGGGGTAAGTAATAATACTCAGTAATATTTCTACAAAACATTGCTACACATGCCACTAGGGTAAAACCATTATCACATTTATGTAAAACAGTTTATATAAAACATCAAATAGTTCAACAATTACTGATAAGAGAAACACACCCTTACCAAGCCAGCTTACCCAAACCATGAAATCCAAGGGAAATCCAAACAACCATTCCATAATCCATTTCACTATCTCACATTAGTATAACAATTTTCATCTTTCATAGAAACACTCAACAAGTTAACAACCATGGTGGAACTTCCCATCCAAACCAGTTTACAACTTTTCCAAACTAGTGGTACTTCCCAACCACTTATCCATAATAGTGACCCTTATATCCACTATCCATCACCTTTTATAGTGATACTTTACACCCACTATGAACACAATCCACACAATCCCTAATAGATGACCAACCAACAAGAATAAAGTAGAAAAAATCCACACATTATGCACATAACCTTCTCCAACACATGCCCATCACATCAGTAAATCACCCACTTATTTAAAACACCCTTTAACCATTTTCCATACCAATTACATTTCAATAAACCAAATTCTTATTAAAAACCATTTTCTGAAAGAATTTTCATAAACCAAACCAAGAAACGAATTTTAAAATATACATTTTAAAATCACAGAACAAGCCCCTTTTTGAATCAATATTCTATCTCACCCAAAATCTTCAAATCATCACCCAATGGGTTTCCAAAAAAAAATTCACATCATATTCATAATTAATTTCAAGGGAAAAAAATTAATTGGAAACAATGAATCATGTTCTAGAAATGTGGTGTCTAGAGAGAAGCCACAAACCTTTAGGGTTCTGATGAAATCCACCCAAGACAACTGCACCACTAGTCCATAAAAACGCTCCCCCAAAACCACTCTAGATCTTTTTCTCTATCATCAATATGCCCAAAAATCATCACCTAAGGCAACACAATCCTATATCTACATGAAACCAAATTATACCTAGAGAACTAAGATATATAAGAGAGACGATCTAGAGGAAACCACAAAGAAACCAAAAGGGAAGACTTACCTAAGATGAACTACCTTCAAAATACCTTGAAAAACCTTCAAATCCTTTTGAAAATGAGTGGGAGAGCACCCATATCTCCTGAGAAGAAGAAATACCACGTAGGGTTTATATGGGAGAATAAATGTGTGAGTTAGGGAAAATCCTGACTAAACCTATTTCAAAAACCCCACTTTTAATGGGCCGCATGGTTAGCTCACACAGTTTGAAAAACCGTGCACTAATAGTGTAGATTCTACTGTCTTAGGAGCGCCCTAGGGATTCAGATGGCTTCCCTGGCAGCATGATTTGAAGGGGAAAACACAGGCTCTCAATAGGAAAGGGACTTGGCGGCTAGGATGATGAGTCCAAGGTGGCAGGTGGGTTTTGAATTCTACATATTCGGTCTTCTCCAGAGGATCTGGGTTTGGCTTCAGTGGCATGAATTTCTGGATTCTAGCTTCGCAGACTCCGTTCTTTAGCCATGGATCTGGATTTTGGCTTCCGCGGAAGGGTGCTTCGCCAAACAGATTCAGATTCAAGGGCTCTCAAATATCAAGCGTAGATCTCGATGCGATAGTGGATTTGGGAATGGGATCAGGTGGCGACGCCGCTTCACCGTATTGGAGGCAGCGACGGTGCGTCGGTGCGACAGTTGGTACAGAGGGTCTCGGTGGTGCGGGGTGTGATACCAAGTGTGCGATAGCGATTCTTATGGTGATGTTCATAGCCTCGATGATGGGCGTTGATTGGTTTTCAGATTTGGTCTGTTGTAGAGGATGGAAAATCGGTGTGAGTCAGTCGTCCGATGGTCAACTGCTGCTTCGTAGGCGGTGGCGGCAGCCGCGTGTCAGCAAGCTGCTAGGGTTTTCAATTGTATTGAGTTGTTGAGTTGAGTTCATTTGTAATGGGGTATCCCACTGGGCTCTTTGAGCCATTGATTTTTTTTTCATTTGTGCCTTTAAGCATATTGGCTTCTGGGTTCTCCCTCCTCTCACAAAAGGGTTTGTAAGTTTTCTATATTTTTTTAATAAATGGGTATGCCCCCAACTTTCATAGTGTAGATTCTACTATCTGAACAGGGGCATATCGTATGGTTTCCTAGAATTCTCACACGGTTTCCTCTAACTATTACCAAACTTTGCAGCCTTAAAAAGGCCTCCAAAATTTTCCAAATCCATTCCAAACACTCCCAAACACTCCCAAACCTTTCCCAACTACTTCATATGCATAAAAAAGGTATAAATAAGGGTCACATACCTCAAATCAGGGTTTCTATAGGTTATCTATTAATGGAATATTCTTCCTAATGGTTTTATCCACTGTAAAAAATTCGTGTTGGAGTCAATCTAGTGATAAAAAAATAACTAAACCCCCTATATAACAAAAAAATCCAAAAATTTAATACCCATTCCATGAGCCTAAAAGACATGAATCATTCAAACAATATTATATAATCATTGAACACATAATTAAAACACTTGTGCATCTCTTGTAAATCAAACTCACCTAGTATTTTCCTATTTCTAAATATCATTAAAAACATCAAACACATAGAAACCCTCACTTTAGTTTTTAAAACATCCCATGGAATACTAAAATTTTCATCAAAACAAAGATAATTGAAATCATTGACATAACCGCTCCATTTTTAAATAATAATTTTTATTTCCAAAAACCATTTGGATTATATTTTAAAAAACACTTCCTCAGTTTTTTATAAATAATATAAATTCAAAACCATTCCAAAATCACCAACGCCACAGTCAATTTCACCTTAAAAAAAATTAAAAAATCATTTTATGCACACAATTTTCCACTGTATTGTTTTTCTCTCAAATTGGTTTAGTCTAAAAAATCAAAAACCCTTAAAAACATTAACCTATGGTTCCAAGTCATGAATAATTAAGAAATAACCTACCCTTATTATCACTATTAATTTAGACATAATTGATAATATATTTAGGAAAACACTGATTAGATTATAAGTTTCCCAATTAATAAGGTATTCAGATGAAGATGTTGGTCAAACAACACTATCCATTGGTGCATTTATCATACCCTAAGCATGTCACTATCATAATTCATTAACAATACCAATTTATTCAAACTAATCCCTTTGAATCATTTATCTCACATTTGGATTCTTTATCCAATAACTCACTCAACCAAGAGTTATTTCTCATTAACATTGGACATCCCATAAAAAATTGGGTTTCAATCGAAGAGATATTGGCAAAGAGCACTCTTAGTCTACTTCCTTTCTCTTGAGAACCTATATCAACCTCTAATAAATATATTGCAAATCTAAAAAGAACTATTCAATAATATTTTATAACACCCTGAACTAGGTCACTCAAACAATACTTGAGTGATGAATCTGTAGGACCTCAGGTGCATCTCCCCATATGCTAGAGGCTACTGATTAGTGACGAGGGAATAAGATAGTCACATGGAGAATATTTCCTCAAGAAATAAGAATAAGTTTCTTTTCCAACTCCACTAAAAAATCATCATGACCCATTTGTGTGGGGGATAAACCAAGAACATTTATACATGAACATAGAGCCCAGAGGTCCCCCACATTATAGAATGAAAAGGATATCAATAAACTGTGTGATATGCATCATAAAATATAGAGAAAGAATAAAAGATATAAATAATAAAAAGTATCAAAATAAATAATTAATCAAAACATAGGATGACACATATTCATTAAAAATATTGAAAAAAAATCAATGGACTCTAAACCAACTCACCATGAATATCCTTACAAGTCATCAATATATATACCCTTCCAGACCTAAACTTGGTGTCGAACTCCAGTATGTTACCTAAACCTAAATTATAAAATTTAATTTATACCCATATATATATCAAAACCCATACCATGTATATAGGTTGAGGGTTAGTCTGAAAACATGGAAGGATTCCCCCACTCACCATAACACACTGATTGTTTCTATGATCAAATGGATGTGCATGTAGAATATAGGAGAGTTAAAACATTTCTTAGTGTAACACACCCACCTAGAAACATAACAAATTATAAATATGAAATCCATACCTATTTTCACATGGAAAAAAGACACACACACCCCAGAGACTCATACTAGAAGTACCCAACTCATGACATGGGCCACCTTCTCGAAACAAATAATCTAAACACCTTCATGATCTAATAAGGTATACTAAATCTATCTCATCTCAATATATTCCAACATCTAGGGGGCTTATTATATCAAAAATATCTTTCTCATCAGAGTCTCAACTTACCTAGTAGTCATCTCACCAACCACCAATAATTGTAATACAAAAATATGATGGTATAAATAATGTAATTATGGTAAGTGAAAGGGAGTCCAAAAATCATCACATATAACAACAATACCCGGGTAAAAAGGTAGTAAAATAAGTAATGGGGCCCAACCATAAGAAATAAAAATCTTGAATCTAATGCCCTTTCCCATCACATCTCACCAATATTCACCAAAACTATCTTCCAGACTACGTATAGAACACTACTAGCCTAGTACCACAAATCATAGTCTATCCCAGTGCTTAAACCCCCTTCATGATGTTATAAATATATGACAACCCATTTATCACTAATATCATATATCATATCACCATAAATAACAAAGTGTGTTCTATAACAATGGTTTTACCTTAAGTGGGTCCCTAGAAATATCTTGGTTATCACTATTTCATACAACCCACCATCACCTCATAAGGGCTTTCAACTATCTTTCATAGTTTTCATCATCTATCACTCCATTACAAAACAACCATGGGGTAGATAACATATAGGAAAATTTGTATCCCAACATGGAAAATCAATAATGTATGTGACCATACAAAAAAACACAACATGATAATAAAGTTAATCATTGACCTATGAGGCTCTCCTAGACCTCACCTCTCATAGGTATCAATTCTCTATCATGAGATCTATAAAAATTTCTCACTACCTCTCATACTATTTTTCCATCCACTCTAAATCATACGGTACAAGACAATGCCACCCGGAGGGAAACACATCATCCACCCATCAATAACATTATAAAAAAACTCTCCTCTCCTATCCCTCCTTTTGATCCATACCATGGATTGTTATTTCACTAGGGATACTACTCGTATACTCATCCAAATCTACTAATTGAGGAAACGAAGTTTAATCCCAGCTCAACCATTGATGCTGATCATGAGGCTCTCTTCAAAGAAACTAAGGATGCCAAACAATCGTCACAATAATGTTAATTACTACCTAAAGTCTAACAGTGAACAACTAACAAAACACCCAGTCAAGGAACCAAAATTATCCATAGGATGAATATGAATGATACGATACATATATTAGTCAGTATTAAGGTCTCACCCTAATATAAATATTACTAATCTTGAACCATCCCAAAAAGGTATGTCTTAAGGTTTCTGTAAACCTAGCTTGCACCTTCCTCAAATATAACTTTCTAATCAACTAAGGGAAATTTTTTTCTATAGATCTTATGATATCATACATGAGGGGATAATATAAAGGAAACCATAATAACTAAGCTCACACAACAAAACAATCATTATAAAATTTTTCAACTCCCATACATGGTTAAATAAACCAAAAACTTATCTCAAAACAAGCCCTCATATCTTTCTTTTTAAACCAAGTCAATCCCTCTTTAGAAAACCCATCTTTGTTTTTAAATATCATTTTAAAATCAACTCCTAAAAGAACTAATTTATTTTTAAATTCATCTTAAAACTAGAACCATTTTTAAATCAAACTAAAAAACATTCTTATTTTATGAAAATCAACTCACAATAACAAATAAAACCATAAAATGGTCTACTGATACTCAGTAGACCAAGCTAGTACCATCGAACCATTTAACACATTATATGATATTTTTTGAATATTGAATTAATATGATCATACACCATTATATGGGATGAGATCACATGATATTATGAAATATAAACATAATAACAATAATGATATTGCGTGAATATAAAATCACTAAATAATAAAAACTCGATAATGTAGTGTCCATATAACTCATATGGAATTCATAAATCGATATCAAGCTCATAAAAATATCCATCAATCCAACACGGACCTACCATATTAATAAACAATACCAAATTACCCAGAAAACCATTTTAAACCAAGAACCCATAATATAATATTGATTCTATTCTCATTGAGTGACCCTATGACATCAAAACCATAAATTAATATATGGGGAAAACTCTTGACACACAGACAAGCCTAAACCATTATAAAACCCAATTTAGAGCCTCAAATCAAATTATAATTATATCTCAATTCATTACAAACCCTGAATAAATTCATTAAGAAAAAACCCTTATAAATAATAGTGTGGAACAATAGTAATCCATACCTCTTAAGAATTATATTCACATTACATAAGAATGACCCATTAAGCATCATGATTACACCATACTTAGATTGAGTAATTAAGAAATAAATAGTTAAATTAAAGGATAAAGAAAGTGAGGAATGATATTAAAGATAAAGGAATATATTACCTCTAATTTATGAGATAAATATTCCTAATAAAACTAAAATCCAAGAGAGAAGTGGAGTAGGAAGAGGGGGAGGGAGATATAGCATATACTTATTCATGTCCAATAAATAGAGTAACCCATATGTTGAATTCCTATTAATAAGGGGGTAAATTACCATTTTAACACATTAAAAAACCTGACCTAGGGTCTACGGGTACCTATTAAACCCCCACTAGGTACTTGGTAGAAAATCAGGTACCCAGTTTCTAACGACCAGGAACCAGATGTTCAATTGGTGGTCATGTCTCACTATTGGATCTACCATGTACTCAGTGGTCCTAAACTAGGTATCAATAGAATAATTCTACCACCATCCACCCCCTTTTTCTTTATTTGACTCTAAAATATATTTTCAGGTATTCTACCTTGAATTTTACACCTCTAATACACCCCATTATTTACTTAAGACCTCACTAAAACTCTCTCCTTTCAATCTGGATTAAAAAATTAACATTCACCCATCCACTAAAAGGTTGAAAAACTGAATAATATTTCAGTTCATTAATACTTAAATCAATGTGTAATTACATAGGTGTTTAAAGGTATTTTATCATCGAAGAGATAAGATATATTAATTCCAACTTTAGCATGGATTTCCTACCCATTTTCCTAGTTGGATGGATTGTGATCATTATAATGTGATATGAAGTCAAAAAGACGGTTCAAGAATCTTCTTTGATGGTGAGAAGGATCCTCTGATGGGATTAATGGGGATAAAATTTTAGTCATTGCTGCTGATTTCCCAATAATTAGTGTGGTAATATTTGTGCACTATGGATTATTTAGAGGGGAAGTTTATAGTAGGGGTAGAAGGGATATTTTTTTTATCTAAGAGGCATTCCAAGGATTCCCTTATCAAGAGATCAAATTATATTTTGGGGATCATACTAATACCTTTTATTGTTTATTTGGTAAATTGATTAAGATTAGAGATCTATTTTTATGGTTGAAGATACTTTCTCATATAGATGTTTTTTTCGGATTTGTGTGACCCATTTGGACAATTTAAAGGAACATAGTAGTTCCCAAAGGTTGAGCCTAGGTTTTTTCTTTATCTTTAGGTTAGAGGGATGTAAGTTATAATAAAAACATTTAGGTGAACCTATATACAATATAAATTTCTTGTAATATCATTGAGAGTGATGAATGATTTATATATGTTCATTATACACATAAAATACTTTTGGTGGTCTATATTTATGGAACAATCGTTGGAGCTGAATCAGAGGGTGGTTATCCCAGATGTTTTGGGTTTGTGCAAGGCTTTATTTGAGAACACAAATCATTCTGTGAAATATCATGGTGTGAGTACAAGATATGATAGATCCAATTATTTGGAAAATATAAACTAGAATGATGGGGAGGAAGTTGGAATTTATAGATTTTATGGCTATAGAGATTTATATGATCATAGCGGTGTAGCGGTAGCATGATAGCTAGCTCCCTTGGAAAGATATTTTATGTTCAACTGTGGTTATAGATGTCTAAGAAGCTAACCACATCATGGTTGGTTTTAAAAGGAGAATGTGACATAAACTATCTTTGAAAAAATTTAATTGTTCCCACATCTTCATAGAGTGAGGTATGTTCATCTTATCTATATTGATTATGAGATCTTGCAAGATAAGATAGTCATGGGTAGATAATCATATATTTTTTATAAAGGTGGGGAGTACTTCATTATATTTTATGGTGGTATAGTTATATTATCAAGAGGATTATCTTGATTTATAAAATGATTGTTTTTAATATAGTACAACAAATTATTGGTTCAAAACCACTTTCATACACTTTATTTTGAAAATAAAAATACACTTTATATTGAGTTTTATTTAACTTAATTTTTTTGTTTAATTTTTGTGTTTGTAGATTTATCTTTTGATAGCTTAATGTCTTGAGAACATATTACATACACTTATGTTCTAGTAATTTATTAATTTATACTAATATTATTGCACCATACATTAGTTTTTTGAGATGGAATACTCATCAAATGATAGAGATAAAAACTATATCTGTTGAATGATGGAGCATTGAATTTGATACAGTTTCAAACTTACCTAAAGATATCATAATTTGATTATTGAATTTTATTAAAAAAATATTCTATAATTTCACCTAATGGTTTCAAATAATTCAAGGTTTTAAACACACTAGAAGCTCTTATTGTCATATTGAATTTGGGAATCATCGCATTTCTGTTGAGAGATTTTGATTATTTGTTCTTTTTATGTGCACTTAGAGAAACTATTGGGAGGTTTTCATTGCAAATATCTATATTACATTGTAATTTTTATTTGTTTGATCCTTATAATTGATGAGGTTCTGGGCTTAGAACATGGATTTTATGATTTCTCCATATCAATAGGATTCTAGGACTTGAAGTTTTATTTTTCAAATCCTCATGTTTGATGAAGTCCTTGTGTAAAATCACTTCCAATCATTATATTGATGATATAATAGAGATCAATTATATCTATTAATTTTGATTATTTTACAGTTTAATAAGTTCTAATTTTTGAACTCGGTACCTTCCAATAGGTCTATAATTGAGTAAGTTCTGAGAGTGGAACTGGGATACCTAGGATCATGCATATAAATACTCAGACCATTCTAGATAAAAGTGAAGGGTTCCATTGATTGGAATAATATTGGAAATAATATTGTTGAGGTGTTTCTATATTTCAAGTTGGATCTCCATGGATTATTTTTTACATTTCATTGTTATTTTAATTTATTTTGCAATATTGATTTTATTAGTACATGATTAATAGGTTTATTTTTTGCTACATTTTTTACATTGATTCTTTGATATTGATCATCAATTTTATTATTTTATTATGTTAATATTTTAATGAGATAAAGAATTACATGTTTTTTGTGACTATAATTAACCACCCCCACTTATTGTGCTATATTCACCATTATTTGGACAACACTTAGTATCATATCTTTACTCTATTTAGATCTAGTTATATTTTTTCATCATAAAATGATTTTATTTTTTATTTTCTTAATATAACCTATAAAATATTCTATATACTAACATCTAATAGATAAAATATCTATTCTATTTATATATGGAATGTGTATTACTGATTAGTATTATAGATAATTTATATCCTAACAGACCATCGATATTTATGTGTGGAGATTATGAATACTAGAGAGACCAAATTAAAAATTATGTTATTAACACTAGAGTTGATAATTATCTTATATAAACCATAAATTAAAAAATTATAGAAGGAATTTTTTTCTTTTACTATAGATGAAAAATATGAGTTTCAAATTAATTTTTGATTTAGGAATATTTTACTGTGTTCTATTCAAAGGAATATTTAGAGTCATATATCCTCCTGCTGGACTACTAGAGGAATTTGGAAGAATCAAGAAACAAAAAATTTCAAAACTTAATATTTTGTTGAAGAAAAACAAGTGATGTTGAAGGAAACTTATCAATGTTTTTAATTATTTTTTTTGAGTTTATTTATCAAATGATTTAATGATTTATTAATATTGTGAACAATCTCTATTCTCTTGTAGAAAAAGAAATCTTAGATAGCCAACTTCTTCAGAAGATTATTTATATTCTACCAAAGGGATGGTAATCTAAGAGGATGAATATAGATGATACTATGAATATAATGAAGCATAGTCTTAATAATTAAATTATATATTTGATGAAATAATAAAATATATTTAAGAGATATGTAAATAAATAGAAAAAGAATAATGGCTTCACATTTACTTCAAATTCTGAATATTTTTCATTTGGAGTTAAAAACTAAAATCATAGAACATCCAAAAGAACTTGCAGAAAATATTTAGATAATAATTGTCTGGATATTATAGAAGGTGAATATTCTTAGATGAATAGGATAATGTGTAGTGGTTGTAATTTTTGGAAATACTTTCAAAAAGACAAGAAGGATAGAAATGAGAAATCTATAAATAAGAATGAATCGTTATAAGTCATCTATTATTAATGTAAAAAACTGTGAAAAATTAGAAATGAGATGTATAGATTCATTAAAAAATACAGGGAATCTAAAATATATTTGAAAAATAAAGGATATTGTTTCAATCTATGAATGATAGATGGAGATACAGGGGGAATCCATCTTTTAATACTTCTTCAGTTGATATTGATGATAGTCAATGAATCACAACATATTATGTTAATGTTTCTAAGAGTAAAATCTAACTTATGGTAAATATTTATATATATTCTTAGTTTAGTTTTCTATTTGAGAGGGGAATTTTCATTTTAGTCATACATTGAATTAGAATATGATGATGAGATATTAGAAGTAAATCAAAGTAAAGAAGAGATGAAAGGATATATTATAAAATAAAATATATTTATCAATGATTATTCAAGTGTTATATTAGACTAAAATTTAACATTTTTTAATAGAAATATGATCTTGTTTCACCATTAAATGAATGTTATAAGGTGAAGTGTCATGACCCACCCCCAATAGGAACCCCTCCTATGCATGTAGTGATGGAGGGAGTGACCCCCTAGTCATGCTTATAATTGGCCTTGGGTTGGTGATTAGAACCAAATATATAATCAGGAAAATAGGAGGCATTACCCTCACATATCCTAGGAATATAATAAAAAATTCACTATTCACAAAATAATATAAAATAAAATATAGATCCCATATTGATCCATAATGTATGGAGTGTTATTCAAATAAAAGTCTGTAAGATTAATACCAAAAATAATATTCCTAATGAATCAACCCTAACCTTAGATCCAATCTCTTAGGTAGTATGATTCATATCAATCTCCAAACTCACCATTGAAACCTAAAAAGTGTTATATATATAACGGTGAGAAAATATGTATAATCAGTAGGATCCTCCTCAATACCACATAGGAAAATGTGGAAGAAGCATACTAAAACTTCATTATATAAATAATACAATAAATGGGAACCCATCATATAAACTATCTCCCAACATGACCAAGGAGAACTAACCAAATATCATATCCAAGCACAATAAAATAATATCTAAGAGTATATCAAGAGGGTACCCTGCACAACTTTCCCACTAATTTTCCCCCTTTCCCTCAAATAAAAAACATCCTATGATTCCATCCATTATATATACACACAATCATACCAATTATTCCACAACTAATGTGGGACAGACTAAAACCCTACCATATCAAAATACACAGGGCCAAACATTTTCATTGTCACTAGTAATAACCAACCATAACCAACACAATATCCATATACCAAATATCTATATCTTATCCACACATTATGTTTCCATCATAGAATGGAATCATGAACATAATGGGAATCAACCGCATTACCTCCTCCTACCATGCATGGCCACTAATATATACTATCATCACTTCCATATAACCAAGTTAGCTAATATATCACATAATATACCACGTGTTGTTATAGCTAGTATGCACACCTACTTTGATCAAACAAAGCCCATGCTCTATATTGAAGGGAGAGAAGGAGATAGGGAGTAGTAAATGATCCATTCCCTCTTTAACCTAGATTCTTAATGAAAACACCCAAAACCCAAAAGCATTTGGGAATCAATGATGTTATCGAACTCATGTTGGGAATGTATGAAATCATAAGAATATACATCATATAATACAAGTACGCACAATACAAACCAAAATTTTCTCACCAAAATAGGCCAAACACATCCCATAACCATCAAAATATCACAAACACTCACTACCATCACTTCCATTTACCACATCACAAGCCAACCCCACTTCCCATAAAAAATAGGCACAAAAAATATTCACAATAAGCCTTTAATAACTTCATTTAACAATTTCCATTTTCTCTATTAACTACATAAATTACATTCATTAAGTTATTTAATACCATATTTAATGGTAACTTCTTCTTTAGATATTTCCCAGACTAATTCTTAAAATACCATCTCATTTAAGGCATCAAAATTTCATTTTCATCCATTACATATTCATTTTTAGTACACACATTCTACATGATTTATTATTAAAAATCATATTCTATAGACTTAGGGAGAGAACAATACCATACATGTAATACAAAAATAGCCACTACATCAACCTATACACATATCATTCCAACAACCACCCCAATATCCACATAACACTTCCGCTTCCCAAAAAACAACCAATCATTTTCCATACACATCAATATAAACTTACTCTCATGTTAATCAAAGAAAATATCCATATCCATGGTGTAAAAACCATTACAATAGTTCAAAAACAACCAAAATTATTAACACACAAACTATAACACCAAAATAATCATTCCATTGACACAAAAAATTATAATAATAATAATTTCTACAGTTCCAAATTTCCAAAACAATCCATCAAATTCATTTAATACCTATTGCATAGGGGATATAACAACCATACAGGTTTCACACAACCAACTCTTTACCATATTTAATTAGGTAAAATTTTATGAATGGTGATATCATCTTATAAATCACACCAACAATTCAATATATATCTCAATAGTCACTGTTTTCCTTAATAATATCGGGAAGCCAAATATAACATAAAAAGTCATATAAATAAGTAAAAACTTATCAATCACCAATTATCATTAATTTTATTTATTATAGTTCATTATATTTGTTATTCCAATCCATACTATCAACCCAAAGAATGAAATAATATGATACTTCCATAATTATCACATAAATAAATAGAGTTATTGAATTCCTTACGAGAATAGTTGCTTCTAATGTCACTCTATAAGAGTAAGGGGAAGAAGATGACTCGTAAATACAAGAATATGTAAGGAATTCCCCAATGAACCTAGTACATATAAATACCTAATGAAAAATTGACTGAAATACTGAAAACAAAAAACTAAAATCACTACCGCAACCTTCCATAGATGAATATAAAGTAGAAAACCAAGACAAAGGAATAATAACTCACCTCAGATCATGAACACGGGAAATAATGAATCCAAAGATTAGGGAAAATAATTTTTATTGAAAGGTCTATAAAAAATTAACTTTGGTTTTGGAAAGTTTAAGGGAAACAATGAAAGTAAAATTTAATTTAGAGGTGCTTCCAAATCTAAACATGGATGGAAAATCACCATATCACAGTGAAACATTCCATTGTTAGGACACACTAGGTCTATCTCAAACTACCCTATAAAATTTATGTTGCATATTCCCCATATATATCCCCTCTTAAAATCGACCAAATTTACAAATATGATACAACTAAGGAAGGTTCACAATGTGACCAAGGAACCATGACATGATGAACCTAAATGTATAACCACTGAAAATAGACAACTAGGTCCTCATAACACAATATAGGTAGTCGTGTGGTGGCATCTAAAAAATAGAAACAAAAAAAATTCCCCTTCATGACCATTCTCTATGGAACCGAGGACCACACCACAACATAAAAAATAATAGGACCACAAAAATCAATCCCAATGATTCATGTCATGAAATCCAAGATCCATTCTATAATGTACCTTCTTGGAAAATATCACCAACTCCCCAGGCACTCTCATAATATGACACACTCCCTCAAACCACAACATAGAAATCAGTAAATACAATATAGTAAGATTTATCCAAATTCTCTAAGATTAATTTTATGTAGATCATATGAGTCATTACTTTTCAAATTTACCTTCAAACCCCTCAACACATAAAAAAACCCATTGATACATGAGAAAACATCCAATATTCTTAGAATAAAATCAAACATTCTAATCATTATAGAAAAATAATCTTAAATGAGATCAAGATTCTAAGTTCACATATTTACCTTGAGGTATGATATCCTCAAACATATTAGTATGAAATAAACCACTTCAATACCAACTCATCCTAAGAAAACAACCTATTAAAAATAACTGGTGAGATAAATACCTTCCCAACATGGTTAATTTCAACAAATAAACTAAAATATAAATTTTTATATGAGTAGACCACTCAAGGAATCCACCTTATAACCCCTGGGGATTTTAACACTTAAGGTAAACCATACACCATGGATGAAATGAACTCAAATCAATAATTTTATAACAAAAAAACCTTATATTAGTATATACAATCTGTATGACCCAAAAACAAGAGAGATACCTCTAAAATAAGAACACTTCAATCAATTATGCTTAACATAATATAGAAATTGGAAGGAAATTTCCTCAATCCCTACATAAAACTCAACCTCCCTCTTGGTAACTTTTAATATGTTCTATAATGGATTTTTTTTATGAAATAAATAAATTTCTATAGTAATGAATTATGAATTTAAAAAATGTACACTTATTTAGGTTGATAAAGAATATTATTCCCCACATTTTTATAAAATTATGTAATTTTAATTATAAAAAACCACCCAATCAATCAATTTCAAAATTTTAAATCAATTTTAAGAGAAAATGAGTCAAAAAAATGATAGGGAAATAACCTTCAAATTGACAATTTGAAGATCCTTTGGAATTAGAAATCATTTATGGAATATATAAGTTAACTATCTCAAAACATACTCACTATTAGACTCTAAAACCAAATTTAACCCATCCTATTTGGATACCCTATGAAACCGGAAAAACCAACTGAAAAAACATAACCATACCAAAACTAAGGAATGCCATGAATCATAGGGGACTCATATTGCTAATGCTTCATAACATTAAATAGAAATAGATCAACCCACAATACATGGAACACCTCATGCTACTTAAAACCTATAATTGAAGACACTTCCTAGATCTATAATATCACTATATTTTCCTTTTTCATGATCCTTGATGCCCATAACTGAAGGGACCATCTTCAATATAATTAGTAGTCCAGATAAATCTTATCTTGATTGTATTATTATTATACCTCAACTCCCTCCAATAAAAATCTATCTACCCTTTGTAAAGCCTCTTCCAAAAATTTTATCTAAAAATGACATGATCATAAGTCTTCATTAGGTAGGTTGTTTGGATACTGACCATCAATGCATAGAAGTGACCCCCAAGGGAAAACACATTAGAGTCTGATTTTTTGAATTGGTGAGATACCTCATACGTTTATCCTTATACACTTGGGAAGAAACCTCTCCCCAATTAGAGGCAAGAAACTCTTCCCATGAAACCACTTATGGTTGACCATGATTCATCTTCTACCATATATGATCCACACCTCAAATATTGACCACTAATAAGGAAACCTAGAATTGATATAGAGTTTTTTTCAACTCAAAATAAATCTCACACACTTCTAGAATCTCGTCATCCTTAAGGAAAAACATCCCTCCATGAAAATTATGCATATCCTATTTCTAAAATCTGGTTAGAACCCAATCCCATGACTCCTTCTACTTCCTAATAACATCACCTTAATGATGTTCAAAATACATGTATAAACAAAAAAATTAATAAGGTTAATCTAAAAAATTAAAATCATACACCAAAATAGATAATATATAGATACCTAGAAAACCACAGTCACCCAGACCACACAATTATCTTATCCTTTCCATTAACAATATAAAACCCCATCAACCCAATACAACTATCCATAAAACCATCGAACCCCCCCTTTACCCTTCTAATCACATCGATAAAAAACTCCCTTCAACATATTAATAATATCTACCACACAATGATTTGAACAACCCTAATTAAAGGAAATACCTCAACAACACCTTTTATGGAAACAAAAACTCAATATGTATATATTTAATTCCTTTAAGAATCCAAGAAATAATGTAAAAAAGAAAAAATTTGGTTAAAATAGTAAATATTTTCCTTGAAAACTACACATTTTGAAATTTTAAAATTCAAAAAAACCTTTTAAAATTTATAAATCCTTTTAAACTAATTTTTTCAGGTAAAATTCCCATAACCCATTTAGGAATAAAACTTTTTATATCAATTAAATATTTATTGAATGAAAATATACAATTTGTTTAGAAAATTATATTTCTAAAAACCATATAAATATTCAATAAGATAAAGAAGAAAACACTAAACATCACTTCACATACTACTAAAAAACATGGAATAAGTCCACAAAATAAACATGCTAAAATTAAGATTAGTTTTTCTAGATACATATCATTACAAATTTAGTTAAACTCAATTACCCAATATTCCATCAAATTCAACTAATATTGCATAACATGATATTTATAGTTTAACCCATGCCATATTAAATCATTAACATGAATAATATTAATCCACCAAACAATTATAATAAATTTAAAGCTTAAAAAATTGATTCCCAACATATTATATTAATCACACTCTTCTAAATAACTCACATTTCAAGAATTATGAAATAATATATTCTTTTATCATACAATTTTTGTAAAAATATTATGTACCTATAATTATCTTTTTAAAATAAATATCAACATAATTATTCTTAAAATTTGGGAATCCAAAATAACACCTAGCATGATGAATGTCTTAGTTAGATGCGCATACACACTTAGAAGTATGGGTGTGAATTAGGTGTTGTCAAATTATTTTACAAAACATGAATTCATTGTTTAATTATTTGAACCCTGATTTTTTAATCATTTTATGTTGGTTAAAATAGATGAATCCTTTTCCATTTGAATTAGTATACACATATATGTAATATAGATAAACTAGTAAATATGGAACAAAAGGTTTTTCAATGTTTAGACTTAATGTAAGCCTACTCCTTTCTATATTCAGTTATTATACTAGTCCATAGATATTCCACTATTAAATTTGTTATCAATATAAGTGGAATTGGGATTTTATTATCCTAAACCACTATTTATCTCACCACACTACATAGTTGAGGCAGTTTAAAATATTAAACATGCGAACCAAGATGCATTCCACAACTTCTCTTCAAGTTGGCATCCCACCAACCGTTCTTATCATCTTTATAAAGGATCATATTTTCCCTGATCATTATTCCCTTTTATATTATTATATGTTGGGGTGTTCAAGGGTGTTTCTAATGGTTTTGAGGTTCAAGATGTTTTCTCATATTAAATGTTGTTTAAGAATGGTTTTAAAATTTATAATAGTTTATTTTAAAAAATTTAATGTATGTTTGAAGTTTAAAATGGGGTTTTTAAAATTTCGAATTAATATGGATGTTTTTAAAGTGATTAAATTATTATAGAAGTAATCTATAATTTATAAATAATAATAAATTTAATTATTAAATATTTATATGTTTATTTAATAAAAAAATTTAAACTTTTCAAAAGAATTCCTACTCTTATGTAAACACCCTAACAGTGTAAAAGGAAAACTAGTTTACCTTTACACCTGACCTTTATAGGAGCAGTGTAAAAGTAAGGTGAAATTCTTTAGACTATATAAAGGTAACGTGAGATTCCTAAAATCTACATAAAGTTAGTTCCAAACTCTATGTAAGGGTAATGATAAGTTTAAGAGCTATGTAAAAGTACATCACAACTATGTAAGAGTAATCAAATGTTTTTTTATTTCATAAAGTAATCCTGACCTCCTATAAAGGTAATATACCATCTATACAAGGTTCATTATTTTCCTAGAGTTTTCATGTAGGTACCCATAAATTATATATAAAATCTATTTTTTCATTGAAATTCAATCTCAAACTTGTTTATATCTAATGAAAAGAAATAATAACTAAAATGAAGGTGTTCAATATGTGTTATTAAGGGAATAAATATATTATTTGACTTGAAAATTTTTAGGAGATTTAAATGGGTGTTTGAGGGAATTTAAATTAAAATGGTTTAATGTTAATTAAATAAGGATGTTTTGGATAAGTCTTTGTAGTTTTCTAATAGAATAACTGGATATTATTTTAAATCTAAAAAATCATCCATTGATTGAGATTATTGATTTTTCCTTGGGATTGGGTGATCAATGATTCACTACTATACTATAGAAATTCCATAAAATCAACTCAATTCCTATTTTTCATTTTTTCGGGATGTCGTCATCTCTTTTCTTCACCTATTTTGTATAGTGAAATTTGAACATTTTTAAGAGGTGGGGAATTCAAAACATCTGTCTATAATTTTTTCAAAACTACGAGTTTATCATTCTTATGATTCCATTGGTAATTGGTTTGAATTCACTTAATGAAATATAATAATTATAATGGCAAGACATAAAAAGGGTATATGATTCACATAAGTTTACAGATGATTTTAGTTCATTTTATATGATTCAATTTCAATTTACCTATAATAAATTATCTCAAATAACTAAAGAAAGATCTGGTAGTAAACAAATAGGGAAATTTATAGAAATAACATGACATATAAAACGTGATATTTTTGTGATATGTAAGACTCCATAATCAAACGAGTGTTTACTATATGTTTTCTTTGTTGGTGGGATCCCTATGAATGTTGTGGATTATTTATCAATGAAAATAAGGATTGTTACTATGAATTAATGTTCGAATCATTTCATATAACTAGAAGATAAATTACATTTTTTAAATTGTAAAGGTTTTGATTAAAATATATGAAACTATTTTTCTTGATAATATGAGTGGTTGTAGTGTTTTTTCAGTAGAATCACTTTATATAAACGAATAAAAGTTAAGTTTAATAATTAAATGGGATATTCGAATAATTGAAACTTGAATTATATTTTTATGAACCATGTATTGTATTGTTTGGAAATATAACAGATGCTTGTTCCTATTTGGATATGGTTGTGATATATGTTTTTTTTGTGGATGGATATCGGGTTGGATGTGTTGTGGTTAGTTTATATTGTAAAGGCTAATTACAGAGTAAAGGTTTTCATGATTTGTGGTCAGTGGAATGAGATATGATTGTTTACAAATGTTTATTGATTGCAAGGTTATAATTATGTTGTAGGGTTGTTTGTATGGTGATGGTTGGATAATATGGGGATTAGTTAGAGATGCTCTATGGTATAGGATGAAATATAATTAATAAACATAAAATCAATATATGGTTGGAATATAGAAATATGAGGTTATTCATTTAATCTGGTAATGTGTCATGGGATGGAATTTTAATAAATGAAAGAGGAAATTGAAATTTAAATACTTTTAATGAATGGGAAATAGATGGTATTAAATGTGTGTGATGTCTTAGAATGGTTTGTTATTAAATATTATAATTATATGTAATACTGAACCTAATAATGGGTGGTGAAAAAAATTTAATGACTTTTATAAATGAGTGAATAAAAATGGAAATGCAGTTGTTTATTAAAGTTTTTATGTGTTTTTTATTATAGAGGTGGTTTTTTTAATGGGTAGTAGTGATGTGATTGTTGGTTAGATGAGTTTTTATAAGGCTGTTTGAATGCACCCATAGGCTAGGATTTTGTGTGATTATCTACCCTTGTATTTTCTTATGATTTATATTCACACCCGACTCAATTCAATTATTTAATATGGATTTACAATGAATTTGGATTATAGGAATTTTCCATTAACATATAGGTCAGTGAGTGCAGATATATGACTACCCCATCTTCCCAACTCTCCCTTTGGTAGTAGTATATGATATAATTAGTAGTGATGTTACTTAGTGGGGGCCATGTATGGTAGAAGTCTGTAATGATATTTATGTCCCCTATGATCATTATACCTTATTAATATGGACTTATGATATGATTGGAATAGATGAGATGATGATATGATGTGTTTTTGGGGTGATAGAGCTAGGATTTTCCTATTATGATGATGTAAAGATATTAAAGGTATTGATGTCTCATGACATAAAATTTTTGGGTGTGAGAGTGGAAAAATAGTTGGTAAGTTGTTATAGGGTACCATGATTATATTATTTTTTATTATTTTATTATAATTGGATGTGATAATTTGTGAGTGATGTTTGATCCTTGGTGAGGCTAGGAATGGGTATCTGACCTAATAGGTTCATGTTTATTGTACCCTTTAAATACGAGATCATTAATATGATTTTATAACATTTTCATGAGTGTTCCTAAGGAGGATCCTACTGAGTATACATGTTATGATCTTACAATATATATAAAAACAATTATTTTGGTGATTAAGTGTGATTTGGTGACAAAGATAGGCTATAATATCTTGGAGTTGGGAGTTACTATTTGAGTTTCTACTTGGGTGATATTTGGGTGTTTTACTTTAGGGAATTCATGTATTAAATATCATACATTATGAGATTTTATTTCATGGGATCTTGGTTGTTTTATATTATGTGGTATTAACCAATGGTTTTCATCTTATATCTTTTCCTCAACTTTTATTATGAGGATTTTACATTTAGTTGTATATTTTATACCCTCATTGCTAGTTTCTTACATGAGGCCTATTGGAAGTGGGATTAAGGGGTCATTACTCTTCATTATATACCTAGTATGGGTACCGGTGGAGGGGGGGGGGGGGTTGTGGTCGAGTGTTATCCAACTCATGGTTAATAGATTGGAAAAATATTGGTGTTAGGAACAATGGGTATTTCATGTGTAGGTAGGGAAATGGTACCAGTTGAGTTTATTTTATGAAATAGATGGGGGATACCATCTAAGACATTAGTTTTTAAGTACCCATGTGATATAATGCAAGGAATTGGATTATACTGAATAACTGAGTGAAGTGGTACTTCTTAAATTAAATATACAGATAAAAGGAACATTGAACCTAATTATTTTTGCTTGGGTTTAAAATAGGATGATTTTCGGGAAATTAAAAGAACCATATTAAATTAGGCTTAATGAATTCCCTAATACTGAATTTAGGACTTCATCTTGTTCTATTAATAATTTTTATGGCTTCATGCATACGAAGTGGGGGGGGGGGTGGGGGGGGGGGGGACACCCACCCTAATAAGACACTTTATTTCCATGGTTCATTTTAAATCCATGCGAGGGAGTTAGGGTTATCCAAAGTAGATAATATCATAGTGTGATGGATGTGTTCCATTTTATGCTTACAATTTTTTTTATTATACTAACATAGGTTCTTTTATTGATTGAGGAATTTAATGTAATGTTCACTTAAAACTCTAGGAATTAATAACATATACCTATAGTAAATGTTATTTTGAAACATTAACTATTTTATAGTTTTCCTTGGTAGTGGTCTTGGTAATTGTATATTTATTTACAAAACCTGAGGATCTTTAAACTAGATAAAGTACATTATTAAAACCTCATGTTATATGAAGCATGTTATGTGTTAATTTTGATTCTCTTATTTTGAATTTATAGGAATTGATATTAAATTGAAAAATATCATGATAGGGCTTCATAAGTAGAATGGGAAAAAGTATGATAAAATCATGATTGATGTTTTGATGTAGTAATTTCTAAAGTGTTAATACCCTAATTTGTATGATAATTTATATCAGTTAAAAATATTTAGTAATGATTTATTGACTTTTGAAAAAACATTATGTGATATTTTTCTCAAAAAATGGAAGGTTACCTTTAAATAATGGATAGACTAATTTTAAGAGTTCTGGTAAACAAATTATAGATAAATTAAAAATTTCTCATATATATTATTTTTATTGATTTATAATGTTTTAGATATAGGGGTTTCAAGAAATATTTTTCATATTTTAAAGTTGATATTTCAATTTAAGGTATTTTAATGCATTATTTAAGTGATTAACATTCTCTAGGGTTCCCAGACTGTTGTCATTATTTGATTTAAAATGTTAATTTGGAATATTTTTTGAGTTTTTATTTGTGATATAGTTATTTATATGTTGTGTTATTTATAAATATAATGTATTCATTCTAAATTGATTTATACAAGTTACAACAGACATTCCTACAAATCATGAAATGATTGGATACTTATTTTTATTTTATCATATCCCATTTTAGTTTTATAATTTAAAAAATTTATTTATTTTAATTAAAAAACTTATAATACCATCTTAGAAATTAAAAATTATGTTTGAAAGTAATATAAGTAGTATATTAATGCATTTTCATTAATAAATAACTTGATCATAGTTTCTTTGAAAATTTATTCTGAAATGTATTTTTGATTAAATATTCCTTTGATGGGTTGATTACACCATTAAAATGAGCATTTAAAAATTAACAAGGGAATAAATACTTGAATATGGAAATTATTTTCCTTGATAAAAAGGAATAAAAATTTGGTCAAAATCATATGGATCACGTGAACTTCTGGAAGACACATGATCAAGAGACCTTCAAAAGGTCACAGAAAGGATCCATGCGTTGTTCATAACCAACAGTAGAACCCATGGAGCCCCATTGACATGTCCTCATGCTCCTATAAAGGCATCCTAGAAAATATTTGATCATGCAACGACTACAAGATGAACGCCTAAAAATCACATGAAATGTCATTTGGTAGGTATCTGACATGATATCCCAAAATCCTTTCTAAATATAGAGAAAAAAATCTAAAAGGATGGGAGCCTCTTATGACCGTAAAACTCAAATGATGTTCCACTAATAGGGCTAATGGTTTACCTCGACAACACTTAATCAAACTCATGAGACACTAGGTCCTTTTAAAATAAACAAGTAAATAAAATGGGGGAAAAGGCAGGTGCATCTTGAAGGTCATAAACATCATGCGACACACATCTATAGGTTCACAGGACACTGAAGACACCCGCTGATATATCACCCTCAGCACACAAAGGGTTTCAGAAATGTCAAGGAAGTCTCATGCTCCCCCTTTGGATCCAAAAATAATAAAAATATTCTTCCTATGATAATGCTCATGCATCTCTATAAGTCCATTTTTTAGTCACATGGTACATCACCAACGATGAAAGTGATTGTGTGCATCAACAATCATTCACATTCACAAAATCCCTAATCCTTTGACAAATAAAAGAAGGAAACAAAGTAGAAAAGGAGAGAGGCTCTTATAGTCATAATCTTTATGCAATATGATCATGTTCTTAAAAAGACATCAAAAAATTCCTTCAATATGACTAGCTTGGTATCATGAAAAACCTTTGGCAAGCCCTCCTAATCTCACGAAAGATCCCAAACAATTTTTCTCAAATAACACAATAGCCTTTCAACAAGCATCATGTTCTTAAAAAAGTCCTTAGATATATTGAGCTGACAATATGAAAGTCCATCGACATGTCAGCATGATTTAAAAAAACCCATTTAATTGGAAAAAATATAATAAATGATGTGTTAATGTAATGATATTACAGTCATGGAAAATATTGAGATGCCCATGTAATGAACTACAACAAGACCTCATGAAAATTCATGACATAAAATCCTACCACCAACTCCATCTTGGATTTCTGCAATATGATCTGTGAAGAGAGACGAATAATTGGGGTTGCGAGGCCTATAAATGCCCCATCACAACATCAAACAGTTAATCCTTGGATCCTCACATTTATGAACTCAGGCGTTAGAGAGGATTTTTTAGAGCAGTTGATCTTGCGACCAGAAATGTTTTATAGTAGGTAAAATACAAGGAACCACCTAAAAATCAGTCAACATGCATAGGAACTTCATGTGATCACTCATGTATCAAATGAAGGACTTTGGGTAGATTATGTGAAGGATATCCTACATACCAGATCAGTAACATGAGACTTAAAAAAATTAACACTGAAAAAATCTAAGGCATACTAAATAAAAGGCCAAAAAAAGACTAAAAATATGGGAGACTTATGTGATGAACATATATACTAATCCTCACACACTTCACATGCACTACTCAGGTCATGATACATCACTAGGACATGTCTCCTAGATCAAACGATACTCCTTAAGTATATTATTTGGTTAATATGAAGTCCCCTGGATGCTTCAGAGAAACTCATATGGTGCCCTTTGGGCATGCCACCCCAGTCTCTTGAAACCCTCCAGACTCACCATTCAGACCTTGTGATGACCTATTAATATGTCACCCAAATCATATAACGGCACCAGTGTATGCCTGTTAAGTCTCATAATGGAATCAAGACATGTCAATTGACTTTCTCTATGTTCATTGGACAAGCCATCTAGATCTCACGATGCCCCTCAGTTATGTTAACTGGTTTCTACGACATCTCCTGCACATGTCATCAGGCATTCATGATGACACCTAGACAAGTCAACTAGAACATGTGACACCCCCAGATATGTCACACTGACTCTCACAACACCCTTAAATCATTTCATCCATATTTCATGATGACATTGGGGAAATTCATATGGATCATGTGATTCCCTCCAAGCTAGTTAGCTAAGATCATGTGATGGATTCTAGGATCAACCATCTAGGTCTTACGATGTCCTCCAATAAATTCATCCTTGGTAATGTGATGAACTTCAAAAATTCCTTCTAGATTATGTGATGTCTCATGAAAAAGTCATTTGGATCATTCTATTGTTTATATACATGTTTGGAAAACAACATCCAACATGTTAACCAAACAATGAAGGAATATCAAGTAGACAATCGATGTATGCCAGGTAGACAATCATGCCAGGTTATGTGGGCATCCTTATACTTGATAACCATGTCGAACCAATATATATGGGTAGGCTTAGTGTGAAAATACCTGACTTAAATAACTACGATAAATCTGATTCCTACCATAACAAGGATACGTAGGATTCCTTGCAAAGGTTCATTCTATATATCAATTCACATAAGAAAGTCCTTAATTTGTTAGAACCAACTTAACTAACTATGATAAATTTGATTCCTACCATAACTAAGATACATAGGATGCGTTATTTAGGATTTAGATCCATATAAAACCGATAAATGTGTGTACCGGTGTGTAATTACCACATCCATAAGTAGTGAGACTGATTATTTTCTATCTCTTGTTTCTCACACTAAGCATAGATCATGTAGGCTTAGGGAGTTGAAATGATTAAATAATTCATGTCACAAGACTCTATAAATATAAGGGAAACCTCAGTGCGTAAGCGTCAATCAATTGAATAATATGATATATCCCACATATAAGATAAACTTTAGTGTGTCAGACATTACCCAATGAATTACAAAAACTCTAATTCCTACCATAACAAGGATACATAGGATGACTTCTTAAGAACTGAGCTCAAATGGGAAACCAATTTAGTGTAAGTCCTGACATATCTCTAACATTAAAACCATTGAGAACCAATATCTCCCTTAGGATGATCATCCTTCCTCATCCAATAGTAGGTTGAGAAGTCACTGAACTATGATGACTCTAATTCCATCAATAATTAGGATACATACGATGCCTTCCTAAGGCCCGAGTACTATATTAAGCATTCAATGGGATGTTTTAGCATGTAATCCCTGAATGCATATATAATTAGGTTGATTAATTGATAGACCTTGTTTATCACATTGATAATAGATCACATAGGTTTAGTGAGTCACAACGATTACCTCATCAACATCATGAATCTCCACAAGCTAGGGAAACCTCATTGTGTAATCCCTGATCAGTGGCATGATACAAATTCCCAACATACAAGGGTATATACCTTGGAAAAAGTTCCAAGTCTATAAATGAACTATGATAACCATGATTCCGACCATAAATAGGATATATAGGATGCCACCTCAAAGTTTGAGCTCAAATATCTAATTACCCAGTGCCCCCTTATATGTCCTTTCCATCTGAAATTTAACTGCATATGTTTAATGAAATATTTTTGTTTTGATTCTTATTATACAACATGATACATAAGATTCATGATAATGATTCAATCCCATAATTAAAATATAAACCACCTACCTAGATAACAAAAAATGTATGAGTGCCAGGTTTTAAAAATTCAACATATAAGAAGCCACACATCAAAGGGAAATGGATGATTAACCTTAGATGCATACAGATTGATTAACCAACAAGACCCCCTTATCTATGCATATAAAAAGACATAACCTATGATCATCTTGTTAGTCAAACAGTCCTGTATTAGTATTAGGAAGATATTTTTGAAAATATATTAAATATATAAGAGAGTATCAAAGTAGCAAATAATTCCCCCCAAAATCATATGATGAGATCAACCTCCCATCATTTTGACAATGTGATTTCCTATGTGTCATCACGTCTGAAACCCAAAATAATCATCTGCCTTTGGAAAGAAGGTACATACCTAGTTATGGAAGTGAGAAACATTGGGAGTTTCTATAAAAGGTTAATAAATGGAGAGGCTAATGCAGAATATTGTGGAAAACATTGAACCCACCACCACTAGAACACCAAACAAAATCCACCCACATATTTCTAAGGAAACAAAGATAGTGAACCTAGCTTGACTCTCCGAAATAACAAAAATATTTGGGTTATTATCCATTAGAACATTTCATTTGAATTTCCAACATGAACAAAAATGGTGGACCTGACGTGAAGCTCTCAAATAGAAAGATGATCGGTTGACCATGAAATGAATATTATAGCTGATACTATGTACTCGGGGATCTCATGAAGTAATTCCATTCTTTCTTTGATAAGTCCACATGAGTTGAATTATTAGATATTGAATAAATAGACAATTATGCTACCCATACATATCTGATTGAGTACATATCATGCCAAAAATAGTGCACTGATCAGTGACCTTGTTCTTTATCATCTACATGACCACATATACTAATCTCATCAACAAAAACCTAGACTGAGATAATGTCTTCAGCTAGTGACCATTAAGGAAAATTAGTAGCAACAACAACCCCCGCAAGCCTCAGAATGACTACACCCATCCTACTTCTTTAGTGTATGTTGGAGAATGAAATGGTTTGGAAATACCATTGGGATGGTATGATCCCAACCACTGAGGATTCCCACAAGGTTCTTTATGTACTGAAACTGACAAGTATGCATCATCTAGTGAAAGCTGTAGTAAATCCAGTGGCTCTCATTTCCATAGACAACCTCTTTTTAAGTTTATCCCCAGAGTGATACAATCACCACCATTAATATCTAATTAATGGGGATCAAGGAGAAAATTAAGGATCCCATAGGGTTCAGGGACCAACAAAGAGGGATCCTGTCAAATTTCATCACTATAATTGTCCTACTGATACCCATCAATCACATGATAAAAGTACCCCATGAGACATTACCACCACTAAAACCCATGAACAAGAAATAAAGATGACACATAGGGTGAAGAAGGCTATGTATAATCATGAGTGGGAGCTTATCCACGCTCCCACAGATGATGTCTAGTGGCATATTTTGGTAGTAACCAGCGAGTAGGATCATATAACTTCTCCCTCAGAAGAAGTATATGGGCATATTACCACAACAGGAATGAGGGAAGCGAATATTCATATCCTATTTCATGAATTCCATCATCATATTCTAGTTGAAAAAACAAGACAAAAGTGGGATCATGTCCTTTCTTCAATATAATATATCTTCCATTATATAGTGGAGATTCAAAATGTGCATGATTATATCCCCATATAGAGTTTTTTAAAATGAAATTAAATCTTAGAAATAGGTAAGGTACTCCACTAAAATATTACAAAAGTATTAATGATACAAAGATAGGTGCATATTACAATACCTACAACTAGGGTAGATCAAAACTTTGATAATTATAAACAACTAGTTTCTCCAGAGAAAGCACCGACTCTTGCCCCCATCAAGGAGGATTATTGACTTTATGTGGTAAAGGATTAAGTACTGGATTGAGATCATATTCCCATTCCAATTGAGGATCACCATGTGAAAGAGACACATTCATCTGGATAAGGGAACATGCCTATAAAAAAAGTTTGGAATCATATTCAAAAGGCCTGAGATCAGGATCATTTCCCCATTTTGGATGGGGCTCACCAAGCGAGAGGGAATCATGCCTCTAAATAGGCTCATATTTCTATCAAAAAAGACCAGCGTCATACTTCAAAGGCCTGGGATCAAGCTAATATCTCCGTTTTGTTTAGGAATCACCAAGTGACAATGGAACATGCCTCAGGACAAGCTCATATTCTTATTAGTGAATCTACCTGATATATTATAGAAAATCACTGAATCTAGGTGAATATTCCTACTTCCATAGGCAAACGACTACACCAATATCATTATGAGATAATAAATTATAAGGATCATATTACTTCTACCATTCTATAGGTCCATCAAAATATTCTAGAAGGGAATGAATATTCATACCATGATCATAATTCTGTTTAAACTAGTGCTCACCAAGTGAGAGTGACACATGCCTCGGGGAAAGCTCATATCCCTTCCACAAAATACCAATAGCATATCCCAAAGTCTTATGATTGAGCTCATACTTCCATTGTAATCAAGTCTCACCAAGTGAGAATGGTACATGCCTCATGATAGTATCATATTCCTATCAATAATGAAGAAGATCATTGGAATATTTTATAATCTTCTATGCAGCAGACTCATACTCCTGTAGCACCAGACTGTTATAAACAATGTCTGAGAACTATCATATAGCAAGATCATATCCCTAAAAAATTCTATAAGTAATGTTGGTATATTATTTACATGACACAGAATGAGGCTCATATACCTAATATTCTAAATTTTAATTTCATTGAGGTTGTTCAAGTCACATTATCAATTCCCTAAGAGTCCGTTAACTCTTTAGTCGAAGAAGAATATGATCATTACCATGATAGTATTCATCATGGTAGTGTGGAGATAGATATTAGGGACTCTACCCCCAACATAAACCATAGTCAACCTCCTCATAGTGATATATCCCATAGACAAAGAAATCCTCCCCTTTCCAAGACTCATTCATATAAGGAGGTGTTAAAAACTCATACACCTTTGTAGGGATAGGTGATTGAAACATTAGGGTCAAGTAAATATGGCTCCCCATAAATTTCCAGAATCACTCTAATCATGTTAATAAGATACCCCAAGAAGAATATCATGTCATCTGATTGGATGGAGGTAAGTTAGTATGATGAAAATGAAGACAAAATTTATATATAGAGAGAGTTATCTGGAAACAACCTCACCATGATGTGTTGGACTCTTGATACTTCAAAATATGTGATCCTAGAAAATATAAAAAAGGGTTTCTTGCATTATCTATGACAAAATATGTGGTAAAATCATAAAAAACTAATGAATACACACATTCTATATCCAATACATGAGTCACACATTCAAACCATCAAGTCACTTTTTTTCCGCTAGACTTGGATGATATCTCCATCGTCTGAGATCCAAAACATTAAAATTATAGCATAAATCTGCAACATGCTTTCTTCCATTGAATCACAACTATTCATAAATTGATATATGAATTAATGTAATGCCTATGTATTTGAATATGGAGAATGTATGGAGCACTACACTTCACCAAACCCCTGAAAAAACATCACCCCTTAGATATAACATCTTGTAATGTCATAGCCTCTGAAAAAATTAGGTGACCAATTAATAATCATGAAAGTCAGTCACTAAAATAGAATGGAACCACTTTAACGGTGCAAAGACATCAAGAACGGAGGAAAAGGATATCCAAGAAGTATTTGAATTAGGACCCTTGAAGTGACTAGAAGGAATTTCATAGATTGAGTCCAAGGTTTCAACCAACGCGATGACATCATGTAGAAACTGACTCTCATATTGGGCTACCATTGCACCAAAATAATGTGCGAGCATAACTGAACCACATGAAATATATTATTGTATTATCTTACATAAAATCTATTTAGGAGTGGACCCAGCTCACCGAGCTAGGAGAATATCTACCAATGCCTCGCCTTCTTTGATGATCAATTCCTAACATGATTTAGGATATATCATCAGCAACTGCAAACAAAACCTAACCCACTGGGGTGGTGGAATATATATCTCAGTCACAACATCCATGTTCATCATCCTCAGACAAGGAATTGGGTAAATCAATGGAAATTCTAAATTAACCCCATCCCGCTATGCTGGGGACATTATATCTCATATCTCATCCCAGGAATCATCCAATCCTCAGCTGGAAGAACCAGATCCTAAAAAACAAGATCAATCAATGCCAATTATGGCCCCAAATATCCTCCAGCCTGTGGATATGGGGTAATTCTAATCATCATCTTCACCATAGAGAGAATCAATCTTCTATGGGTTGTGACGTAAATATCAACAGTCAACATCCCATATGTTCCTCCCGCCTCAAGACAAACCTCTGATATTCAGGTCCCATTTGACAACCATGACTATAAAATACCTCAAGGTCATTACTTATAGGTCAAGACAAGAGGAGTGTATGTAGAAGGAAATCAAACACTTCCAGGGTCATAATAAAAAATGGACCAATATGGTAAAGGGTTTGAGGAACAACCCTAATATAGGCTATGCATAATCATCCAATTTCATTGAAAGTAATGGGACAACCACCATTTTCTAATATGACACCATAAAATGTTTCAAATTAAACAAAACAGATATGGTGGATTAAGAAACAAATTCTATTGGCCATAACACAGAAAACATACCCCAAGACGAGGGTAATTTGGATGCACCCACTGCGGCTACATGCACCTGAAACTAAAGAATTTTCCAAAATATATCTCCTATGACATAGATTTTCCACCTATTTGATGGAACACAACTAAAGATAGCGGTAAATGTATGGCTAAATCCCAATCAAAACCCTAATGAATTGAGGCTCCTTCCATGGAGGAACATTTTTCACAACATGAGAATGAGATAAAAACTCTCAAACAACTCAATGAGGAGCTACTCAGGGGAAATATTCCCACTAGGTATCATCTTTAGGAAAAGATGAATATTATTCCTCCCATATCCAATATTCAACTAAAAGAGGCATATGAGTGTTGGATTAGGTCTGGATCTATGAAGTCACTATACATAAATGAGGAAGTCGAAAATGATTGCAACTTCCCTCCATTAAAGCGACAGTCTCCCCCCCACCAGGGTTACCAATATGTCTTTGGACGTGTCAAGAATTAGTTGGAGACAAAGACAAGTCCACTATTTCAAAATTTTTCTACTCCCTAGAGATGTGAGGTGGATCAAAAACAGTGCCTCTAAAAGTTATCAACACCATTGAGTCCCTGATTTCTAGAATTAAATCCATGGAAGGGTGACACACAACTATACCGCCTAAGAAGAAGCCATATCCTGAATGTGTGGATGGCACTTTTCATCAACCAAATTTCAGAAATCCCACCATCTCCACCTTTGATGGCACATGAGACCCTTAACAGCATCTCACACTCTTATTATACCAATGTGGTCTAATGATGGGACCTTAAGATCAACCAGAGGAAACAATGATGTGGTGTTTTGTACAGAATCCAATTAGGCCAACCTTTATTTGGAATAATAACCTGTTAGTAGGATCATTTGTAGGATGAGAATACGTTCGTTGTCAATTACTTTATTATATTATATCAATACTGAGTAAAATGATAATTTTCAAACTAAATAACTAAAATAAAATAGAAAATGACAGGGTGTTTGGATTCATATCCATATGGAAATTTTTGACCTATTCAATCAGCATCACTCTTTCACAGAATCAATTTCTAGAACTTTGTAAAGGAAATCAAATAGATGTGTTGTAGACACCTATGATCCCCATGAAGTATCTAGGCGGGTTGTGTGAGATAACAGAAATAGAACAATGTCTGGAAGATTATATTCAAAAAACCTGAGTTAAATCTCAACTCATGCCTTTAGAAATGGGGAGAATTTTTGAAAAGTGAAAACATGCAGATATTACCCTAAAACCAAAAACAGTTCCCACTCAAGCACCTAAGTAGGATATAAACTTCCCATCTACTCTTATTGAGAAAAAAACCAGAAAATCACCCTTGACCTGAAGCATAGATAAATCAGGGTCACCCAAGATTTGAGGAATTAATGAATAAATTATACTAATTTTGAAGTGAATATGTGCCCAGTTATTTATTAAAATCAATGGAAAATTACCTGATCAAGCTACCATAGCCCAAGAATCCCAATTAGGTCAACCTCACTGACCGTCCGAACTACTACCCTTTCCATAGAAGGATGATTCATAATATCCATGCCTTATTTATCTTCAAATAAACCCTTCAATGCATGGTCTAATCTAGATAGACGTTGTTAGATAACTCCTCAGAGAAGGTGGAATGTTTAACCATCATCAGTTAGAAGAAGTGGGTGATTGGTTGAACGTTTTGGCCTAGCATGGACATAAGTTCAATAACTGGAAAGCTTAAAAAAAGTTGACCAAGATCATGCTACCCTGAGAGAAAAACTACACATATCTACAAAAAATCCACTTTCCAAGAAGGTGACATAAGATATGTCTCTTAATGTTGGACACAACCATCAGATACAAGAAAAGAAAAAAGTGGAAGAGTCATATTCTGCTCTGACACAAGCTCTTTCTCTTATAGATTTCTTCCATATAAAAATAGAAACACATGCACCACCCCACCAAATGGGACCTTCATCCAAAAGATAGCTCGTGATTGGTTCTATCAAGGTGATACACTTACCATACCCATTATCTGATGATGAAAATTCCTCCATGTATGAGTTTCTGACACCAAGTTGGGAAATAGGAGGCCACATGCATTGAAAACAAGGATACATGGGACAACACAGATGTGATAAGACCCCATATATTAGTCAAATCACCATATATAATATATAACCAATTTTGACCCATGGAAAGAACTCCATTAAGACCAAAAAATTCATTGAGGTGTCTTAGAATCCTACAGTGGTTATCCAAAAATAGTCGTCCTACATGACCACCTAGTAGGGGTTTAATTACCTCATTAGCATAGGAAATAGGGATGGTCGATGAGACTCAAGGACCTAGTATAATATGATCCCTAAACCTCTATAAAAGAACCAGGCCCATCCACCTCAAATGCCTCTTCTACTAAGTCACATGCCAATCACAAACCCCACCTCCAGAAGTGTCAATCTCTGGCACAAAATAGTGACATTATGAAATAGCTGGAATTTGTCCCAGCCAAGATTAGAATCCTCAATGCACTCCATATTTTAAAAGAACTTGGAAAGGAACTCCTTACATACCTTCAAATACCATAGGAATTCAATATAGAATTATGTGTAGCTAAGGTCTATTGAATGGAGACAATGTTCATAGATTTTCACATCACAATCTCATTCATAGATCCTGATCAGGAAGAGGTTATCGATGGACACATCAGAACACTATATATTTTCGCTAGAATGGATATTTTTGATAGCCAAAGGTCTCTGATTAAAAATGGTTTCAAGATCAATCTCATATCGATTTGAACCCTTCGATGTTTTGTATATAGAGAAGGGGATTTTTTGCTCATAAATATGACTATTCAAGGGCATGATAAGCCTGAGAAAAGTCCCCTTGGGAAGATCAAACCCAAAGCTTAGTTTAGGGATCTCAAATATAATGATGATGAGTTTATAGTTATCCCACAATACACTGCATACAATTTCCTTCTTAGAATTCCCCAGATCTGTAGTTACATGATGGTACATTCAACATTCCATCAATGTATAAAATATCCCATTAATGGAAAGGTCAGCATACTACATAGTGACAGTGCACCTTTCAAGACTTGTAAAGCCACATATGCTGAAGTAGGTTACAAAAAAGGGGATTCATACAACCAATGGTTGAAGATATTATATATGTTTCAACCCCAAATAGCTTGAGGACCATCCATAAAAGTCCAAAAAGTATGCTTGATAGCGACTACATGCTCTCTATAAACTTGTTTGTGGTAAAAAACCTGGTCCCATAGGTATAATCCCCTCCTATCCCTAGTGATATTGTAAGAAACAATCAGCTCTGGTATCTCCTAGAAGAAACTCTAGAAGTAGGGGATGATACTGTCTCTTCTGAGGGCCTGTCTTTCCTCTCCAGTGATAGAGACACCCCCATATTCTCATCTCCATATGAGAATGCCTCCACATACTCAAGGGTAGAAGAAGAAGAGGATGAAATCAGGAACACCCAACCTGTATTAATGGATGGTGTCTCCACCATCATCTATGATCATAGTTAGGTATATTTGGGAATATAAGAAGACCCATGGATTACACTAATTAGTTCCTCCATACCCCTTGAAGAGAAATATATATACATTGAATTTCTAAAGCAAAATCCATATGTGTTCACTTGGAATTATGCATAAATTCTCGGACTGAATCCAGATGTGGCTACACACCATCTCAGCTTGCATGATGATCATTGATGCTTCAAGTAGGTATCCAAGAGTATGAACCCCTCTCATGCTACCAACATAGAGGTGGATGTTGAAAAATTGATCAAATATAACATTTTATGGGAAGTGAAATATCCGAGATGGCTTACTAATATTGTCCCTAACAAGAAAAAAAATTTCAAAGACTAGGATCTGCATCGATGTTAGATTCCTTAATCGACATTTACCAAAGTAAGACTTACCATTTCCAATAAAAAACTCTTAATCAATGAAAATACCGCCTTCAAAGATCTTTCCTTCCTAGATGGGTATTTAGGGTACAATTAAATAATTGTGTCCCCTAAAGATGAATAATACAATTCCTTTAGAGTGCCTTAAGGTATATTTTTCTCACATTTCATTCCCTTTTTATTATATAATGCTTGCGTCACTTATCAATGAAAAATGCAGCATATCTTTAATCAATTCCTAGGAAGGATATATGAATGTTATGTCGATGACCTAGTGGTAAAATCCTAATAGTAGTGTCATAAATTCATGGATATTAAAATAGTCTCCAACATGCTAGGGTAGCATAGTCTAAAAATGAATCCATTAAAGTGTGCTATCCGGGTAACATTAGGGATGTTCCTTGTGTTTTTGGTATAACACCACGACATTGATGTTGTCCTAAAGAAGAATAGTGCTATTTTAGCAATATCACACCTAAAAATCTCTGATAACTAAGGGGACTCTAAGGGAACCTCACCTATATTCAGTGAATCAAAGCCAACTTGGCTAGAAAATTTCTCACTTTCACCAAGATACTAAAGAAGGGAATCACTTACCAATGATACGAGGACTCCAAGAATACATCAAAAGTCTCAAGTAGTATATACTGCACCCACTAGTCTTGATTCCACTAGTGAAGATAAATCCACTCATATTATCCATGGTCTCTATGGAGCACTCGTGTGGAGCTATCCTAACATAGAAGAATGATGAAAGGAGTGAGGAAAGTCTCTACTACCTCTTAAAAATAATTATTGGTACTGAGACCCAATACACAGATGCCGAGAAGAACTGCCTCACACTTATCTTTGTAGTGAAGAAGTTGTGGCAATAATTGCAGTACCACGAAGTCCATTAGGTCTCTCGTATTGATTTTAATATATACATCCTTCGTCAACTTATGTTAACTAGGCATATAGCTTTATGGAAGCCCATTAATCAACAATATGAAATCTAGTTCGTGTAGAAATATTTGTTGAAAGGGAAATCCTTGTCTGATTTCCTTGTGGCACTTCCCACCTTGAAAAATACATCTGTAAACACCGAACTACAAAATGAATAATTTTCCTAAACCCATGAACCTCCTCATACATGGGAGATATATTTTCATGGTGCCTCATGAAGTCCAACCTGCAATGGAATTGAAAATATGAAGCTTAAACAATTTTTCTTAGGGATTTTATTTGTTTCTCAAAAGAAATAAATTTTTACCTAATTTTCCCCATAATATGAAGGATGCACAAATAATGATGTAGAATTCCAATCCCTAATTTATAGCTTAAAAAAGACCTACAACTATAGATATCATACCTAAATATAAAAGGCTATTAAAGACTAGTGATAAATAAGATCAATGGAGAATATTCCATAAAAAAGGAAGAATTGACCCCTGTCCCTATTTATGTTAGGGGACTAATGGAAGAATTCAATTTTGATCCCACATTCCACCATGTTCCCTATTATATAATTCTCACACTAATGAATCGGATAATGATGCCATAGTCCTAGATGAACCATATTAAGAGGAAGAAACCTTCTATATCACACACAGAATAATGGTCTCAGAAATCATCATCTGCGATATAGAAGAAATCAATTAGGTCAACACCACCCCAGAGTGTGATGAACTATTATCCACCCTTGGATAGATAGATCCCATAGTTGGTTATCTAAAAAACAATACTCTCCTGATAGAAGAAGCTGAAAGGCAACATATTTGGCATCATGAATCAAACATTACCCTATAAAATGACCCAAATGGAAAAAAAATCCCTCTATAAGTGAAAGTTTGATGGAATCTTCCTCAGATGCATAGAAAAAAGAGTGCTATATGTCCTCATGGAATAAGTACATGTATTATCCTATGGTGCTAATTAGTCTAGGACCAGTGTCTCTCACCAAACCAAGAGGCTATGATATTATGGGAGAACCATGATACATGACTATGTGGAATTCACCAGGTAATTTCATGCATTCAAGATCCATGAAAAATTCATCCATCATCCCACCAAATTGATATATATAGATAAATATTCATGGATATTTTCTATATGGGTAATGGATTTTGTGGGGCTATATCTCCCAACCATAGCTAATTAGTTCAGGAATATCCATAATGCTACAGACTAGTTCTCCAAAAGGGATGAGGAAATGACCCATAAGGAGGTTGGGATGAAGAATATCATAAAAATTGTAAAGTACCATATCATCACATGGGTTAGGGTCCCTAACACAATATTGATGTACACCAGTACCATCTTATGTTTAGTGGAATTAGAGAAATTGTACTAGGAGTACAACATCAAGTACAATCACTCATCTCGATATCATGCAATAGTAAATGAAAAAATAGATGCCTTTAATAAGATCTTATCAAACATAATCCAAAATATGGTGAATAAAGACAAGAATTCTTGTCCAGATAAACTCATACATGCTTTATGGGCCTACTATACCACCACACATACTAGTACACAAGGAACACTATAATCACTGGTTTATGAGACCAAGACAATATTTCCCATAGAAGTATTGTTTCCCTCACTTTTAATAGCCATATTTGGAAAACTCTTGAATGATGAGAAATAAAAAATCGAATGGATGAGATGGATTGACATGATGAAAACATGTTGTATACATTGCAAAACCGTGAAGTCCATCAGAGTCAGATCACACGAGCCTTCAATAAAAAGTACAACCTCTATTCATTCCTCCATGGAAAATTACTATTAGCTCTTAGAACCCCAATGATAACAGGGATAAAGACTCAAAATATGGAACCCAAATGGGAAGTGACTTATATCACACATAAGTTTTATCACAATAGAGCCTACTAATTGGAATTAATGTATGGGAAACGTGTCACCCCCCAATGATATTTTTATCAGGAAATACTTTGCATAACTATCATGAAGTTCCAATTCTTAGAAGAAATAAATTAAACTAAAAAATGCCTCATGTCATAACCACATAACACTAAAAAATATGAAGCATATACTCACAACATGATATTAAACTACACAGGCCCCCCAATGCTTCATCTTTATTCATATAGAGTGACCCAAGTACTAGTAGCAAGACTTTAAACTACACAATATCTCATGTCCTGGCCACTTGATGTTAAACTATATGGAATAGGTCCTTACCACCCGACACTAGAATATATAGAAGATTTCCTCACTGGATGATGTTAAACTACATAGGAAGAATCATCTCACTAATTAATCACTACACTTGAGATAGATCTGGGTGAAAGAAGGATAAAATTCCACCATCCCCATGTGAGACCCAGGTCCATATAGTGACTCCCTCCTTCTAATAACTATATGTGGATTGATTCCTAACATCAAAGGACACATTGTGACACCTGAACCTATATATTTGGACCCAATTATCGTTTTAATTACCCTTCACATCAGGTTACACTCATCCTTACCACAATATGTTTAATTCACACTTGATGTCCTTGTGACATGGAATTAAACAACACAAGTTTCTAGAACTACGTATGAATCGATTCCCATTTCAATGAGGTATGTAGGTTTTCCTTGATCTTATATGTTTTTCTAGCCACCACATAATACAAAATTCCCCATTCTATCTTTAATCACTTCTTCATGGGGATAAGAATCTATGCCATTCCTTATTTCTCACACCAAGCATAGATCACGTTAGCTTAGGAATTTCAGTAAGGGTTTCCCCACATGAACGAGGAATATCATGTAATGACATGATTATCATAGTCCTGCATGAAAGACCATAATAGGAATACCACGAGTCCTTACTACATGATGCTAAACTACCTAGTTGATTTCCTTTTCATAACATAAAACTATGCATTCATATGAACCTCACTCGAGAGAACTACTATTGTTGGTTTGGGTCTCTTACCACACCTCCATTCAAAAAATATGTGTGACTTGATTTATTACATCACAACATATCTAGTGATTCCTAAATATCTATCCCTAGGTATAGTAACACAAAATAAACATAAAAATTTCCTATTTATGCATATCGGTCAGACATGCACATAAAGATTCTATTTCAATAACTACGTATTTATTGATTACTATTACCATAGCATATGTCGTGAAACCCATATTTCCATTCTTAGGTCCTACCATAATACACCTTTTTTACATTGGGTAGCCTGTATTCTTTCTACATGAAATTAATCTATGTGGTTCCTCGAGAACTATGTGTGGCTTTATTATTATCATCATACGATACATAATGACTCTCATATCTCCAATCCTGATCCCAAATATAATAATAAATGGGAATAATTGCCACCTCTATGTATGGGTAAAACCTGTGTATAATGTTTTCCATTAAATAAGTACATGTGTCTGGATTATTTTCATCATAGGATACATAGTGATTCCAAGATCTCTAATCTTAGGTCCAACTACAATAAATGATAAAAAATGAACCCCAACTTCATAGGGCATGATGCATACAAGACCATTTTTCCTACGCATGAGAAATATCTACATGCAACCTACTTGTGCATGTAATATATCTTGAATTTTTTTTAACATCTATTTCCACATCCTTACCATATGAAAATTAATACTGTAAGGTGAACATCCCAGTCACATGACATTAAAAATTCAGAAAAATATGTCCTTACCATATGATGTTAAACTATAAAATAATGTCTCTACCACATGGCGTTAAACTATATAGAACAAAGTATGTCCCTTATACATAATGTTAAACTATATAGACCATCATCCATTATTATCCATCCTCAATGAACCACAAGAGACTTACCCAAGCCATCTTGAGTATGGAGTGCATACACCATATTTTAAGCACCAAATTCATAAATCACACTCTATGTCTCGAGCACCTCAAGTTTCCAAGAACCTTTAATGGACCTTGGAAGGGAAAATGGATCTCTAAATTTGACTATGAAATCAATTCATAAGGGCTCAAACTTACCAACTAGATAAATTTTGGCTTTGTAAGGGGGGATTTATAATCCTTGTGATCCTTACATCACCATGAAAAAACTCATCACCAAAGGGTGTTCTGGTCTATACCGAATATGATTTTCCCTTAGAATTTTTTATTACCTTAGAACCTCAAGTTGTTATTTTCATTATTTTTATCTCCCTATAAGAAGTATGATGGAGTGCTCTTTTCCCCGGTTATCCTAATTAGGATCTTGTGTATCATCCCCCATATTAGGTCCATGTGCATCACAACCTTAATATCTATCCCACAATGTTCCATATCACAAGACCTTAAACTACATGTGAAAGTGACAAAAAACTTATCTATTCGAAAAACTAAAAAGGGTGTCCTAAGAAAAATTCAATTATTCGGTCCCTAAACTCTTCATATGTAGAGTTTAAGAAAAATTAAGGTGCAACTAAATAAGGAAAAAATCTCATAAGCTCTACACTGTAGCCTTATTAAAATATAAGAAATTATATTTATATAACCTTGTTTAGGTAAAATATAGATTAATGATGTTTCATGACTCCTCACTATGAGAATATATTCTATATGCGGTGAAAAAAGTATAGGGTGCTAAAAACCATATTGGAAATCACACTTTCCACCAATAACACTTTGTGATTTGAGCACCTCAGATAATCATAAACCATCCACGACCCTTGGAAAAGGTTAAATGGATATAGGGTCCCTTCATGTATGGATATGGCTCTTGTATATGTCCATATGGTCGTTAACCAAATAAATCACTTTGAAAAAACATCATTCTGATTCTTGTGAACCCTAACATCGCTACATCAAGAATCAACACCTCAGTGTGTTCTGGTCCATTCTCGGTATGATTTTCCCATATCATGCTCTTGACCTGAGAACTTTGGACCATGATTTAAAATCCCCCTACCAGACTATCCAAGAGGATTAATCATTTTCTATGATACATCACCATGTTTTGTGCCTTTTCTCAAAGAAGTAATGTGACAGTCCTTTCCGAAACATTTGATGACCCACACCTCATGATTCCAAACCATATGGAATAGGGATCGATCTTCATAATAAAGTGATGAACTGACCCTAGGGTGGAATAACCCTTCCTTGATATCTTTCCTCAATACCGAACCTTTTCATCTAAAAGTTTGAGTCTTTAAAAATATTTAATGGCCCTCATAATGGAGTGGGGATCATCTGTGCTTGACCATTCTATCAATGCATAAGGAATTTGACCTACCAACTAAAGGCATATCCTCCTTTCATGAAAGGAACACCAAACCTTGTGAGGCTTAGAAACATATGGAGGAACCTGTATCCTTTTCATATTCATAGACTCAAACTTTTGGGTAATGAATTATATCACCCTTATTTTAAATATCCAGGAAGGCCTAGCTTCCCTAGTATTTAAACCTCAACCAATATTACCCCCCCATAAATCTTCCACGACCCCCAAAAAAGTGTAGTAACACATATATTTGAAAATTATACTGATACATAAGGGATTTTACCTACCAACCATAGGAATCTTTTCCTTACAGTAAAGGTGATCTAATCCCCACGAGTCTCTAAAACACTATAGAAGAACTCAACATCCTACTGTGTTTTGAGTCATTCTTGGAATGTATCCACCATATTCCATGATCATTGAACAAGTCCTATTAGTAATAATTTAAACTCAAGGGCATCCTAAGGTCTTAGCAAAAATACCCTAAATTACATTAATATAAGGTCTGGGCTAAAATACCTTAAGAAACAATGATGGAACATTCGAGATAAAAGACCATAAACTACAATAATATAAGGTATGAGATAAAAGACCCTAAAATATAGAAGAACAATAATTTAGTCTTCAAGAATAAAAAATATTATAATTACCATCATATGGCCTTGGAAAAATCAAGTTACACTCCCCAATCATATCAGATTCAGAAATAGATATAGCACTCTCCATCGGAGGCATATATTCTACCCAATTATCCTTTTTCAAAATATGTAATCTCATGATATGTAGAATAGAAACATCACCGAGGAACCTCCTGATTGGTGGGTATTCATGATCACTTCTCAAGAAGAATTAGTTATGATTTAAATATTTAGATCCAGACATACAGGATTACATGTTATTATGAAAAGGACGTGTATCATTGGTAATTAATAAAACATAATATCAGTGAGGTGTCATGAACATCATTAATGAAATAAATCTAGGAAAAAAATATAGAGTTCTGAATTTACATTCATTAATATCATATAAAAGAGGAATATCCACATACTGTAGTTTCTCCAACAAACATACAAGCTAAGGAAAAGTTGAAAATTTATAACTCTATCACAAAATGAGATCATAAGAATCCATGAATACTATATGACTCTATTCTAGGGAGGTAATATATTGGAATAATTTGTCAACATACTCGATTTCCACTTTTGAAACCTAATAAAACTCATCTACCCTAGAAATGACTTCAAGCCTCACCTTCTTCACCATGTTAATAAGTCCCTATTTCTATATAATAGTCTTATATAATATTTTGAGTTTATGTTGAAATAGGGATAAATATGCTTGAAGATTGATGGTATCATATTGAAGATAGTTGATCATATATTGGATATGACAAATTTCAACCTTCCCAACACGGACCATGCCTCGATGAGCTACTTCCTACATTGCATGTCAAGAATATTCATTTACGAACTCTTCCTAGTTCTTCTTCACTAAAGACGAAGACTTAGTTGCTACCAACCTCAATTCAAGGGTTCTCTTTCTATTCTGTCATAGGGACCACCTCCCTCACGTGGTCATGAATAGCGGTATAGTCTAAGCCATCATAACCAATAGTACCAAACATAAACTGAAGGTGACCCAACTGATCCTTCAGCTCCTCCATAGAGGACTCTCAGAGCAAGGTTTCGATCTCTATACACATATAATGTCGAATTGACTGGTAAAATGATGTAAACACAGGGCCTTGATATATGCCTATCCGGGGAATATGAACATATTCAGATACCTAGTTTTTAAGAGTGGGAAACATGCTCAGAATCATCGATGAATAAGTAAGGGATCTGACCTCTACATTGGTAGACCCATTCAATGGAATCCCCAAGAGAGAAGGGATTGGAACCTCCGAGCTTCATGGATAAGATACAAAAACAAAGGTGAACATGGGTTTATCAGCCAAAATTTAAATCATCTGGTGTCACAAGTTTATCAATGTATATCAATGATGTTAGAAACATTCCATTCTTGGTCATGTCACTCGTGAAATACACTTCCTTGAATCCATATTTGAGCAAAGAAGTGGAACCCTCTTGTGATGATTAGATTCGTCGAACCTCTTGTGATTTTACCAAAGGCAGACATGGTTCACCACCCTTGAGGGATGTAAAAAATAATGATAATGTCCAGTGATGTGAAAAAAATAAACAAAGTTTCAATTTTTTTAAGAAGCAGTCACCTTCTACAAAACTCCCTTCCATCAGGGCTAAAATAGTATAAGAATAACTACCTCAATCATCGTCTTCCAAAAGCACATCCACCCACACCAGATCAAGTGGTGAGACCACAGGGGAATTCTATGTCATAAATAATCATGATCCAGTCAACACCTTAGCCACCAGTACTTTATAATGGGTCTAGCCAAATAGTGAAGGGTTTTCTAAAGTAACAGAATGCTCTCCTACATCTTCAAGAGTAGATATATGCTTCTCTAAGTGGTCTGAAATAGAACCATCAAAATTATATAAAGTCATGATGTGGTACTGAAATAATCCAAAACAATTGAAGGGTAAAATTACTCACTTACATGGGGGATCTAGATAAGATGAATTTGATAGTTCAATAAACATCCCCTTTCCCTTCCCTTACATAAAATTATCTCTAAAGGGCGATGATGCCAAATCTGTTGCTCCAGAAATTGTAATATCCACCCTCATTTGGGCCAGTCAACCTGGGGACCCATCGTCATTGGTCTCTTGTTTAGTGTAAATTCCTCTCTCACTGATGTACCTTGGGGATAATATTCAAAGGAAAAAATAATTGTCAAGTGCTATGCATCTTCCTGCTATGTCAACAAAAACACCAAGGATGTCAGTACAGTTTCAATTACACCACGAACCTTTAAACATAGTAGTGAGTTCATACTTAAAACTTACTCAATAATAGGATAACCTTGTCAATCCCTGATAGTTTGTAGCATAATCTAAACGAAAATTTGGTGGAATAATGGGGAATAAAATATCTACCCCTCATACTTTTCAAAGGAATGTAAATGTATTGAAAGAAATACCTGATATCCTCAGGCCGATCTTTGAAAGTGATACCTAGAGGGGTCGTGACATTAAGAAAACATCCAAAGGTAAGTCAGATTGGATGAATATACCCCAAATCTCATCCTTTGAGTACTGTGTCCTACAAACAATCCACTGTCGAGATGTGACATGGAATAATAGATATGGGCCACCACAACCTCTGGCACTACACTCACTACAATCATATCTGTTTGTTCTCATACCAATAATGGAAAATTGCGTACTTCCTTATGAGAGACTTCTAAGGTTGTTGGTCTTCTCAATGATAATTGAATTCTAGGCCATGAGTATTCCTTACCAATCAATGGTAACAAGAAAGATTCATTTAAAAATTTGGACAATTGTCCATTAGGATACGAGCGAATTCAAACAAAAGCATAATGATGGGATAAACCAATTTCTATATCATGGGTATGAATTTTTATCTCAGTATCAGTCTACTCCCTAGTGAACATTAAAAAAATTGGTGAGATAACATTGGATCCTTCTCAGATCAAACATAAATAGAGTGAGGATATCTTGACTGGACACATAGGTTATGACAACTAAACCGAAAGGGTTCATACCATTTATAGAGAAGGTACCCATCAATACAGGAGGAAAGGATGCCCTCACAATGTGATGTCATATAATCCTGTGCCTCACGGTCTGTAGTACTATCATCAACCATATCGCATGTCGACACTGGACCATAGGGTCAAAATGAGAAATGGTCATAACATCTCATATAACCCCTGATATCCAAAACCTTCAGTGTGACAGGTATGACTCCTTTAATACACTGCATATATGTTTTGAAGTGAACATTGAGAATTACCTAGATGTTTAGATATTCATATCCTTCAAAATGATCCCCTATCCATCCCCATAATTCTTAAAAGGGGCCTATAAGAGAATTTCCTTTTATAAACATGGTGTATAAAGTGATAATGTTTGGCCAACACATGTATGACTAGCCTAATATGATCTTCCCTTCCAAGAATATCACTATCATGAATGTGGAAACTCTAACTTTGCCTTATTCTTTCATAGAAATAAGATACCCACTCAGGTACATGCTGAGTTAACCAGATAGTTGAACAAATCGATCAACATCAGGGAAAAATTATTATGTCCTTTATTTAAATTTCCATTCTATAACCATAGGCCAATAAGGGATCATTGTTTTGTGGGAGTGATTTGTAGGATAGGCCTTCGACCTCTTGGCTACTGTCTCAGAGAGGACCTTCTTGATGAAGTATCCTACCCATATCATGAATGTGATATCTACTCTAGGAAGTTGATCTTTCTAGAGGCCCTTTTCAAATAGAATAATCAGTCCTCGTTATGTCACCCCATGTAGACCATGGGAGAAAAATCATCACACATCCTACCCAATATAGGTGTAACATATATCTGTTCAACATTACAAAGGATGATTCCCACATTACCATGCATGAGGTATAAGGTGTTCTTGTCTAGACTCTAATGACTAAAAAAGTCTTTCATCAGACCCTTACTGCAATAAAAAAATGTTTTCAAGATCCAGAAAAACTCATACATCCTAATTTTCTTCAACTCCTCATTTAATTCATAAGAAATGTATTTCTCCCAAAAGGGCCAGTCCCAATCCATATTGTAGCTGTACACTGATTGAATGTCCTTGTTGGGAACCCATCCAAACTCCTGGTTAGAGGTAGACTTCTGAATTATTTAATGGTACATATGAACATCTAAATCAGGTTTTTTATTTCTATTGTTAAATTTTATGGTCATGCCCATAAGTATATACCCATATTCATGGTTTACTCAATGAAAAAATATCTTGTCCAAGAGATTCTCACCCAGTAAGTGTTATGGGTTATCTGAAACTAATAGGAGGGTATGAATAAAGTATTTGGAAAAGGAATGAGAGAATCATTGGTAAGAAAAAACCCATAAATTGGAGAAATTATAAAAGGGTGTTGTCCCTGTGATTTGTTTTCATAATCTCTATTAGACTCAACTGATGTGGCCCAACAACATGATGGAAAGTATCACCCACATGTGATATGATAACATCATGATAGACAATTACTTCCATTGACTCCTTTATCAAAGGATTTCAATAAGTATGACAAGATTCATAATCCATCTTAACAAAAGTAAGTGGAATATATTAGGAAAATAAAAATAAAATCCACTCAAAGGATTGACATAAAAATCAAAACAACTTTATGTACATAGCATGAATCAGTATGGAATTCATGAATCACAAAAAGGACTCACAGATCACCAATTTTGTGAAGATATCATGAAATGCATAAACAGTCTAAACATCACACAACTGAGTGACCCCTATGAAGACTCACGATCGTGTGAAATTGATATGTTCATGCAAGATAAAAAGTATTAAAAATGGTTTATGCGATCAAGATAGAAGATCCCAAGAACCCTTAAAAGTCTTTTATGCATCCATATAGAAGAAGTTCAAGTAGTAACTAAATTTTAGTTCATAGTTGATTCAAATATGAATCTATGAAAAATAGATCATTCGATGTAGTTCTTGTGGGAAGGTCTTGTGAACAGATATTGTGATTGGTTATTGAGGAAGTGTTAAAAGATATAGGTAGGGCATAAGGGATCAAATAAGTGAGGTATCCAATGAATAAATTAAAGGGGATGTCGTGGGTTCTCTCATAGGAAGTGTGAGTTTTGGGTACTTAGGTGTAACTGAGTGGCTGAACAAGGTCGTCTCTCAAAGGAGGAAGTAAATTTAACATATTAAAGGTATTTTGAAAACAACCTAAAAGGGAATATGAAGACTAATGAAATGGATGGTGGGTTTTCAGTTATAAATATAGAAGAATAATTCTAGAATAATATTTTTTTTGAATGAAATTTGATTAATAAAACACAATGAGAAGACGTTTTTTATGAAAATATTTTTAGAAGGAATATTAGAACTAACTCTACCCCTTAACACAATTATTTATCATTATAATTTAAATTAAAACCAACTTAATTTTTATCCCCTAACTTTTTAACCCCAAAAACCTACACGAATTAACAAAACCACGAAGATGAAATGAATTAAACCTTTGGCTAGATTTAGTAAATTCAGTTGTATCACCTTGTTCTGATCAATGTTATAAGGATAAGTTATGGTTAATGGTGAGTTTTGGAACATGAACCACTTTGTAAATGAGGATGAATTGATTTCAGGGATTTTATTTTAACTCTATGAATTAATACCACGTGGTTTTGTTTTACCAATTAAGTTTGCGCTCTCATAATTTACTCAAATATCAACCTCACGCGTTTTTGTGTTAACTGTTCAATTTATTGATTAGTGTATTTTATTTTAAAAAATCAATTCATAGAACATATTATCTGAATTAATGTATCTCATTGATTCGAAATAAATGAATGAAGAAGGTGAGTGGTAGATAAATTACTAAAAAGAAAAACTCTTCCATGGGCGACGTATTCATCAATGAAATATTTTTCATGTTCAAAGGTTTAGAAAGGGTAGAACCCATTATCATTTATAATATTGGTTTATAGACCAAATTGTAAGATTAATGAAGATTTTAAGTGAATAAAACAAAAGAAAAAAGAATAAATAAAAGGGGAACTGAGAATTTTATTACACAAAGACATATGATACAACATGAGAATGAGAGGAAGGCTTCGATAAAATGATCCTTTATTCAAGAGATTACCCTATGAGTATAGAAAGTTCCAAAACCTACAATGTGATTATAGGAATCCTCTAGAACTCCAAAATGACATCACTTACCTCCTTGTTCAAACTTACAAATGAGGTGCCCAAGGTGAAAATTTATAGCCAAAACGGGAAGTGGTATTGGGCACCCATATTTCAAGATACCACCTATGTCTCGGATTTGGGTTAGTAAATGGACTTATATCGACTTGGAAAAAAGTTAAAACTTGTATTAAAACATCTTTAATGTCCCTATGTAAATTTTTGCAGCCAATTGAGGATGAAAACACGAGATATAGAAGAAATAAAGAACCAAATATTTGACTTTGTGCAGATTCTATCCCCTAGAAATATTACTTTGGATGGAACCATTAATTGATGAATTGGGCTTTTGTTTCTTGAGATTACTTGTGTATGATGAATTTATGGAGAGGTCCAAAAAATTTCAGTCTATTTGGAGGCACATATTTTGAGATATGTACAAAACTATGGATATATGTCCTTGAGATTTCATGTTGTTTGGACCATTTTCCTTATGGATCATCTCTGAATCTCCAAATCACCTCCACCTACAACGAAATCACCAAAAAAAGAATAATTAAACATTTTAAAAGTGAAAAAATTTTAATAATGTAATCAAATGGGATGTTCAATTCGATATAATTTTTTTAATTTTAAATACAAAATAAGTTCAAAATAGTGATGTAAGGGTGAAATAACGCAGTGAATAATGATGCTATCACCCCTCCACACTTACCATTTTGAACTCATGGGAAAAACTTCATATCATGTATTAAAAAAATGACAAGTAAACATCAATATGAAGTCAAAAATACAAAAATTTAAAGAAAATATCTTTGAGATCCAACAATTTTACAATAAGAAACGAAAGATATCATGTCTAATCAAAAAAATACTATTTCATGTTGTTAATTCATATCAGTAAATATATTTCCAATTCATTTATCCTCCTATGCACACAAAACACTTACATCACTTTCAGTTTCTCTTATCACACAAATTTCAATTTTTCAACAATGTGTTTCTCATCCAAACTCATACAAAGGTCACCATAGGATTGATAGATTCCTATATCGCCACCTAGTGTGAGTCAAGGAAATATGTTTATCATGAGGACTTTTATAGGTTGTTCTATGGATTTCAGTTGGTAGGATTTTAATGTGAAAAATTATAAGGTAGAATAAAGAGGGTTTGGCTCTTTTTGAATCAAAATTTCTTTATTCATATTTTCACTTAAATATAGTCTCCTCTTCAATTCACTTAGAATTAATTCATTTTAATCATCATGAAAAATCAAAGAATGTGCACACCATTCAAAATTTCAGCAGAAAAAATGTTAATCTTCTCAAACAATATTTTTTTAATGCTCAAGATATAAAAAACATTATTTCTTTATTAGAAGCTTCAGAAAGGCACAACTTAACCTATCATGAAAGATCTACAAAAGTCCCAACTTTCCACATAATTATTTTTTTACAGCAGCAAAAACATCTATTAAGAATTTAAATTTCCACATAAAGTATCAAAAAATGTGATGGCACAACAGAAGACAGCTTCCCCATACTTAAGTTCAACTAGATTATGCAATTTCACTTCAAGAGTTGGTTGGATAGGAAAAATTGGCTTGTAATGTGGCTAACCTAATAGGTTGTTCATGGATTATAAGGGCTACAAGGATTAAATGTTCATGGTAGGATATTATAAAAAAGGATTCTTAAGAAATAGGGGCTTTAATACCAAAGGAATGCCTCAGTCATTTAAAACAAAAGCACCTCAAACACATAAGTTTTGACAGGAATAAATAAAATTTTTGTTTAATCAAGCATAGTTTTGTTCTCTCAAGAAGTGAGGTAAATGTAAATAATATGAAAAAATTGTTCAGAAGCATCAAAGGAAAGTGATTTAAAATATAAAGACAGGGAGATGTGGCATGGGATTCAAAATTCAGAGTATTTCTTATGAAATTAATAAAGATTTAAATTTAAAACAAAGTCATTTTCCACATTTATTTAAGATCAATTTCATGGGATAAAATATTTCACTTATTAATATGGATTTTAAAATGTTGATGAGAATTATTTGAGCTCAAAAGTTTCCTAAACACACAAAAATAAAAAAAAACACACAATTTTTTTTGAAAAAAAATAAACAATTAAAATTACTTAAAGGTCCCCTCTCCCAAACTTAAGTTACCCATATGTGATCCATTCTATAGTGTTGTGTAAGAGAAAGACAACTTACCCTTACAACAAAACCCTACTATGCACAAGGGTATCATTTTCCCCATTTTATCAGTTATAGATTCTTCTTTGACCTATACATATCAGAGGCTCTTTTTTATTATCTTAAACACTAAATTCAAGGAATTAATTTTTTATAACTTATTTAATAACTTAAAAATCTTATTGTAAAGGTTCAGTTTGATTCATAATTATTTTACAATATATAAATGGTTTGGAAAATTAAATAGGGGTTTCGAAGATACTTTTATCTTTTACATGTTGCTGCTATTATAAAATATAAAAACCCTTCTCTCTTCCTTTTTATTCATTTTTATAAAATTCAGAGAACCCTAGAATCCCCTCTTAAAATTCATGACCTTCATTAGTTTATAAGAACTCTTCCATTTCAATTTGTAGGTGATGAAGCAACCTCCCTCTCCTATATCATTTGGATGTAATTATTCACAAGGTGAAATAAATGGCAAGGGACACTTTATCTCCCTTTTATTTTTACATGTGGGAGGGATCATGATTTTTTTATCCTTGGGATAATGGTATGAATTGGTATAATAAATTTTATTAATTGGTTAATTTAAATTTAAGTGAAAGAGATGAAATCTCATCTAGTTACCTGTTTTTGTGTTCTAAAAATATGTTGAGTATGATTGTTATTCATCCTTCCTTGGATTATATTGAGTTTCTATGAATTTGATAATTTTTTATTAGTAATCCGTGCTTCACTTGATGATTAAACTGACCACATATAAAATTGGATAAGAACTTATAACCAACTAATAATTTGGTTTCCCATGTAAATTTGTGTTCATGTGAGAATGACCTTGAAAAATAGAATTGAATGCAATAAAATCCCCTTGTTAAAACTAGAATAAGGTTTTTGAAAAGTTTTCTTTGGTGAATATGATATCTTTGTTATGGGAACTTGTGGTGTTTGTGGTTGTGATGGGAAATGGAGGTAATGCAGAGACTTTTTTACAGTGAAAAGGGAAGTGGATGTGTTGTGTGGTTGTTATATATAGACATTGTAATGAAGAAGATGGGTTGTTTGTGGTTGTGATGTGTTGTGCTAGTTTCCTAGTAATAATGGAATTAAATATTAATTATAAAAATAGAACTATTAATTAAATGATTAGAATAATGGGTTGAAAAAATTAATGAATTCTTAAAATGATATGGGAAGAGTGGTTAAGTGTTTGACAATTAATATTAAAATAATGTCCTTAATAAGAGTAGATGGATGGAAATTGATTAATATGGTAATGGGTTTAACATGAAAAGAAAGTTGAAATGAGACTTGTTATTTGTGGCTTTCTTATGTGGTGTTATGAGTTTTCAGATGGTAGTGAAGTTGGTATATGTTTTGAATCCATAGGGATGATGTTTTGAGTTAGAATAGTATTCTTATTATAGATCCATAAGTTGGGTTTGTGTGTGTGTGTTTATTGTAAATAATTTATGTTTATTACGATTTATATACAGACCCCACCCATTTTGGGAAAATTTTACCGATGCCCAAATGTTTTCGGGTTATTTTTCCTAACATCCAGATGGTGAGGATAGCTGACTGACTACCCGCTCTTCCTCGATCCCTCTTCTTGACGATATTGATATGCACATGCTGTGATGGATGGTGAATTGTAGTAAAATTTTGGTATTATTTGATGAGGGATAATTTGGTTCATAGAGGGGTTCATGCATGAAAGTTGGAGGGAATTTTGTTTACATCCTTCATATTTATAATACCCTTCTATTATTATTGAAACTATGGTAGAGATGTGATGTGATGATCTAGGTGTCGTCAGGAAATATGTGATGTGATGGACTAGGTGTTTTTGAGTGAGATGTGATGTGATAGGCTAAATGTTTTTGGGTATGATTATACACAAGATAAGGGATTTCCTTGAGGTTTGACATTGGGTTGAAAGAGATTAAAATCATTGAGAAGGTTGTGCAGGGTACCCTCTTTATCGATATGCTTCATATTACTTTAATATACTTGGATGTTTTATTTTGTGAGCATGCCTTGGTGAGGATGTGATTGGTCAGTTAACCTGCTTAGTTATTGTTGATTTTTCAATTTTTCGTGGGTGTATTAGTATTCTCTTTTCACATGTGAATGAGATATTATGGTTATGATCATACTGAATATACATGTTATACTCAGCACACATTTATAAAAAATGTTTTTCATATTTCCATATACTCATTGTGGAATGTTTTGGACTTTACATGATCAAAATTTGGAGATATTATTATCTCACTACCTTCTGAATTTATTTTTATTAAACTATTTAGATAACATTTTTATTTTATTTTTACTTATCTCATGAATTATGGGATGGTTTTTGTCTATTTTAATTTAATATTATGTCATTGAGTTGTTTAGTGGTTGTTCATCCTATCCATAGATCCTATAATATTATAAAGGGTAATTTCTTCCATATGTTAGATTTTTATATCATCGATGGTAATTTCCAACCTGGGGATAACTGAAGGTGGAACTCAGGGGTCATTATATCCTTTTATCCCTTGCAGGCCTAGGAGGGGTGCCTTTGGAGGGAAGGGTTATGACATAGCCAATGGAAAATATTGCTTTAAAATAGATGAGAAATTTATATAATTGTTGTTTCATATGAATCTTGATATTTCTGTCAAATCTATGCCTCCATAACACGATGAGTGTTTTTTATGTTTTATTTTTTTCTAGAAGTACCTTGAAAACTATTAATTGTTTGTCACTAAAAATATGAACTATTTCTGTTTCGAAATTCTATAATCACATATCATATATGGATAATAAATTTTAGTTAGTAAATAGAAACTTTTGTTTGAAACATGTGTATCAATCTCCCTAGAAAATACAAGTGGTTGATATGTTTGTTTTCTGGAATCACTTTTCATAAATAAATAATAATTAAATATGAAAATTAAATGTTTTTTTGAATAATCATAACATCAATGATGTTGTTTTTAGACCACATATTGTATATGCTTGTAAATATGATGGAATCTTACTGTTTTGTGGCTATGGTTGTGATATGTGGTGCTGTTGTAGTTGGATAATAGTATATAAGTATTGTAATTAGTTTTTAGAGGATGGTATAATTGTGGTGTAGTGGTTAGTATGATTTGTGGGTAGTGTAATGAGATATTATTTTCTAATGAAGTGGGATGATTATGAGGTGATGATTATGATGTGAAATTGTTTGTGTGGTGATGGATGGATGGTATGGAGATTAGTTAGTGATTCCTAGTGGTATTACATATAATGTAGTTAATATACTTGAAAAATAGGTATGGTTGAAATAAGGTAATGGTGGGATTTTAATTTAATCAGGTAAATTTGAATGGGATGGAAATTAAATAAATGATGGATGTAATTGAAATTAAAATGATTTTAATAAATTAGTAATAGATCATAATAAATTTTAAATATTATTGATAATATTTTGTCATTATATATGGGAATTAAATGTCATAATTAACCTAATAATGGGGGAGGGGGGGTGAGTAGTGTATGGAATTTTTTAAAAGAATGGATAAAAGTGGAATTGTGGTTGGTTGTAATAGCTATTTTATGTGGTCAATAAATGGTTTTAGTTATAGTGGTAGTAATGGTTTTTGATGAGTAGTGTTGATTTGATGGTGGGTTAGATGATTTATTATAGGGATATTTTTACGTAACCTTAGGTTGGGATTGTTTTTTATCATATAAACTTGTATTTTCAGGTGATTTCTATAGACACCCCATCATAGTTGAGTATTTAATACCAACTTGCAATGGTGTTGGGTTATAGGTTTTTTCCCAAACATCTAGGGTTATGAGGGAAGATGGAAAACTACCCCCTCTTACCCTCTCTCCCTTTGGTAGTAGTATATGGAGTAATTATAAGTGATACTACTTAGTGGGGTCGTTCATGGTAGGATGAGGGAACACGTTTGATATCCATTATATTTACAATACCGTACTATGCTTGAATTATGATGTGGTGGGTATAGATATGATGAGGTTATACTCATTGGTGGGGATTATTGGAATAGGTTAAGAGTTGTGGATTTACCCTTATAATTATATGATGAAATGTAAGTGAAAGATAGATCATGATGATAAACATTGGGGAGTGAATGTAGATTACCAATGTGGAAGTGGTTACAGGGCACCTTGATTACATTATTTTTTATAATTTTATTATACTTGGATTAAATAAGATACAAGTGATCCTTGGTGAGGATATAAATTGATATTTGACCAAATAAGTGCATGTTGGTTATACTATTTACTCAAGGTATCATTAGTTGTCTTTTCTCACATTTCCAAGATAGGTCATAAGGAGGATCCTACTTAGTATACACATTATTCTTACCCTATGTATATATAAATTATTTTCAGGTGACCCGGAGGGATTTTTTTGAGTAATTTGGACTTTACTAGCTAGTAGATAAGAGTTTTTGTTATAGTTTATTCTTAGGATATGGTAGGGAATTTTAGTTTGAATACTTTATGTATTTCATATCATGAATTGTGGGATTTTATTGTATGTGATATTAGTTATTTTATATAATTTCATATTGATTAGTGATTTTCATCGTATATCTTATCCTTAATTTATATTTTATGGGTAATTCATCCCATTTTTTGTTTTATACCCTTGATATTAGTCGCTTATCTAGGGCTAATTGGAGTGGGATTCAAAGGTGAGTCATTCTCATAGTTTCCGAATTAGGAGGGGTATCAATGGAGGGGAGTTGTAATAATATTTTCTTCTTCTATTTAAGTAGATAAAAATATATATCTTTAATTTCAAATAATAAGAATGCTACTCTACATCCTCAATCACATAGTTTCTTTGATAGCCTTTATGACCTCAAGTATAGTATATGAAATACATCCTATGCATTAAGTGTAACACCCAGAGATTTTATGATATAGTTTCTTTTTAATTTATTTTATGTCTTGTGTCATATGATACACAAATATTATCTTGCACTATATACAACACTGTACTATCTTGTAGTATATACAACACTATAAGTGGCTTGTGTTACACACAATTTTCGGTTCTTTTGATAGAATTCATTTCATGCAACACTGAGTATAGATTTTCTTCAATGTATAAAAGAACTATGTTTGGATTATGTTATATGAAACAACAAATGAATCTTGAACTAAATTAAACACTTAATTATCTTGAATTACATGAAATAACGACCTTCCTCAATGGCTTGTGTTGTACGCAATACTGAATTTCAGTAAACAATGATATATTATTAAAATATTATTATTTAATGGGACATAAACTATAATTTTTAAATAGTTATAACCACGTTTTGAATTTTATATGAAATTAAAATTTTTTATATGTATTTTCTAGAACATGATATAAGAACTAATTCAATTTTTCAGATAAAAGAAGTATTTTAAAAAAATGCAGTTTTTCCACCTTTTGATGGCACACCAATTTTTAATATAGTTTATAAAAATTTTATATATTCTATTTGATTGAATAAAATTTTCTTTTCAAGTGGTACATCAAAATTTACTTTGGTTGAATGTTTGGTATTTTTATAAAAAAAATTCACATTTTAATGAATAGTGAAAAATACCGCATTTTTATTCAAAAGTGCCTTTTCATATAATTTATTTATATAAATAGATTGTATTTTTAAAATTTTTTAAAGTGAAATTGGATTTTTTTCTGTTTTTAATCCAATTATGGTCATTGGATTTAATTTCACATTTAAATTGGACATAAACACACGTTAATATTTTGATAGTTTGTATCTTAAAAACCAGATTTTCGGTTGAGACAATGTGAATTAATTTTAAATTTATTACAGCAAATTTTGTGTTTGGAATTTTTAAAAATGGATTCCATATTAGGAATTATTGGTTTCAAATTAGGTTAATAGGTTACCTTTATTTTTTTGGAAATTATGAATAGTAACTACAATAATTTTAATTTACTTCGGTTAAAGGTAAATCAGGTAAATTTGGGAAACAAACAATATGATAAAGATAATAAAATTACTCTAACACCTGAAAAAAATAATATTGGATGAATTAAATTTGACCAATATCACCTAAGGGTCTGAATTTATTCATTTAATTAACTTTTTTCCTTGAAAGTGATGTAATTATAATTAAAACAAAAGGAAGTGTCAACATGTCACTCTCATATATCTTATAAGTATAATAATTTTAATGTAGAGATAAAGGTGATAAAATGTTAAACATAAATCATTTATAGAAATATAATTAAATTATCTACATCATCTGAATTTATTTAGAAAATATAGATATTAAATAATCACCATTAATGATGATAAAATAGTGATGTATAAATTATATTATTGACAAAAAATATAAAAAAATGGTTTAAAAATATTAAAATAAATATCATATAAACTAATTAAGGATCTAAAAGAATTTTATAGATGACTATGATATGTTAGGAGTTTATTAAATAATTTGATTTGAATTTATATTTTTTTTGGGATTTTATTTAAATTCAAATAAATGAATAGTGTCAAAATTAATATTTTTTATATTTTATAAAAATAAAATATGATTAAAATTGTTTAAAAATCACAAAATATTTAAAAATTAAAAAGATAAAATTATATGATTGAAAATGTAATAAATTATCCAATTATGGAAAATTTACAATACATAAGTAAATATTTATAACCATTTAATATCGAGATTATTATTACTACAAATAAGGATAAATTGATTAAATAAGTGTAAATCAAAATGACAATGTTTTAAATAAAATTAGAACATGTATAAATTTAATTGTTAGATATTATGTCAACACATAATAATATTATATTCTAAATAAATGAGTTTAAGACCATTATAAATAGAAAATAAATTTATAATAAATTAATATTTCAAGAATTTCCTAAAGTGCCCCTCCTCCCTCTTATAAATGGCCACCACCTATACTCACTTAATCACACCTTTAATGAACTCTCTATCATCCAATATCTACTCAAATAATCTCCCTAAATCACTACCTTCTTCCTAAAGGACACTCTTTGTGCATAAATCCATCCTCATGAGACCATTTGTGCAATTCCATAGGAGATACACGAAAAGGAGGTAATTTATTTATCACCTCTTTCAAAATTATTTTCTTCTTCTACCTATTATTCTTATGGTTTTCTCATACTAAAGTAATTATTCCTGTATATTATACATAATTATATGTTATTATAATTATGGTACAACATTATACCTCATTTTATCCATACTACGAATAATAATATCACCATGCGTGTGTACGCACGACATACCGTCTCCACGCCATGGTGTAATTTATTATTCAACAAAATTTAATTTAGATGTGTATAATTATGAGTATAATTTATTTAAATAATGAATATAACATGATAAATATTATTTATAATTAATATAACATCCAATTCTATACCATTTAACCATTAAGTGAATGATATCGTCGCTCATGCATACATACATCTTACCATCTCCATGACTGATGACATTCATTCTCAATGAAAACCATTCAAGAATGATTATAAAGTATATATAATAAATAATCCTGAAATATATGACATAATAATTCTACTGTATTTATGTATATATATATTTCATTTACATTCTTTCATTCTATTCAATAAGAAAAAAAACAGTGTTCATGCATACGTACGCCCTACCATCTCCAAGAACGGTTTATTCCAATTCATTTATCTGTCTATTATATATATTTATATACTGAATAATTATGATATATAAGTAATTTTTATATTATATAAGTAATTAAATCATGATCTATGTAATATGATCAATAATAAGAAGTCAAAACATGCATGATAAATAAAATGATTATTACCCAAAACATTGATTTAACATGGAATAAATAAATAAAGAGGTAATATAGAGTCATAAGTGAATCATATATGATATAAAAAATATCATTATATTTCTTTTTAAAAGTTTATAGTATGTTTAAACCCACTACAAAGGAGTTTCAGACTCATATAGAAGAAATCAGACATAACGTAAGGGATAATTTTGCAATCTCATTTTTATTCGATATTGTTTATAAGTAAGTATTTACTAGTGTATATTTATTATCAACATCCATGTTTCCTAATTATGTAATATTATTTCCATTCTTATAAAATTTTTTAAAGTTAATTTTACCTTTATTTGAATTTTTATTAAACAATATGAAATAAATCTTTTGCTATTATTCGATTTGAGGTACTTTCTGACTTTTCCTACAAAAGTACGAGGAGAATGTTTTTTTAACTTATACAAAAAGAATGGATTTTCACAGTTTCATGAAAAATTATTTCAATGAACCTTCCTCTAAACTATTTATAGTTTATTTTAAAATAATATTTTTTCTTATAAAATTGCACGACATTTTGAGAAAAGAAAACGTTTTTGAAGAAGAAAGGATATTTTCCTTAATAATAAAGTTCGACTGTTTTATCAAAATTACTTTCCATATAAGATGACATTATTTAAATAGGGTTATGTTTATATCCCTATTATATATATTTTATTTTATTGTGTAAATGATGGAATGATATTTTATATGGATTATGTTATGATGGAATTATGTTTAAGAAACCCATTTTTTCCTTGGGTTATGCTATGGTGAATGTTTTATGATTTTGTGGCACATGTAAGAATGATTACAAAATGATATGGGTGGTACCTATATCTCCCTCAAATCCATTGGGTAATGATTTATATCTCATTGAATATACAGGATTGGAACGACAAGTTAATCCGGTTTAGTAATATAGGGCTGTAATAGAATGTAAATCTAGTTCAGTAATACATGAATAGACTGACAAGTAATGCCAGTTCAGCAATGGACTATGTCAACTATGATGGTACTAGAAAAAATTACTTGGATACCATGGAAATAATATTATGTGCTTAATGTTTTCCACAATCCCTTGTTTTATTCTAATGCTATTTTATCATTGTTAATGTTCTTTTATGATACATGCCTTACGTACTGCCAATATTTATTTCATAACTGAGGATTTTGATATTTAAACATTATGTTCATATTTTTACATTCTTATTTTTATGGTTTTTTTTATGTTCTCAATGTTTACCATTATTGAGAATTTTATATCACCCTTTTATGTATTCTTTTCCCTAGGATATAAAGAATGGTTTTAGGTAAAAACAAAAGGGGAAGATCTTTATAAGATATGTTGAATATCATTCACCAATATAGAAGATAATTTTCCATGTTTTCAAAGACACTAAAATAATATGGTTTTTAGGAGTATATTTGTGTAATGTATTAAGTATTCCACAAAAGAAATGTAATGTTCATTTATGTCTATATTGGGTCATTAGAGCTTGTATCTGAAGGATTTTTTTGTTAAACTTGGGAAACTAGGATAATAAATATTTGTGAGATCCCTAGAGATATTTCTAAGGATAGTTATAGGGATTTATTTAGGACAATTCTATGTATATGTCACAATACTAGGAGTTTTTTTGATAATAATGACTAACCTAGAGTTAAAACGAAGATATCATATATTGAAATATTATAAGTGATTTACCTTATTTATATGTTTCTAATATGATATATGTATTTCTCATGCTTTTAATTATGGTCTTAGTCGATATCTAGAACTACATATATTATAGTAAACCCTTGAATGTTATAGATGTGTAAATTATGTTAATTATGAAGATCTATTTCCAAAGTGGAAATATCATGAAGTGAATCATGACGATGGTATGATTATTAGTCATATTGATGAGGATAAAGAGATTGTAAATGTACAATGAATGGTATGTGATGTTCTTATATTATTTTCTATATTAATCCTAAGAATCTTGAGGTTGAGAAACATTAAGACATGATTCATATTTTAGGAAAGCCAAAGATTATTGATTCTCAGTTATGGTTTAAGAATAAATTTGGATTTTTGAAGTGTATATGTTAGAGAATTCAAATATTATGTTATACGAATCATAAAATATATAAGTATTTTTAGTATAAGTTTTTCATTAAGGATTGGAAAGGATATTCTGAATAGTTCTTGGGATCGAAAAAAGTGATTTAAGGGTAAGGTGATATACTATGAGAACACATTATTAAGGGAAATATAACACTTAATATGTCCCTTATGTTCAGATAATGATGTTTGGATAAAGATATCATGGATATGAATAAGTAAATTAGATGGTGATAGCTTCATGTAAACTAATTATGGAGTTATTGTCAAGTGGTTTATGCTATTATGGATGTATTAAAAAACTTTTTGGGACTTAAGAAATATATCCAATAAATTTTGGAATATGGAAACATGCATGTTTTCAATAAGGATATATGGTAATTTAGCTTATTACCATGAATCAAGATAATTCAGGATAAATTCATTCAAATGTTTAGAATGTGACCAACTAGAAATATCTTATGACATATGTGGGATAAATGAGGGTATTCACGTGCTTGTTATATGAAATTTATTGTAATTTTTTGTTTCTGTGAGTTCTTATAGAAGTATATTGTATAATCCTAAAGTTTGTGATAGATTAAATTAGAAATCATATAGGATTGTTTAAGGCTAAAACATTTTTTAACATTATTTATGCAATGTTATAATAGTATAGTTTTAGAAAAAGGACAACTCACAGGGCATGTGACAATCCGTCTCATCCGACAAGGCTATAGGAACCAAACCCACAACCAAAGTGAGACAAGACTTTATTATCTACCACTGACCTACAGTAAGTCCTTGGTTAGTATATATTAGTTTTATTTCACTTAATCAGTATGATATATGAAGTATAAGTCCATTTTTTGAATCTTATATGATTAATATCACCATAGATGGACTTATGTATTTTTGATAATTTGTGCTAGCCTTTTTGTGATAAAGAATGATGGAATGACCTATCATTCTATCTCATGATCTACTAATACTTAATGAAAAAAAAAATCAACTTAATTTTATTAAATAAGAGATAAAGTAGAAATTGTTCAAGGCACAAATAACATTGAGATTGTACCAAAATCAAGTAAGTATTTATTCTCATGAAAAATCCATCAACATTAGGGAAAGGACTGTGAAAACCGAAAATGTTATCTTAGTAAATTAGTATCTTATAAATCATATTGTCCCATAAATCATCATATATTTAAATCTTTCTAGTTGTTAACTTTTTCTAAACAATGTTCTCTATCACAATCCATCAGAACTTAAGGGTTATATTTTTCTTCAATATCCATGTTTTTACTACCCAAATATGTTCTCTTATGTGGAAAAATAACGATGAGTTACTTTGGGTTACATTATTTTTGTAACATTACTTTTTAAAATGAAGTTTTAGTAATCCTTTTTACGATATGGTTTTTTATGAATGAAACTTTCAAGTAGTAAACATTTTATATCCCTGATGAACTTCGGGGGCGAAATTCATTTAAAGGGGGATATAGTGTAACACCTGAAATTTTATGAGACAATTTTTTTTTAATTTATTTGATTTAGTGTGATGTAAAATACACCAACACTAGCTTTCACTATACACAACATTGTTTTATCTTGCACTATACTCAACACGATACGTGGCTTGTGTAACACACATTTTCAAGTTATTTTGATAGAATTCATTTCATGCAATACTAAGTATAGATTTTGTTCAATTTATAAAAGAACAATGTTTGTATTATGTCATACACAACACCAAAATAATATTTCACTTAACGTAACACTAACTTGGCTTTTATTACATGCAAGAATGACCTTCCTCGATATGTTGTGTTGTACGCAATACCGAGTTTCACTAAACAATGATATATTATTAAAATATTATTATTTAACGGGATATAAACTATCCATTATGGAAATTATTAACTAATTTTTTAATTTTATATGACATTAAAATTCATCTTACGTATTTTCTAGAACATGATATAAGAACAAATTCAAATTTTCAGATAAAACAATTATTTTTAAAAAAATGCAGTTTTTCCACCTTTTGATGGTGCATCTATTTTAAATATCATTTTTAACACTTTTATATATTATACTTTACAAAATAAAGGTCTTATTTGGGAACAGGACATACAAATTTACTTTGGTTGAATTTTTGGTATTTTTCTAAAAAATTCATATTTTAATGAATAGTGAAAAATACTACATTTTAATTCTAAACTGTTTTAAACTAATTTATTTATAAAATTAGATTATATTTTTAATTGGTTTTAAATTGTAATTGGATTATTTTTTTATAATTTAATCCAATTAAGTTCATTAGAATTAATTTCACATTTAAATTGGACATAAACACATGTCAATATTTTGATAGTTTTATTTCTTAAAAACCGGTTTTTTTTGGTTTTGACAACAAGAATTAATTTTTAATTAATTACTCAAACATTTTTCTTTGAATTTTTAAAAATTGATTCTATATTTTTAATCATTGGGTCAAAATTTTATTAATAGGTTACTTTTATTTTTTGGATATTATGATTAGTAACTACGATAATTTTTATTTACCACGATTAAAGGTAAATCGAGTAAATTAAGTTAACAAACAATATGATAAAGATAATACAATTACCCTAACACCTACCCAAATCCTATTGGATTAATTAAATTCAACAATTATCCCCTATGGGTCAGAATTGATTCATTTAGTTGACATTTTTCCATGAAAGTGATGTAATTATATTTAAAACAAAAGAAAGTGACAACGTGTCACTCTAATATATCTTATAAGTATAATAATTTTAATATAGTGATAAACATAATAAAACATTGAACCTAAATAGTCTCCAGAAAATTAATGAATGTATCTACATAATGTGAATTTATTTAGAATTTTTAGAGATTAAATAACTTCCATTAATGATGACAACATAGTGATGTATAATTGATTTTATTGATAGAAATATAAAATAAGTGGTTTTAAAAACATAAAAATAAATATCATATGAAATAATTAATGAGATCCAAGAATTTTATAGATGAATATAGCATGCTAGGAGGGTATTAAATATTTTGGCTCTAAATTATCTTATTTTTATATTTTATTTAAAGTCAAATAAATAAATTTAGTCAAAATTCACAATATTGATATTTTGTAAAAATAAAATATTATTGAATTATTTAAAAATCACAAAAATATTTAAAAATAATAAAGTTAAATTTATATGATCTAAAATTCCATAAATTATCCAATTTTGGACACCTTTCAACACACAAGTAAATATTTCAACCATTTAATATTTAGAATATTATTACCACAAATAAAATTAAATATATTAAGTAAGGATAAATCAAAATGACAAGGTTTAAAATAAAATCATGAAATCTATAAATTTCATTGGTTTGGAGTATTTAGACCCATAATCATCTTAGGTACTATATAAATGTGTTTGGGACCATTATAAATCGAAAATAAATTTATAATAAATTAATATTTCAAAAATTACCTAAAGTCACCCTCCCCCCTCTTATAAAAGGCCACCACCTCTAATCAAATAATCACATATGTAATGATCTTTGGATCATCTAAAGTCTGCTCAAATAATCTCCCAACGTCACTCCCTTCCTCATAGAGGCTAAACATTGGGTAGAAATCCATCATAGAGAGACCTTTTGTGCAAATCAAATGTAGATACTTGAAAAAGAGGTAATTGTTTTCTCACCTCTTTCAAAATTCATTTCTTCTTCTACTTCCTCTTCTTATGTTGTTATCATACTAAAATAATAAATAAAGTATCTTATACATTATTATATTTTATTATAATTATGGTACAACCTTAAATATCCTATTATCCATCATATGAATAATCATATCACTGTGCGTGCATACGTACGACTAACCGTCTCCAGGCGATGGTGTAATTTATTATTCAAAAATAATTAATTTGGATGTGTATAATCATGAGTTTAATGAAATTAAATAATTAATATGAAATTATAAATATTATTTATAATTAATATACCATCTAATTCTATACCATTTAACTACTAAGTGAACGATATCGTCGCTCGTGCATAAGTAGGGCATACCGTCTCCATGTCGTGATGAGATTAATTCTCTACGTTAACCATTCAAGAATGATTATAGAGTATATATAATAAATAATAATTAAATATATGGCAAAAAATTTCTACTGGATTTATGTATATATATATATATATTTCATTTACTTTCTTCCATTCAATTCAATAAGAAAAACAAAACAACGTTCATGCGTACAAACGACCTAACGTCTTCGTGTGCAGTGTATTCCATTTCCTTCATATGTCAATTATATATATTCATATACTAAATATTTATGATATATAAATCATGATTTATATTCTATATGTAAGAAAATCATGATCTATATAATAAGATCAATAATAACAAGTCAAAAGATGTACGATAAATAAAATGACTATTACCCAAAATGTTGCTTTAACATTGAATTGATAAATAAATGGATATTATAGAGTCATAAGTGAATCATATATTATATAAAAAATATTAGTATGGTTATTTTATAAGTTAATAATATTTGTAATCCCACTATACCGGACTTTCAGACTCATACAAAAGAAATCATAATTAAGGTAATAGAAAATTTTGCAATGTCATTTTTATTCGAGATTCTTTATCTGTAAGTGTTTATTAGGGTATATTTATCATACACATCAATTTATCCTAATTATGTAATATTATTTATATTATTATACCATTTTTTATGTTAATTTAAACCTTTGGTGATTTTTTTTAACGGTATGAAAGGAATCTTTTATCATTATTCGATTTGTGGTACTTTTTGACTTTTCTGATAAAAGTACGTGGATCATGTTTTTTATGTTATACGAAATGAATGGATTTTTATGGTTTAATGAAACCTTATTTCCAATAATATTCCTCCACAAGATTTCATTTTTATTTTTTTTAAAAAAATCTTTTAAAATAGAAAGAAATTTTGAGAAAATAAAACATTTTTGAAGAAGAAAGTGTATTTTCTTCAAGAATTAAGTTCGAGTGTTTTATCAAAATTACATTCCAAATAAGATGAGATTATTTAAATAAGGGTATGTTTATATCCATATTATTAGTATGAATTTATTTTTTTAATGATGTAATGATATTTTATATGGCTTATGTTTTTATGGAATGATGTTTAAGAAACCCAATTTTTTTCCTTTGGTTGTGCTATAGTGATTTTTTAATGATTTTATGGATCATTTAAGAATGATTTAATTATTATATGGATGGGACATATATATACAAAAAATGAATTGGTTATAGATTTATATCTCATAATATAAACATGACTAGAATGTCAAGTAAATCTGGTTCAGTAATACATGGTTGGTACGACAGGTAAATCCAGTAAAGTAATACATGGCTGGAACAACAAGTAATCCCGGTTCAGTAATGGAACCTTTCCACTATGATGGTCTTAGAAACAATTCGTTGGTTAGTATGGGAATAATATTATGTTATTTTTCCACAATTTCATGTTTAATCCAATCCTATTTTTTCATGGTTAATGTTCTTTTATGATCTATGCCTTATGTACTACCATGATTTATTTCATGAGTCACGATTTTGATATTTAAACCTTATGTTCATGTTTTTACATTATTATGTTTATGGTTTGTTTTATGTTCTCAATTTTTACCCTTATTGAGCATTTGATCTAACCCTTTTTGTGTTTTCATTTCCACATGATATAGAGAATGGTTTAGGTAGGAAAAAAAAGGGATGATCATTATGGGAGATGTTGAAGATCTTTCACAAAGATAGAATATTATGTTCCAAGTTTCCAAATACACTAAAATTATATGGTATTTGGGAATATATTTGTGTAATGTATTATTTATTCTTCAAAAGAAATATAATGTACATGTACGTCAATATTGGGTCGTTAGAGTTGGTATCAAACCGAAGGGTTAGTTAAACTTTAAAAACTAGGATGCGAAATATTTACTGAGATCCCTAGAGATATTTTTAAGGATAGTTCTATGAATTTCCTAAGGATAAGTCTAAGTATCAGTTACCAAACCACGGTTTTTTTTGATAATCATGATTAACCTAGAGTTAAACTAATGATATCAGAGATTGAAATATTATATGTAATTTACCTTAATTTTGTGTTTCAAATCTCTGATATGTATTTCTTAAACTTCTCATTTTGGTCTTAGTCGATATCCATAAATACATAGAACATAGTTAACCATTTAAAATTTTAGATGTGTAAATTATGGGAACTATAAAGATCAATTTCCTAAGTGGAAATATCATAAATAGAATCATGATGATGGTATGAGTATTGGTCATGCTACTGAGGATAAAGAGGTCATAAATGACCCGTGAAAGGTTTGCGATGTTCTTTGAGTATTGTTTATATTAAATCTATGATGATTTAGGTTGAGATACCTTAAGACATGATTCATATTTTAGGAAAGATGAATTTGATTTATCCTGAGTTATGGTTTAAAAATAAAGTTGGATTATTTAGGCGTATATGATAGAGAATTAAAATATTATGTTATATGAATAATAAAATTTAAAGGTGTTTTTAGTATAAGTTTTTCATTAAGGATTGGAAAGTATATGTTGAATAGTTCTGTGGAGCCAAAAAGTTCATTTAAGGGTAAGGTGATATACTTTGAAAACACATGATTAAGGGAAAGATAACCCTTAATATTCCCCTTATATTTAGATGATGATGTTTGGATGAAGATATGTTGGATTTGAATAATTAAATTGGATGATTCTAGTTTCTTGGGAACTAATTATGATGTTATTTAAAAGTGGGTGCTGCTATCGTGGATGAAGTATATAACATTTTGGGACTTAAGAAATATATCCAATAAATTTTGGAATAATGAAACATGCAAGTTTTCGAAAAGGATATATGGTAATTTAAGTTATTACCATGACTTAAGAGAATTCATGTCCCGACCCATCCTCGGGGTCCATGCCATGACTACCCCAAGCCTGCCTTCCATAGGCCAGGGGCTGGCGACTAGCACCAAAGGCGAATCCATGATAAAAAAGGGAGGGAATTGCCTTTAAACCTGTAACACATACATTCTGAACCCAGGAAGTAGAAGCAACATGTACTAATATAGAAAATAAAGGTGTGCTAAAAGTAAGTGGGCGTGTATAGAAACACAACTGAACAACAAGTACAAGTAGAAGTAAAAAAGGGAAAACAACTCCTGGATCATCCATCGGGGAATCCTACATGAAGGGTAGGTAGTGATCTCGAACACCTCATCCCTGAGGTACGTCCCATCTAGTCCAGCTCTGATCAGCCTCCCTTCCATCACCCTTAGCCTCGATCACTACTGACTGTCGGTTGTATAGAACACAACAAGGTGCGGGTGAAGCCTGTGCAAGGGTGAGTATAACAATACCCAGTATGGGACCCCGAGACCCCTGAAGGTCTGCCAGAATCCACTAAGGATAAACCACAATAGTAATATACAATCATGAAGTATCATCCATCCCTACTTAGGTATATGCCAATACATATACCTAAGTTCCAAATCACAATCTGGATCCAACACTTGAGCCCAATCACAACCCATTTCACAGATGAAGTAAAGTCAATCATCTCGAGGGTAACAACTAAAAGTCAAGACTCATCTCAAACAGGTACACAAATCATGTAGAGGGGTAGAGATGATTAGATGTATCCTCTGAATCATCTCCTCTATTTAACCAATGTAGGATCCTGGAATAGTATCAGCGCTGTCGAACCCTTGGAGGATCCTGATATAGAATTCATTATGGTCAAACCCACAGAGGATCCCGATATAGAAGTCATCACTGTCAAACCCATGGAGGATCTTGGTATAGTATCATCGCTATCGAACCCATAGAGGATCCTGGTATAGTAGTAGGTCCACGTAGGATTCTATCATCTCAGTCGCAACCATCCAAAGGATTCCCGCTCACAACACGCTTGATTCTGAGAGAGTCCACACCTCAAGCCAAGTATCAATACATCAACAACCATGAAGTCATGAGTTGATGTATCATGTAGTTCTGTCACATCATAAGGAACCCAAGGTGATAGATTTCAATTCAATCGGACGCCCGGTCTGTGAGTTAGTGGCATTTCTGTTCTAGGGGCCTGGTTGGTTTTTAGGTTCAAACCAACCTGGAAAAACCCCAACTATGTCCAAACCTCAAGTGGGGTATTCCAAAAGAACCATATAGATCTAATATTTGAATATCCATAGAAGGTTCCTCGATCAGACACCCGTAGCCCAAGATATGGGTGGAAAGGTGAAATGGGTCAAACCGGGTCTAGGTCCGGTCCGACCCAGCTAGACCGACCCGACTGGACCCGAACTGGGCTGACCCGACCTGGTTCAGGTCGACCTCACCCAGGTCTAGTTCCGGACCGGGGTCCGACCTGGCCCACTGGAAACCAGCCAGGCCCGCGCGGCGGCCCGACCCAGGCGGAAACCCGACCCGCGACAGGGGGCCCGGCCTATGCAGTGGCCCAACCCACATGGCTGGAAGGCGGATCGCCAGCCAAAGCCAACGGTGGCCGCTCATCATGAGGCCCACCCTGACTGAGTGAGGGGGGGGGGGGTGGATAGCCCCCCCTGTCTTTTTGTAACGGACGGCACATGGCGCCGTCCCAGTGACTGCGGGACCTAAAGGGTCCCGCCTGTTGTGCACCCGCCTGCGACCAGCTCAGCCGGCCGCCCTCCTCTGTTCACCGTGGCCTTTGGCCTCGGTTTCTCTCCAGTGCGGCGCAACGGCGCCCCACCCATCCCGTCCAACCACTGCGACCTTCATGGCTGCGGCTTCTTCCTCCAGCGTAGTGCGGCAACACCGTGCCCCTCCGGCACTGCCGTGGCCCGCCTGGCCGCGACCCGATCCTCCACATGGCGCGATGGCACCGCGCTCCACCGGTGACCCGATAGCCCTTGCGCCGCCAGTTCTTCTCACGGCCGGGCCGTCGCCAGCTGCCGATGCTGCACTGTGGTCCCCCGTTTCAATGGTGTTGTTGTGCCACCGTTTTCATTAACAATTGATAACCAAAAAGAGGGAGCATCGGGCCGTGTTCATACAGTCCAATCCATCCTCATTACGGTGATATAAATCGACCATTCACATTCCAAAACTTGAACGACGAAGAATGGGTACAAAAAAAATTTAAATCCCCCTACGCTTCTTGACGATAATCATTGACGAAGTCACGGGAAGGTGGCATCATGTCATCATCATTTGAATAGGAAGAGTTTGGAGAAGATGAGTCGAAGAGGACATCGTCGGCGTTCTTCATGGGAGACGGTTTTGTCCCTCGACCGAAGGTTCTTCATTGGCGGAGGAAGTGTTCTTCCATGTTCTTCCTCCTCTCCCAAAGTTTCCATCTAAGGAGTTTCCAACCAAAAATAATTTTTTGTTATAACCCATTATTTAACTTGTTGGAAAAATAATTCAAAAGAATTCAAATTAATTAATTAATGAACCATTAATTAATTCATTTGGAGTGTCACCTTAATGAGGGGAGCTCAAGAGTTTCCCCCCACATAAATGGGGGGTTAAAGGGGGTTCAAAGCCCGTGTGGGCCCCACATATTTTATTTCAATAGGTGTTAAATTTCAGGTGGGCCCCACCAAATAATATCCTCCCAAGGGAGGTTATGTGTGGGTGTGCCACACCTCCAACCTCCACTTGGCGGTTTTAACCACCAACAAATAAAAATAAGCACAACTTATTTTTATTTAATTTCATTTTAAAACCCCAAAACTATCTTCCATTCTCAACAGAATGCAACTGCGGTAAAGGTCACACTAAGCAATCAACGACGCAGCGAGTTCACTGGTGCCCTCATTTTTCAATTCTGAGAACCGGTTCAAAAGTTTTAAAATCCCACTCACATGTTTACTGAATGTACTTGAACAAAAATTCCGAAATTGATTCTGGGTACACCGGACCTCGGAATCAAGCGCCGTAAATTTTCACGGACTCCTAAAAATCCCATGAATTTAAGAAAAAAAATTCCATGGAATTTCCGGGATTTTACAATCTCCCCACCTCAGGGATTTACATCCCCGTAAGCTACAAACCAAACTAAAGGAACAAATGAGGGTACTGATCATGCATCAGAGCCTCCCGCTCTGATGTTCTGTCCAAGAGGTTCCCATACTGCCAGCAAACACGCACTAGAGGTATCAAATGCCCACGCAAGACCCGCTCCTATCGATCCTCAATCTCCACTAGAACTTCTATGAATGTCTCCCCATCATCGATGTCCAGCTCTCCATGGTCGATGATGTGGGAAGGGTCGTGCACGTATCTCCTCAGATGATATATGTGGAAGACGTCATGCACCTGGTGAAATTGTGGTGGAAGAGCTATGTAGTAATCCACCTCACCTACTCTGCTGAGAACAGGGAAATGTCTGATGAATCATGGAGATATCAAGCCACCCTGGCAAAATATCCATAGATTTCATCGAGGTGAGACCCATAGGAAGATGTGGTCACCATAATCAAACTCCAGAGGCCTCTATCTTCTATCAGCATATGACTTCTATCTGCTCCGTGTAGTCTTCATCTGCTCCTGGATGATCTGCACCTTCTCAGTGGTAGCCCGTACCATCTCTGGTCCCACTAGTGCTGACTCCCTTAGGTCTGTCCAGTACAATGGTGATATGAAAGGTTGACCATACAAGGCCTCAAATGGTGCCATACTAATGGTGGATTGATAGTTGTCGTTGTAGGAAAACTCCATCAAAGGTAAGTGGTCCTCCTAGCTGTGATTTAAGTTAATGAAACATGTGAGGAGCATGTACTCAAGGGTATGAATTGTCCTCTCAGTTTGACCATCTGTCTGAGGATGGAAGGTGGTGCTCAAGTGAAGCTATGTCCCAAAAGCCTCCTGTAACCCCTTCCATAGCTGGGACGTAAACTGTACATCACGGTCAGAGACAATAGAAGTAGGTACTCCATGTAAACGCACAATCTCTTGCATATAAAGGCGTCCCAAGATCTCTACTGAGCCCTACTCTCTGATCTGTAAGAAGTTGGCCGATATAGTGATTCGGTCTACCATCACCCATATCGAATCGTGACTCCTGGATGTACGTGGAAGACCCATTATGAAGTCCATGGATATCCCATCCCACTTCCTCTCTGGGACCTCTAAGGGTTGTACCAAGACTGCTGGTACCTGGTGCTCTGCCTTCACATGGTGACAAGTGAGGAATCATGAGACAAACTCTGCTACTGCCTTCTTCATACCTAGCCACCAGTGATATTGTTGAATGTCCTATTACATCTTCTCCACTCTTGGATGTACCGTAATAGGGGAATTATAGAACTCCCCCAACACTTCCTCCTAAAGTGCATCTGAAACCAAGGTACGTCCTCTGAAGAGGATGACATGCTCCCCAACTTCAGAAAATCCATCAGGTGCCTTCCCTATGGATATCTAAGAACGCCATTTCTTGCAGTCAACGTCCCCACACTGCGCCTCCCTAACTCGCTGAATAAGTGGAGGAGCGCCTGTAAGAGACATTAGATAGGATGCTCCATCCCCATCCACAATGGATACATGTAATGCGGCCCGCTTCTCCTTCGCCTCTCCTAGTAGCTAAATGTCTGATCTTCTACTGAGAGAATCTGCTACAATGTTCCCCTTCCTAGGATTATAGACTATCTTGAAGTCATTGTGCTAGAGGACCTCAAGCCAATTCCACTATCTCAGGTTCAGATCCTTCTGTGAGAAGATGTACCTAAGACTCTGGTTATCAGAGTAGACTATAAAATGCTTGCCCATCCGATAGTACCACCACATCTTCAAGGTGAAGAACAGTGCTGCTAACTCCAGGTCATGGGTAGCGTAGTTCTGTTCGTGCTATCTCAGCTGACGAGAACCATAATCTATCACTGCTCGCTCCAGCATCAGGATGCATCCGATCCTAGTCCCTGATGCGTCACAATAGACTACGCACCCAACACCCTCCTCCGGTTGCCTCAAGATGGGTACACTAGTCATCCTCTACCTCAGATCCTAAAAACTCTGATGGCATCTCTCTGACCACATAGGGTTTCCCCTTCTTAGTCAAATGCTGAAAGTGGTGCTGCAACTCTCGAGAAGTCTAGCACAAATCTCCGATAATACCCAACTAGTCCCAGAAAACTTCGTACCTCTATCACAATCTTGGGTGGCTCCCAAGAATGTACTACCTCGATCTTCACTGGGTCCATTGCAACTCCAGCCTCTAAGATGACAAGTCCGAGAAAGTGTACCTCTCAGATATAGAACAGACACTTCGAGAGCTTACCATAACGATAGTTCTCTCAGAGTGTGTCTAGTACTACCCGCAAATGGTAGGCATGCTCCTCCTCGGTAGCTGAGTAGATCAGAATGTCATCGATGAAGACTACCAAAAAGTGATCAAGGTATGGTTGGAAGATCCTATTCATGAGTCCCATGAACACTAATGGTGTGTTGGTTATACCGAATGGCATAACCAAGAACTTGTAGTGGCCATAACGACATCTGAAGGCTGTCTTCTGCACATCCTCATCCCGTACTCTAATTTGGTGATAGTCCGACCAAAGATCTATCGTCGAGAACCAATTCACTCCCTTCAGCTGTTCAATCCTCGGAAGTGGGTACTTGTTCTTCAAGATCACCTGGTTCAAGCACTGATAATAAAAAAACAGACAAAATCTCCTATCAGCCTACTTGGCGAACCAAATCGAGGATGCCCAGGGTGAAACACTGGGTTCGATAAATCCCTTCCCCTGCAAGTCCTCCAGCTGTACCCGTAGCTCACGAAGCTCCACTGAAGCCATCTGATATGCTGGAGTGGATATCGGTGTCATCCCGGGGTAAAAGTCAATGAAAAAGTATACCTCTCTGAGATTATGTAGTCCCGGAATGTCATCATGGAAGATATCTACATACTGGTCCACCACAACAAGAAAACTCGGAATCCGCACATCAACCGCTCTGAGAATGAGGCTAGCCAACTAATGTGTGATCAGATGCCCCTTCCTCTGGGTAAGTCCATCCTACGCAGAAAAGGCTCCCTTCTCACCGGTGAAGGTAAACCTTATCCCATCCTCACGGAAACACCACACATTCCTCCTAATGAAGTCAATCTGAGAATGAACTGTGGTTAACCAGTCCATACCCAAGATGAAGCCGTAAGGCCTCGACACCGCTATGAGGAGATCCCAGCTGATGCTCTCGCTTCCTAGAGTATGCTCACACTGCTGACACCCATTATCAATCATCGAGTCTTCTCTCGTAGGAGTCTCTATCCATAAGGATCGAGCCAAAAACTATGTCGAAATATCTAAACTCCGAATGAGGGAAGCATGAATAAAAGAATGACTCACACCTGTGTCTGTATGTACTACAGAAAGGGTGGATTAGACATAGAAAGTCTCTCGAATCATCTCAGGTGCACCGTGGTCGTAGGCCTAGATTGCCTGGAGCTGAGCCCACCCCTGTCTTCCAGCTCCCTACGGTCGGGGTGGACCTCTTGGTGGTGTTGATGGTAGGACTTCGAAATGTCTTCCACCACCTGCTGCTCGGCCAGCTCCTCTACAACGTCCTCCTACTCCCAGTGGACCTCCACGGTCAAACCTCTAACTCTGTCTGGGAGGTCCCACTACTGTCTGCTGCTCATCTGCATGGCGGGTCGGGCAGTCACAAGCCATGTGACCCTACCCACTACACGCACATCACTTCCTTCTTCTTATATGGATGAATCTATCTCATGTTACCCGTACTACCGAAATTGTATCCTAGGGTTTCCCACCTGATGGCCTGTTCCGCTTGGACCTCTACGACATCTGTCTACTACCGGCTGGATAAGACTCCGCTACGTGTCTCCCTATGGTGGGTCTCGTTGCTGGTGAATGCTCAGTAAGAAAACTCTCCACCATAAGGACTTTCTCCAGCACCCCCGCCTGCACCGGAATACTGAGGGAGATCATCGAATCCCTGATCTCGTGCATGAGTCCCTGCTCGAAGGTCTAAGCCCTAAATAATGGGTTCCGTACCATATCAGTGGAGTAACATGAGATGTCGGGGAACCTCGCTGAGTACTGATCTACCATCATGCTACCCTGCTGTAGATGCAGTATATCCTGTGTCCGCACCTCATGAAGGGTGGCTGGTACAAACTCATCCCATAATAGGCTCTCGAAGTCTGTCCAGAGTAGTGATGACTTGTTATGCACCTAGAGCATCAGGATCCACCACTTGCCTACTGCTGCCTGCAGGAGACTCACGACAAGGATCACCATGAGGTCGGCTGGTGTCCCTACCAATATGAAAACTCTCACAAAAGTCTCCAGCGAATCCTCAGCTGTATGTTGGTCCATCTCCCCCCTGAACCTAGGTGGCCTCTGGCGCTGGAACTCATGCAACACACTTAGAAGACATGCACTCTCTACTGCTGGAGCTGGTGGTATCAGTGGCCAGTGGGTAGTGGTACCATTGGTAACTCTGCTATAATAGGGCCCTTGCACTGAGGCCTCATCGCTCGGTGGGCTACCATCTCATACAAAACTTGGAACCCTGGCTGGCTACCTTCATGGGACCATACTGAAAAAAACAGGTGTTCTACAGTCAAAACAATATACTCAGTGAGCTCACATAATGTAATCATGAAGAAGTCTTTTCAAAGGAAACACACAGACAATCAGTGTTTTTATGCACTGAGTCGGAAGGAATAATTCAGAGTCCTTGTGTATGGATATGTTGGCCACCAAACCAACACCAGTTTCCCTAAACTAATAACCACACACAAAACACTTTACACTATTTCAATTAAAAGAATCAGAGTCCAAGTCCTATGGTAGAACTGACTCCTCCAATACCAATTTGTCACGACCCGTCCTTAGGGCCTGTGCTGTGACTAACCCAAGCCTGCCTTCCATTGTCCAGGGGCTGGCGACTAGCTCCAAAGGAGAATCCCTGATAAAAAATGGAAGGCATTGCCTTTAAACCTGTAACAAACATAGTCTGAACACAAAAAGTAGAAGAAACAAGTGCTAATATAGAAAAGAAAGGTGTGCTGAAAGTAAGTGGGCCAGTATACAAACCCAACTGAACAACAAGTACAAGTACAAGTAAGAAGGGAAAACAACTCCTAGATCATTCACCGAGGAATCATACCTGAAGGGTAGGTTCAGATATCAAACAAAAAGTTCTTGCGGTATGTCCCATCTAGTCTAGCTTTGAACAACCTCCGGTCTGTCACCCTCAGCCTCAATCACTACTGACCGTCATCTGCATAGAACACAACAAGGTGCGGGCAAAGCCCATGTAGGGGTGAATATAACAATACCTAGTAGGGGACCCTGAGACCCCAATAGGTCTCCTAGAATCAAAAATGGATAGACCATAGTAGTAAGATACAATCACGAAGTATAAACCATCCCTACTTAGGTATATGACCATACATATACCAAAGTTACCAATCACAGTCCGACTCCAACACTCGATCCCAAGCACAACCCATTCCATAAAGGAAGTAAAGTCAATCATCTCGATGAAAAAAACTAATATTCAAGGATCATATCACATAGGTACACAACTAATGTAGAGGGGTAGAGATGATTACATGTAGCCATTGAATCATCTCCTCTGTCGAACCCACATAGGATGCTAGAACTGTATCAGCGCTATTGAACCCAAGGAGGATCCCGGTATAGAAGTCATCGGTGTTGAACCCATGGAGGAACCCAGTACCAAGATCATCACCGTAGAACCCACAGAGTATCCTGGTATAGTATCTTCACTGTAAAACCCACGAAGGATCCTGGTACAGTAGTAGGTCCACGTAGGATCCTATCATCTCAGTTGCAGCCAGCCATAGGGTTCGCGCACACAGCACGCTCGATTCCAGGAGGGTCCTCTTTTTGAGCCAAGTGTCAATACATCAACTACCACGAAGTCTTGAGTTGATGTATCCCATTGTTACATCACATAATAAGGATCCCAACATGACAGATGGCGCGTCAATCGGATGCATGATCTGTGAGTTATTGGAATTTTGGTTCCAAAGGCCCGGTTGGTTTTTAGGTTCAAACCAACCCCGCCATACCCCAACTGTGTCCAAACCTCAAGTGGGGTATTCCAAAAGAACCTTCTTGCTCTAATATTTCCTCTTCGTAGATGGTTCGTCGATCAGACACCCGTATCCCAAGAAATGTGCAGAAAGGTGAAATGGGTCAAACATGGTCGGGGTCCGGTCCGGCCCCGTCGGACTGACCCGGCCGGACCCGAACTCGGCCGACCTGACCTGGTTCTCGTTGACCCGACCCGAGTCCGGTTCCAGACCGGGGTCCAACCTTGCATGCCGGATACCGCCCGGCCCGCGTGGTGGCCCGAACCGCATAGCTGGGAGGTAGACCGCTAGCCAAAGCCAGCGGTGGTTGTGCCTCATGGGGCCCGCCCTGACCGAGCGAAGGCGGGGGGGGGGGGGGGGTGGACAGTGACCCCGTATCTTCTTGTAATGGCCGGAGCATGGCGTCGGCCTGGTGACTGAGGGACCTGAAGGGTCCTGCTTATGGTGCACCCACCAGTAGCTAGCTCGGCTGGCCGGCCTCCTCCATCCGCCGTGACCTTTGGCTGCAGTTTCTCTCTGGCGCGACGCGACATCGCCCCGCCCATCCTGTCCGACTGCCGCAGTCTTCATGGACCTGGCTTCTTCCTCTGGCACCGTTCGATGGCACCGTACCCCTCTGGCACTGCCGTGGCCCACCAGGTCGTGGTCCGATCCTCTGAGCGGCGCAACAGCGCCGCGCTCCTCCGGAGACCCGGTATCCCTTGCGCCACTGGTTCTTCTCGCGGCTGGGCTTTCTCCGGCCACCGATGCTCCACTGCGGTTCTCCCTTATGGTGGAATCATTGCGCCACCGCCATCATCAACAATCGAGAACAACAAAGACGGAGGGTCGAGCTATTTTCGTGTGGTCTAATCCCTCCTCATTACAGTGATATAAACCGGTGATTCACATTCCAAAACTTGAACAATGAAGATTGGGTACAAAAAAAATTCAAATCCCCCTACGTCACTTGATGATAATCATTGAAGAAGTTGTGGGAAGGCAACATCATTTCGTCAATTTCGGAAGAGGAAGAGTTCGAAGAAGACGAGTCGAAGATGACGTCGTCGGCGTTCTTCGTGGGTGACGGTTTCGTCCATCGACCGAAGGTTCTTCGTTGGCAGAGGAAGCATTCTTCCAAGTTCTTCCTCCTCTCCCAAAGGTTCCACCTAGAGAGTTTTCAACCAAAAATAATGGGTTATGATAACCCATTATTTAATTTGTTGGAAAAAGAATTCAAAAGAATTCAAATTAATTAATTAATGAACCACTAATTAATACATGTTGAGTGGAACCTTAATGAGGGGATCTCAAGAGTTTCCCCCCACATAAATGGGGGGTTAATGGGGGTTAAAAGCCCGTTTGGGCCCCACCTCTTTGATTGAAAGAGGTGTTAAACTTAGGGTGGGCCCCAAAAAATAATATCCTTCCAAGGGAGGTTATGTGTGGGTGGGACCCACCTCCAACCTCCACATGGAGTTTTTAACCACCAACAAATAAAAATAAGAAAACCTTATTTTATTTAATTTTATTTTAAAACCCCAAGAACTATCTTCCATTCTCGAGAGAATGTAACTGCGGTAAAGGTCTCACTATGAAATCACCGACGTGGTGAGTTCAACGGTGCCCTTAGATTTCAATTTCGAACACCAGTTCAAAATATATAAAATCCTGCTCACAGGTTTAGAGAACGTACCTGAACAAAACATAAAAAATTGATTACGGGAACATCGTACCTCGTAATCAAGCGCCATAAATTTTCACAGACTCATAAAAATCCCATGAATTTAAGAAAAAAATTTCCATGAAATTTCCGGGTCATTACAATTCATGATGATGTCATTCAAATGTTTGGAATGTTACCAAAAAGATATATCTTATGATATATGTGGGATAAATTAAGGTATTCAAATGGTTGTTATATGACCTTTCTTATAATTTTTTTGTACTGTGAGTTTTTACATAAGTATTTTGGATAAGACTAAAGGATGGAATTGATTAAGTTGGACATTAGATAGTATTTTTTAAGGATAAAACTTTTTTAATATTATTTCCAGAATTTTATAAAAGTATAGTTTTAGAAAAAGGAAAACCCACAGGATGGGCGACAACCCGTCACGTCGAACAAGGGTGCGGGAATCAAACCCACAACTGAAGTGCGACATACCTTTATTTCCTACCAATGGCCTACAAGAAGTCCCTGGTTAGTATAAATTAGTTTTATTTTATTTATGATGTATGATAGATTAAGTGTAAGTCCATTCTTAGAACCATATACGATTAATCTCACCATTGATGGGCTTATGTATAATTGATAACTTGTGCTACCATTTTTGTGATAAAGAAAAATATAATGACCTATAATTCTATCACATGATATACTAACACTTTAAGAAAGACAAATTCAGCTTCATTTCTTTAAATATGAGATGAATTGGAAAATTTTCAAGGAACAAAAAATGGTGAGACTATACCAAAATCAAGTAAGTATTTATGCTCATTACAAATTCATCAATTTTAGGGAAAGGATCCTGAAATCAAAAAATTTTATCACAATACATTCTTATTCTGTGAATCAGATGTATGCATAAATCATCAATGATTTATGGATTTTTGGTCGTTAAATTTCTCCAAATATTATTCTCTATCACTATCCATCCGAACATCATGGTTAGATTTTTCTTCTATGTCAATGTTTTCACTTCCAAACTATGTTCTTCTATGTAGAACCCTAGTGATGAGTTAAATTGAGTAACCATTTTGTTTATAAATTTCCATTTTAAAATGGAGTTTTATTAATACTTTTTATGATGTGGGGTTTTAAGAATTAAACTTTCAAGTAGTAATCCTTTTATAACTTTGATGAATTTCTAGGGAGAAATTCATTTTAAGGGGGGTATAATGTATCACCCTGAGATTTTATGAGATAAATTATTTTTAATTTTATTTATGTATTGTGTTTTATGATACACTACTATTAGCTTGAACTATACTCGACATCATATTATCGTGCAGTATACACAACCCTATACGTGACTTGTGTTACACACAATTTCAAGTTCTTTTGATAGAATTCATTTCATGCAATACTGAGTATAGATTTTGTTCAATGTATAAAATAACTATGTTTGGATTATTTTATACACAACAAAAAAGGAATATTTCACTAAAATAAACAGTAACTCGGCTTTTATTACACAAACAAGCGACCTTCCTCGATATCTTATGTTGTACGCAATATCATGTTTCACTAAACAATGATATATTATTAAAATATTATTATTTAATGGGATATAAAATAGCTATTATGAATAGTATTAACCAAATTTTTTATTTTATATGACATTTAAATCCATCTTATGTATTTTATAGAATATGATATAAGAACAAATTCAATTTTTTGGATAAAAGAATTATTTTTAAAAAAATGTAGTTTTGCCGCCTTTTGATGGCACACCAATTTTAAATCCAGTTTTTAAGACATTTATATATTATATTTTAGAAAATAAATTCCTTTTTTGTAATGATGTCATCAAAATTTATGTCGGTTTATTTTTTGGTATTTTTCTGATAAAATTAAAATCTTAATGAATAGTGAAAAATACTACATTTTAATTCAAACTTCCTTTTCATCTAATTTTTTAATAAAATTAGATTAACTTTTTAATTGGTTTTAAAGTATAATTGGATTATTTTTTTATAAATTAATCCAATTATGGTCATTTTAATTAGTTTAATATTTAAATTGGACAAAAAGACAAGTCAATATTTTAATAGTTTTTACTTCTTAAAATCATGATTTCAGGTTTTGACAACAGAAATTTATTTTAAATCAATAACTAAAACTTTTCTGTTTTAAATTTTTAAAAATGTATTAAATATTTAGAATCTTTGGGTCTAAATTATTTTAATAGGTTACCTTTTTTTTAAATTTTGAATAGTAACTACGATAATTTTTATTTACCACGGTTGAAGGTAAATCGGGTAAATTAGGATAACAAACAATATGATAAAAAAGTAAAATTACCCTAGAAATTTCCAAAATAATATTGAATGGATTAAATTGGACCATAGTCACCTAAGGGTCAGAATTGATTAATTTAATTGACTTTTTTTCCATGAAGGTGATGTAATTTAAATTGAAACAAAAGAAAGAAACAACATGTCACTCTGATATATCTGATAAGTATAATAACATTAATGTAATGATAAACTTAATAAAAAATTGAACATAATTAGTCTATAGAAAGATAATGAAATTATATGAATCATGTTAATTTATGTATATTTTTAGAAATTAAATAATTACCATTAATGATGACACAATAGTGATGTGTAAATTATTTTATCAATAGAAATATCAAATAAATGGGTTTAAAAATATTAAAATTAATATCATATGAACTAATTAATATGCTCCATTAATTTTATAGGTTAATATTACATTTTAGTAGTGTATTAAATATTATGGTTTTAATTTATCTTCTTTGGGGATTTTATTTAATGTCAAATAAATTAATTTTCTCAAAATTGACACTATTGATATTTTATAGAAATAACATATTATTAAAATTATTTAGAAATCAAAAAAAAATATTTGAAAATTATGAATTGAAAATTATATGATTTAAATTTCATAAAGTATCCAATTATGGAAAATTTACAACACAAAGTAAATATTTATTACCATTTAATATTTAGAATATTATTGCCACAAATAAAATTAAATTGATTAAATAAGGATAAATTAAAATGACAAGGTTTAATATAAAATCATAACATGATTAAATTTTATTTTTTGAGAGTATTGTGACCCATAAGAATCTTATATTAGAAATAATTGATTTTAGGACAATTCTAAAACTAAAATATATTTTTAATAAATTAATAATTCAAAAATATTCTAAAGTGCCCCTCCTCCTTCTTATAAAAGGCCACAACCTCTACTCACTTATTCACACATTTCAAGCCCTTTTTATTGCCAAAAAACTACTCAAATAATATTCCAACTTCCCTAACTTCCTCTAAGAGGCTACACTTTATTAAAAAATACATCCTAGGTTGTCCTTTTGTGCAAATCAAAAGGAGATACTCGAAAAAGAGGTCATTGTTTTATCACATCTTTCAAAATTATTTTCTTCTACTACTTCATCTTGTTATGTTGTTCTCATAATAAAGTAATAAACCCAGTATATTATAAATGTTTATATTTTATTATAATTATAGGTAAAATTTATACCTCCTTTTAGCTATCATGTGAATAATAATATCACCATGTGTGCATTCCAACGACTTACCATCTCTACATTGTGGTGTAATTTGTTATTCATCAATATTTAATTTGGATGTGTATAATAATGAGTATAATGAATTTAAATAATTAATATAACATGATAAATATTCTATATAGTTAATATACAATCCAATTTCATACCATTTAACCATTAAGTGAATGATATCGTCACTCGTGTGTACGTACAACTTACTGTCACCACAACATGATTAGATTATTATCCATGTTAACCATTCAATAATGATTATAAAGTATATATAATAAATAATAACTAAATATATGACAAAATAATTCTTCTGGATTTATGTGTTTTTGTATTTCATTTACTTTCTTCCATTCAATTCAATAAGAAAATGGAAACAACGTTCATGCGTACGTACGACCTACCGTCTCTATGAACGATGTATTCAATTTCATATATATATCTATTATATATATTTATATAATAAATATTTATGATATATAAATCATGTTTTACATTATGTAAGTAAGTAAATATTGATATATGTAATAATATCAAAAATATAAAGTCAAAACACGTACAATAAATAAAATGATTATTACCCAAAACGTTTCTTTAACATAGAATTGATTAATAAACAGGTAATATAAAGTCATAAGTGAATCATATATGATATCATAAATATTATTATGGTTCTTTTATAAGTTAATAATTTGTTTAAACCCACTATATTGGAGTTTCCAACTCTTACAGAAGAAATCCAGCATAAGGCAAGGGATAATTATTCAATCTCATTTTTATTCGATATTGTTTATACGTAAGTATTTACTAGGGTATATTTTTCATCCATATCCATATTTCATAATTATGTAACATTATTTATATTCTTCTACCATTTTTTGAAGTTAAATTTACCTTTTGGTGAATTTTTATTAGATGGTATGAAAAGAATCATTTGTCATTATTTCATTTAAGGTACTTTTTGACATTTTTGATAAAAGTACGAGGAGAATGTTTTTTTAACATAGATGGCATGAATAGATTTTTAAGTTTTCATGACACATTATTTACATGAATCTTACAATAAAATATTTCAAGTTTATTTTAAACTAAATTCATTTATTTTAAAATTGCACAATATTTTGAGAAAAGAAAATTTTTATGAAGAAGAAATGATATTTTCCTTAAGAATTAAGTTCGAGTGTATGATCAGAATTAATTTCTATATAAAATGAAATTATTTAAATAGGAATATGTTTATATCCATATAATTACTATTATTTTATTTTTTTAAAGATGGAATACAATTTTATATGGATTATGTTATGATGGAATATTGTTTAAGAAATCCAATTTTTTTCTTTGGTTATGCTATGGTGAACGTTTTATGAATTTGTGGCACATGTAAGAATGATTTAATTATTATATGGGGGACCTATATCTCTCTCTAATGAATTAGGTAAATATTTTTATCTCTTGAGATAGACATGACTGGAACCAAAAGTAAATTTGGTACAGTAATATAGGGCTAAAACGGCAAGTAAACTAGGTTTAGTAATACATGGTTGGAATGACCAGTAAACCTAGTTCTGTAATGGACTTTATACACTATGATGGTCATTGAAAAAATGATTTGTCTTCTATATAAATTAAATTATGTGCTTATTTGTTTTACATAATTCCTTGTTTTATTCTAATGCTATTTTATCATAGTTAATGTTGCTTTATTATCTATGCCTTACGTACTGCCAATATTTATTTCATGACTCCATATGTTGATATTTAAACATTATGTTCATGTTCTTATATTCTTATGTTTATGGTTTGTTTTCTATTCTCAACATTTACCCCTACTGATAATTTGACCTCACCCTTTTTATGTTTTCTTTTCCCCAAGAAATAAAGATATTTTTTAGGTAGGAAAACGCAAGGGGTAGATATTTATGGGAGATATTGTAGTTCTTTCACCATTATAGAAGATTATGTTCCATGTTTCCAAATACACTAAACTAATATGGTATTTGGGCATATATTTTTTTAAATGTATTATTTATTCTATAAAAGAAATGTAATATCCATGTACGCTAAGCTTGGGTCATTAGATTGAGTACAACTTCAAAATATTATAGAATCTATTCCAAGGATTCACTCATCTGAAATAATTTTCCTTAAAACATATCCCCCTCTATTCAAGTATACAAATATTTCTTAGATTAGTAAACCTTAGTATCGATAAATCCTTCTCTTTCTTTATTCTTACATGAATGTAACTGACTAGTAGTATATTTCGATCACTTTTTATTCTTATTCATTTATTTATTTGAAACTCCTTAGGTAAAATATATTTAATAATAGTTCAACTAACTCCTCTTCTATTCTTCTTATCTATAACATGCAACTGATCCCATCCTCCTTCTTCTTTCAAGTGTGTGGTTCTCTTGGATACTCATAGCCACAACGGCCAATGATTACTCATTATTTTTCTATTTTATTCTTTGTAGATATTCTAAATCTCATATGCATGGGTGGATATATTAAATGTATAAATCATTTCCAATATCCATAAATAGAATCATCAAGGGCCTTTTTATTTTATAGGAAAAATGAATAATTATAAAATACCCACTTCTTATTCCCATGATTTTCCTTTTTAACTCATATACCATTCAAAGAATTTATTTAATTATAACTTCTCACTTGGATGATTAAATATATATTTTATTATTCCAATAAGCTTAATCTTAATCTTATTATTTAACAAAAAATATCTTTACTTTTAAATTTCCTTGTATGTTGGATAAAATACAATAGAAATATCATAGTAGGTGGGGCTTCCTAATTTTTATATTGAGTGATGATATAAGGTTTTATACATTATCAACAAGATTATCTATATGAAACTCATATTATCAAAATTCAATGACAATAATTCTTATAAGGTTTAAGTACTAGAATAAAACTAGAGCTTTGATGCATCATTATTTTCGTTATTCATAAAAACCCAAATTCTTTATTAATAAGATCATTCTATTGATCTTCTTTAATATCAATCTTGTATCATGTCATGAACAATGCTTCATGTTATATAGAATAATTTGATAATTTCTCCAATAATATCAAATTTTTATAAAAAATAAACAATTCTAGAAACTCCATTTCCCATAATTTGTAAATTATCTCCATCTATTTTTTTCACTCTTCTACAAATTAAAGACTAGTTTGTCAATAAATAATTTCTTGTATGACATTATTTTGTTATTTTTTACTTTGACGATTTTCACAATAATTATCCTGTATGAATTCCATCTTTGGATATTAAATCTAGAAACTTATATTTTCATCCATTAGAATATATAGAATATTTATTTTTTTAGGAAACATGAAAATCTTCATGTGATACATACAAAATATGGTAATAACACACACACAGACACATATAAATAGGTATGTTTGACACATAAGTAGGTTATTTTGAAACATATATAGGTTTTTTTCACTTGTACACAAATATAATTTCCTTTGAAATGAATTTTACAGCTATGAATGGAAATTAGGATAATGAATTATCCAATTAGATGATAGATAAACATAGTATAAATGATTTATATATAGAATAAGTAATTGTATCATAAAATGTTGGGACTTTTCCATTTTTTTTATTTCTTCTCTAAATAACTCTTAGGTTGGATTTCATAATTATACAAATTTTCACCTTCTAATAATAAAATTCAATTATTCTTCAAGGAAATTCATTCTAACACAAAATATTTCCTAGTCTATCTCAAACACATCAAAAAAATCTTGGAATAGATGGAAATAATCTAGGAATTATTATAATAAAATTTAATTCTTTTAACTTCATCTTAATGACCAATGTTGTATATGTACTTAATATTGTGTATTAAAATAATGTACACTACCCTATTTAATTAAAAATTCAAAAAAATTCATCCAAATGTATCCATCACTAATTTAATATGAATCTTACCATATAAATCTTAGATGGTTCCCCTAACTTCAACTAGTTTATCTAAAATAAATCGAACTTGTTTAACACTTAGTAAATACACCTTATATAGGCTATGTATAGTGCGTTCAGCACCAAATCCTTATTTTTCTCTTTACTTCAAATGTAACTACAATAGAAAGTGAATCGAACCTCAATATTTATCATTTCCATACAAACTAACTCTTTGATCATCAGATGTAATGGACGTCTCACCATGTAGCTAATCTTCTGATTTCATTTTCTAACATGAGATATATTCTCGTTTGAATATTAATTGGAAAAATACTAGACATTCTTTAAAACACAAGGCCTTACATCATATTGAAAACAAATACAATTCTAGATTCACACATTAAAGGTAACTTTAATCACTCCCTTTAGATTTGTTGTAAATTTTAAATATTACTCCAAATTAAGTTTACCTTTTCTAGTTTTAATTGATAATATACAAAAAATATAGAAAAATATTATCCTATTTATTGACATTACGGAGAATACTTAATAAGAGTTTATTATTCTAGTATCTCGAAACCTTATACTCAAATATGATGCTAAAAACATACACTTTAGATACTGGATTGTATACTAAATAAATAGACTCAAATGTAACTTACATTATTATAGTATTAATAAACAAACATTAATAACTTAAATACCCAATAACTCTTAGATTTATAACATTAGAGAATTATGATAAACCTTAAACTAAAAACCCAATATATTTCTCATCCAGTGAATGGTTTTCCACTGTACTAAGAATTTATTATTCTATAATAACTCTTTAACATCTCCCATAAAATTCCCCACATGTGATACCTTTTAAAAAATATATTACTTTAGAAAATTATTCATATCCATTAGAAATTAAAACATAAAAAGGATGATCTAAAATTTTCAATAAGGGTAAACATATACATCAAAATTAAAGATTAAAAGATGATAAAGGGTATATAATAATGTATTCATAAGAAAATAATAGTAAAAAGAAAACCAAAAATAAATTTTAGATCACGAAATAAATAATTTAGAATAAAAAATGAATGAATAATTTGAAGGGGTAATTGATAAAAAAACATTCCATATAACTAATAACATGAGTATGAAATATATCACTCACTCAAAAATAAATTTTGTTTAAAAATCCTAGGAACTTAATGGGTCTGAAGTGGTAATGTATAATACTAAAAATAATGTGACAGTCATGAGTAAGATCCCCTGTACTATAATAGAGAACAAGAATCTCATTAGGGATAACTTTACTACCTGGATTGTTTACAACAAAGTTACCCTTCAACCAAGTATGAATGATCTACATACCTTGAATGATGAGAGACCAAAACTTCTTGATATAATAATATAAAAACCATTGAATGATTAAATCATTATAAAGGAAACAAACAGGAAGCTTAGAGTCTAAATTGACTATAAAAATATTTATGTTGTAGAGTCTGGAAATGTAATGTTCACTGAATATGGATCTTGTTTCCACCTTTATGGAATTTACACAATAGTAACAGGTTTTATATCTGATAGTCATAGATCCCATTTCATTATGATATATCCCTCCTCCTATTATAACTTCATGGTTACAGGACACTTCCAAATTAAGTTTCATCCTAATGATGGGGGGGACTACTTGATCCACTACCCATTGGGAGATCTCTCATTTATAGTCACATACTCATAAAGGATACCTTTATAGTATACATGATATTTACACTAGGAAATAGGGAACCAAGTTTAGACACATTAGAGATCACATGAACTCAGATGAAAAGAAGGGATCTGTGCTTATTTTCATAGCCCTTGTTCCTTGTCTCCCAAATCATTGATCACACCACTTAAGCACCATTCCTTAAAGGTTATTTTTTTATAAACATATATTAGTTCCCTGATACTAGGTAGAAATAAATTCAAATATGAATTTCCCTTGAACCATCCATCCAAATTTAAATTTTTATAAAATAAAGACATTTTAAGGGAAAATGGAAACCAAGGTTCACAGCCAAGAGAAGTTGGCCCATTATCCCTCAAAATAGAAGTGTCATATTTACTCAAAGTTTTTCCTCTCCAACATATACATTATGAGGAAATCTAGATTTCTTTTCTCTGTATAATATTGTTAGTTGGTATGTTCTTATTCCACAACCTCTATAAAAGAATATTCCACTTATCTTGGATTTACTTGCATTAGAGTTTTGTTTCCTACTCATCATGCTTCTCGTTGTATCTCAACAACGAGTGAAACTCTTGAGTGTTAAAGGATCCTGAGGAGGACTCTATAAATGTGGAAATTTATTGTTCATCCATTATAGAATCCTATTATAAAAATCTTCTAATACTCATTGAGGGTATTATCTATAAACCCAGTCTTCATTATAACCTTATTAAAGGAGACTTCCTAGACTAGGAATCCATTTAAGAAGAAAGAATGACCTACCTAGTTGTCTTTCCAGTAATTATTGTCAATCCACCCAAAAAACCAACACACCTTGTTAATCTTACCATCAAGGCCTCATACCAAGACATCATAAACATATATCCAAGACATCTTGAAAATAAATCATAAACATACCATCAATATTTCATTCCAATACATCATAAATATACTTTCAAGGCCTCATGATAATAAATAATAAATAATAGGGTTGATATAATCTAAATACCTAGGATATTTTATCTCATGAGACTTACCGATTCATCATGAGGATATAAAATTGTAATAATTAATTTCTTTACATTTTCATAAAAATAATAGAATTTTGATTTTTTCCAATTGGTTCTAAGGGAAAAATGGTAATTTCACTTAGTATATAATCTCATATAATTTTTTTTCAACTCCATTAGTCTTAGAATAAGGTTTTTACACAAGGGATGGATCTTGGTAGAGTTTTAAGTAGTGTATATTTTTTTATAATATTTAATTAATTGAATATTAATTAATCCCATTTTTTGATCTATGTAATCTTTTTATTAGAGCCTTGAATTGAAATCTGGATGTCCGATTTTATTCTTGAGCATGGTATTTTTTATAAGGGAGGTTTAAACTCACCTCAGGTGCCGAGCCTAGTCCTGAGACCTTTTTTCATTATTTTTTCCACTCTTTTCCCTTTTACCTATTATTTTCCTCTATTTCCCTTTGTAATCTCACATACATGGCCTCCGTGAGTATTATGATTCTAAAAGTGGAGAGGGAGAGAATATGGATAGATAGTAGGTAATTATCATTTATGTTCTCCTATAAACATTGATAGGGGTTCAATGGGTTTGTGGCATAGATCTGAGCGTAATGCTTTTATGTTTTATTCTTCGATGTAGGATGTGGTTTTATTATAGTTTTTAAATAACTATTGTTAATTTTATTTTATGTTTTAATTTTGTTTTTTATTACTAGGGACTCCTTGATGGAGGTTGTGAAGTGTTTTTGGGAGAATCGAGGGTTTTGAGGCTTTATAAGGGGTTTTTTATTTAGAAAAACCCGATCACTTGATGTGTGATTCAAGAAAAAAAAATCATGTGTTATTTTTTTTGGTGTAGGATAGAATATGATGAAAACATGGTGTTTTTTTGGACACATCATGTATTATGACTCAGGGTGTGTCTGGATTCATGGTCAGACACACCCGTGTGGGGGAACATGGCCTGTAGAATACATAGAAAAATCCCATGTATGGCACATGGACAGAATCTATATAAGGTTCAAGGTTCAAGGTTGTGTAACGTACATTAATATGTACCCTCATGTTTTATACACAAAATATATGAGGGATTCACACCACATACTTTAGTAGTATATGTTGGGTTGGATAAGGTACATGAAGAGGAAGGATCGTGGTGGTACATACCATATACATGAGATAATTATTATGAAATTCCTCTTTATGTGTTATTCTGTTGAATTTTCACCATATATTCATAAAGAGACTTTTATTGGTGTTTTTGAAATAGGATATAATGGTAAGGACCTCAGTGTTTATATGGGTCAAAGTGAGAATATTTAGAGATAGTTTGGGTTGTTTCTGGTATGGAGAAAGGTTTCCTTTATAGTTTTCATCCAAAACCATGATGAGGGAAGTGAGTGTGGTGTGATTATTGGGTGGGGGTTGTGAGATTTTTTTGACTTGGTTGTTTATTTATAAGCGGGGTTTTGTTTTAGGTTCTTTAGAAAGTTCCTAGTAGGAAGGAACAAGCTGTTTCTTGGATGGGTTTCACTAATCGGTCCATTATGGTTTACTTATCTTAGATCCTTTGGGCCAAGGTGTCCTATAGAGTGTCAATTATAGGTGTGTGCCTTTTATTAGTGGTTTATATGGGTCTAAGTGATATTTATAGGATACCCATTGTGGGAGTGGTATTGTTCTAGGTGGGGTTATGTTCTGAATAGGCCAAATGAACATCCATACAATGAACATGGCATGTGGTTTTCTTATTACATAGGAGACCATTATAGTGTGTTCTATTATTGTTTTATTACATAGAAAAATTGGGGGTGACTTAAGAGTTATTGAACCTAGGAGGGCCAGTGATGGTTTTCACATTGGTGATGATGGGTTCAGGCACAAGGCTAACCCCTGATCTTATAGTTTAAGGTATACATGCTAGAGGCTATTTCTTATTAATGTTTTTGAGGTGAGATGAAAAATATTGAAATAAATGTTTTAGTATTTTGCCAATAGATTCTTATATTCTCTCATCCATTGGTCGGTTGGTGTTAGGTATGTCTAGGGAGCTAATGGACGATAATGAGGAGTGCACCCCTCCTATTTTATTAATACACCATGACAAAAGGGTTTTTAATCCCCATATGTTGTTTCAATTCTAGATTTAGTTTTTTATTATCATGGATTATACATGATCCTAGATATATATAGATATCATAATTAATTATTCCGGATTTTTGAGTCCTTTTTAGGTTTCTACGGTGTCTCTAGAGTTCCTGCTACAAGGTGAGGACATGCAATTGGAGTCCTAGTTCCTAGTAGAGGTGAGTGTTGTTGTGTTCAACACCTAATATGATATCATAAAGTTATGAATTCATTAATTTTAGGGTTTTATTCATCTTATATCCTTAATTTTTACTGGAGAACGTGCCTAGTTTATGGGGGCGAGAAGTAGTCTACTACGAGGACTCTATATATTTTTTGGATTGAGTATGTTCAATATTGGGTTGCTTGTTGGAACTCAAGGATTGACGATGAGTGTTTTATTTGTTATTCTTTTTTATTCTTTTTAAAATAATACTTTTTTTATTCCTATTATTATTTGACTAGTACATGCATATCATGTGTGAAAACACTTATTATGAAAAAGATGTTTGTGCCACTATTGGGGTGACCAACTAAGATTTATTTCTCACCCTATATATATAAAAATTAGTGTGTGTATTGAACATTATATATTCATCCAATTTGAATACATGTTGTAAAATAAATCGAGGTTAAGGTCCAATATTTCATGATGGATAAGGACCACTAGTGTGGAGTCTCATGATCTAGATAGAGAAGTTTAACTATTATGGTTTAGCTTAAGGTTTGTACTAATTATGTTTTATTTTCATTTCATTAATTTATTTTTTATTTGTGATTGGTGTAGATGGAAATTAGTTGATATATTATGGAATTACTACAAGACTATATACCATATTCCATTTATTATAGAATATTATTGTTTTATTTATTTCATATGTGTAATATGATTTTACAGGGGTGTATATGTGTTAGTATTACTTCTGTTGTTATTTCATTCTAATTTGATAACATAGACTCTCCAATATACCCTTTTAGGTTCTTTATAATATTTAGTAACATTGGGTGCATGGGGAGGCATTCATGAGGCCTTTTTAGGAGTCAGATTGAGTGGTGATATAGGTCAATCAATTCCAGTTCATGATGAGATTTTATTTCAGCATAATTTTTTTTGTTTTATTATGTTGAAGATGCAATATATGTGTTCTATGAATGTATTGGGGATTGAGACACATATCAGACATGTGTTTCAAGAAGAATTTTCATGATTAGAAGACCAGGTTATCAGGGATATGGGATTTCTATTATTATTTTAGGATGTTATAATGGTTTGATTTCACTACCTATTATGCACTTCAGTTTTGGATTTATGGTTTCTAGGATTTTCAATCTTTGACCATTGATAAAAGTCTTGAGTTAATGCATTATACAAGAAATTTATGACTCAAATGATTTATTCCTATTTATGTGTGATTATTTTTACTGATAATGGAGATTCATTTGTTTAAAATACCAGTAAAAACCTATATAGAGGTTTTATCTCTAGCTTATTGGTTTCATTTAAAATAATTTAATGATTAGTATTTTCTTATGATGAAAAGTGAAGTAGATATCATGGTGATATTTTCACTTGTAACAAAAATTCATTTCTTTTATCAATGGCACTATTGGGGACCTTGTGGGTTTTTGTGGGATCTATATTCATCGGTGGTGGCTCAATGATAACAAGGATAATAGAGGTGTGTTTGGATTGGGATTGATAATCCTTGTGGTTGTGGTTTCTTTATAGTGGTTTTTGTGGTCAAGCATGTTGATTCCTTGGTCTTAATAGGTGGAGAATTGAAAGTGATCTTGATTTCAGGGTTTGGTTAAATGGTAAGGTTTGGTTGGATTCTTATCCTTATCAGTTTTGGTTGTGCTTATGGTATCATGATGGGGGTGTGGGTGGGTGCTCATGGTTTTGGATCAACACCTGGGTGGCATGTAGTCATGTGGTTAGTTTTTTAATGAGGGAGATTCCATAGTTTTAAATAAGACTATTAAGAGTTTTCTAGCTAGGATGAAAATACAGTTTAGAGGGGAATCGTCCATGTATTATGTGTGTTAAACTAGGATTTTTAGGACGTGACTCATATGAGTGTGCATCTGATTGTGTGTTTAGATTGCACTGGATTGTGTAACTATTAAAATTGATTAATAATTATTGAGTTCTTGGCTATTCCTGAGTGGAATAGATGTATTTGACCTATTGAGGTTGGTACTAGAGGGGTGGTGTGAGGGAATCTATATAGTAGGTTAACGACCCAAAAATTTACTATCTAGTTTCCTTAAGTAAATGTAACTTCCCTAACCCAGGAGCCACTAAACCAGTGCCTCGATCTAGTTAGTTACATGACCTCAAACATACCTCCCCTTATGTCAAAGTTTTCTAACTAGGTGCAATGGTCCACTAAATCGTGTGGGGAGACTATACCCTCTTTATCAAATAAAGACACAACAAAACACTATATAAACAATGGAAACAACATTAATAGCCAATAAACATGCATAACCAATCATTTCCCAAAATGGGGTGCAAACCACATATCAAATACACTAATTTCATGTAATTCTAGTAGTGCAAGGTGAAAGAAACCCAAAATAAAACAAATGGAAAAAACTCCAAATTGGTCATAACTCTAAGTCCAGATCCTTATCCATGTACATCCTGAGCCCAAATCAGCATCTTAGAGTAGGGCCTTTGCCCTTTTCCTGACCTGCAACCAAAAAGTCTACTTGGGTACCCAACGGCAGCCCGAGCAGGGTGTGAGTACAAATCTCAGTAGGCCACCACCAACAGTGTCTACAAAATATCCAGTGTAATAGTTAGTGCATGAAAGTACTAAATGAAAATTAAGTAAGCAAGTGATAGTTTGGGTGCCATTAGTTAACAAGGTTCATTTAGTTCGTGACTATAACTCATCTCAATTTCATTTATTATACCATTTTCACACATAATCCATTTCAACATATTCTCTTTGGGTTAGGCATATATATCATCTGTACATGGGTCTAAGGAAATCAATCAAAATGCATAGGGGAGATCAATCTAGTCCCTATCTCGCTTGGGACACAGATATCGCATAAAACCATTATCCTCACCTTGAAGCCTCAGCCTATGTAGAATGAAACCATTAGGGGAATAGAGCATTCATCCCCTTCCCAAGCCTATGAATTTTGGGGTGGAGTTTAGAGACTCAGTTTATAACTCGACCTATGGGCATAGAACCTGAAGTCAATACTGCACACTACCATGACATGTGCACATTCTTATTTATCAAATGACCATAATAATACCACAACACAACACAACATAACCAATTCTATTGGAAATCATCAGTCACAATGCATAACAAATAACATGGGAATTTATACTATACCATAGCCCATTAACATATTTCCAAATTTCAATTCATAGTCATTTATCAAAGTTCTCATTCTCATGCCTTAACCAATTAAGTTTAATCAACAAACCATATTCATTATCCAAATTCATCACTGACCATTCATTTACCCATTTAACTGATTTATATTTTCACAAGACTTTATCAACTTATGAATTTCATGTACATTTCTCATATTCCATAACACAATCCCTTTATTACATTCAATCATTTAGGTGTACCACATAATTCTCATGTATTAACCCATTCCACAATTTATTAACTTCCTTATTACATCGCATTAACACATTCCCCACTTCCCATTCTTTTAACCAATTTCAAGTTCACTATTAAATATACCCTAACCCCCTTAGGAATTTTAACCCAAAATTCATGAAATAATCGATATAATCTCTTTCAACCCAATTACCCATTTTCATGTCATTCAAAAAACATCTTATTCTTATATCACCCTAGGAACATTTATCATCATTCCATTTACAACCCAATTAACTGTATAAACATGTTTGACATGGTTTCCACATAATTATTCAGTAATCATTCACTTAAACCTTGCCACTCTCTAGGTCCGGGAATGCCGGTGCAACCCATGGGTGGTACTATAATGGTAAAGTCACCACCAACGCATCCCACGTGGATTGTGAGGGTTTCAATTGGTCACATAGACACCCCATTATTATCAAAATCTCCAATGGAACCAATAACACAATTAGGGAAACGAAGAACACAAGATTCCACACGTAAATATAAAATAAAAATGTGAGATAAAACTTATAGACCATCTACCTCAAATACGTTGATGAACACACTCTAAATCATAACCTTGGATTTGGATTCAAACACCCATTGAAACCTCAACCTAACCCTCACCTGAAAAAGAGGGATTCAGAGCTTCAGATGAATATGAGAAAAGGATATGAGCCTTAATAGAAAAGAGGAATCAATGAGAGGATTATCCATGCCCGGAGCTTTGATCCACATCCAACGAAATCCAAAACGGGCAAGAAATGAGTGATATCAATCCAAGGGAGCTCCTGAGGTTCTTGGGTCATCACTAAGGATTGAGAGGGGGGAATGGAGGTGAAACCCAAGTTGGCGTTTAAAATCATGTAATAGAAATTTTGTAAATTTTATAACCTTTCTGGGACGCATGGTTTACCCACACGAGTTTTGAAACCGTGAAAAAACTGCGTGGAAGCTACTTCCCAAAAATCACCCCTTCACACGGTTTCTTGGAAATTATGCACAGTTTTCTTAATCGTGCACCAACCATGTATAAGGCTTTGTCAAGGCTGCATGGTCACTTGGGATGCCACACATGGTTTGGACTAGCCATGCACAAACCATGAAACATGCCCATAATTTTTTTTCATCCTATTTCATGTTCAAAACCCCCAAAACACCCTCGGTTCTTCACATGTAAACGGAGAAGAACTTATCTAGCCAAAAATAAGAGACCCAAAAAAAATAAACTAAAACACCCCTTAAGAAAATCTAGGACATTACAACCTCCCCACCTTATAACAACTTTCCCTCGAGCCGCTTCTCCATGATTCACGAAGCATCCGTCACTAGAGATCATTCTACTATGCCTTCCAATCCATTCCCATCCTACATGTTTCTGGTTTCACATCACAATTCCCACCGAACACAGATCAGGGGCACAAAGATTCCCCACAAGCCTTCCTCACTACAACCACAACACGAGCTGAAAACTCCTTAAGGATCCATAAACTTCAACCATTTTCACCCTGAGAACTTCATGGTGGAAACTTATTTGAAAATACCTAACTCACCACACATGAAAACATAACACACCGAATCACAATGTCCTGGGGGAACCAATCAGTACTTGATCATCCTGATCCTCTATACAATTCATGAACCAAATCACTTGGCACCATTATCCTCTATTTTTGAAACTCTAATGGTGACCTAACCTGATATTATCCAAAGGGAAAAACATGATCCTTCCAACCACATTTCTGGAAGATTTCATTCCATAACTATACAATGCAACACAACCCAGCACTCCCAGGTACTCGACTAACTAAACCCATGGCCATGCTCTCTACTAGAGCTAACTCACCCGGATGGTGACCACTCGTGTCCTTCCAACTCGAAACTCTTGTCATGTCATCAACGTACCATTTATCCAGTATGGTTTTCTCCACCATTTTTGGTTTTATGGAACCTTCCCATTGACAACAAAACACCATTACTCAAATAAACTTTCCCATCATCTAACATGGTCCATATCACAATGCCAAAACATCCATATGGCCATGACACTGAATTAGAATCTAGGAACACCACCAAAACTATTCAGAATGACCTTTCTACACTATCCCTTCAAGGAATAATATCAACTCGACCACACTTAGGTAAAACCTCATAGCCAAAAGTCACTTTCCACCACAACATGAACCAAGACGTGGGTCACTCTCACCACACCAATTCATGTTTACCTTCTCAGGTAGAACCACACTCAAATGTCTTGTCCCAGAATAGTCACCTTCCAATGATGGTACACTACCCCATTGTCTCACCTTCCTAAGGTGATTACTGATTTGAACCCTATCATTATCATCCCATTCACCCACTGAGGTCGTTCTATGAATTCTAGTGGAAATTCAACATCATCGCATTACTTACCTCCAAAACGTCATCGTGATTCAGACTTGGAATGACACCACATCACATAGACAAGGTTTAATCAGCTTCACAACGTTCAAAAACCACACAAGGGAAAATTACCCGAGTCTAACCTCATCCTTAATTGGAGTAATAGATCCCAAACTTGCTCACCACAACCTATTCTCTCATCCAACCACTCCCATTTTTTCGACTCCAGTAAAACCATCATAAGCTTCATGTGGAAACACCATGAGCTTGAAGACAAAACTTGGCTCAATAGTCACCACATACAAGTATCACATTCCCTCCCAGGGAAAGCTCACATACACCTTACAGGTTCCTCATTGGATTCTCGAAGCCACTACATCAATTCAATGTTCTCTTCTCACATCCAGGACTGACATATCACTCCCCACCTTCGGGGTATTGTTACCACTGCTCTAAATAGGGATTCCAACCACCAAATATTATACCAGATGACAATTTAAACCCCAATCATAGACAGGGCCAACTAACGTTTTCCCAAAAAAAGAAAAATAATGTCACCCAGTTCCTGTACCCGAATTCCGTGAATGGTACCCATGACATTTGTTGACATTCGGTCCATCTTGAGTACCTAACCCCAATCCATCAAGGGTGTACATCCCACCATCAAGATCTAAATAAACCATTTAATTGATCATAAACTACATAATTTCCCTTATCCAAACAAACACCTTTATGTCTCTTGGAATGAGAAAAAGCTTCTCAACATACCTAGACGATGTCAAGATATTAGGCATGCTCGTAACTAGATGAGGTACGCTAAGAAGTCATCGAAGAAACACCACCACAAACTTATCCATTTTTGATGTCGAACTATGGGACACCCTAACCTGTCATGGATTTCAGGCCTTCTTACCGAAAACATCTCATCAACATGTAACTACCGCCACTCAGGATGTGATTGACAACCAAGCATAACCATCACTCCATGACCAAATCAACAAGCAGTAGTGAACCGACAGTTCATGTGGAACTACTCCCACCACACAACTCAGGTTTTTCATATTTTTCCTTGATTACTAAAAACCAAAACACAATGGTCTAATACACCATTCGAACCAAAATTCTCTCACAAATCAACCTCATCTTGAGTATAGACCATCACCTGCATACTTACCTAACCATGTATCTTGGTTAATCATCCTCATCAGCCCCGAGGTGGCCTCTACCTCTCTCCCAACAACTAAAACCCGTCTTACCACCACATTCATCCATGTGACCACTCTCACCATGAGTGTCACCATCAAGTGAGAGTACGAAACCACACTTCAGTCACCCTTGTATTTCTCACTCAAAGATGACTTTGACTCCTCTGTAAATCATCATCCAGATAGGTGAGTTAGGCATCCATAAGATACAACCCTTCTAAACAAACGTTACCCCTTATTATAACACTAGGGTGCCCTTATGAAAGAACCAAACACCACTAAACCATTTACTAAAAATTGGTGGTACTTAGTATGCATTGAAACAAAATCTGAGGAATCTTCATGCTTCATATTCCAGTGTACTTGCACTGCTGGACTAACCTCCCAAGAGGTCACCCATGATTTTCTAAAACTATCATCGCATGATTACAACTCAAGTAGCACCACCAACCATCAACCTTCCCACATAGACCTTTAGGCCAAACCAACACCATACAACACTCTGAGTTCCACTATCAAATTCCAAGGCATCTACATGTGCGAGACACACCCAAAAGCACTAGGAAATCTGTCTGTCCCCTCTCATAGGTCACCTTGAAGTTTGAACAATAATAGCTCCCTAGGCTGGAGTCACAACTTGAAGAAGCCATTGATCTCTCCCCAAACCACACTTATCATGATATGAACAAAGCAATTCTTGTGATCAGAACTATCACTCCTATTCCAATGAACACTCTACATAGCGCACTGAACAACCTTCTACTCTAGGTTCCACACAAAATGTGTACACATCCATCAGCACTACAAACCAAACATCCTCTCCAGGATCCAAAGCACAAATCACAAGGTCTCTACTCGCCAGGTCACCAAGACCCAGGCTCCATTAGTAAGGTCAGGCATGTACTCCATACGGTCACAAACCACGAGAGTTTCATCACTCAAATTACTGAATAATTCTTTTTTAACCCAAAAACCACAACACTGCCAAGGGTTCCCTAAACACACCACCTAGGCCATAACATAACCGGAAGGGCCTCACAATCCAAATTCAATGTCTCAAACAAGTGCACTCTCACTGCACAAACCCACACATACAAGGGTAAAATTGTCAACACAAGGGATACCCACCCTTGAACTCAACATTCTCATTTTAAACGTATTGTTCGCCCGATGCTTCGAAGAATGACCGACAGAATTTAACCACAGATGGAAAAAGGTATCATGATAGAAATCTTAAGCAACCCATTCTTCATGTTATATCCCAATAGTAATCATCACACTTAGAGAACTACCCTCTACCATACCTACTTCAGGTCATGGTAAACATTGGGTAACCAATTTACTAAATCATGAGTCTTTCATCAACACCACTTCAAACCCAATGTTCTTTTACAACACGATCCCTTCATCTTAGTCACATTTCTCATTTCATAACTTGTTACAATAATAATTTTAATTCATTTACACCCTTCTTTAGGAAAATTCATTATCAATTTTACCATCATTATGAAATCCCTTTTTTTCATTTAGACACCAGAACAACATTTACAATTTATCAAAAAAAAAACATTAACCCAATCACAACATTTCTTTATACAAGATATTTTTAACTATTAATTTGTTTTCTTTTCATTAACCCATTTTCATTACAATTATAAGGAATAATTTTTTTTAGATCAATTAAGGAAGTAAAATTCATTCTACTCTATATGCCCCACACACCAATCCCGTGTGTGTACCAGTAATGATGCATGTCACCTATATCCTTATGTGCCTAAAATGATGCATGAATTGACAACCTCATTCCATTACACCCATGAGAAAAATATCATAAATCAGTCAAATCACACATCATGTGCATCACCCAATAGTGAGATATCATTCAACTGTAACAATACACATCAAGAACTATAATTCCAAACCTGGGTGACTTGGGTTTTCCTGCATACGTGGGTTAGCTACTCCCAAGCACAAGTTCATTACCAAGACCCGACACATCCTAATATCCTATCTACCATCCCCAAATAGTAAGTAAGAGAAATGAACTCCTATAATACCACATTTTAACATCCCCGACTCAGGATCCACTAAACTGGTGCCCCAAGCCGGGTAGTTACATGATCTCAAGCGCGCCTCCCCGTATGTCAGAGTTTTCCGACAAGCAGAGAGGGTCCACTAAATCATGTGGGGAGACTATAAAATCTTTATCAGAGCAAGACCCAAAAAAACAAAATATAAATAGTGGAAAGAATATGAATTACAAATAAACAAGCATAAATAAACATTTACCAAAATGGGGTAAAAACCAGATATCAAATACATTAATGTCATGTCATAGTAGTAGTTCGTGGTGAAAGAAAACCAAAATATAACAAACCATGAAAACTCCAAATTGGTCACAACTCTATGTCCGGATCCTTCTCCATGTACATCCTGATCCCAACTCAACATCCTAGAGTAGGGCCTTCACCCATGTCCTATCCTAAAACTAAGATGTCTGATCGGGTACCCAATAGTGGTCCAAGTATGGTTTGAGTACAAAACTCAGTAGGCCAGGACCATTGATGTCTACAAAATATGAAGTCTGATAGTTAGTGAATGAAAATACAAAATTGATGTTAAGAAAGTGAGGGACAATTTGGATTCCATTAGTGAACAAGGTTCATTAAGTTCATGAATAGAGTTTATCCCAATTTCATTACTTAAACCATTTTCACACATAATCCATTTCATCATATTATCTTTGGGTTAGGCATATATATCATCTATACATTGGTCTAAGGAAATCAATCACAATGCCTAGGGGAGATCAAACTAGTCCCTATATCACTAGGGATACAAATATCACATCATACTATTATCCTCACCTCGGAGCCTCAGTCCAGGTGGAATGCAACAGTTAGGTAAATATAGCCTCCTTCCCCTTCCCTATCCCATTCATTTTGGGGTGGAGTTTAGATCCTCAATCTATAACTCGACCCATGGGTTTATAACCTCATGTCAATACCCACACTACCAAGCCATGTGCACATGCTTATTTACCAAATCACCATAATCATACCACAATACATAAAAACATAACCATTTCCATTTGAAATCATCATCCACAATGCATAACAAATAACATGGGAATTAATTCTACTCCACTACACATTAACACATTTTTTAATTTCAATTCATAGTCATTTAGCCAAGTTCTCTTTCTTCTGCCTTAACCCCTTAAGTATAATCAACAATATCTATGCCTTATCCAAATTCATCAATGACCATATATTTTCCCATTTAACCCTTTTATCATTTAACAAGTCTTCATACACTTATGCATTTCATGTATATTTCTCATATTCCATAACATAATACCTTTATTACATTCAATCATTTAGGTATAACATTTAGTTCTCATGTATTAACCCATTAAAAAATTCATTCAATTCCTTTTTAAATTACATTAACAAATTACCCACTTCCCATTCCATTACCCAATTTCAAGTTCACCATTTAATATTCCCTAATCCACTTAGGCATTTCTAACCAAAATTCATGAAACAATCGACAAAATCTATTTCAACCCAGTCAACCATTTTAATGTCATTCAAACAACATATTATGAACTTATAACCCCAGTAATATTTATCATCATTTAATTTACTATCTAATCAACCATTTAAAAACGTTTGACATGGGTTCCACATAATTATTTAGCCATCATTCTCTTAACCCTTACCACTCTCCATGTCTGAGAATGTTGGCGCACCCCATGGGTGGCCTTATAATGGTCACATTACCCCAAACACATCCCACGGGGATCATGAGGGTTTCAATTGGTCACTTATACACCCCATTTTTATCAAAAACTCCAACAGAACGAAGAACACAATTAGGGTTATGAAGAACACAAGCTTCCATGCATAAATCTAAAATAAAACAGTGAGATAATACTTGTTGACCACCTACCTAGAATCCATTAATGAACATAGTCTCAATCGTAGACTTGGATCCAAATTAATAAATCCCATGTAACCTCAACCTAACCCTCACCCAAAAAGAGGGTTTTAGAGCATCCGAAGAAGAGGATAGAAGGATACAAACCCTAATCGAAAAGTGGAAGCAATGAGAGGATTAGCCTTACCCAGGGCATCGATCCACAACCAACAACATCAAAAATGGACACAAAATGAGTGAGATCGATCCATGGGATATATTGAGGTAATTGGGGTGTCACTAGGTATTGAGAGGGTGGAATGGGGGATAAACCAATGTTGGGGTTTAAAATCCCGTAATGGAAATTTTGTAAATTTTCAAACTTTTATGGGCAGTAAGGTTTACCCGCATTGTTTGTCGAACCGTGCGAAAACCGTGCAGAAGCTACTGGCCCGAAACCACCCCCTACACATACTTTCCTAGGAATTATGCATAGTTTTCTTAACTATGTTCTAACCATGCGTAAGGCTCTATCCCTGGTTGCATGGTCACCTAGGATGCTCCGCATGGTTTGCACCAACCATGTGTAAACTATGAAACATGCCTATAATATTCCTTTTCTCCCTCTTTCATCTTTCGAACCCCTAGAACACCCTTAGGTATTCACATGAATATTGGGAAACACTTATCTACCCAAAAGAAGAGACCAAAACCAAAAATAAATGAAAATATCCCTTAAGAAAATCTGGGACCTTATAACCTCCCCACCTTATAACAGATCACCCTCAAGCTAATTCTCCAAGAATCACAAAGATTATGTCACTAGAGATCTTACACCAGGCAAACCTATCCATTCCCATCCTCCATGTTTCGGGTTGCTCATCAAAATTCCCACCGAACACAGATCAAGGGCACAGACTTGGCCCACAAGCCTTCCTCACTACAACCACAACAAGAGTTGAGAACTCCTTATGGATTCATCAACTTCAACCATTTTCACCATGAGAAATTCATTGGGGAAACTTAGGTAACAACACCAAACTCACAACACATGAACACTTAACACACAACATCACATTATCATGGAGGAAGAAATCAACACCTAATCTACCCAATCCTCTATAAAACCATGAACCAAATACCTTGACACCATTATCCTCTATTTTTCAAACTCTAATGGTGACCTAACCCTATATCACCCTAAGGGAAACACATGATCCTTGAAACCATTTTTCTTGATGATTTCATTCCACAACTATAAAAAAAAATTCTTCAACACTCCTAGGTACTCGACCAACTAAACCCATGCCAAGGCTCTCTGCTAGGGCTAAATCACCCAAACACTGACCAATCGAGTCCTTCCAACTCAAAACTCTTGTCACATCATCAACTAACCATTTATCTGGTATGGTTCCCTCCACCATTTTCGGTTACATGGAGCCTACACCATTAATGAAAGACCACCATAAATCATCTAATCTTTCCCATCATCTAACCTATTACGTCTCACCATGCCCAAATGTACATAGGGGCATGAACCTGCACTAGCATCTAGACACACCGCCGAAACTATTCAGAAGGACCTTCCTACACTATACCTTCAAGTACAAAGATCAACTCGACCTCACTCCGGTACATATTCATTCCCAAAAGGCACTTTCTGCCACAACATGAACCAAGATACGGGTAACACTCACCACACCCATTCAAGTTTACTATCTCAAGTCGAACTACACTCGATTGGATTTTCCCAGAACACCCACCTTCTACTGATTGTGGGATACCCCTTTGTCTCACCTTCCCAAGTTGCTTACTGATTTAAAGCTTATAATTATCATACCATGAAACCACTAAGCTTGTTCTCTGAATTCCAGTTGAATTTCATCATCTAAAAATTTCTTCCCTCCAAAACATCATTTGGATTCACCCTTGGTAGGACACCACATCATAGATCCAAGGTTCACTCATCTTCATGACGTTCCAAAACTAAACAACGAAAAATCACCCGAGTCTAACCTCAACCTTCGTTGGAGTTATAATGGCCAACCTTGCTTACCACAACCTATGGTCACATCCAACCAAACCCTTTTTTTAAACTCCTCTACAACCATCATAAGCTTCACATGGAACCACCATGAGCTCAAATCTAGAACTTGAATCAATAGTCACCACATCCAAGTCCCATATTCCCTCCCCGGGAAACCTCACATACACCTTACAAGTTTCTCATTGGCATCCCAGTGCCACTGCATCATCTCAATGATTCCTTCTCTACATCCAAGTCCGAATTATCACTCCCGACCTTAGGGGTGTTACTACCACTTCTCTCAAGGGGGATTCCAACCAACGCATCTTATACCCGATCATAAACCAAACACCAAACTAAGACATGGATAACCAAAATTTTCCCAAAACAAGAATATCAACATCACCCAATGCTTGTTTCCAACTTACGTGAATGATACCCATGGCGTTTTTAGACATTTGGTCCATCCCAAGGACATCAAACCAAGCCATCGAGGGTTTATATACCACCATAAAGTTCCAAAAATACCATTTCATTGATCATAAACTTCATAATTCCCCTTATCCAACCAAACAACTTCATGTCTCTTAGCTTTGACCCAATGCTTCTCAACGTACCTTTGATGATGTCAAGATATTGGTCATGATCATCACTAGTTGAGGTATGCTAAGAAGTGGTCGAAGAACACTACCACCAACTTATCCATTTCTGATGTTGGACTATGGGACACCCTAACCTGCCATGGATTTTAGGCCTTCCTTCCAAACATATATCATCAACACATAGCCCCCACCACTCAGGTTTGATTGCTAACCAAGCATAACCATCACTCAACGAACAAATCACCAAGCATCTGTGAACCAGAATTTCATATGGAACTACTCCGACCACACATATTGAGTTTTTTCGATGTGTCCCTGACAGTTAACAACCAAAACACAATGGTCTACTACACCATTCAAACCAACAATCTCTCACAAATCAACCTCATCTTGTGTATAGACCATAACCTTCTTACTTACCTAACCATGTATCTTGGTTAGTCACCATCATCAGCCTTGAGGGGACCCCTGCATCTCACCCAACAACCAAAACCAGCCATATAACCACGTTCATCCATGTGAACACTCTCACCCCAAGTGTCACCATTGAGCAAAAGCATGAAACCACACTTCAGTCACCCCTGTCTCTACCAAACAAAGACAAATTCGAGTCCTCCATAAATCATCTAGACAGGTGAGTCAGACATCCATATGATATAACCCTTCTAACCAAACCTTACCCCTTATCATGACACTAGTCTTACCTTATGAAACAACCAGGAACCAATATACCAATTACTAAAACATAGTGGTATGTAGTATGCAATGAAACCACATCTGAGTCATCTCCATGCTTCATATTTCAGGGTACTTTCATCGCTGGCCTAACCTCCCATGAGGTCACCCTTGATTTTCTGAAACTAACATCGCATAACCACAACTCAAGTAGCACCACCAACCATAAACCTTCCCACAAATCCCTTTAGGGAAAACCAGCACCATACAACACTCTGAGTTCCACTCTCAAAGTCCAAGTCATATACATGTGCGAGACACACATAAAAGCACTAGGGAATATCTCCAAACCCTCTCATAGGTCACCTTGAAGGTTGAATGATAACAACTCCCTATACTTTATTCACAACTAGGAGAAGCCATTGGTCCTCTCCCCAAACTATACTTATCATGATACGAACAAAGTAATGCTTGTGAACAGATCGATCACTCCCATTTTGATACACACTATGCCTAGAACAATGAACAACCACATACTCTATGATCCACACCAAAGGTGTACACATACAGTATCACTTCAATCCAATAATTCTCTTTGGAATCCAAAACGCAGCTCACAAGGTCTCTACTCACCAGGTCACCACGACCTAGGCTCCGTTGTTATGGTCCGGCATGTACTCCGTATGGTCACAAACCATGAGAGATTACTCACTCACATTACCGAACAACACTTCAAAAACCAAAGGCCTTAATCCTACAAAGGGTTCCCTAAACACACCAACTAGGCCATAACATAACTGAAAGGGCCTCATAACACAAATACAAGGTCGCATACTAGAGCACTCTTGTCACGACCCGTCCTCGGGGCCCGTGCCGTGACTACCCCAAGCCCGCCGTCCATAGGCCAGGGGCGGGGACTAGCACCAAGGCGTAAATCTCGAAAAGAGGGAAAGCATTGCCTTTGAAAAGTAAACAAGCACCATAGAGTAAGCAAGCAGAAAAGTAAACACTAAGTAAAAACTGTAACAAGCTGTGCTGAAAGTAAAGGGGGCCAGAAATACAAGCCCAACTATAAAGTACAACTGAAAGGGGAAAACAAAAACTGAAAGGAAAAGCCGCAGCGTCGAGCCATCCTCTGGAAGTCCCACCTGAAGGGTGGGTACAGTTAGCCTCCACTGCTCCTCGGGTCCACCTAACCGCTCCGAGTACGTCCCGCCCAGTGGTCCACCTCCAGGTACTCTCCTGCTCCGCACACCTCCACCACGATCAGCGCTGTTCGTCATCTGCAACCCACACAACGTAGTGCGGGCATAGCCCGTGCAGGGGTGAGTATAAGCTACTTAGTAGGGACCCCGAGACCCCCGAAGGTCTCCCGAAATCCACAAAGGATAATCCAGAAAGGAAAGATACAATCACAAAGTAACATTTGACATGGCTTAGGTATATTCCCATACATATACCTAAGTCATCAATTCCCGTTCAGCTCCAACGTCCGAGCCCAAGCACAACCCAGTCCACACAGGAAAGCAAACGTATACCCACACAGGATAGCACAACACAATCCACAATGGATAGTAAACAGTAATCCACATAGGATAGCTCAACACAATCCACAAAGGAGAGTAAACAGGATTCAGCTCACACAGGTATACTTCTTCGGATGACGATAAAGATGATCACTGATCCATCTACGTCGTCGGACCCACAAAGGATCGATAGGTACTAACCCCCGCAAAGACCCACACAGGATCGGGCCCACATAGGACCTGTAGGCGCTGGCTCACACAGAACTGCTGAGCGCTGACCCACACAGGATCGGACCCACACAGGATCGGGCCCACACAGGACCTGTAGCACTGATCCACGTAGGATCGCTGAATGCAGTAGTCGTCGCAGTCCACTGAGGATCTCTGCACAGTCGTCAGCGCAGTCCACTGAGGATCTCTGCACGGTCGTCACCGTAGTCCACTGAGGATCTCTGCACGGTCGTCGCTGTCGAAGTAGCAGTCGCAGCCAGCATTAGGGTTCCCGCACACAGCAAGCTCGTTCGGGAGGGTCTGCTCCACGAGCCGAGAGACTGATACATCAACTGACACAAAGTACGGAGTTGATGTATCCAAAAGTTCTGTATTGTCAACAGGAACTCAACGTCGCAGACGGCGTGTCAATCAGACGCCCGGTCTGAGAGTTATTGGCTTTTTCGTTCCAGGGGCCCGATTGGTTTTTAAAGAAAAACCAACCCGACCGTACTCCACCTGTGTCCAAACCTCGGGCGGAGTATGCCAAAAGATCCGTCTCACTTAGAGGAATTCAACAAAGTCGACAGCACGTCGATCAGACGTCCGTAGCTCATGATATGAGCGTTTCCACTCTGAGGGCCCTGTTGGTTTCGTGTACGAACCAACCCGGCCTAACTGAAAGTATTTCGAAACCTTGAGTGCGATATACCGAAACGACCGTCTCGATCCAAGGATCGTGTTTCCGATGACGACGCATCGTTTGGAGGCCCGTAGCTCAAGTTACAGGCATTTGACCGAAACGGTCCGAAGACGGGGGGTCCGGGCCCGGGCCGACTCGGTCCGGCCCGGCCGGTCGGACCGGCCTGGGTTGGCTAGCCCGGCCCAGCTCGGCTGAGTGGCCGAGCGACGCGGGGGGGAGCCGCCGCCCCCGCGTGACACCCCCGCGGCACCTGCGGGGTGTCGCCCTGGACAGCCGGACGCGGCTTCAGCCGCATCCCGCGCGTGCCGGACCCGCGCGGCTGCGGTTCAGCGGGCACTGCCACCTCCGGCCGAAGCCGCGGCGCGCCGGGGCACCACCGACGGCTTCTGCGGGCCACCGGAGTCGCTCAGGTGGTCCGATTCTGTTCCCGTCTACGCCGCTGCTCCTCCCGGGACTCGTTCTTCACTGCGGAACCATCAAACTTCCATTGCGGCACGTTCCGTTGTTGCCCATCAAATCCGCACAACAACGAAGAACAACAGAAGGTTGTCGGGCCGTGTTCGTTTGGCCCGTACCCTCTGCGTTAGAGATAAACAACGGCAGAAATATATTCAATACATGAATCATAAATTTTAATGGATTAAAATTGTTCTTATTGTCCGATTCTTCACTTTTAAAAGAAACGATCACGGGAAAAAGGAAATTATTCACAACAACCCCTACCTCGTAGTCGTCTTCGTACGCATGTTATTCGCGGATTTGTTCGTCGCGGAAGGAGGGGATCGTCGTGTCGTCGCGGAAGGGCGTCGCGTCATCGCGGAATCCGGCGTTGATTCGGCGAACTCAAACAGCTGATCGAAGATTTCGTTGCGGAGGAAGAGACGTCGCAGAATAACGTTGCAGGAAGGGAACGTCGGCGTTGCGTCATCGACTTCCGCAGGTTCGGCGTTCTTCGTCAGAGGCCGGCATTCTTCGCATTCTTCGCGTTCTTCGCGTTCTTCGCGAAGGAGGATGAAGGCTCAAGAACTCTGACAAAACCTCTCAACGAGTAATCCTCCAAAAAGACTTGTTGGTCTTATTTTATTATTACGCCAACAAACGAAAAAGGTAAGTAACGACCCATCAATTCATTGAATTAATTCAACGAAAGAAACCGCCCATTTAATTCACGAAATAAACCGCCCAATTAAATGGTGCGTTAAGGATTTAAGAAAACGCGTCAGTTGACTTTCATAATGACGGGTTTTCACGGGTGCGTTACTTAGCGGAAAGAAATGGCGGGGCTCGTGCGGGCCCCACCTCACAAATATCCTACCAAGGGGGTAGGATATTTCTGGATAGCACCCTATCCATTTTAACTCAGTTTAAGTTGCTTTCAAGTGGCTTCAAGTGGCTTAAGTGAAATAAAATAAAGTTGTCGAACAAATTATTTTATTTTTAAACTTTAAGCCCAAAAATTAAAAACCACACCCGAGAAAACGCAACTCCGGAAGAGGCGTTTATAAGCAAATACCGGCGCTGCGATTTCATCAGTGCCCTCAAAATTCAATTTCGGGCACCGGTTCAAAAGTTAGAAAAACCCGCTCATCCGTTCACTGAACGTACCCGAGGCAAACTTCAGAAAATGATTCCGGGCACACCGGGCCTCGAAATCAGGTGCCATCAGAAACTGCGTTCTTGTAAAATTCCAAAGAAAATTAAGAAAAACATTTCCTTGAAATTTACGGGTCTTTACATTACTCCCACCTCAGGGATTTAAGTCCCCGTAAAGATACATCAAAAACTAGGGAAACAAATGTGGGTACTGAGCACACATCTGAGCCTCCCGCTCCCAAGTGATCTCCTAGAGGTTCCCGTGCTACCATCTGATGCGCACAAGAGGAATCGATCGCCCACGTACGACCCACTCCTGTCGATCCTCTATCTCCACCGGGACCTCTGCAAAAGTCGCCCCATCATCCACGTCTAGCTCCCCATAGTCAATGATGTGTGTCGGGTCATGCACGTATCTCCTCATCTGAGATACGTGGAAGACGTCGTGCACCCGGTGCAACTGAGGTGGTAGGGCCAGGCGATAAGCCACCTCGCCAACCCTTATAAGGACCTGGAATGGTCTAATGAAGCGTGGAGACAACTTTCCGCCTCGGCCAAATCTCCGCAAACCACGTCGAGGTGAGACACGCAAAAAGACGTGGTCGCCATCTTCGAAATCTAATTGCCTCCACCTCCTGTCAGCATAAGACTTCTGCCAGCTCTGAGCTATCCTCATCCGCTCCTGGATGACCTAGACCTTCTCTATCGTGGCCCGGACCATCTCTAGTCCCACAAGTGCTGACTCCCCAGGGTCTGTCCAGCACAAAGGAGATCTGAAAGGCCTGCCGTACAACGCCTCGTATGGTGCCATCCCGATGGTGGAGTGGTAGCTGTTGTTGTACGTGAACTCCACCAAGGGTTGGTGGTCCTCCCAGCTATGACCAAAGTCTAGGACACATGCACGGAGCATGTCCTCGAGAGTCTAAATGGTCCTCTCCATCTGACCATCCATCTGAGGGTGAAAGGCGGTGCTCAGATGTAGCCGCATCCTGAACGCCTCCTGCATCCACTTCCAAAGCCGGGAAGTAAAACAAGCATCCCAATCAGAGACGATAGTCGATGGCACACCGTGAAGCCGTACAATCTCCTGAATGTAGAGACGCCCCAAGCTCTCCACTGAGCCCTGATCTCTGATGGGTAAGAAGTGTACCGACTTGGTGAGTCGGTCAACAATCACCCAAATGGAGTTGTGACCTCTGGAAGTGCGTTGAAATCCAGTCACGAAGTCCATAGATATCCCGTCCCACTTCCACTCCGGGACCTCCAAGGGCTGTACCAAGCCTGCTGGTACCTGATGCTCTGCCTTCACCTGCTGGCAGGTGAGGCACTGTGAAACGAACTCTGCCACAACCTTCTTCATGTCTGGCCACCAGTGCTGTCGTCTGAGATCTTGGTACATCCTTGCCACTCCAGGATGTACCTCCAAAGGAGAATTGTGAAACTCTCTCAGCACCTCCTCTTGTAAAGAGACTGGTACCAAGGTATGTCCTCTAAAAATGATGTCATGCTCTGCTCCAAAGGAGAAGCCATCAGGTGCATGTCCCGAGGATATCTGTGCACACCGCGTCTCACAGTCAGCATCCTCACGCCGTGCCTCTCTGATCCACTGCAGTAGTGGAGGAGTGACTGTGAGAGACTGAAGGTAGGCTGCTCCATCCCTATCCACGAAGGATATCTGCAAAGAGGATAGCTTCTCTGTCGCCTCCTCAAGTAGCTAGATGCCCGTCCTCCTGCTGAGGGCATCAGCTACCACATTCCCCTTCCCAGGAGTATAGACTATCTCAAAGTCATAGTCCTAGAGGAACTCGAGCCATCGCCGCTGTCTCAGGTTCAGGTCCTTCTGTGAGAAGATGTACCTGAGACTCTGGTGGTCAGAAAAGACTGTAAAGCACTCTCCCATCAGATAGTGCCGCCATGTCTTCAGAGCGAAGACCACTACTGCTAACTCCAGGTCATGGGTAGCGTAGTTCTACTCATGCGGCCTCAACTGACGTGATCCATAGGAAATCACGGCCCGCTCCTGCATCAGGACACACCCAAGTCTGGTCCCTAATGCATCGCAGTAGACTACGTATCCAACTCCCTCCTCAAGAAACCTCAAGATAGGTGCGCTGGTCAATCTCTGTCTCAGCTCCTGAAAGCTCTGCTGACATCTGTCTGACCACACAAAGGGTTTCCCCTTCTTCGTCAAAGCTGAGAGTGGAACCGAAACTCTGGAGAAGTCTGGCCTAAATCTCCGATAGTATCCGGCTAGAACCAAGAAACACCGCACCTCCGTCATGCTCTTGGGTGGCTCCCAAGCTAGCACTGTCTCGATCTTCGCGGGATCCACAACAACTCCCACCTCAGAAATGACGTGCCCCAAGAAGTGGACCTCACGTAACCAAAACTAGCACTTCGAGAGATTTCTATAAAGCTGGTGCTCTCGGAGTGTGTCTAGTACAACCCGCAAGTGGCAGGCGTGCCCCTCCTCAGTGGTCGAGTACACCAAAATGTCGTCGATGAAGACCATGACAAATCGATCGAGGTATGGCTAGAATATCCTGTTCATGAGGCTCATGAAAACTGCTGGAGCGTTGGTTACGCCGAAAGGTATAACCATGAACTCATAGTGGCCATACCGACACCTGAAGGCCGTCTTCTGCACGTCCTCGTCTCGAACTCTGAGCTGATGATATCCTGACCTGAGGTCTATCTTCGAGAAACACCGTGCTCCCTTGAGCTGATCGAAGAGGTCATCAATCCTCGGTAGCGGATACTTGTTCCTCACTGTCACCTAGTTCAGGCGACGATAGTCGACACACAGTCGCAAGCTCCCGTCCTCCTTCTTGGCGAACAATATCGGCAAAGGCTAGGGTGAAACACTGGGTCGGATGAACCCCTTGCCCTGCAAGTCCTCCAACTATACCCGTAGCTCTCGTAGCTCAGCGGGGGCCATCCGATATGCTAGAGAGGATATCGGGGCTGTCCCGGGGTACATATCAATATAAAAGTCTACCTCTCTACGAGGAGGTATCCCTGGAACGTCATCGGGAAAGATGTCCAGATACTGATCCACCACTGCAGGAAAACTAGGACTTCGCACGTCAACTGCTCCAAGGATGAGGCTATCCAACTGATGAGTGATGGGATGCCCTCTCCTCTGTGTGAGTCCATCCTGCGCTGCGAAGGCTCCCTTCTCGCCGGTGAAGGTGAACCTTCTCCCATCGGTGCGCACGCATCACACCTTGCGCCTAAAACAGTCAATCTGAGCATGGAATGTAGATAACCAATCCATGCCCAAGATGATGTCGTAAGGCCTCGACGCTGCTACAAGAAGATCCCAGCCGAAGCTCTCGCCTCCTAGAGTAAGCTCACACTGCCAGAACCAGTGCGTAATCGTCGAGTCTGCTCCCGTAGGAGTCTCTAGCTGTAAGGATCGAGCCAACGGCTCTGTCGGAATCTCCGAGCTCCGAACAAGAGCAGCGACTATAAAAGAGTGACTCGCTCCTGTGTCTATAAGAACTGCAGCAAGGGTGGAATAGACACAGATCGTACCTCGGATCATCTCTAGCGCGCTGTGGTCGTAGGCCTCCGCTGCCTGGAGCTGTGCCTGTCTCTGCCCGCCAACCCCCTGTGGTCGGGGCGGGCCTCCTGGTGGTGGTGGTGGCAGAGCCTCATAGAGTCGCCCACCACCTGCTACTCGGCCAGCTCCTTTGCCTCGTCCGCCTCCTCCCTGCGGACCGCCACGGTCGACCCTCTACCTCATCCTGGGTGGCCCCTCCATCGTCTGCTGCTCCTCGGTACGGCGGGTCGGGCAGTCAGGAGCCATGTGGCCCTGCCCGCCGCACGAGTAGCACTGACTGCCTCTCAGAAGACTGGCTCCGCACTGTGTGCCCCGCACTGCTGAGCCAGTGTCCTGAGGTCGTCTGCCGGAAGGTCTGGTCTGACTGGAACCCCGAGTCATCCATCGGCTACCTGCTGCCGAAGACTCCGCTACCTACCGCCCTGCGGTAGGTCTCGCTGTGGACTCATCCAGAAAGCTCTCGATTAGAAGGGATCGCTCTAGCACTCCTGAATGGGTCAGGATACTGAGGGAGATCAGAGATGCCCTGATCTCATGTCTCAATCCCTGATCGAAGGTCCGGGCCCGGAATAAGGGGTCCCGTACAATGTCGGTCGAGTAGCGAGAATGATCGGTGAACCTCGCCGCATACTGGGAGACCGTCATGCTGCCCTGCCGCAGCTGAACAAGATCTTGAATGCGCACCGCACAGAGGGTGGCTAGGACAAACTCTGAGAGAAAGAGGCTCTCGAAGTCCATCCAGAGAAGAGACGCCTCATCGTGTACCTAGAGCATCAAGCTCCACCATCGTCCTGCTGCTACGTGCAGTAGGATCCCTGCGAGGATCACCATGAGATCTGCTGGTGTCCTCACTAGCCTGAAAACTCGAAAGACCGCCTCCAGTCAGTCCTCGGATGCCTGGGGTCCATCTCCCCACGAAACCTGGGTGGTCGCTGGTGCTGGAACTCGTGCAGATCTCCGAGGCGTCGTTCATCGTCAGCGGTCGGTGCTGGAAGCATCAGGGGCACAGCGGGTAAAGGTACCGCCGGTGCCTCTACTGTCAACGGGCCCTGTACCGAGGCCTCGTCGCTCGACGGGCTGTCGTCGCACTCTACTCTCGGAACCCTAGCTGGCTGCTGTCGTCAGGCCATCCTGAAAAGGAAACAAGTGTGCCATGGTCAGAACAGTATACCTGGTGAGCTGACACAAGTAATCACAAAGAAAACATGAAACACAAATGCAATCAATGATTTCATGCATTAAGTTGGAAATCAGAAGTCAGGGTCCTGGTGTACGGATACGTCGGCTGCCGCACCAACATTGGACTCCCTGGACTGATAAGCACACCCCATATGCTAAACACTATTGCTTCACATAGAAGAAAGATCAGAGTCTGCGGTAGAACCGAACTCCTCTGATACCAATTTGTCACAACCCGTCCTCGGGGCCCGTTCCGTGACTACCCCAAGCCCGCCTTCTATAGGCCAGGGGCTGGCGACTAGCACCAAGGCGTAAATCCCGGAAAGAGGGAAGACATTTCCTTTGAAAAGTAAACAAGCACCACAAAGTAAGCAAGTAGAAAAGTAAACACTCTGTAAAAACTGTAACAAGCTGTGCTGAAAGTAAAGGGGGACGAAAATACAAGCCCAACTGTAATGTACAACTGAAAGGGGAAAACAACAACTGAAAGGAAAAGGCACAGCGTCGAGCCGTCCTCTGGAAGTCCCACCTGAAGGGTGGATACAGTTAGCCTCCACTCCTCCTCGGGTCCACCTAACCGCTCCGAGTACGTCCCGCCCAGTGGTCCACCTCCAGGTACTCTCCTGCTCCGCATGCCTCCACCACGATCAGCGCTGTCCGTCGTCTGCAACCAACACAATGTAGGGCGGGCATAGCCCGCGCAAGGGTGAGTATAAGCTACTCAGTAGGGACCCCGAGACCCCCGAAGATCTCCCGAAATCCAAAAAGGATAATCCACAAAGGAAAGATACAATCACGAAGTAACATCTGACACGGCTTAGGTATATGCCCATACATATACCTAAGTCATCAATTCCCGTTCGGCTCCAACGTCCGAGCCCAAACACAACCCAGTCCACACAGGAAAGCAAACGTATACCCACACAGGATAGCACAACACAATCCACAAAGGAGAGTAAACAGTAATCCACAAAGGATAGCTCAACACAATCCACAAAGGAGAGTAAACAGGATTCAGCTCACACAGGTATACTTTTTCGGATGACGATAAAGATGATCACTGATCCATTTAAGTTGTCGGACCCACAAAGGATCGATAGGTACTAACCCCCGCAAAGACCCACACAAGATCGGGCCCACACATGACCTGTAGCACTGAATGCAGTAGTCGTCGTAGTCCACTGAGGATCTCTGCACAGTCGTCCTCACATTCCACTGAGGATCTCTGCACGGTCGTCTCCGCAGTCCACTGAGGATCTCTACACGGTCGTCGCTGTCGAAGTAGCAGTCGCAGCCAGCACTGGGGTTCCCGCACATAGCAAGCTCGTTCGGGAGGGTCCGCTCCACGAGCCGAGAGGCTGATACATCAACTGACACAATGTCCGAAGTTTATGTATCCAAAAGTGCCATATCGTCAACAGGAACTCAACGTCGCAGACAGCGCGTCAATCGGACGCCCGGTCTGAGAGTTATTGGCTTTTTCGTTCCAGGGGCCCGGTTAGTTTTTAAGGAAAAACCAACCCGACCATACTCCACCTGCCTCCAAACCTCAGGCGGAGTATGCCAAAATATCCGTCTCACTTAGAGGAATTCAACGAAGTCTACGGGACATCGATCGGACGTCCGTAGCTCAAGATATGAGCGTTTCCGCTCCGAGGGCCCGGTTGGTTTCGTGTACGAACCAACCCGGCCAAACACAAAGTATTCTGAAACCGTGAGTGCGATATATCGAAACGACCGACTCGATCCAAGGATCACGTTTCCGCTGACGGCGCGTCGTTTGGAGGCTCATAGCTCAAGTAACATGCATTTGACCGAAACGGTCCGAAGACGGGGGGTTCGGGCCCGGGCCGACCCCCCCTGGGTCGGCCGAACCGGGTCGACCCGACCCGGATGGTCGGTTCGGCCTGGCTTGGCTAGCCCAGCCCGGCTCGGACAAGCGGCCGAGCGACACGGGTGGGAGCCGCCGCCCCCGCGTGACACCCCCGCGGCACCCGCGGGGTGTCACCTTGGATAGCCGGACGTGGCTTCAGACGCGTCCCGCGCGCGCCGGACCCGCGTGGTCGTGGGTCAGCGGGCACTGCCGACTCCGGCCGAAGCCGCGGCGGTTCTTCTGGCGGCACGCCGGGGCACCGTCACCGGCTTCCGCGGGCCACCGAAGTCGCTCCGGTGGTACGATTCCATTCCCGTCTGCACCCCTTCTCCTCCCGAGACTCGTTCTTCACTACGGAACCATCAAACTTCCGTTGCGGCACGTTCCATAGTCGCCCGTCAAATCCGCACAACAACGAGGAACGGCGAAAGGTTGTCGGGCCGTGTTTGTTTGGCTCGCACCCTCCGCGTTAGAGATAAACAACAAGAGAAATATATTCAACACATGAATCAACAATTTTAATGGATTAAAATTGTTCTTATTGTCCGGTTCTTCACTTTTAAAAGAAACGATCACGGGAAAAAGGAAATTATTCACAATAACCCCTACCTCGTAGTCGTCGTCGTACGCACGTTCTTCGCGGATTTGTTCGTCACGGAAGGAGGGGATCGTCGCGTCGTCACGGAAGGGCGTCGCGTTATCGCGGAATCCTACGTTGAGTCGGCGAACTCAAACAGCTGATCGAAGATTTCGTTGTGGAGGAAGAGACGTCGCAGAAGAACATTGCAGGAAGGGAACGTCGGCGTCGCGTCGTCAACTTCCGCGGGTTCGGCATTCTTCGTCGGAGGCTGGCGTTCTTCGCGTTCTTCGTGTTCTTCACGTTCTTTGCGAAGGAGGATGAAGTCTCATGAACTCTGACAAAACCTCTCAACGATTAATCCTCCAAAAAGACTTGTTGGTCTTATTTTATTATTACGCCAACAAACGAAAAAGGTAAGTAACGACCCATCAATTCGTTGAATTAATTCAACGAAAGAAACCGCCCATTTAATTCACAAAATAAACCGCCCAATTAAATGGTGCGTTATGGATTTAAGAAAACGCGTCAGTTGACTTTCATAATGATGGGTTTTCGCGGGTGCATTACTTAGTGGAAAGAAACGGCGGGGCTCGTGCGGGCCCCACCTCAAAAATATCCTACCAAGGGGGTTGGATATTTCTGGATAGCACCCTATCCGTTTTAACTCAGTTTAAGTGGAATTCAAGTGGCTTCAAGTGGCTTAAGTGAAATAAAATAAAGTTGTCGAACAAATTATTTTATTTTTAAACTTTAAGCCCAAAAATTAAAAACCACACCCAAGAAAACGCAACTCCGGAAGAGGCGTTTCTAAGCAAATACAGGCGCTACAATTTCATCGGTGCCCTCAAAATTCTATTCTGGGCACCGGTTCAAAAGTTATAAAAACCCGCTCGTCCGTTCACTGAACGTACTCGAGCCAAACTTCGGAAAATGATTCCGGGCACACCGGGCCTCGGAATCAGGTGCCGTCAAAAACTGCGTTCTTGTAAATTTCCAAAGAAAATTAAGAAAAAAATTTCCTTGAAATTTACGGGTCATTACAACTCTCACTACCCCAACCCACACATACGAGGGTAAAACTATCAACCCATGGGATACACACCCTGGAACTCAACATTTTCACTTTAAAATTATCGTTCACCCGACGATTTGAAGAATTACCAACATAATTTGACCACAGATGGAAAAGGTATCATGCTAGCAACCTTAAAAACCCATTCTTAATTCTATATGCCAATGGTCATCATCACAATAAGAGAACTACCCTATACCATACCTACCATAGGTCGTGGTCAACATGGGGTAACCAATTTACTATATCATGTGTCTTTCATCAACACCTCTTCAAATCCATTCTTCTTTTACAACACAATACCTTCCTCTAAGGCACATTTTCCATTTCCCAAATTGTTACAATCATCATTTTAATTCATTTACACACTTCATTAGGAAAATTCATTAACAAATTTACTATAATTATGTAATACCTTTTTTTCTTCTAGACACCAGATCAACCATTATAATTTATCACAACCCAAAACATTAACTTGGTCAAAACATTTCCTAATACACAATATTTCTTAACTATTCATTTGTATTCTTTTTATTCACCCATTTTCATTAAAATTATTAGGAATCATTTTCTTCAGATCTATTAAGGAAGTAAAATGAATTCTACTATCTATTCCCACACACCCATCCTGTGTCTGTGCCTATAACGATGCATGTCTCTTATACCCTTAGGTGCCTAAAATGATGCATGAATGCAAAACTGCATGCCATTGTTGCTATGAGAAAAATATCATAAATCAGTCAAATCAAACATCATGTGAATTAGAAAATGGTGAAATATCATTCAACTCTAACAACACAAATCAAGAACAACAATTCCCACCTAGGGTCACCTGGGTTTTCTCTCATACATGGGTTAGCTACTCCCAAGAACGAGCTCATTACCAAGGCCAAACACATCCTAATCTCCTATCTACCATACCAAAATAGTAAGTAAGGGAAATTAACTCCTTTGATAAAACTTTGTAACGTTCCCGACCCAGGATCCACTAAATTGGTTCCCCAGGCTGGGTAGTTACATGACTTCATGAGTGCCTCTCCATATTCCAGAGGTTGTTGACTAGCGATGAGTGTCCACTAAATCACGTGGGGAGACTATAACCTCTTTATCAGATAAAGACACAGAAGAACACAATATAAATAGTGGAAACAATATGAACATCCAATAAACATGCATAACTAAGAATTTACCAAAGTGGGGTATAAACTACAAATCAAATACACTAATGTAATGTCATACTTGTAGTGAAAGGTGAGAGAAACCCAAAATAAAAAAATGGTTAAAACTCCCAATGGGTCCCGACTCTAAGTCAGGATCCTTCTCCATGTACATCCTGATCCCAAATCAACATCCTAGAGTAGGGCCTTCACCCTTGTCCCAACCTATAACCAGGAAGTCTGCTCAGGTACCCAACGACGGATAGAGCATGGAGTGAGTTCAAAACTGAGTAGGCCACCAACAATGGTGTCTACAAAATATCATTTCTAATAGTTAGTGAATTCATGAACAACATGAATGGTAATAATGCAATGGACAGTTTGAGTGCCATTAGTTAATAAAGTTAAATTATTTCATGACTATATATCATCCCAATTTTATTTCTTAAACCATTTTCACACATAATCCATTTCAACATACTCCCTTGGGTAAAGAATATATATCATCTATACATGGGTCTAAAGAAATAAATCACAATGGATATGGGAGATCAATCTCGTCCCTATCTCACTAGGGACACACATATCACATCAAAACATTATCCTTACCTCGAAGCCTCAATCCAGGAGGAATGAAACTGTTAGGGGAATAGAGCCTATGTACGCTTCCCTAACCAATGCATTTTGGGGTGGATTTTAGAGACTCAGTCTATAACTTGACCTGTGGGCATAGAACCACAAGTCAATACCCCACTCTACCAAGCCATGTGCACATGCTTATTTATCAAATCACCATAATCATACAACAATACAATACAACATATCCAATTCCATTAGAAATCAACATTCATAATGAATAAAAAATAACATGGGAATTAGTACTATTCCATAGCCCATTAACACATTTTCTAATTTCAATTCATAGTCATTTAGCCAAGTTCTCATTATCGTTCCATAACCCCTTAAGTGTAATAAAACACCTCTATGCCTTAGACAAATTCATAAATGACTATTCATTTAATCATTTTTCACATTTATAATTTCATAATCCTTCATCCACTTATGAATTTCAAGTACATTTATCATATTCTATAACACAATCCCTTTTTTACATTCAATAATTTATGTGTATCACCTAATTCTCTTATATTAACCCATTCCACAATTCATTAACTTCCTTATTACTTCCCATTGACACATTTCCCACTTCCCATTCCATTATGAAATTGCAAGTTCACCATTTAATATTCCCTAATCCCCTTAGGCATTTCTAACCAAAATTCATGAAACAATCAATATAATCTCTTTCAACCCAGTTACACATTTTCATGTCATTCCAACAATAAAATATGCCATTATCACCCTACTAATATTTATCATCATTCCATTTACAACCTAATCAACTATTTAAACATGTTTGAAATGGGTTCCACATCATTATTCAGCCAACATTCACTTAACCCTTACCACTATATAGGTCTAAAAATGCCGGAAAACCCAATGGGTGGATGTATAATGGTCAAGTCACCCCAACACATCTCAAGGTGATTAGGAGGGTTTTAATTGGTCACTTAGACACCCCATGTTTATCAAAAACTCAAACGGAGCCAAGAGCACAATTAGGGAAATAAAGAACACAAGCTTCCATGCATAAATCTAAAATAAAACTGTGAGATAATATTTGTAGACCACATACCTCGATTCATTTGACGAAAAAACTCTCAATAATTTCCTTGGATTTGGATTCAATCATATCTTGAAACTTCAACCAAACCCTAAACTGAAAAAGATGGTTTTAGAGCTTCAGAAGAATATGAGAGAAGGATACAAACCCTAATCGAAAAGAAGAAGCAATGAGAGGATTAGCCTTACCCGGAGCTTCAATCCACAACCAAAGAAATCCAAAATGACCAAGAAATGAGTGAGATCAATCCATGGGAGATCTATAGGTTCTTGGGTCATCTTTAGATCTAGAGAGGGTGGAATGGAGGAGAAACATGAGTTGGGTTTTAAAATCCCGTAATGGAGATTCTGAAAATTTTCTAACTTTTCTAGGCCGCACAGTTTGTCAAACTGAGCGGAAGATACTCCCCGAAAATCAACCCCTTCGCATGATTTTCTGGTAATTCCACACAGTTTTATTAACTGTATGCCAACTGTTTATAATTCTCTATCCAAGGCCGCACGGTCACCCGAGATGCTCTGCACGGTTTGCACTAACCGTCCGCAAACCCTACAACATGGCCATAATTTTCTTTTTCTTCATATCTAGTGTTCCGAACCCCCAGAACACCCTAGATTCTTTAAATGAACATGTGGAAACACTTATCTATCAAAACATAAGATACCCAAACCAAAACTAAAACGAAAACGTCCCTTAAGGTAATCTGGGACCTTATAGTAAATATTAGGTTAATAGATTATTGTTCCTGAAACACTAAACTAAAAGAATACAAGACATATTATATATGAAAATTATAAATAGAAAACAAAACCTATGGTGTATAAAATGGGAATAATAAATTATAAATTTATACAAATTATTATTAAGAATACTTAATGTTTTAAAAGGGAGTTTTACAATAAACCGTGCTTTTCATTATATATATATATATATATATTTAAATTTAAAATAAAAATTTATAAATTTTATCATTTTAGTTTTAGAAAATGAAATTATTATTTTTTAATTCATTAGGTCAAAATTATGTTTATGTGATTTTTTGAGATATTTCTAATATAAATGAATTTTAGGTGAATGGTGAAAATAAATATTTTTATGAAAGTTATCACTTTTATGACATTATCTTAAAAATATAATGACATAAAGGTTTATAAAATATTTTTTATATAAAATATACATAATTAATTATAAATATAAATCATTTAAAAATATAAATTGAATTTATAAAACACATGTATAATATTTTGAAAACTCATATAATATTTCATATTAAAAATAGTCTTTATATACTCACATTAAAAAGAAGACTTTACCACTTTATTAAATTAAATACTATAAATGGATTTAATATTTTAGATCAAAATTTACATATTATTTGATATATTCAATTTTATTTTTGATCATAAAAATGAGATTACTATGATTAAAGATAATGACCATGATAATGGTGAAAGGGTTATTTTTTAAGAATTGTTTTATTAATGTTCAATAATTTTTATCTATTAAATTAAATTGATATTACTTATAAAATACTGATATATTATTATTAAACACAAATATACTTATATATAAACACATTTAATTCATAATAAATTATATATAATAATAATACCACATAATGATTAAAACATCATTTCTCTACAAAATATTTTTCTTTATATAAAATGTTTTAATTCAAGAGTTAATTTTTTGTAATTTTGAATTTGAATTTTATTAAATTAATATTAAATTTGGTTCACATCACCTAAATTTTTTAATCGGGGTTATTTTATAATTTTATTAAAACAAAAGTTACTTGGTTAAAAACAAGTTACCCCAATAAAAACAAAAAATAATAAAATTAAACAATATTTTATTAAATTCCTTAAAAACTATTTAAAACTTGTGTGTAAATAATTTTTTGAGGATTATTTGACTTGGTTTTACCCCAAAATCCATTATTTATCACTTTTTGTACAATTTACCCTTAAATGGATTCATTCTATTATTGAAAAATGGGCATTATCCAAATTTCCCTTTTCATGACTTATAAAAGGGGATTACATCCACCCTAGAAATCTTACACATAAATTTATAAATTTACTTAAAAAATTACCAAATTTTCTATAATATATTTACTTGATTTAATTAAATCACTTTTTAACCATAAGATAACCTAAAAACATGAATTACAAGGAGGATTTCATGAGGAAGTTCAAAGTCTCAACATGAGAATTACTTAATATTTATTATTTTCCTTATTGTCATTACATTACAAAAATATCCTTAACATAGTCATATAATGTAAAAATTATCACTATTATACATATGTTTCATTATATTAATGGACAAATCCATATTTATTACTTCCCATCCACTTATAAAAACAAAATAATGTCCTTCATGGAATTTTCGGACATCCTCTTCTATTGAGGGAGATCATCCATTTTTTTACAACCACCTATATTTGTTAGTTATATGGATGTAATTGAAGAATAATAATGAAATATATAATATAATTATGGTTATGAATAAAAAAATATAATCCATCTTGATTCCCTCTCATTCTTCGGGGAATGAAAATGTTAATCATTCATTATGTGCACCACCACCTCCATGAAGTATTATTTTTTTGTTTTTCTTATTGATTTTAATTATATATAAAAACATTTTAAAATATGTTTATAAAATAAAAATATATAAAAAATAGATTTATTATTATTTATTAATAATATTAATCCAAAATAAACCACTTTTATAACCATAATCATCTATTAATTTTGGTATGTTCAGGTCTAGGTCATTGTAACCACCTACTTGAACAAAGCTATAAAAATATATCATGGATGACTATGGGAATGTAAATTATATTATTGTTATATTTTAAGTAGAAAATAATTATTATTTTATGGTTTCTTAAAATTAATATTATGTAATTAACTTTCTATCAAAATATCATCTTTAATCGCTAAAATTACTGAAATAAACTGACACTAATTCAACTATCAATCAAGATGACTAAAACACTTATGAAATGATATAAGAGATTTATAAATAAAAGTATTTCATCCATTATAGTAACATAAATTATTAAGGAATACTATTTTTTTTATAAATTAATGGGTACTAAAATCGATATCGTAAATCATGAACAAAACCATTAAAGTTACTAACACCTGATGGTTAAGATAAGCCATAATTAACTAATATATTTATTTTAAATGGTAATAAGTGAAGTATATAAAATTAAATGTATATTAATAAGGTTCAAAAATATAATATTAAGATATTTTTGTTTTTTTACAGGAGGTTATGCCACATTCGACTTGGCATGGATGCATGATAAGTGGTTCTTTGTCTCAAATTTAATTTCTTAAGACATAATTATTATTTATCAAAATGATTTATTTAAATTGGTCTGATTAATTACCAATGAATAAGTTTTTTCATATTTAGGTAATTCATAAGGTTTTAAGAGACATATTGTGTTATTTGATAAAATTTCATTCAATTTAAATGATACTAATGTTGTAATGGGTTTTTTAAACACAAGTCCCTTCATTGAGTTAAGATGTTTCGTTTGAAACTTATTCATTTCAAGATTTGTTTATTCCATTAAAATTTATTTTTTAATTATAAATCCTTTTCCAAAATATTGGTAATTTACCTTTTAATTCAAATATTTTAACTTGGTAAACTTATTTCTTAAAAAGTATATCATTATTGAAAATAATTCATATCCTCTTTAATGAGAGCTTCCCCTCATTTTCCATAGTTTCCTTGTCGCTATTGTTATAATTTATATATAGAAACCAAATTATTTATTATCATATGTGACTATAAAATTTCCATTCTTCTCTTTCAAAAGTATTTTTGTTTCAATCTCATTTAATGATGTATGTTTTTAACAAATGTATTTTAAAAATATTAAACAAGGCCTTCCATCCTTTCATAATAAAATGTTTTATTTTCCACACCACACTTTTTATAATATTTAATTATTTAAAGGATATATTATTGATTTTTCTTTTTGAAAATAATTTTTTCATAAATTTCTTACTCAACCTTTTTGAAATTTACATCTAAATGTGGCCCATGAAATCTTGTTTTAAAAAAACTAAAAATGTTTTATAAAAACATTTTTTTATAGTTTTTCTTAAATTTTCCAATTTATCTCAAAAATATTTATTTCCTTTAAAATTAACTTATAATAACCACCCTATACGTTTAAGTTTCTCATTTTGTGTATTAATATAACAAAAATCCATTAATTATGTTGTCTTTACTAGTGTTTCAAGGTCTTTGATTTTTATTCCAATAGATTTACTCTATGAAAAATTTATATTTTATTAATTTGATTGAATCATATTCACCAATATGTCTAACATTTATGTATTGAGGAAATAATTAAGTAAAAAATATACCATTTATTTATTCAATGTAAATAAAATAAGATTTATTTTGTTGATTGTATGTAATTTACCTAGAAAGTTACTTAATATATTTGGATGCCAATTTATTTTCCATGGGTTAATCAAGTTATAATTATTGATACAATTATGATTGATTTATTTATCTCGATCTATTCGAAAAGGATATTAAACCCATTTTCTTTCCAATATTTCTTTATGATATGAGAATAATTTATTTAAATAGACACACATGTAAGTATGGATGAATGATGATTGAGGTCCTATTTCACCCTAAAGTGAATTGGTTAAAAGAATAAATCTAATAAGATATGTATACATGAGTAAAATTATTCTATATCATAAGTGTGGGTGTAAGTGAGTGTTTCTCAAAGGCGATGTTTCCCTATGCTGATGTTGGTGCCATATTTCTATAGTATTCTAATGTCGTGATCTCATAGATCATGTTTGTTGACTAATGTCTCCACAATCTCTTGATTAATTTCTTATGTTATAGAATTCAGTATTCCATTATATATGATTAATTATTTATTGTGTATAACTTTCTTTTGTATCTTGGTTATACCAATTTTATCATCTTATGATCACTTATTACCTTTGATTGTTATTTATTTTGTTTGTCCATATCGAGTATCTAAGTTCTCCCCTATATTTTGTTTCCATTTACCCTGGTTATGAATAAACCTAATATATATTATGTGTCTATAATAGTATCTTATTTGGAAAACTATAAGAGATGCTGAAGATTAGTTATGGATTAAGTAGTTGCATATATAGTGTAAAAACATTTGTTCGTTGAAAAAAAGTTGGGTTTTTAGTTAATATTATGTCAAAATTATCTAAAAATTTAAAAGTAAAATATAATGGGAATGTATTATAATTAAATAATAAATTAAATTAAGGTAATTGAGATGGTCACATCCATGGGCTTAAATATTGGTATCAGAGTAGGTTATACATAAATTTGGAGATTATTGTTACAACCTGAGATTTTAAAATATAAACATCATATTTGATAGCATGCATGATAAGAAACACCAATTATAAAAATTAATATAACATCATGCGACTTTACAATATATTTATTTTTAAATAAATTAAGTTCTCTTTAATATATTTCAATTCACAAAACACTAGTTTTGAACGTAACATTCTACTTTATTAAAATATTATTATTTAATAGTGACCTTTGTTGTCGTTAAATTGGATGGTATGAATAGTAATAAATAAATTATGAAAATTATGAGGTTTGATACTTTTTTAAAATAAATAATATGTATATTTATTTATTAGATATAAATTTAGAACCATTTGAATGAAAAATGAATGTTTTCTAAAAAACTACATTTTTCTAAAATATGGTTTAGTCATGATTTGCAAACATAATTTATAATTAATTTTTACATATTTTATATAATTTATTGGAAAAAATAAAATTTATTTTTAAATATACATTTCAAAATTATCTTAGGGTGAATTTTTGGGATTTTATAAAAAGTTTTATCTTTTGATGAATAGGAAAAATACACAATTTTAGTTGAAAACCAACTTTTTAAAAATATTTGTAGAGTTAAATTATATTTTATACTAGTCTTAATTAAAATTAGTTCAATTTTATATCTATTAATCCAATTTATTTCATTATAATAATTTTCATATTGATATTTGATATTAAAACTCTATAAAATTTTGAAAATTTTCACTTTAAAAGCCACCTTTCACAACACGTCTATGAGATTAATTTTAACTTAAATTTATTCCATTATATTGATGGAATTTAGAAAGATGGATTCGATATTTGGAGTTAGAATAATATTTATTATCTAAAAATTTAATATTAATTTTTAACCTTAGTTAATATTAAAAGTTGAAAAAACAATTTACCGTAGTTATGGTAAAAATGGCTTTACAGAGGTGTTAAAATAAGATGATATGGGTTAAAATTACCTAAAAACTTATCAAAAATATATTTTCATAAAATATTTCAACCCCATAATGCCTAAGTATTTTTTGTAACATCTCGGTTCTGGAAGTCACAAAGAGGTGCCTGTACGCATTTGGTCACATGGCTTCAAGCACATTTCCTTGAACACCAGAGGCTGCCGACTAGCAGTGAGGGCCTTGGGTGTGATATTGGGGAAACTATTCCCTCATTGGCAGAGTACACAGTGGAAGTAAACAAATATATAATAGTGGAAGTAGTAACAATACCAAACAAAAGTAACAACAGAAGACTCATAAAGAAACAATTGGAGCATATATATATAGATATATAAATGAAGCATGATACATATATGTCTAAGAAAGAAGCCAAACAAGTCATGCTGAATAATGTTCTAAACCAAAGTACAAAAGGAAAACACATTAGAAACTCCTCATCATCGCAAGCCTAAGCTTGGTCCCATGCTCTCAAGATCCAATGCAATCAAGTACCTAAATTGGAAGGGTTCTTTCCATTGTCTATACCTAAAACAATATAATCTGATTGGGCCCAAAAGAATGGCCCAAGCAGGGTGTGAGACAAATCCCAGTAGGCAACAACCACTAGATCTGTGACTAACAGTTATTGAATATATGGCAGGTAAAAGTGCAGAAAGATGTAAACAAGGAAGTACTCAATAGTTACAATCCACAGTTTCAGATATCAAGAAACAACTAAAAATGAGATAATGACAAAAGGTAACCCTCTGGGAAGTACTCACATCCTATCCCCTCTGGTCCTACCTAACAGATACAAGAAACCCTCTATGTAGCACACACAGTCTCACCCCTCTGGTTCAGCAAAATTATAGACTATTTGAAGAAGCACTCACCATCAATTCCCCCTATAGTATTGTATATGTACTAAATGTGATCTAGGGAAGCACATATATCACATTCCCTCTGTGGCATACGTTGAGGAACTGCAGACTCTCTGAGGAAGCACTCAACGTCAATTTCCTCTATGGTCTCACATTGTAATATTATAAAAGATACTCTGTAGAAGCCCTTACGTCCATTCTCCCTATTGTCTACTACACTAGGTTCTCACGGCCCTGTGTAAATCAACAAATATAGCATCACGTATCGGCCAAAGTAAACCTCAAGAACTACTTGTATAGCATTCTACAACATATATATGTGTCAGAACAATAGTCACACCATCCTACAATACTAAGAATTGGAAAGTAAACAACAACTTAATAGGCAACTAGACCCAAAGATTAAAATAGGAAAAACATGCATGGGAAACACATCCAAAGTACAAAAATTCACTATATTCATAATCCAGTATCATCTAATGAGGTATACAAGCATAATTGACAAGAAATAGGGCTAAAACGGTAAATATACAATACCCCGTTCATGGGTATTGGGAAAATTTGAACATAAAACTCAAAGTCTTTCAACAGAAATGCACAAACCACCAACCTCGGTGTTAAGAGATCGCTATAATTGAACCACGAGGCTTGAATTTCCTTAGAACACCATTGATCTAAGAAAACTTATAAAAAGTTAAAAAAATGATAGCTTGATAAAGAGAAGGAATTATGATACGAAGCTCTAGGAGATGGAAGATCTCACCGAGGCGATACCAACGCAATCAATGGTGGTCAAATCTGAGATTGGGTGGAGGCTCGGGGGCTCAGAGAAGAATCGCGCCCATACGGGAATTCTTGGTCGAACAAAACTTTGAATATGTTTCTGGCGATTAGACGTGACCTCAGTGCATTTAATGAAAAAAAGAAAATACATGGAATGTAATTTTAAATTACACGTCATGTACATACCTTTTCCATACTCCCCTTTAGGCGGCCTCCACGTCACCCCACATGACCGTGTGTGTGGCCATGACACAACCAGCAGACGGCCTCCTGTGGCAATGTAGTACATGGAATGTAGTCATAAATTACATGGAATGTACATAAAAAATATCTAGAAACTCATATTTTCTAAAAAACATTAGAAAAAAGAAAAAAATACCTAAAAAGAAGACCCTGGTTCTTACAAACTTCCTTGCTTAATGAAATTCATCCCCGAATTTCCCTAGAAAGGCGGCGTAGAAGAAGAGACCTTGAACAGCTTCGGCCACTGCGATCGTACATCGACCTCTCTCTCCCATGTCTCGTCCTATACTTGCCCGTGCTTCCATAGAACCTATACCATAGGAACAAATCTGCCATGAAGAACCTTCATACTTCGATAAAAAACCAGGATAGGATGCTCCTTGAAATATTTGTCCACTTCTAACTCAACCTCCTCAGGTTGGAAAGCATGAGATGTGTCTAAATGTAACGTCGAAGTTGAGAAACATAGAAAATGTCGTGCATAACCTGATACCTATGAGGTAACTAAAACTGATAGGCAACTAGCCCAACTATCTCCAACACCTCAAACGGCCCGATGTACCACAATGAAAGCTTACCATATCTCCTAATCATATTTTATCCCAACCTCAGTGTGACACGTAGAAAAACCTGATCCCTGACCTCAAACTCTAGAGGTTGTCTCTGCTGATCATCATAAGACTTCAGACGAGACTGTGTAGTATCCATACTCTTCTGAATCCACTCTATCTACTCTATGGTCTTCCGAACAAGATGAGGTCCCTGAAAAGCTGCCTCTCTTTCCTCCAACCAACATAAGGGTGATCGGCATGGCCTACCGTACAAAACCTCATAAGGTTTCATCTGAATAGTTGCATGAAAACTATTATTGTAGGAAAACTCCACAAGAGGTATATTCTTCTCCCAAGAACCTCCAAAATGTTGGAGGCATGCTCGTAGAATGTCCTCTAGCACCTAAATCATATGATCATGCTGGCCATCTGTCTGGGGGTGGTAAGCTATACTCAAAAGTACCTATGTACCCAAATTTTTTTGAAGCCCCTGCCAAACCCGAGAAGTAAAACAAGCATCTCTGTCTAAAAAATGCAGTGTGGAACTCCATGTAAGCACACAATCTCTCAGATGTACAACCATCCCAACTCGTCAATAATGAAGGTATCTTTGATCGGAAAGAAGTGAGCGACCTTCATATGTCTGTAAATGACAACCCATACTGCATCATTCCTGCAAGGCGACCTCGAAAACCCTATCACGAAATCCATCGCGACATCATTCCAATTCCACTTGGGAATCGGTAACTGTTGTAGAAGCCCTGCTGGTCATTGATGCTCTGGCTTCACCTACTGACAGGTGGAAATACTCATGAAGAAACCGAAAACATACCTCTTCATACTTAGCCACCAATACTGATGGTGTAGATCACGATACATCTTGGTGACACCAGGATGAACTTCCCAAAACAAGGAATGGAAATCCTGCATCATCTCATCGCGTATATCAGTTGGAACCCATATGCATCCCAGGAAACACATGATCTCATCCTCACCTATGGTCCATATAAGAATAGGGTCCTCTCCTGACACACTTTCCCACATGACTAGACCTTCAGAATCTGATTGGTGCCTCATTCGTACTTGATCAAGAATGACAGAGTTAACAACTACAGAAGAAAGGAAGGTCTGTCTCTATCTATTGTGCACCTCCAAATGCATCTCCAAGAACAGTTCTATAAGCTGCCACTCACTACTGGCCTCTTGAACTACCTGTATCTGAGTCCTCCTACATAATGCATCAGCCACTATGTTGCCTTTCCCAGGCGTGTAGCCAATCTCAAATTCGAAAGACTGAAGGTACTCAACCAACCTTCGATATCTCAAATTCAGATCACATTGAGTGAAGATGTACTTGAGAATCCTGTGGTCAGTAAAAACCCCAAAATTATCTCCCAGAAGGTGATGTCTCCAAAAATGTAATGCATGAACAACTGCAACCAACTTGAGATCGTGCGTTAGGTAATTCCTCTCGTGTGGCCTCAACTACCGAGACCTGTACACAACAACTCCATCTCCCGGCATAAGAACAGCTCCCAGCCCTATACTTAAAGCATAATAGTACACAATATAGCTCTTTCCTGGCCCTTGCAACTCTAGTATTCCTACTAAAGTCAACCTCCATTTCAGCTCCAGAAAGACTGACTCACAATAATCAGACCAAAAGAACTTCACACCGTTCTTAGTCAAACGCATCAGCGATGCTGCTAAGCATGGAAAGTATTGAATGAAGCATCTATAGTATCTAGACAGCCCTAGAAAACTCCGCACCTCAAAGAAGTTCTTCGACTACTCGTAGGAAACTGCTGCTCTCACTTTTTCTGGGTCTATTGATACTCATGTCTTTGAGATAACATGACCCAAGAAGTAAATATGATCCATCCAAAAGTGGATTTTTTAGAGCTTAGCATATAAATGATGCTCTCTCAGTGTACTCAAAATGATTTAAATATGTGTTCCATGGTCGTGTAGAGTGTGATATTACACCAAGATATCGTCCATGAAGAGAACCCCAAAAGAATACAAATACGGATGGAACACTCTGTTCATCAATGCCATGAAAACTGCTGGCACGTTCATGAGACCAAACAACATAACCATATACTCGTATAGACCATACCTGCACCGAAAGGCTGTAAGAGGTATATCTGATGGTATAACATGAAATGGATGGTAACCAGACCTCATGTCAATATTCTAGAACACCTGGGATCCTTGAATCTAATCAAAGAGATCATCAATCCTGGGAAAGTGATATCGGTTCTTGACTATCAACTGGTTCAACTTTCAATAATCCACAAAAAGCCTGAGAGTACCTTCTGCCTTTTTCGCAAACAGGACAGGCGAACCCCAAGTTTAATTACTGGGTTAGATAATACCCTTTTCCTACAACTCCTCTAACTGGTTCTTGATCTCCTGCAACTCTAGTGTAGCCATCCTATAAAGAATAATGTATACTGGTTCCGCTCCTGGCACAAGCTCAATCTAAAGGTCCACCTCACACTCTGGAGGGAAACCTGAAAAGTCCTATGGAGAGACATCTCTGAAATGATCCACCAATAGAGGAAAGTATAACTGTAAATTCCCCTGATCATCTAGATATAGACTACCAATCTGGGCTACAAATCCTCACAACCCAAGATTCTTTGGACCTTCTCTGATCACCTGGACATCCCACTCACCCTTATGAAGAAAAGTTCCAACCTCTGGTGATATGAAACTCACCCTTCGGTGATAATAGTCAATGAATTCTTAGAAGGGAACTATCTAGTTCATTCTAAGAATGAAATTATATCCTATCATCTATAAGAGATAGAGATCCCATAAGAAGTTACACCCACCAACCTCTAGAGGGCACTCCTTGAATTAACGTAAACTAACCGTTCTAGTCCCCAATGGAGTGTCTAGCATCAAGATATCAGTAGAGGAAAAGATACAGAGCCCAAGGCTCTCCACAACCTCAACATAGATAAATCTATGGGAAGCCCCTGTATTGAAAAGATATGAAGATAAAATTGAGGCGACTAGGATCGTACCTTGAACTATAGAAGGTCCTGGATCCTGCTCTTGCTGGGTCTACTCCACTACAGACGTCTGGCCTCCTCCATGACCCCATGACCCTGCCTAACCACTCTGAGCCGATCCACTATGCTGTCGCTGAAAGACTGGTGACTAAACACCATGGACACAACCTCCACCTCATCTTGAACGGCTGGAAGAACTCCAGTTTCTAGACTGGTGAGAAACTGGCAGTGCTGCTCCCGAACATGGAGTCATAGATGAACCCATGTCACCTGCTGCTGGTGAGAATACCTGACAGAAATACTGAAGGTGACCCATCTTGTTGCAAGATCGACACTTCACTGGGTCTCTCTTGCACTACGACCTCGTATGCCCACTCTTCCCGCATTAGTATCATACCACTTGGTTTCCAGAAGATGTCTCTCGCCTCTTCGGATCTTCGCATGGAGACTCCCTATGGAGCTTCCTACTGTCAGTAGGAGGGATGCTACCTCCATATGTCGAGCCTCCCTTCCTCACAACTCCGAAATCCCTCATATAGCACTCTATGATCAACGCTTGGATGATGATGGAAGTGATGTAAGTTAACCGGATGATGTTCACCTGTGAACGAATGTCGTGCCTAAGACCATCCATAAACTTCCTCACTCGGAGTAACCCATCTCCCCCTAGGAAGGGTGTAAAGAACTGAATCACGGTGAACCGAGAGGAATAATCCATGATAGAAAGGGTTCCCTACTCCTGACTCATAAAATTTTGAGCTCGGTCGGCCCTCAAGATCTCCGGATAGATGTAGTCATAGAAGATGCGTTGGAAATCCTCCCAAGCCATAACCTACTGATGCCCCACCTGTGAGATCAAATCCCTCCATATCTTGGAGGAAGCCCATAGCATGTAAGTAGAAAGCTTGACCCTTCTATCTAGAGGTGTATCTAGATGCTCAAATATCGTCATCATGGCTTCTAGCCATGACTCTGCAGCCTGCGGTCCTCCTTCCCCTGAGAATGTGGGAGGATGCCGCTGCTGGAAAATCCATGTCAAATCTAACATCGATGGGGCATGAGGTAGTGCCCCCTAAAGGTCTGCATCATCCATAAAAAGCCTTCCCTGAACTGTGCATCAGCACTGGTATCAGGTATAACTGTTGGTGCCAAGACCGTCACAATAGGAGGATCTGTGGGAAGTCCCTGATAAGCCATATCTGGAGTCTGATCACTGCCCTGTAACTGGTGGACAACCAGAGGATGTATTGGTGGCATAACTCTTCAAGGTCAAACACACACCTTAGATCAACATTATCAATGACTAAAAACTAGAAGTCTAAGAAGGGAATAGGAAAAGTAATGAATTAATGTTTTACAAAACATGACTACATGGAGTGTACAATTCCCAGACGACGTGTTCCCATAAGTCATTCACATGGGAATGTACTCCTAGCTAAACTGGCCGTGTAACACCCCAAACACACAGTGTGTTCTCCTAACACACGGTGTGTACCTGGATCCTCTTTCCCTGCCCGAGTCTTTCTACATGGTTAAGCCACACGACTCTCCTAAGACAAAACTACATGGCCCGTTCAGAGTAGACACAACATGTACTCAACAAGATTAACTTGGCCCATGTTGTTAGTGACACGGCCGGATACACAACTCACACTACACGGCCTATTTCAATTCGACACGGTGTGTATAAGAAGAGACTCCATAGACCCATGTTGTTAGCTACATGGCTGGGTTCCTAGGATTTCACTACACAACGTGTCCAATCCCGACATGGCATGTATAGATTAATGTTTATCCATACGTGTTATTAGATACACCAGCAGACACAGGGTCAAAACCCCACGGTATGCAGAACTGGTAGATGGCGTGTTCCCACATGATTGTCCCAATCCCGTGTCTCTTCCCACATGACCTATGACACGGTTACAGACTACACGGCATGTACATAAAGTACACGGTGTGTACTTATGAAAAACAGTTTCTTCCTGAATAGAAGAACACATGGCGTGTAATTAACAATACACGGCGTATATTCTTGGGTTTTCCGGAATATAAGTCTCAAAAACTAATTCATAACCTAGAAAACACTGAAAAGAACAAAGTGCCAAATTCCGATCAGTGAGGTCCCATACTCCATACGAATCAAAATTTGGAATCGTGTACACATTATAACATGGTAAACAAGGCAATGATCCACCAAATTCCGGTCCATGAGGGACCATAACTCCTCAACAACCAAATTTTGGCATCCAATCAAGCAAACCACTACACAAACAATACCCTATCAAATAACAATTATTTTATCAAGGCATCTATCACAAAAACACGCATATTCTACACAACATCTATCACAACAACATGCAATTGCTAATGTACCCTAGATGACATGGAAATAATGCATGAAATGTGATTTCAAGCAAGTTACTATATGATGCATGAAATTGAATACCCTAATCTAATCGTGTTTCTATAGAAATAAAACCTTAATAACATCAATGGTAACAACACAAAACAAGTGAATCACCCAACGGTGAAATCAAATCAACTGTAAAATTGCAACACCAGAAAAATCATAATAAACAAGGTAGATTGGATTTTCCCTATACATGGGTTAGCTACTCCAGGACATAGCTTATTAACAAGTACATATTCCTTCCTATCCCTGGCTAAAGGCTTCAAACAGTAAGTCAAGAGAAAAGAATTCCTCTGAAACCACTTTGTAACATCCCAGTTCCGGAAGCCACCCAGAGGTGCCCGTACCCAATTGGTCACATGGCGTAGAGCGCATTTCCCTGATTACCAGAGGCTGCCGACTAGTAGCGAGGGCCTTGGGTGTGATAGTGGGGAAACTATTCCCTCATTTGGAAGAGTACACAATAGATGTAAACATATATACAATAGAAGAAGTAGTAATAATACCAAACAATAGTAATAACGGAATACTAATAAGGAAACAACTGGAGCACACACACATATATATAAATAATGCATGATAGATATTTGTCTAGGAAAGTAGCCAAACAAGTCACAATACTGAATATAGTACTAAACCAAAGTACAATAGGAAAACATATATGCAACTCCTCATCATCGCAAGCCTCAGCCTGGTCTCATGCTCTCTAGCTCCAATGTAATCAAGTACATGAAGTGGAAGGGCCCTTTTCCATGTCTATACATGCAACAATATAATCTGTTTGGGCCCAAAAGCATGGCCGAAATAGGGTGTGAGAGGAATCCCAGTAGACCACCACCACAAGATCTGTGCCTAATAGTCAGTGAATATATGGTAGGTAAAAGTTCAGAAAGAAGTAATCAATAAAGTACACAACAGTAACAATCCACAGTTTCAGATATCAAGCAATAACTAAACAAAGAACATAATCATAATAGGTAACCCTTTGGGAATTACTCACAACCTATCCCCTATGGTCCTACCAAACAGATACAAGCAACCCTCTGGGTAGCACACACAGTCTCACCCCTCTGGTTCAGCTAAAGTATAGACTCTCTAAGGAAGCACTCACCGTCAATTCCCCCTGTAGTCTCGTATCGGTACTAAAGGCGCTCTAGGGAATCATTTACATGACATTCCCTCTCTGGCCTACATCGAGGAACTATAGACTCTCTAAGGAAGCACTCAATGTCAATTAACCCTGTGGTCTCGCATCGTAATATTATAAAAGACACTCCAGAGAAGCGCTTACGTCCATTCTCCCCATGATTTACTACACTAGATTCTCATGAACCTATGTAAATGAACAAGTATAGCATCGATTATCGACCAAAGTAAACCTCAAGAACTACATGGCTAGAATTCTACAACATATCAGTAAGTCAGAACAATAGTCACACCATCCTATAACACTAGGCATGTGAAAGTAAAGAGCAGCTTAACAAGCAACTAGACCCAAATGTCAAAATAGGAAAAACATGCATGGGCAACACATTCAAACCACAACAATTAACCCTACTCACAATCAAGTATCATCTACTCAGGCATAAAAGCATAGCATACAAACAACAGGTCTAAAACGGTAAACACAGAATACCTCATTCATGGGTATTGGGAAAATTAGCACATAAAACTCAATGAATTTCCACAGAAAGGCACAAAACACCTACCTCAACACTAAGAGATCTATATACTTGAACCAGAAGGCTTGAATAAATTTACAATGCCGTAGATCAAAGAAAATGTATAAAATGTTCAACAAAAGGTAACTTGATAAAGAGAAGGAATCAGGAAACAAAGCTCTAGGAGATGGAAGAGCTTTTCGAGGCGATCCCAACACAATTGATGACGGTCGAATCGGAGATTGGGCAGAGGCTCGGGGGATCGGAGAAGAATCGCGGCCGTATGAGAGCTATCGGCCGAATGAAACCTAGAAGGAGACGTTTCTGGCGATTAGACGTGACCCTCGTACATTTAATGAAAAAAAAGAAAATAAAAGGTGTGTAATTTTGAAGTAAACGGCGTGTACTTTCCTTTTCTTTACTCTGCTTTAGGCAGCCTGCACGTCACCCCACATGACCATGTGTGTGGCCATGACACGACCATCACACGACCTCCTACAACAACACATTACATGACTTGTACTCATATTGTACACGACGTGTACTTCTAAAATTTCAAGAATATCATATTTTCTAAAAAACTCTAGAAAAAAGAAAAGTATACCTGAAAATAAGACCCGAGTTATTACATTGTGAATACTTGATTTTTGACCCTTTTGGTTAGTGAAAAATTTGGGTATAACTTTTTGTTTTAAAAAATTACAAGTGTGCCACTCACCTCACCTATAAAAGAATACTCTTTACCTCTATTATTCACACCATAAAACCATTTTTTTGTTACCCAAATAAATCAATTACTTATATAACATCATCCAAGAATACCTTTTTGGGTCATAAATATATTCTAGGCACAGTTTTGGTATAATACTAATTGGGGGGGGGGGTCCGAGAAGAGGTAAAATTCTTAATTATGTGTGTTTATTTTATTTATTTTTTCACCTCATTAAAATATTATTCCATTATGAATATATAATAACACAAGTATGTACCATATAATTTAATTTAATTTATACAAGTTAATGACATACATCCATCTAATATTCCCTCAAATTTGAAATGATAACATCATTAGTGGGTACCGTGGACAACACCATCATGAAATGATGGGTCACGGTTTCCATAACCACCTCTCACAATTGTATATTATGATGGATATAAAGTATATATATATGATATTTATAACATAATTATACATTTGGATATATTATATCATATATATACCATTTTTTACTTTCCATTCTGTAGGGGATATTATAACATCGCTCGTGTGTATGGTAGACTTCCACTTTGTGAAGTATTGTGATTAGTTTTTGACTAACAATTTACATAGAAGGTAATAAGGATAATTTTAATGAATAAATGTCATATAAATGAAATAATAATGATATTAGTGGAATATTTATCATTATTAAAATATAATATATCATTTTCCTTATTACATTGTGAAACGATTTTGTCATTTGTCTTTGTGTGGACTATATCCTTCACAAAGCGATGTGAATCTATTTTTCGTAAACACAACAAATAGAAATTTTATTAATGGAAACATAAGACCAATCATCTCCATGATTGTTACACAATTCATTTTTCATATCCATATTTCAGGGTTGGTTTTAAATATATAATATATATATAAATATTATAATTAAGTCATTATTATATTTCATTATATGTTAAAATAATGAACTATTTTGCCATGTTCAGCCTACTAATGTCATTTTTGACACAAAATCCAATTATCATCAAAACATACAATGTGAACTTAATCGATTAAATAATCATATATAACATAGTAATAAGTGAAATAAAAGGAATAGTAAACAATAATTTTTTTTATTAATCATGTAAATAACTAACATTAGTTTATTATTTAGGAAGATAAATAATGTACGTGATGAGTTTGACACAAGGTAAGGGTTTCTCGTCTCAATTTTACTTCTATGAGACATATTCCATATTCACTAGTTGTTTCTATTTTTTGTATATAATTCCTTTTTAATATGTAATATAATTATTATATTTTTCTTTATGGTATATATAATTTCAATTTTTGTCATTTATTTTATGGGGATTATGATTTAGAAGTAAATAATGTGGTAAGGGTTTATTTAACAACCTCATCATTACTCAGAACTATTTATGTTTATGTCTCATGTGGGGGAAATAATTTTTATATCAATATAAAAATAAATATATTTTCTTCTAATATTTTTATTAATTAAATTCTCAAGTAATAGTACCATTTTATCACTCTTTGGTACTTAAAATCCCTGATAGAATGTTTTTAAGAAAAAATGCCTCTATTTCTCTCTTCAGTCAGAAATCCTTCATCATAAAAGCCCATTTTTTCTAAAAATGATTACAAAAATGTTTTTAGACATTCAAAAATTACTTATTAAATAAATTTTTAAAAATTATAATTTATTTAAATTTTTTTTGAAAGGAATCTTCATATCATTTTCAAAATAATACTTGTTTGTATTTTACCAAAAAAGTGAATGGAAGATTTGTTTCAACATATACAACATGTATAACAATTTCCACCTTTTTTATAAAAAAATGTTTTAATTATTATTTTAATAGTCTAAAAAGGTTATTATAAATGAAAATTTTTTTCAAAATGTTTTTTGATTTTTTTTAAAATGTTATTTTTCTCAAAAACATTTTATTGATCTATTCAGGGATTTTGTATAAATCAACAAAAAAACTCTATTTAACATATGACACACTAAGGATATGTGGTATTGATACCATCATTATTATTTATCCTGATGTTTTATGATCTATTTGACCGAGGATATATAATTTTTTTACCATTCACCATTTTACACTTGAGGGTTTATGATGATGTTTATTGATTGGGTTATGTATTAAAATTTCATATAATATATGTTTAATATGAATGTTTATGTTGATTATGTTTCACCCCTTTTATATGAATAATTAATTGTACTTATTAAGTGGTGGTTGGGGAATGATATTGCCTCTCGATGCATCAATAGTTCTAATGAGACAAAATAGATTTAGTTTTGGCTAAGGCCGTACCCATTTATATATGTCTTGAAACAAGGTCTTGATGGTATTATATGTCCTTGAATAAATCCTTGATGATATGTTTTAGATATAAAAAATTATTTATTCAAGCATTATGTATTCAATGATTTATATTCTATGTGATTATTAAATTAGTTATAATATCCATGGTTATGTTTTAAGCTCATGTGATTATTTATATGTCCTTATTAGATCATCATTAATTCCTACCATATTATGATCATGTTATTCATTAAATTTCATTTTATTTATCTATTTATCTTCCTATATTTATTATTACTTTTTTATTCATATCTTACTCTATATTCTTACCTTTTTGATCATCTGAGATCACCCCTTTTTATGTTTTATTTTTCTTGGGATACCATGATGTGTTTTATAATTGATATTTAGGGATATGATAAGGAGAATAATAATGTTATTAAAGAAAATAATTTATGTATTTTATGTTTTCAATTGTAATAATAATTTGAGGTATGTACTTAGTTTATCAAGAATAATAAACTGTTCGGTTCTACATGATGTGATTACATGTATCTCATGACAATGTAACAAAGTAGACATCAACTCCGGGTTACTGGGGTCATGGTGCTATAGTTTCTATCATAATAAGTTTTGTAGAAACCTCAGGAACTGAATTTAAGATAACATATTTAATGGAACATAAATCTACGATATTATTTTAGGAAAATTATTGAATAATATCCTAATGTTTTAGTGAGGATGATATAATGTCATTTTTCATATAAAATACATCTCCGTCTGGATACTACAAGTGGATATGGTTCTACAAAAAATATATCTTCCGATAGAACTCAAGAAAGGGGGAATTATGATTAAACCAATCATCACCTGGTGTAAACAAAAGGGTCTTACTGCACACATAGTTTTACACTCCATGGGGATATTTTTAGGATAATTCACATTTTATTTACAAACAATTATGATGGATTTTAAAATAAATATATCCCCAAAAAAACCATTTTTAAAATTTTGATATTAGCTATGCATAATGTTTTCAATTTATGTTATGTATTTCAATTTTTTGGTATTCAAAAATTTTGTTTCATAATGATATAATGAAATATATTGTATTTAATCATTTAGAAATGGCTCCTTATAGAAGGAATGAGAACCACATCAATGCAATCAATCCAAAGAGTAATAACAATCATTTATTTTTTGGTATTAAGTTAATATTTCAAAGGGAGATAATGTCCCAAAAATTCTCATTATATGAGGACATTGTAATATGAACTAACAAGAGAAAGAAATAATTATCTATGTATTAAAACATAAAAGGTAAGATATAGAATAAGAGGACATCATAGAAAAAGACAGATATAGGGAAAAAGGGAAAGAAGGATTTACCACATGTAATAATTGTAGAAAGAATCACCCTGGTTCTTGGTTAATAGAATGAGATTTTTCAACGAGTGTAGAGAGAATGGAAACCATGCTCATGGTTTTAAGGAAAAGAATAAATCTTTTATTGTGTAATTATTTCATAATAAGGATATGGGGAATTATGAAAATAAATTCCCAAGAATCAAGGTAATATACCATAAAAGAAGCTAAAGGATCATTTTCAAGCTTATTCTATTACCATAGATGAAGTGGAATAATCAATTTTCTTTTATGTGGATTCAAAACATTGGTTACAGGAGTCTTTTATAAATGATATTTTGGTAATAAAATTCATGAAATATATAAGTATTTTACTGTATTATTGTATCATTAAGGATTTGAGAGTATATATTGAATTGTACTGAGGACTAAGGAAAATGATTCAGTGGCATGTAAAAATTCTTGAAAATCACACTACTGAGGGAAATATAACCCTTAATATATTCTGGTTGTTGAGATAATGATTTTGGGATAAATTGATACTTTATATGGATAAAGTAAATTATATAGTATTAAATACCTTGGAACTGATGAATTATTTGTTGCAAATTGGTTTATGCTATCATTAAGGGAGTTTACAAAATTTCTATATTTGAGGAATATATCTAATAATTTATGTTTTATTTAATTAATATAGAAGAATTAATGTTTTCAATAAGGTTTTATGGTAATTTAGGTTATTAAAATATTTCAATTGAATACATGATGATGGTTTTAAAAGTTTGGTAAGTGATGATCAAGATAATCTCCTTATTATTTGAGTGACTAATGATAGGTTGATTTTTGAAATTTAGTGACCTTTTTTTAAAAGATTGGATCTTAATTTCTTTCGGATGGATCATAATGTTAACACTTTATGAAATGTTTTATGAATAACTTCAATATATGATGATTTATATATATTGGAAAACCTGTGCTATCCATTTTATTATAATAATAACTATAGCTCTAAGGAATTTCTTACCATTCTGTTATGGATCTTAAGATCCATTAAATGTAAATTTTAGTGCTTGGGACATAAAAAACTATTTTTAGATACTAACTTCCTAGAGTAAGTGATGAATTGGAAACTTATTGAAGTATAACAAAAGGATGAAATTATACTTATGAAATAAAAACATATTAAGTAATAATATTTACTTATATTCTTGGACATTAAAATTATTCCTCAACATTAGGGAAAGGATATTGAAACAAAAATGTTATCTTATTACCTTCATATATGATAAATTAGATGGTATTTTAAATCATCATAAATTTATGGTGTTGAGAACCTAATCATTCCATCAACCATTTAATTTATTGTGATCAATGACCTTTATTATTCTCTATAATTATATAAGCTTTTCTTCAATGTCCACATCTTAACTTTCCATCAATGTTCTCTGTCTTAGAAACCTAATAGTGTTTTTTTCCATATGACATCTATAATTTACTTTATATCTTATTAAAAGGATGTTTTAGTAACCATTTTTATGATGAGGGTTATCAATTAAGGTAATTTCAAATGACAAACCCTTGATTATCAAGATAAAGATTAAATTGTTATAATTCAATTTACTTATGGGGGTGGAATGTAACACCCTGTGATTTTAAAATACGAATATCATGTTGGATAGCATATATGACACATAACACCAAGAATAAAAGGGAATATAAAATGATAATAATTTACTATATATTTACTTTTAAATAAATTCAATCTCTTTTATATTTTTCAATGCTCACAACACCAGGTTTGAAAGAAACATGATATTCTATTAAGATATTATTAATTAAACATTACCACTATAACATAGATGTCAAATTGGTAGGTATGAATAATAATAAATAAATTATAAAACTTTTATGGTTTATACAATTATAAAATAATTTAAAAATATATATATTAATTTGAGACAAAATTTGAATCATATGATGGAAAAAATAAATGTTTTCATAAAAAATATATTTTTCTTAAAGGTGGTTTTATTGAGATTTATAAACAAAATTTGTAATTAATTTTTTTTTTATTTTTAGAAAAATTATATGAAAAAAACCTTATTTTTTGTAAACTAAATTTTAAAATTAATTTAAATTTAGTTTTTGGTATTTTTTTCGAAAATATTGAATTTTGATGAACATTATAAAATAATAAATTTCAATTTAAAACCGCCTTTTTGTTCAAATTATTTATAAAGTTAAATTATATTATAAATTGGATGTAAATTAAAATTATATTGATTATATATATATATTAATACCATTTAGGTCATTTTAATCATTTTTAAATTGAAATTGTATTTAAAAACTTTGCAAAGTTATGAACATTTTATCTTTGAAAACTCACTTTATCATCAGGTTTACAAGATTAATTTTAAATTAAAATTTTCCATTTATGTGAATGAAATTTTAAAAAATGGATTGAATACATATAATCACAATAATTTATATTGTATTATAAGTTCATAGTTATTTATTACCATAATTAATATTAAAAATACTAAAAAGTAATTATCACGGTTAAAGTGAAAATGAGTTTATCAGGGGGTTAAACTAAACTGAAAAGGGTTAAAATGACCTAACAAATTGTATAAAATATATTATATGGCCATATTTTTCACATATCATGTATAATTCTCAATAATACTCCATTTGGGATCCTATTGGGAGGTGAAATATGTGAGTACACCTTTTTCTTTTAAAACATTACAAGTGTATTGGTCACGTTACTTATAAAGGGAAACCCCACTCATCTATTATTCAAAATTTAAAAACCTTTTTTTTTGGAAAATACCTACCCAAATAACTTTAAAAATTTCATAACCTTTTTTTATAATCCTTATTTTATTCATAAAGGCATTCTAAAAACACTTTTGGTATAATCCTAAAGAGGTGGTCTCAGAAGAGGGTAATTCCTAACTATACATTTTGGTTTTATTTCTTCTTTAACCTAATTAAAATATTATTCATTTATTATTATATAATAAAAATATTATCTCCCATATAATAATTTTTTATTATGTTAAGGTAATGACCTATATCGATCTCCACTTCCCTCAATTGTGAAATAATAATGTTGGTCATGTGTACGGCTGAGTACCACCACACGAACTGATGTGACACATTTTCTATCAACACCTCCCTTGGTTGAGTATTATAATGGATATAAAAAAATATATATTATATTTATAAAATAATTATACCTATGGATTAATATATCATATATATATTTTTTACTTTCCATTCCGTAGGTGATAAGATAATGCTGTTCGTGTGTACGATGGACTATCACCTCGTGAAGCGATGTGATTCCCTTTTCACTAAAAAGTTACATGGATGGTAATAATGATATTTTAAATGAATATATGTTGTATAAGTAAAATAATTATGATATTAATGACATATTTATCATTATTATAAGATTATATATCATTTTTTTCTTACATAAAAAAATGATAACGTCATTTGTGTATGTGTGGACTACCGCCTTAATGAAGCGATGTGAACCTCTTTTTATCACCACACCACATGAGTGATATATATTAATATATTTAATGAAATAATATGTTATTTATTATATTATTATAATTATATAAATATATAATATTATGTATATTCTTTCTATAATAATCATTAAAAAATGGAAACGTTACTTATACGCACATATAACCTACCACCAAAATGATTATAACATAGTTATTTTTTCATAACCATATTTTATGAACTGTTTTAAATATATAATTGGTTTAAAAATATTTCAATTATTCCTTGATTATTAATCTTTATATGTTTAAAAAATAAGTACTTTCACTATAGTAAACCTACCAAATTTGTTTTGACACATAAGACAAACATCTTTGTAACATCTGATATAGAATTAATTGATTAAGTAATCTTTTATAAAATGGTAATAAGTGAAATTAAAGGATTAATAGTGTTAAATTTTTTTCTTAAGGATTTTAATAATTAATATAAATTTATTATTCAATAATATAAAATATGTTTGTGATGAGTCACACTCTTGGTAAGGGTTTCTTGTCTAACTTTTACATCCATGTGAAATATTCCATGTTAACCACTTATTTTCATTGTGTGGGGTATATAATTTCCATTTGATATGTTATATCATGAATATATTTATCTTCATGGTATATAAAATTTCATTTCATTCATTTATTTTATAGGTTTTACAATTCATAAGTTACCAATATCGTAAGGATTTATTTCACAATCACACCAATATTCAATATTGTTTATGTTAATGTATCCTTTATTGAAATTATTTGATATTTATAACTAAAAATCAATATATTTTCTTAAACTCTAGTTATTAATGAAATTTTTCAAGTAATAGTTATATTTTCCCACTCTTTGGAACATAAAATGATTGAGATTATGTTTTTAATAACATATATCATTATTTCTCCCTTCAATAAAAAATAATTTTTCATAGAATCCCAGGTTTTATAAAAATATTTTCAATTTTTTTAACCTTTTAAAAATTACTTATTAAATAAATTTTTACACATTTTTAATTTTTAAATAATTTTATGAAAGAAATATTCATGTCATTTTTAAAATAATTCCCCTTTGTTTTTTTATCAAAAATGTGTAAAGAATAATGAATTTAATGTCTATAGAATGATAATAATTTTCAACCAAAATAAATAAAAAATGATTTAATTATTTTTAAAAGTTTTAAATGGTTATTTTAAAGGATATTTTTTTTTTCAAAATTTATCTTGAATTTTATTTTTAAAATGTGATTCAAAAAATGAAACGGTTATTTTTCTCAAAAAAAATTTAATGGATAGTTTCATATAATTTATATTCATAAATGACATCAAACATATATTTTAATTATTATACAATGAGGATATGTGGTATTTATACCATAATTAATATTCCTTTTAGTGGTTTATGATCCTTTTTACTGGGAATGTACAATTTTATTACAATTCAGAAATTTACTCTCGATCAGTTTTGATTTTTTTATATATTAGGTTAAGTATTAAAATGTCATATGTTAGATTTTCAATATCAGTGTTTATGTTAATTTTTTTGACCCATTTAATATAATGAATTTATTGGACTTAGTAAGTTATGGGTGGGGCCAACTATATCCCCTTGATTCATCAGTCGGTCTCATGAGACAAACTAGATTGGGTTTTGTCCAAGGCCATAACTATTTATTTAGTTGTTTTTTTCATAAGGCCTCGAGGGTATTAGATGCATTGGAACATGGCCATGATAGTATATTTTTTATTTCTAGCATTATTAATTTCACCATTATGATTTCAGTTATTAATATCCCTAGTAATTAATCAACTAGTTATAATATACATGGTTATGTTTCCGGCTTATGTGATTATTTATACGTAATTATTTGATTATCATTTATTCCTTACATATTATTCTTATGTTATTGTTTACATGGAATGTATTTCAATTATTTACCTTACTGTATTTATTATTTCTTAACTATTCATAGAATCCCTTGTATGCTTACCCTTACTGAGCTTATGAGCTCATCCCTTTATTATAATCTATTTTCCCCATGATGGCAGGATTTATTTTTTGATTGATATGTTGGGTCACACTAATGATAATATTGGTTTTAAAGAAGATAATATTTCTTTATTTTATGTTTTCAATTTCAATGATAATTTAATGTATGTATCTACTTTACTAATATTGTAAAACTATTCGGTCCTTTAGGATGTGATTTACTGCATCTTATGACAATGTTTCAAAGTAGACACTGGCTCTAGGTAACTAGGGTCACAATGTGATAATTAGGAGAATAATTATGGATAAATTACTATTTTAATAGTAAATTTTGATCTTAATTTCAAAGGTACAGATAACCCTTTAGGTTAGTTGAGGTAATGTTGAATATTATATGGATCAGGATAAGTAAAATTTATTAAAAACCATATGAATAAATCTAAGGTATATATCTAAGTATGGGATAACATCTTAAAATTTTGTTGTAGTAGAGATGGTGTAGTTATCTTTATAACAGTATCCTTTTTAGAAAATTGTAAGTGGATAAAGGTTTTTACATATATGTTACTATGATTAATAACCCTGAAAAGGGAATGTTACATATTAACATAATCAATATCAGGTGCTTCAAAAATATTCCTCACAACACACCTCAATTGAAACTCTTAGAGGATATGCATTGGTTAATCACATTCTATTTAAATATAATTAAAAATGATTTATTACTTTAAAATTTTAATATACAAAGTATGAGAGAAACCAACATAATGAAAACATTATTGAACCAATAGTGATTGATGTTAAATAAAAATATATTGTAATAATTTTTAAAATTAACACATTTGAAGGTAAAATTTAATATGAGATTATTTTACAAAAAATTTCTTGAGGTGTTTATTATTAATCACTCATGAATAAATCATTTTGTATTTAGTAATTGTTCAATCTTGGAGGAACCATGTTAATAAATGAGATCATGTATAATGGAGATATTTACATAACAATATACTAAATGGGATATGATCTTACTTATAAAACTTGTGTTTATGCCAAAACTACTATCAAGAATTATAATTAAAGACATGAAATTAGTTCAGTATTAAAACACACCAAAAAAGAGAGTGATCGAGTATCATAAAAGTTTAGGTTTTGAATATTATGAAGGAATGGAGATTCAATTCACTTTATGTCCAAAATATGGGAAGAAAAACTAATGAAAATATATCAAAGGAATTGGAAGAAATGTTATCAATGGTAATGGAGGGAATAAAGAAACTAATTTCCAAAGAAAATTGAATATCTTAGTGGACATGGTGACTGTAAAAAATAATTCATCATAATTCACCTTTGATAATTCACAATATTAAGTGTGGGTAAATTAGACATTTACAAGCCAATTCCTTAATCTAGGAACTAACAAGGATGATAGAAACTAGTACCATTAATGAAATGGGAAAACCTATGTTACTAAAACTATGACAACAAGTTTTAAAGATAATGTGAAGTGAGGAACACTGATCACCCACTCAAGTACTATGAGTGTTATATTCATATCTTGTTCAACCTACTCCTCTGTACATGGTATTTTTTTAAGAACATAAAATATCCATGTCAATGAATAGGTGTCAAATAATTAATATAAACTTATAGTTATATTATTATTATACCCCAATTATAAAACTCATTTCTTATATATTTTAATAGGAATCCTCTTTCTATAAAATCATATTATCATTCCTTTAGAATAATTTTATAAAAAATTAGGCATGGAGTATCATGATTGACATAAAGGCCATGATAATTTATAAGATAGAAAAAAAAAACATATAAAGATAAACCCATGAAGACCAATTAATAAAATTAGGACTATAAAGTTACAATAAAAAAATACTCCCATTATATTAGAGTGTTTAACACAAATTGTTAGAGAAAAATCAATGCTAGTTATAGTCCTATTATGAGGGAATATATGAGTTCATTAGTTATAAAAAGGACAGTGGAGATAAATACTCACTATAAATTAAATCCAAAGTCATTTTTATCTCCTGAACACCCTTAAGTATTTATTTACTTAGGAATAATTATAATTACACGGAGAAAATTTATTTAAGGAAGATAATGTAAAGACAAGAAACATCACTGTGTAATTTCCCCAATAACTATTATGTTAGTAGATTCTTCTATACAAAACACCAAAATAAAAAAAAATCCAAGATATATTAAATAAGATAATTATAACAACATAAAATCCTATTGTAGATAATGTGGTTATAAAAAATTAAAAATGTAAACAAAAATATATAAGTATATTTAATGTTTTAAAAGGGTGTTTTTCAACAAAATGAGTTATATATATTTTGTATTCATTTAAACTATAAATAGATAAATTTTATAATTTTAATTTTATATAATTAAATTTATTTTTTAATTTAGCATGTAAAAATTATCTTCGGGAAATTTTTTGATATTTTTCAAATATAATTGATTTTTTTGAGAATAGTGAAAATATCGAATTTTCTAAGAAGTTTCAATTTGATTGTACTATCATAATAGAAGATGGAATTAAAATTTAGAAAGTTTTTTATAATATATATATATATATTATTAATATAAATCATTTTGAAAAACTATGGTGAATATATAAGACATATGTTTTACACTTTAGAAACTCAAGTAATATTTCACACTAAAACCCGTTTTTATGCGCTTACAATAAAAATAATATTCTATAAATTTTTTAAATTTATTCTAAAAAATTGATTTAATAATTGATATCAAAATTCACATATTTTTTGATAAAATGAATTTCCATTTTAAACATAAAAATGAGAATACTAATATTAGTGTTAATAACCATGATATTTTTGGAAGGTTTATTTTCAAAGAATAGTTTTATGAATGTTGTGTAATTTTTTTATAATGAATTGTATTAATATATTATATATATATGACTATAATAATATTTTTCAACAAATATATAATTATTTTAATAATAATGTAATTGATAATTAATTATAAATAAGTTTAATGACATATAATGGTTAAAATATCATTAACAAAAGGTTTTTATGTACATAAATTGCAATAATTTTAAATTTTTATTTTAAATTTTTTAAAATTTTAATTATAGTAAATGGATATTAATTTTACGTTCAGATACCGTAATCTAGTAAGAGGGGTCATTTTATATGGTTTGTAAAATATAATCTACTTGGGTAAACTAGTCACCCTGTTAAAAATAAAAAAAGAAAAAGTAAAAATAATTAAGAGTGATTAAATTCAAAAATGATTTAAACACGAGTGGAAATATATTTTTAAGGATATATAAACCTTATTTATACTTGAAATCCAATATTTATCACCTTTGTAACCCTTTACCTAGGAATTGTGTCAATTCATTCTAGAAAAATAATGGGCGCTCACAAAAGTTTCATTTTCTTCACTTATAGAAGGGGGTCCATGAAACCCTCTAAAAGTTACATATACACATTGAAATTTAATTGAAACCTTAAAAACATTTGCTTTAATATAACCATTTTCACTACCTCAAAATCATTTTTACCTTAAGTTATCATAATCCCATCATTTCCATGTTGACTTTAAAGTCATATTTCAAGGTCACAATATGATTATTACTTATTACTTATGCTTTTATTCAAAATATTTAACTTCCAAAACTATCCTAAATATATATACATATTACATAGTATAATTATTATTCTTAACTTTTATTATATTAATATAAGAATAATTTTTTATTCCTTTCTGTCTACTTAGAAAACTAAAGGACATTGATCGTGCGTTGAGGAGACTACCACCTCCACGAAGTGATGTATTCCATTTTTCATCGCCATCTCTCTTTAATAGTTATAAGGATTGAAATAGAGAATAAATATGAAATTTATAATCTAATTATGACTTTTAATAGAAAAATTATTATCCAACCACCTTTATTCCCTCTCATTCATCGGGAAATTAAAATGTTAACTATTTGGGTGGTCTATCTTCACCATGAAGTAACAATTTTTATTTTTCATATTGACTTTAAATATATACCAAAACCTTTTAAAATATTACATAAAAAATTAAAAAAAACTAAAAAATGTCATTATTATTCCATTACAATGACACTATTCTAAAAGAAACCCCTTTCGTAATCATAACCATCCATTTATTATTGTTTGTTCATGTTTGGGTTAGTCTAAACACAAACATAAAACACGATTTAAATATATATCAGGGATTAATATGATGAATTAAATAATTATTATAATATAATTTATTAATAAAATAATGATTCTTTAGGATTAAGGTTATATTATGTATTTAAATTTTTACTAAAAATTATCTTCAATCTCTAAAATTTCTAAAATAAGATGGCACAAATTCTACTTTAACGTAACACACCTAAAAAAATTGTGGAATTAGTTAAGATATTTATAAATATATATATGTTATATATTCCAGTATATTAAATTATATATGAATAAAAAACTTTATATAAAATAATGGATTCCAAAATCGATATCTTAAAGAATGCATTAAACCATTAAAGTTATTAACACCCAATGGTAATGATTACATATAATTAACTAATACATTTTCAATAAATTGTTACTAGTAAAGTATATAAAAGAATACATATATTAATAAGGTTATGTAATATAATATTAATATAGTTATATTTTTTTATATAGGGTTTTATTAAATTTTAATAGGTAGGGAAATAAGGTAATAAGTTCTTCGTCTCAACTTTAATTTCCCAAGACTTAGTATTTATTATGCACCATGATATTTTTAATATGGTGTGATCACTACCAAATTAATACCTTCTTACTATATTAATGTTATTAATTTTATTTTATGAGCTATATTTTTTTATTTATTCAAATCAATTTCCACTTAAATGATACTAAAATTGTAATGGTTTTTGTTAACACAACACCCTTCGTTGAGTAAAAATGCTTATTTTTAAACTTTTTCCTCCAATATTGTTTTATTAAACCTAAATATATTATTTTATATTACATTATCTTCCACTATAGTAGAAAATGACCAATTAATTCAAATATTTTACCTTGATAAATCAATATCTCAAAAATTAAACCATTGTTGAGAGTAATTGATAATCTCTTTAATGATGATTTCCCATAATTTTCAATATTTTCCTTCCCACAAAAATTTTTATTTATATTTGATAACATAATTATGTATTATCTTAAGTGATAATTATATTTCTATTATAATATTTTAAAATTATGTGTTTTTATCCATTTTATTGATGTGAGTTTTAAAAAAAGGCATTTCAAAATATTAATAGGTTTCCCATCATTTAAAAATAAAATTGTTTTTATCATCCACTCCAAATTTAATTTTCATAACATTTATGTATTTTAAATGTTATATTAATAATTTTTATTTTTAAAATTAATATTTTAGTAGTTATCAATTCACCATTTTTAAATTGAATTTTTAATGCGACCCATATGTTCTTATTTTATGATAATTTTTAAAACATTTTTTAAAAACTTTTTTTATCATTTCTATTACATGTTTCACTGTATCTCAAAAATATATCCTCCTTTGAAATTTTATTTCATGAATTACCATCTAAATTATGATATTCTGTTTAGGATATTGAACTAGTGAAAATACATTACTACCTGTTTATTTCATTGTCATTGAATGTTTTTTTATTTTTCTGCTAATGAATTTCTCCTATGAACACTATACATTTCCTTATTATGATTTAATGGTGTTCACCTAGATGTCTTATAATTATTGATTGGTGAAATTATTTATTAAGCCATATACCCTTTATCTATATAGTCTAAATACCATATGATTTATTATCTTCATTGATGGATACTTACCTATAAATTTTATGAATATATATGGATACACATTTATTTTCCATGGGGGTTTCTTGTTATGATTATTTATATAATTATGAATGAATTATTTATGTGAATCCTATTGAAAAGGATATCAATCCAATTTTATTTCCATGGAATATTTATTATATGAAGAATTATTGATTTTATGTGGAATAGATGTAAGTATTTATGAATGATGAGTGGGGTTCTACATATCCCCCCAATGCATTGGTTAATAGTTTAAATCTTATGAGAAATATATATGCGATTAAAATTATATTATCTTGAAATCATGGGTGAAAGTGTATGTCTCATTAAGATAATGTTTCCCTATGATAATTTGTGTGCCATATTTATAAGATATCCTAATGTTACAATCTCATGGATAATGTTTATTGAATAATGTTTCAATGCTCTTTTGATTCATGTATTATGCTATGCCATGCATTATTAAATGATTTATGATATATTATTTATTAATTATATCATTATTATGTATCTTTAATATACAAAAATACTAATCTCATTCTCACTTATGTTCTTTTATTTTTATAAATTATGTTTATCCTCACATTTTATTTGAGCTTACCCCTATGTTATGTCTCCATTTCCTGAAAAAAAAGTAATATATATGACGTTTTTAGAGGAGTATCAAGTGTGGAGAATTTATGTTTATGACTTTTTATGGAGGAATAAATTTATTATATAGTGGAAAAATTGTTTTTCAGTTGAAAAATACAGTAGTTTTATTATTTATTTATTTTCCCACTTATCTAAAACTCTAAAACCAAAAGATCTTTACAATGTATTGTAATGAATTATTTTCTTTTAGTAATGTAATTGATATGATCATGTATAATGGGAATCATAGTGGGTAGTACACCATTAGAAGTTGGGTGTTGTGATCCTCAATTTAAGTGTGTGTTTTTTGTATAGGGGATGCCATTTCTAGTGAGTTGGGAATATGCGTTGTTTAGTGTTTCGGGTTGGCGCTAAGGTGTGAGTGAGTAGACCATGTACCATCATTGAATTCGGTAGTGGATAGATCATGGTATGTAGTGGTTAGAATATTTTTAGTGGATTATTGTTATGATACTCCTATGTTGGGGAGTATAATAATGATTACAAATGAAGAACATCATTCTGGAGAGGCATGGGAACAATAAGATTGGACACTAGATGGTCAAAGAACCATCAAATGCACTAATTTTAGGGTAAAATATTGGATGTTGGTTGAATAATGAGGCTTCTCAATGGTGATAATCAATATGTAGGGTAGTTTTTATTTATATTCAATGTTATATTTTTAGAAAATGGGAAATTTTATTTTCTTTGGTTTTGAGGGGAAAATGATAATTTCACATAACAAACCATCAATTTTTTTTATAACCCCTTAATTGGTCCAAGAGTAATATTTTTACACTAGTGATGAAGTTTTGTAGAGTTATGAGATAGTTATACTTTCATGGAATAATTAATATTTATTTAATTACATATTAACAAATATTAATTATTCATAAATGTTCAGTCAGTGATATCTTCTGAATGGAGCCTTATATTGAAATTTTGACATTATGATAGAGTTTTGAGAGTGGGGTTTTGTCTAGGACTAAATGGCCTGAATGCCTTCTATTTTTATTCATTTTTGATATTCCCCCTTTTATGGGTTGAAGGGGGACTCTTACATGTCCCATAAGCATTATGATATCACATGCCATGAAGGTCTATAGGAAACAATCCAGACTATAACAACTAAACTACTCCACCGGAGCATCTACAACAAGATGTTATCTCTCCACCTTTACATGGATATTCGTCTAGGCTTCTTGTTCATGCATATTGTGGTCCGGATGGCAGTTTATATACCCTCTACATATTCAAAATCCCTTAGCTCTGATATGGTGAATTATACTTGCTCTGAATCCTCATATAATGTCTTCTACATAGAGAGTATACCTGGTTAACTTAAACACAATTTATGTAGTTTGAAGGCCATGAGGTGGGACAATGGCCTTGAGGTGGCAAAAAATCTATACTGGCCTAAAGGCATTGGGTGGCCTGACATCCTTGAAATACCTAGGAAATGATTATTTTCATTTTATTATTCTTTTGTTTCAATTATCCTTTTACCTTTTCTTTTCCACCTTCCCCCATTTATCCTCCCACATATGTTTCCTCCCTAGGTGTCTTGTGGTTAAGAGATGATATGGAGATAATATGGAGTGAGATGTGGGGATACTCTTTAGGTTTTTCATATGAATGTAGATAGGGGTGTAGTGGGCATGTGGCATCGATATGAAAATCAAAATTCAGTATTTTACACCCCTAGGTAGTTTATTATTTTATATTTTTTCATATATCCCCATAGTTTATTTGTTTTATGTTTTTAGATTGTTTTTATGTATTTGGTGACCACTTTTGGACCATTGTAGACTACTTTTGGGAGAATTGAGGGTTGTAGGGATCACAAGGGGATTTCTCTTTGGTAAAACCTAATCACATGGTGTGTGATTCATGAAAACATGTCATTTTTTATTAGTTTATGATTGTAGGGTTGAAATTGAGGGATATACATCATATCTATTTGAGACAATGAATATAGAGTGACTTGAGGTGTAACTGGATATGAAGTTGTACTCCCCATGTAGGGGAACATAGCTGTATATAATTCATAGTCAAAGCCTATGTATATTGTATGGATAGAAACCAATTAGTCTACTTAGACATAGAATTATTAATATACACATATAGGTACCCCTTGTTTGATACATTTCATGTATGATGGAGACAATCCATTTACCTTGGTAGTATTTGTTAGGTTGGGTGAGGTTGATGTCTAGGGATGATCTTTATGGGTAAGCACCTTTTACTCAAGGTACACACCATGTAATTTCTTATTGGGTGTTTTTCACTTTCATTCTCCCCATAGATTCAAAATTAAACACATAAGGAGTCCTTTACATGTATTTTATTATGAAATATGTGATGGTAAGGACATTAGGGTGATTAGAGGCTATAGTGATATATTTGGGAGATAATTTGGGTAGATTCAGATTTGTAGTGAGGTTTCCAATTATGTTTTGATCTTGAATCATCTGAAGGGAAATGAGTGTGGTTTGAGGCTTGAGTGAGGGCTTTGTGCTTCCTAGTCAATTTTTATTTGGAGAACCAAGAGGGTTTTGGTTAATGTTCATCAAACGATTCCAACAAGTTGGGTCTGAGTAGTTTCATGGATAGTTTTCACTGTTATGTTCTGTGAAGTGTAGTTCTCCTAGAGACATTGGGTTGGGGTGTCTCAAGGGGTATAGGGTAAAAATGAGTGCCATTTAGTAGAGGATTAGATGTATTTTAGGGAAATTTTTAGGATGTCTTTGTGGGAATGGTGTTGTTCAAGGCTGTGTTGATTTTTAGAGAGGCCAAATGAGCATTCTTCTGATGGGATTGATTTTTTTTGTTCATATGATGGAGGCACCACTCATCGAATGTTCTGTTCATGTTATTATTAAAGGTACCACTGTTGGGGTGCATGAGATATTTACCTTGTGAGTTGTGGTGTTGGTTTAAACATTGGAAAATATGGGTTTGACTGTAGGATAACACATGGTGTAGTGGTTTATGGTGTGGTCTTTTAGAGGCTAGTTATTACTGAGGTATTGGAGGTGGGAGGAGTGTTGGATTGGTGTAGCCTGGTCTTATTTGACTGTTGTTGCGCCAAATTATTGCACCCCATACTACGCACTAGGCCGCAAAATTGTGGACTTCCAGCCGCTGGCCAAAACTGACAAGGTGCTGTAGAAACTCTAACCAATTGTCGCAGTGCTGACGACCAACACTGAACGGGCACTATAACAGTGCATACTTTTAAATGGCTACTATAGAAGCTTAGACTTTGGAGTCAACAATACCATATATCCAAAGACTTCCTACTGCAATACACTATAACAGCTTGGTCTTGGGTGGCCACGAAACCACAACGATGTGGACTTCCAACCCTTTTCACTATTGAAGTTCATAATTAAATTTACCTTTCAAAGTACAACAATGGGTTTCTATGCTGTTGGTGGAATAGTGCGTCATCTTCTTTATCATCCCATTCGGGGATAGGGTTTCTATATTGTGAGAATATTTGAGATACTCCCTATAAATTATTTTCCAAAATCATAGTGATATTCGAGCTCTCCATGGATGTATGGATCATTTCATAAACTACTTAAATCTTAGTGTCTTTTTTGTGTTTCGTTATTTTGTTTTTTTTCTTTCCTATGTAAACCCTTTCTATCATAGTGACTCTAGATTTTTCTACAACAAGGAGATATAACATTGTTATACGTTGAACTATTGGACAATATATTATTGGACTCACTAATCCATTGTATGGTTGGTGTTAGGAGAGAATAGGAAACTAATTAAAAATATAGATGAGTGATCCCACCCTATATATTAATTAATACACCCTAGCTAAAGGGGTTTTATACCTTCAAATCTGTTGCACTCGTAGACATAGTATTTGATTCAAGTGGATCCTATGCACTCATAGATGTATCTAGATAGCCTTACTAGTTCCGTATTACTATCCAAGTAAAAATAATATAATCATAAGTGTATAATAATAGGATAAAACCTTATTATATCATACAAATCAATTCCTAATCCTTAAACAATTTGTGATGGTATAATGATTTTTTCGTAATAATAGAGGTTATCATGAAGAGTGAAAAGTCATCAATTATCAATAATGATCCATGAAAGAATATAATAATCATAATACCAAAGTTTATTTCATAAAACTATGGAATAAACATAAGCATAAAAAAATTTCCTTAGTCAAGGATCACAACCATGATTATCATAGTGGGAAGATAACCATAGTGGATTAGGTTCACTACCCATTCTCATAAAATTAAAAATACAATTTCTAGTGTAATCACTATGGAATTAATATATGCTTGGGATAATAACTTTTTCACCTTCTTAGGCATGGGGGTAACGACTCATGTACTCTATTGGGCTTACGATAATCACCTGTGTACCCTTTTAGGCTTGGGGTAACCTTCACTATACGCTTGGTCTTAAGATAGCCTCCTATATTCAATTTGAATTATACAATATAAATAACATAAAAAAATCATTGTTGCAAAATAATGGACCCACCTCCAAATAATAATAATACATTCATATATATTCCTTAATAATATATAACCATTAATCATTCCTTAATAGTTTAAATAATCCATGAGAAAGAAATGAGTTTCATTAAACATCATGAATACATCATTATAATAATCTATATAGATAAAGTAAGTGGGTAGTATCATAATATCATATCCCTAGTGAATCATATCAGTATTTAATGGATATTAAAATATATGTAAAATACTTTTACAAGAGAATTAGAATTATTCTTTGTAAAACAAGACAAATCAACTTATTCTTTTGGTAACCTTACAAAAAAAATTCCTAGAAAATGGGGATAATATTTTCATTATAAAATCTTAGAAACATGTAAACTAAGATTCATGCTGAATAAATTACATTATGGTGGTAAAATCCATTCATGCCATTAATGTTTAAAAACATTCAATTCTTACTTTTGTAAAATTTCAAATGTAAGTCATATATCGTTTTTAAAAAAATATTCATTTTTATTCATTTGTAAATATTTTAAAAGGTTGTATAAAAATACCTTAACAATAATTTAACACTATATACAAACCATAATATTTTTTTGAATAATATGGATATGAAAGATAAATATTCCTGACCGATATAAGAGATGCTTTGTAGAATTTTCTAATAAACATATTTTTTGTTGTTTTGATTACCAAAGAGAAGAAAATGGTACTAATTATTTAAAAATCATAAATAACATGAGGATAATAAAATTTATTATGTTTAATAATTAAATAACACATAATTTATTGTAATGGAAACAGGAACACAAACAATCTTGATAAAAAGTGAGATTACAATATAAACATTTGCCTGAAGTCCCAAATTGCATCGTACACACTCTAACCTCTTATATAATAAATTTAGACTTATTATAAATATAAAAAATCCATATTCACAATTATATTTCTATATAAAATTCCTTTGTAATTTCCCATCACCCATTTATTGATAATTTAACATTAAAATCAATATTCAAGTTTCAATGGTTATGTTTTCCACATATATTTTAGTTAACTGATTCTGGTCCTTATATTTTGGTCATGAATTCATAATATCATGAATATTAATAATCTCATAAATATATTATTTATTCATTATATAAAATTTTATAACTATCCTTGAGAGGTGGTAATGAAAAATAAAAAACGTCACTTCATGGAGGTGATTGTCCACACGTACACATGATCAATTTTTTCATTTTATATTGTATGGAAAGGAGATATAAAATCATTGTACCACTAACATAATTTTTTATAGTAGATAATTGCTATTAATTATGTTAAGATGCATATAGAACCTATAAGACATTGATTTTAGATTAGGGAAGGTATTTGGTTGGGGATTTTTTGAGATATTGTTTATGTTGTTTGGAGAATTTAGAAGTGGAGGTTCCCCTTTCTATGTAAAGGTAGGGTAAACATTAAAAATATTAAGAACTTAAAAAAACAATTCTCTCTCAGAATAAAGTGCAAAAAAATAAACTTTATTAATATTTGGTGGGTAAGTTTGAAGTAAACTCATCCAATGAAATTAAATATAGTATTTAGTGAGTTCTTAAAGCCTTATACCTTTATTTTAACCCAATTAACACATTTCTATGTTTACTATGGTGAAACAAATTTTCCCAAGGTAACTTATATTTATGTCGAAAAATGAAATTGATATTAATTATTTATTAAATTATAATTCCAAATATTTAATCCTTTTTATATGATTAAATTTATAAATGTTTCAAAAATTAATTCTAATATTTGTGCGTGAAACATATAAATACCATTATTTTCAAAAAAATGTGTTTTTAAGCATAAAAAAGATTTTATTCTAATTACATTCCTAGAAACAACAATTATATGATTATTAATTTATTTTATTGAATATATTATCTAAAAATATCATTAAAACAATTCAAAAATAGTTATTAAATTAAATTATTGACGTGAAAAATATTTCAATCATAAAAATTATTTTTTGAAAAAATTATTACTTTTTACCTCTAAATGATTTTATCATTATTTAAACCCATTTTATAATAAATATATGAAATATTCCACATTTTTATACACATGTAAACAATAATTTTACATTAATATAATAAATAAATTAAAATAAATTAACTTCTAAATTAAACATATATAAAAAAATATTTATAAATGAAATATTTTTATATGTCCAAGAATTACTAAAATAACATAACTTGTAATTTCAATGATATTTCATGAATGTAATTACATGTTTTTATGTTAATTTAATCAATATTATTTAAATATATTTAATATTTTATCTCTAATAAGGAATTTTTTTCTTAAGGTTGGTGTTTTGGGCATCACAAGCTATCGAACACACCAAATTTATTAGAGAAGTATATTCTAAAATTTCATGGTGTTACATGAAGAAAACATTTTGAAATAGAATAGGTTTTTGGTGTGTGTAGGTTGAGGAGAATTGTGCACTGAGGCCTTTTATCTTTGGAAAGATATTGTTTTTCTGATCTCGGGTGGCATGTTAGAACCTGATGATTTATAGTGGGTGTTTTATTTATTCTTTTCATTCATCATTTTTACTACCTTACATTTTTATGCCTGTTAGTATTCTATTAGGTTGGGAATACAAAGATTTCATGAAATTATAATGAAAACATATGTTAGGATAACCATTTGGGGTATCCTACTATGAATTATATCTAACCCTTATACATTAACTTTGGTTTGGATGAATACCATTATGTATGCTTTCAAGTTTATCATAGGTCGCATAATAGATCGAGACATAGGACTAGAAATTTATGATTTTTCAGGAACACTCATGTGGAGTTTGATGACTGAATTTCATTATTTTATCCATTTTTTAGATCAGGCATGTGGTTCTACTCAGGGTATAAAGTAGAGACCTTAAATATTTATTTATATAATCTATTTTAATGTGTTATCAGCCTAATGGGGGATGCATTTATGTGTTATAACTTGATCATGATTATGTATTCCACATTCGATTTATTAAAACATGTTCTATTTTTTTTTTCATTTCTTATATATACTCTAATTTTTTAGGATTTATATTTGTTTGATTTAATTCATACTTTATTATAATCTGATTTGAGGAAATATTCTCCCCACTGTATCCTTTTTAGGTCCCCTCACAAGTCATCAGCCTATGGCATATGAAGTGGCACACATGATTTATACTTGTAAGCTGGATTGTGTGGAATGTCAGGTTAATTCGGGCCAATTCATTGTAATAATTCCCATCCCACCCATCACTGAATAAGTCAAATGAAGTCATTTTATGATATTAATTGATAACCAATACAATTTTTAATCAAAATGACTTATTAATTCATAAACATCATTATTGGAGAACAAGAAAATAAAATTTTAGTATTTTACCACTCAATAATTTGAATAACATGATAGTAATAAATCTATAGTTATATGGTGGATGATATCATTATATAATATCCACAGTGAAGCATAAGTAACATTAAAGTATACTAACATAGATTTAAAACACATTTAAAAATACATTAGGAAGTTTCTTTGAAAACAAAAATAAATATCCTTTTATTTTTGTAACTTAAAAAAACAAATTGGAAAAATACTTACCAGACTGTAAGTGTACCCCCATGTTGTGAGGTAATATACTAAAAGGATACTTTCAATAATTTAACTCAATATAAGGTAAGATGGTATTGGGTATCTTTCTATAAGGGAAGTTACTATATCATAACTTTCTATAAGTTAACATGATATAAGGTATGTTACTATAGAGTGACTATATATAGAGTAAGTTACTATAGAATAACTTTATATAGTGAAAATTAACATAGTTTGACTTTATATATAGTAAATTGTAATAGGTTATGTTTCTATAAGGTATTTTAGATAGTGTAACTTGATATAGAGTAATTTACTATTGAGAAACATGCCTTAGGGTAACTTATTATAGAGAAGCTTGATATAGAATAACTTATGATAGGGAAAGATCCAGTAGTTTAACTTTATATAGGGTAAATTTCTATAGGGTATGTTACTTTAGGTGAATTTTTTTTAGTGTCACATGTTATTGGGTAATTTACTATAGAGTAAGTTAAAATAGGGTAACATACTATAGGGTAACTTGATATAGGATACATTACTATAAGGTAACATTATATAGGATAAGAAACAATTTAAAAAAACCTTTTCCTTTTAAAATAATGATAAATTGAAAATGTATATTTATATTAATTAATGGTTATGATGGGGAATATGTGGTCCTGTTATAAATGTTAAAAAAATATTCTTTCCCCACTTTTGTAATGAAATTCAAAAATGACTTCTATAGAAAAAGGTAAAATGATTCATTTTAAAAATATTAATAGGAAGTAAAAGTTAATTTAAATTGACGTTAATATGATATTTAATTATTTAAAATAACATTCATAATATAAAATAATGAACATGGATATGATGAAAAACATTCCTAACCAAAAATGAGAAATAAGGTGGTGTTTTTTTATAATAGTTTTTTCAATTGATTTGACTCCCAAAGAGAGGGAAAATAGAGATAATACTTAAAAACATAAAACATAACCATATGATGAGAATATATATGGGTTTTAGGATAGAAAGATCATATAATTCTCCCAAATAAATATAAAACATAAACATTCCGTTATAAAAATGAGATCGTAAAATATACTTTAATAGAATTATAACATTTTAATTATGGATAAATAGAATGAATTGACTATGTGAAAAAAATTAAGTCCACAAAAAAAAATTAAACACAGTATATATCAATTATAGGTCATAACACACAAAACATTTTCATAACATAGTGAATGGAGAGGTGATATAACCCAATTAAAGGAAACTGAGTTAAGAACCCCCTACCTCAGACTTGAAATTAGTCTAACAAACTCTAAAAACCAATATAAACATTAAAATATACTATAAATATATATTATCAATATAAGTATTTTTTTATAACTAAATACACTTCATTTATAACTTCTTTTTATCCATTTTTTAAAAATTATTTTTTAAAATCAATGTCAATGTGTCAACATTCTCATTTCACATGCATGTTTAAATTCAATGGTTTCAGTCCTTGCACCTTGGTCATTGATTAAATATCTAAATAATATTTATAATTTCATAAGAATATTATTTATTCACTAAATAGTTTTTATAACTAGTCATATATGGAGGTGGTGTAAAATTGAAATTCGTCATCCATAGAGGTGGTAGTCCACACATACACACAAGTGACATATTCATTTTTTAATAGATGAGAGGGAAATAAGGTAGAAAATGATTGATATTTCCAAAATTATAATTATGTAATGAAAATTATATTTATTAATTAAATCCATCCATTTAACCATCCATATGAAGTGATGATGAAAAATGAAAGATTCCCTTCTTGGAGGCGGATGTCAACATATATACACAAAAGGCGTTTTCATTTTCCATTGGATGGTAATGAGGTAGATAATGGTTTTTACCATAACATAATTTTTTTTATTAAAATATTTATAATTTTTCGATTATGTTAAAATGTTTATATAATATTTTGAGTATGTGGAAAAAGAAATAAACATGAAAGGACTCGGATAAAACTATCACCTCTTCATTTGATATTCTCTATTGGATTGAGCTTCATGCCCTTATAATATAGGTTTACAGGCAGAATAGGGGCATGGGAAAATGTGAAAAGATGATTTATAGTAACTTGAATAGAATTTTGAGATAAAATCAAACTTATATTTGACTTTAGAAAGGTTAGATCGTGTCCCATTTTATAGGAAAAAATCTATGTGGTTTTCATAGATATTATCTCTTCATGGGTTAATAATGACATTTTAAAAAGAAAATTATCACATAAATTGACCATTTATGATATTATAAACCAATTCTAATCCACATCACAAAATATAACATTTTTTATTTTTAAATCAACTAATAAAATATTTTTGAACATTAAATACCCTTAAAGTCATTTTGAAGGAAATTCATTTAATTTTATTTTAAATTAATTGGGATAATAATGGAGTTCAAATATAAACACTTACATCTTTAATTATCCTTAATAATTATCTATAAAATTCCAATAACCCCATAATTCATCCAAAAATTATATCATTTAATGCTTTTAAAATCATTTACATTATTTCCCCCCTCTTTCCCAAGAACAATGTCATTGACGTGTAAGAGTTCAATGTAATTATACTTAATCAAATTAATATATTTTACTAACATAAATAAGTTTTCTTCATAATAATATTTTAATATATTCATTTTAATTTATATTTTTTCATTATTATTATCAATAAAATATATTTAAAATATTAAGTGAGTGAGAGTAACATTATTTATAAACAATTTTATCTTAAAATTAGAAAAGTTCACTATCAATAGAAAGTGGAAAAAAATTGACATATAGATAATATAAATATATTTTAAGTTTATAATAACCTCATTCACTCATTTAAAAATACTTTGTTATGGTATTTTAAGTATTTGACTCCTCATTCCACAATTTTAACTTATTTTAGCCTGGACTATGGTGAATTAATTTTACCACGACAACTTATTCTTATAAATAAAATAAAATTGAAATTATTACCAAATTTTAGTATTATAATGAAAAATATGTAACGTATTTTATCAAAATCAATTTTAAAATTTGGGACAAATTAATTTTAAAATTGATGCACAATACACATAAAAAACAACTTTTCGAAAAATGTATTTCTATGCATAAAAATGATTGTATTTCTGTTCCTTACATAAGAAAAAAAGTAGATGAATTATAATTTATTTGATTTAATATATAATTTATATATTTAATTAAATCTATTAATCATTTTTTATATATATAATTTATTATTATAAAAAATATATTACACACATAAAATCTTATTTTGTAAAAATATATCTTTTTTACTTTAAATTGTGTTTATCAGCATTTTTAACCAAGTGATTATCAACATGTAAATTATTATTCATTTTATACTTCTGTAAAATATATTTTTAATTAAATTTTATAATCTCAAGAAAATACCATTATATTTTAAATAAAAACAAACAAATAATGTTTTTAAACAAAACATTTTTATTTAACAAAGAATTATTAGATTAGTATTATATAATTATTTCATGTCTCTTATTAATTGATTTTTTATAATTATTAGTTTAATATTTATCAACAATATATCATTGAAATCATTCCTCAAATTATTAAATATAATAAAAATATTTTATATACATTTCTATTTCATCATTTTAAGGATAAATAATATAACATTAATACATTAAAAAATCAAAAGGTTTAGTATCTTTGACGAATTAGCTCCATACATCACTTGTACAAAAAAACAAAAACAATTATTTAAATCCTTATTATTTATCCTCTTAAAAACTCTCATGTTATAATTTTTACAAGTATTCACCTAAGGATATACATTAATGAAAGGGGTAAACTAAAATCCCAATATGGGGTAGAATAAAAAAAAGGAATATGAGACCTGAATAAGTAGTACATGAGTGAGAAAAATCACCATAATCATATAATAATCATGGTATTATAATCATGAATGTGAGGGAATCATTTTAAAAATTATTGGAATATGTTATATTGACAAAAATTATACATAAAAACATATTGGTCAAATACCACACATAGTTGTGAACAAAACTATCATCATGTTCATGCATAACATATGTGAATAAATAGTAACATCATAATTGTAAGAAAAATCATGAATCATGTTCATAAATTCTATATAAAATATCAATAGATATATCACATTAAGTTTTTTTAGAGGTATATATAATCTTTTCCACACCCATCATATCATAAAATTTTATAATCATGCATTCAAAATGGAAATGAAAAATTTACCGACTTTAGTTATGAAATAAACCTATAGAAATAAATTATTTTCATAATATTTGTGTAAATCATAAATTCAATAATAAAAATATGGGTTCTCAGATGAATATGGGAAATCATACTTTGGTATAAAATATCATCATTGTTGAGTGGAGAAGAAACATCTCATGAATATTCAATGCAGTGTTTTTGGAAGATAAAGTCTCCTTGAAAAATATTTTTATTTAGCTTAGAAATAATTTTTACAAGGTAAAAAAATGTATATATCCATAAATAAAATGTAAATAATAATTATTGAACAAATTAATGACATTGGAGAAATATAAATACTAAAAATAATGTGAATGTGGTTATAACCAGAATGAGATGGGGTTAGGTTCTAGAATCCCCTCACCGTAGATCATAATGTATTTCATCACCTTTTTTACTCCTATTTAATTAATATTGGATTATTAAAACATGGAACCAGACATAAATTATGTTCATTTTTGGCAATATTTATAAATTATAATAATTTTATTATATTACCCAATTCTATTTGTTAAAGTCGAATTGTTTTGATATTATATTTTCTTTTAAATATATTATCTTGCTTTGATTTAATGATATGTATCTGTTACATTTTATTAAATATTAAGATTAACTAAAGAATATTATAAATAAAATATTTATATATTTTTTGTTTTAAATGAATTATTACTATCAGTATTAATTCTTTTTATTATTATAGGGTTGTCAATACCCCCATGGTAAGTTAACCGACTATTGACTAGACATTGTCAAAAGAGGTGGAAGGAGAAAACAAAAATATAATTAAACCATAAATATAACCCTTAATGTAGTTTACCTTCATTAATATAATATTAAAATACTTATTAATTAATTTTATAATGTTTGGATTTGAAAGGAATGAAGAAAAATAGGAAGGGAGGAGGAAAATGAGAGAGATGAATTCGATGAAAAAAATACAATCTTCTTGGTTTTTCTTATTTTCTACTGCACTAATCCCTTGAATGATTGGATTTGAGTGAATAAAAAACATCCCTAAGTATTATAAAGGTATTACTATTGGGTATTGTAGTAGATCATTATATTTTGAAAGTATAAGTGATGTAGTTTTCCAAGGGGATGGAGATGGGGTATTTATACTTATGGGAGGGTATTTTAAGGATTAAATATTGAACATAATATAATTTCAATTGTAAATGTTTTAATAGTGATATTATTTATATTTTTAGTTATATTTTAATAAAATAAAATGAATTTGGGTATTTCATTACTTTCCAGAACTAAATTCATTATTTTTTTAAAAAGGAATGTGGAAGAATGTAAAATTTTAGTTTGAATAGAACACTTCATAGTGTAGAATTTGGAAAAATATTTAATGTTTGAAAAACTAGTTTATTATATTTAAATGACTTATTTATATAATTATATATTTTTTTCGTCCATAAAATATTTAAAATATTTATTTTTTTATTATTACTTGATGAATGATGTACTTTAATACTATGGTTAAAAAACAATTGTGTTTTTACATCCTCCTAAAAACTGAATTACTTCAGGATATTACCAAAATATATCCATTAGAAATTATCAATGGGATTATTTAAAAAATTTAGTTCATTTTATCCAAATAATTTTCCATCTTAGGAAATTTTATATTTTAGTATAAAAAATAATGATTTTTTAAATACATTAAAATATAGTTTATTTAATATTTTCATATAGTTTCTTTGAATTTTTAATATTGATATGTATTTTTTTCAAAATATAATATATCTATTTTGTTAAATTACTCATTATGAACATTATTTATATTTCAATTTATTATTTTGAGGTGAAATTACTATTCCAACGACCATATTACTATTCCTAATGGTAATGTTACCATTCCAGCGTTCACATTTCTATTCTAATGGATATATTAACTCCTATAAATAACTATTCCATCCTTTATATATGATTTAATATAATTTATCCCAAGGTTATATAATTTCCATTTCTAAAATTTAGAATAGTTTACTAATATTTTGTTTCTTTTCCATAGTGTTGTTCATGGGGGTGGTAATTCTAGAAGATTGGAAATTTCCAAATTTTCCCATTATAGTTTTTATATTTTATGTTTCTATCACATTGTAATATTTGGAATTTTTATGGGGTTATCCATTGAATAACTTAATGATCTCCATTAAGGAAATAAAGTTTTGTTCGTTCTTCTATCTATTGTATGTATATAATAATATACAATATAAAACACGTTTATTTAATGGAAAAAATATCCTTAAAAAATTAGGGGTTGTTACATCCTCCCCCCCCCTTAAAAATTTCATCTCTAAAATTTCAAATCATATTCTCAACTAAGAATAGATGATGGTACTTCTGTTTCATTGTTTCCTCAGGTTCCCATTTCACCTCTTTATATTTATGGTTATGCCAAAACACATTTACCATTTGAGTTGTGTTATTTCATTGAAAATTTACTCTATGGTATAATATTTTCCTAGGATACTTCTCATAAGATAGTTAATACTCTTGTTATATGACTTTCAGATTCAGTACAAGTGAGGGATCATGTATGTGCTTCGTCATGAGAGATATATAAAAAAATCAGGAAATTGAGCCTGGTTTCATGGATGTTCTAGCCAATAGGACACTAATCCCTTGAGATTGACAATATCAAAGGGGTCAATGTACATAGGGATAATAATTATTTTATTTCAAAACCACATAACTCTCTTATATGGTGATATTCAAAGGAAAACTCTATCCTTAAATCAAAATCTAAGTCCCTTTAAAGGTTGTCAATATAACCCTTCTTCCAATATTGAGAAAAGTTTATGTTCTTATGGATGGATTAAACAATTTCTATTATATATTAAAAAATATTTGGTCCATGTAGCTTTTATTCACAAACATAATCCTAATATATAGGTGTACTTTATCACTTCCCTTATAGTGCTTCATATGGGGCCATTTGATTACATGAGTGGAATCTTTTGTTTTACTAGAACAAAACTAAAGGGTGATAGTGATCCTATACTCCTTTAAATTACATTGAGAATGATATCATAATTTTCTCATGTTTCTAAATTAAAATTTTATATTGAACATAAGTTTGAGGTTGATATGTGTTATTGAAATTCAATTTAGTATTAAAAGCATGTTGGATACTTCTATATAATTTATATGTGATCCTTGTATCATGATAAGATATGATCGAAGTGGTTTCCCACAAAGCCCCACCACTTAATTTATATATATCTTTGAAATCTATTCAAGATAAAAATTATATTGATTGGAAATGAAGTTGAAAGTCTGGGGGAGTTGATCCACCATACCCCATATAACTTAGCTTCATTTGGATATCTTTGCGAGACTAGTGAAAAAGTCTATGGTCATGTTTTCTTATATCTATGTTAGTATGGGAAATGGTCACATCAATACCTTGGAATTTTGTCTCTATGATTTAACTTTTTGATATACCAAGAACATGGAGGTCTCCTCCACAATATCATTCTTCATGTTTTCCCACTATAGGTGTTCTTAAAGATAATAGTACATCTTGGTACTTCTAGGATGAATAGAGGAAGATAAACTATATTCATTGTGCACCAAATCTAACTTTATATCAAGTAATTAATGAATAAATTTTTTTCTCTAAACTAAATGAAACCATCGTTATAAATGTTAAATTTTTGAAACATACCTTCCTTTAATATCATCACCTTCTTTTGAAGCACCAAATCATACCTTTTTTCCTTCTTGACATTCTCTTGGATAGATTGTTTTGAAATCATTTGGTAAAGATAAGATGTATTTACTACCATTAGGATTTCCATATCAATCCTTAAAATTTAAATAAAGATAGTTTATTTCTGGATCTGAATCATGGATAGCGCAACATATTTTTTTTTTACTATGATCATTAACTACCTTGTTCACTATTCTTGGATGGTAGTGAGTATAGAAATTGTAATCATCAATCATCTCTCATGTTATTTTTTTATTCATATAGAAATCTTTTGTTGTGAATATATAATTTAGAATATTTCTACATATATATATTTGAACCTTTTCACCATAGAGGTAATTATACCAAATATTAAAATAAATATCATAGTTTCTAACTCTAAATCATGTTTCGGGTAGTTCTACTAATAAATCTTCAACTTTCATGAGGTGAAGGCTATCAATTTCTTATTTTTTATGTGTACACAACCCAAGCCTTTATTTGAAGCATTATTATATATCACAAACCCTTACCTACTTGATTGTAGTGTGAGTAATAGTGCTATGAGTTGACTCTTCATGAGTTTATTAAATATTTACTTATATTCTTCCACTAACACATAATTTACCCATTTCCATGTTAACTTATTTGGTGGGATAGAAAATCCGGTTAATGTTTTCAAAAATCATTAGTAGTACCAAGTTAATCTAAACAAATAACGATTTCTTTGACACATTAGGGTCAAGGAATTTTCATAATTGAAATTGTTTGTAATTGAATAGAGAAATTTCTTAACTTGTGGTCACATACCCTAATAATGTTATTTCTTTATCAAGAAATTGCACTTCTTGAACCTAGTATACAATTTGTCCCTTTTCAATGATTCAAGAATAATATGAAGATTCTATTCATGTTTCACTTTTATATTGGAGTAAATGATAATACCATCAATAAATTCAAAAATTTGTTTAAAGGTAGTCTCTAAATATATTATTCATAAAATGCATCAAAATTTTAGGGCAATTATTAAGATTTAAGGGCATCACTATGAACTCATAGTGAACAAATCTCATATGAAAGGCTTTCTTATGAATATCTTCCTTATTAACCTTGAACAGATGATATCGAGAATGAATATTGACACTTGATAAGTAATAATCTCCTCAAAGTTGATCGAACAAGTTAACAATCCCTGTGAGGGGATGCTTATTCTTTATTTTTATATTATTGAAATCCTAATAATTATTGGATAACCCTATTAATCCATATTTTTCTTGATAAAGACTACTAGTGCACCCCAAGGTGATTAACTCGTTTGTATAAAACCTTTATTGAAATTATCTTTCTACAACTTCTTCAAATACTCATGTTCCATCGAGGCCATCCTATAGGGGTATTTGGAGATAGAAGTGTCTATAAGAATAATATCTATTAAGAACTCTACCATGAATTATGAGGGAAGGGTGATAAACTCTTCATAAAATACATCAATATATTCCCTCACAATGTGAATATCTTAATTTTTGAAAATCTCCTCAAACATAACCATTTGTTAATGATTCTATTCTTCAATAGGTATCATAAAACACACCATTGATGGATTTTCCAAAAGAGATTCATGACCTTCCTTTCAATTTTATAGGAGCATGGGAAATTTTAGAATATAGAAGGAGATTTAATTTTCTATATAGTTTATGTGAGATCTATATATAGTGATCCAATCCATCCCTAGTATAGAATAATATTCCAACAAGAGAAGGATTTAAAGATTCATTAGAAAACTATTTCCATAGAAAGTAATAATAGAATAGTCCAATACATACATTGAATTGATCATACCATTATGTGTTTTTAGGGATATATATACTAAAAGGTATTGGTCTTGGGATTCAAAATTTCTTTAAACATTATAGCTTATAAATGAATGTGTAGAACTAGAATTAAATAAAAACTTTTTCCATTATTTAGTGAAAAGGTAGTGCACCTTGTATTATTTTTTTCACGTTCGCCCTCAGTTGTGGGGATGGAATAAGCTTTCCCCTAAACTAAAATATTTCGTGGGTATTAATGTTTATTACAGTAAAATAACCATGGTTTTGTGAATTTTATTTTCTATATAACTTCCTCTTAATAGGTGATGTATTTTTACCATGAGTGGTTATTTTAGAGGTGACTTCCTTTCCTATACCACATTTCTTAACTTCTTCATATCTATTAGAAATTCAAGAGTGTGGTGGAATTATATCCTAAAATTAAATAATTTCTATATCCCTTTGATTCAATTACACTGATTATTCTTCCAACGTATTTTAAATGTGGGTGGTTTCATCTTCCATCCTCCTTTTTCATTTGATCAACCATCGATAAACTATATTATTCTCTTTTTATATCAATGTATGTGAGACCATTCTTTATAATCTATCTATAATTTAAGTGAAAATTGAATAAATTTTTAATAACTCCCCAAAATGCATATATCTATAGACTGTTGAAGGTGCGGTATGAACCTACTAAAGAATGTATCTATTTTTCTATCATTGTTGATAATAACTCTTAAGGTGTATCTTATGGGACATGTTAATTTTTCCCTATAAGTCATGAAAGATTCACACTCATTTTTATTATTCACTAAAACTCTCTCTATCTTATTTTAAAGATTTTGTGGGAAATAAGAATTAATAAATACAATATTAAAGTCCCATAGCTCAATTTATTCGATATTATTTTTTGGATTCATATTAGTTATCAAAAGCCACCACTGATCAGTCTCTCTATATAAAATATAGGAAGCCAAGTAACTTTCTATTTCCCACAAAATTAGTGCACATAAATGGTCTTATATATATTAAGTTAAACCTCTATTCTATTAATTGGTTCAGAATATCCATTAAAAATTGGTGGTTGTTTCCACATTAATGACTTGAAAACTAGTTTATTGTTATTAGGTTAAGGTAGAAGTTACTCATGGTTCAGGTTAGTTCTCATAGCCTGTGATAGGTGGTTATGTTCTTAACAAAAACACCCATTGTATTTGAAATGTGTTAGAATAATCATTCCATTGTCTCTTACATTTGTTGTTGGTCTAGTTTCTTTCGGTTCAAAATAGTTTCTTTAATAGAAAATATTTGAACCAAAAATAAGTAAATAAACCATAAATAATTAATTTTCATGTGAAAATAAATTATAAAGTTATATATTATTGAATCCGAATGTTTATCATTTTTCTCAAATGATGTTTCCCAGATCATTTACTTTAATCATTTTCCAACTTTAAAGGGAATAATTACTTCATGTATATATCATTCATAATGGTTTGTATAATGCTTGTGATTAACCAAATCATATCCCAAAGGAGAGTTAAACTAGGAATAGAATAACACCTCTTTTTCATACACTAGGTAATATTTGATTTAATACCCAACACCCCTTTCGAGGTTATTATCCCTAGGTACATTAGTGCTAGAGCCATATCTATATATAGGGTCTAGATAAGGATTTCATTGGTTAAAAACTACACACTCTTATAATTTAAAAAAAATGTAGGATGTTTTCCTTAAAACTTATACCGATCCTTAATATTTTCATTATTTTTTCAAGTTATAATTCCCAAATTAACTAAGCCACTCTTAAATACCAACTATACGGACCCAAATTTTTTATACATGATTATTTCAACATTTTAATGAAAAAAAGCATAATAGTAATACATTTCAAAATTGAAATATTGCGTATCTTGGGAAAAATATTCTCATAAATAATTTGAGCATAATAAATATTAAACATTATTTAAATTTTTATTTTTTACCCTCAAAAAATCTATCATGTTCTTATTTTTTACATTTATTCACCTAAGGATATACATTAATGAAATGGGTCAGCTAAAAGACGAGTGAGGGGAGGAGCAACATAGATGAAATAAGATACATGAAAAAATAGTACATGGGTAAGAATAATAATAATAATCATATCATTCACAAGGGATCATAAAAATAAAAATTAGGGGATCATTTGAAAAACAATTAGAATATAGAATATACATAAAAATGAAACATCATTATATAGTGGTCAAATAACACACATTGTTGTGAACAAATCACATAATGTTCTGACATAACATATGTACATAAATCATATAATAATAATTATGAGGAAATATTTCATCAACTTAGTGCATAATAAAAATAATATAATGATATACATCATATTACCTAATGCATTGAAGGAATACATTATTTATTTCTAACCAATCATATCATTAAATGTTCATAATTATGCATGCAATATTAAAATGGAACATATAACAATTGTTCTCATGAAACAAATCCATATAAATGAATGAGATTCATAAATATTGTGTAAATAATAATTTCCAAAATATAATTTAGGGTTCATAAATGAAAATTTTAAATAATATTTTGGTATAAAACATTATAATTCTTGAGTGGAGAAGAACCATCTCAAGATGAGTCAATGCATTGTTTTGGAAGATAAAGTCTCATTGAAAAATATTTTTTCTTGGTATAGAAATAATTTTGACATGGAATGAACATGTATATCCCTAAAAATAAAAGGGAAATAATAGTTAAAGGAAATATTAAGGAAAATAAGGAAATATCCATACTAAAAATAACACGAAGGAGGTGAAAACCCAAGAGGAGGGGAGACGGGTTTGAGAATCCCCTTACCATAGATCCTGATTTATTTCATCACTTTTTCTTCTCTTGTATAATGAATATAGGTTTTTAAATATAGAACTGAAACTGAATTATGATTTTTTCACTATTGTTCAATTATAATCATGTATTCAATTCCATAATTTCCATTATTAAAGGTGAAATGTTTTGACATCATATTTTAATTAAATCAACCAATCTTATTTCGATTTATTGATACTGATTTATTTATATTAATTAATTTTTAATATTAAATATATTATATAATAAATAATTTTTTATACAATTATATATTATAAATATTTTATTGCAATCATCAATAATTCTTTTGGTATGTAGAGAGTTGAAAATGTCCTTATGGGTGGTTAACCCACTATTGATGGGTCATTATCAAAAGAGGAGGAAAGAGAATTATTGAATATAACCACATCATAAATATGATATTTAAATTAGGTTAAAATAATAATTATAATGTTAAAATACTCATTAATTAATTTTATAAGATTTCGATTTGAATAGAATGGAGAAAATAGGAAGATAAGAGTAAACTGAGTGATGTTAATGAAACCAAACCCTCTTCTTAGTATTATTATTTTCTACAATATGATAATCTTTCAATTATTATAGTTTAGTGACTTTAAAAATTCTATAAGGATTACGATGGGATTAAGAGAGTGTATTTGTGTATGTGTTTTTTATGGTAATTGAAATTTAAGTGATTTTCCATGAGGAGGGAGAGAGGGTATTTATACTTTAGGAGATGGGTATTTTGAGGATAACATATTTAATTAAATTTGATCTACATGGTAAATTTTTTAATAGTGATTCTTTTGAAATTGTAAGTCATATTTGAAGAAAATAAAATTAATTTTGGACCTTTATGGCCTTCCAAAACAAAACTCAATTTTTTAATAAAAAGAAAAGTGTCACAATGATTTTTTTATTTTAATGATGTAAAAAATTAGATTTTGGAATATACATTTTAGTTTTTCAATAATATTTATTCTATTTAAATTACTTATTTACCACATTAAATATGTTTTTTGGTTGATCCAAAATTTCTATAATTTATTACTTCATTATCACTTTATGAATTATGTAAATAAAACAAACTAGCAATGAAAAAATTGTATTTTTACTATTCACTTAAAAAATGAAGTATTTCATAAAATTACTAAAGAGAATCTCCTGTAGATAATTTTTATTTGATGATTTTAAAAAATGAAATTAATTTTATCATAATATTTTTCTATCATAGGAATTTTTAATTTTTGATATAATAAAATTTGTTTTCTAAATATATTAAAATATATTTTTTAATGTGATGATAGTTTCGTTGAGTTTTTAAAATTGATATTTATTTTATGAAATTATATTATTTATATTTTCCTAAATTACTCACTATAAAATTATTTATATTTAATTTTATTATTTTTAGAAAAAATTACAATTCGAATAGACATGTTACTATCCCTAATAGTCAGTTTATGATTCTAATGATCACATTACTATAGAAATGGTCATATTAATTCCTATAAATACCCTTTAATACCTTTATAAATCAGTCATTAAATTCCTCCCATCGTTCCATATTTTTTTTAAAATTGCATTAGTTTACTAATATTTTGCTTCTTTTATCTAGTGTTGTTCATAGGGGTGATAATTCTAGCAAATTAGAGACATCTATATTTTTATATTCTAGTTTTCCTATTTTTTTGTTAAGGTAATATTTTTAATTTTCATGAGCTTAATTGTTTACTAATTCTAAAATCTACATTAATTAAATAATTAATTTTTCATATTTATATAAGTTGTATGTTTATAATACTATGAAATATAACATATATTTATTTATAAAAAAATATCATTAATAAAGTATTCATCGTTACATTGAATCTTAAAAAAATAAATAATTCATAAAAGCAATTTAAAATATTTTCTATAAAATAAAATTAGTTTTCCTAAGTAAATTAAAACCCTTTTATTTTTAAAAAATAATTTATTTTATCAATTATGTTTAATTATGTATCTTGTAATTGGATTCATTTTATATTGTAATACAAAATTATTCACTCTTATTCTGTTGTTATGTGTGTCATAAGCTATCATACCTATTGGGTTTCTAAAGGAAAACATATACTGAAATATTTTGGTGTTACATTCTGCCTTTAAATAGATTATTTCCTCACAATTTTAATTTGTTATTATAATAATGAATGTTTCCTAACATATGAATAATCTTAGATAAAAATTTCATTATGAAGATTAATTTCTAAGGAACTAATATAAAACATTAAATTTATTAAATAAATATTTATGAAATGTTGTTTGTATCATTATAAGATGCATACATTCAAATTAGTTTCAAAAAGAATACCATGGTATCTAATAAGTATTTTCTATTTAAGAATTTATAGATTTATCTTTTTTTTTATTGAGTGTTAGGAATACATTTACCATTAAGATTGAGAATAAGATAAAGTAGTCTTAATTGATTTCTTTACACTCTTTAAGCATAATTTCATCCTTATGTTGTGTTTCAATTAAATTTAAAAATAGTGTTTATATTATGTTCCAAAGGATAAAAAACCATAATGATTTTTTCACACCTAAATAACAAAAATATACTTTTAAAAAATCATAAGATCCATAACAGAATTAAATTTTATTCCTTATATCTCTGTCCATTGAATAAAACTAATTTTTTTAGTACAAGTAATGATAATACTGAAAATGAATAAACATTTATGTAAAGATATAATAAATTAATCTCTGAAACATCATTAATAGAATCCAAAATTAAATATAAATTATTTCACAAATAATTAATCATAAATTAATACAAAATATTCTCGACAAAATTTAAAACTCATAAATCTTAAATATTTGATCACATTTATTTAAAAAATCAACTTTACTTTTTAGCTATTTTTTGTACCATTATAATTAATGTAAATATTCCTTAATATATCTAAAACCCAAAATCATGGAAATATATTCTCTTAGAAATTTATTAATCTACTCCAAAATAATATGAATCACCATAACATCAAATTACTCTTTAATAACCATGATTTTCCATACTCCTCAACTTATATTTCAAAAAAACAATTCTCCCATTATCTCAATTTTCTATAATAAAATCACACACCATTGTAAATGGTATTATATACCTCAATCATGTATTCTTCTTAAAACCCAAAAACTGTTTCATACAATTGTATTAATTACCTTATAATATAATGAAATAAGACATCGAAAGGGTATTTATACCTTTGAACATACAGAAAACCTTAAACCTATAGACCCTTGATGATATTTATATATCATAAATTATACTCAAAAATAACATCCTATCCTAAGAATATATCTAAACACTAATCTCATACCAACTATAGTAGTTCGGATATGTACACTTGGATTCGATGTAAAAAACACACTCTTTACATATCGGTTTTGATACCAACTGAAGGGACATAACTTTAACATTCATTATTAAAGTTTCAACAACCAAAATTGAGTCACCTATATACCCAATGCCTTTTTATTTTGATAGATTTTGAGAATTAAGATAATAATTTAGCAAATAAAATATAAATCTTTCTCACCTAATAAACATTTTTCCCATAGTACTAATAACTTTTAATTCCATAAGAAGACATCAAAATCTCCCACAACAGTATCTATATAGGATAAAATTATTGGAATATGTTTATTAATATAATTATTCATAACATCATTAAATTAAAAAAAATAAGGGTGATCTAAAATTCTCTATAAGGGTGAACATAGACATCAACAGTTGAAGATCATAAGATGAGTATATGGGTAGAAGAAAATATTCATAAGAAAATAATTCTTAATATAAGATAGACCATAAATAATAGGAAATGAAATAAATATTTTGGTATAAAATAGGTATGAAAATATGTAAAGAATAATTGATAAAAAATATACCATATAACTGATAACAAGAATATGGAATATATACATGTATAATTAAAATATAGTAATCACTTGGATAATAATAATTGATTTATCGATAATAGAAATCATAATTAAAAGAATATGATTGCTACCATTAATTATTAATGCGATGAAAACATATACATATCATCAACGCCTCATGAAAAGTTTTTATAAAGATACTATTATGGACATGCACAAATAGATCATAAATAATTGAGAAGCCATACCCCAAATACCCATGCTAGTTTTTTTTCCTAAGACGAATAATACATTGAGGTTATTTACAATTTCGTACCCCATAAATCACTAAATAATTCCAATTAATTCATCAAATGAAATAAATATATAAATAATTCAATATTTAATAAACATTCCTTATTAATACAAAAATCCATTTTGGAAAACAAGAATATAGAATTTCAATATTTTCACATAACAATAAATGGAATAACATGATCATAAGACATACAGAGACAAATAGAATATCCCTAGTAGAGAATAAGTATCTTCAAATTACATTAACTTATATAGAAATCATCTTTATAAATTCATTAGGATGTTACTTTGAAAACAATAAGAAATATCCTTTTTCTTTTCATAAATTTTTTAAAAAATTAAAATTTGGAAAATTGTACCCCCATTATATAAGGTAATATACTATAAGGTAAATTTATATAGGATACATTTATATAAGGTAAGTTACTATATGGAATATTTATATAGGATAACATGTTATTTGGTATGTTAATACATGTTAACTTGCTATATGGAAAGTTACTATCAGGAGACTTGCTTTAGGGTAAGTCATTATATGATAACTTGATATAGGGTGACTTATTATAGGGTAAGTTTATATATGGTATCTTTATATATTGTAACATTCGATAGGGTAGGTTACTATAGGGTAACATTCTATATGGATACTTTTTATAAGGTAGTTTTATAAAGGGTAATTTTGTATAAGATAACTTCCTCAATGGAAAGTTACTATAAGGTATCATGCTATAAAGTAAATTGATATCGGGTATATTACTATATAGTAAATTTATATAGGTTAACTTGATATTGATAAAGTCACTATATGGTAACTTCTTATATGTTATCTTACTCTAGGGTATCTTTATAAATGGTAAATTTCAATTGGGTATGTTACTATAATGTAAGTTACAATAAGGTAACATTCTATTGGGTATATTTCTGTAGGTTAAATTGCTATAGGGTAAGTTACTATAGTGTATAGAATATTGAAAAATGATTTTTCATTGAATATTAAAGGTAAATGAGAAAATAATACCAATAATAATGAATAAACATGATGGTATAAAAAGGTATTAAAGTGGTAAATGATAAAAATATACTTTTTTCTGATTTTTTGTAATGAAAATAAAAAATTGTTTGTATGGGAAAAGATCAAAAAGATTAATTATAAATTTTTTTAAATTTTTTAATTTAAATAGAAATTTACCATAATAAACTATTCATGTATTTAAAATATTATTCTTCAATTAATGTAATGAATGTGGATATAGAGGAAAATTATTCCTAACTAAAAAAGATAAATATGGTTAGATTTGTTTTATAAACAGTATTTTGTTATATTTGAGTACTAAAGAGAGAGAAAATAGAAATAATAACTTAGAACACAATAAATAACCAAATTATAATAAATTATATGGGTTTTAAGAGATAAAGATCATATAATTATCCCAATGTAACTTAAAAAATAATCAACCCTGGTTAAAAATCAGATTATACAATAAACCGCTAAAAATATTATAACATTTTCAGTAAGGATAAATCAATGAAGTGATTATTATAAACAAATATAAATACTCATAGAATAAGTTAAAATAATATATAAATCAATAATAGGTTATAAAATACATAACCTTGGCATAACATTGTCAATTGAGAAGTGATATAACCCAATGAAAGGAAATAGAGTTAAGAATCTCATTACCTCCGACTTCAACTTGGTTGAACATGATCTAACCATATTCATAATATATTAAAATCTATTCAAAATATATATATGAACCATATTTATATTTTTATTACTAGATACCTTTAACTTTTAATTTTCCATTACCCATTTATTAATAATTCTTTGTTATAATAAATATTAATGTGATAACTATCCCATTTCCCCTTCATGTTTTGATTCAACTATTCTGGTAATTTCAACTTGAAAATGGTTTCATAATCAAAAAAATATTAAAAAATTTATAGAAATCATATGTATTCATTAACCACACTTTTATATTAATTAAACACACATATGTCATTTCTATTTTTTAATAGATGAGAGTGAAGATATGTAGACAATAATTTATATTTTAAGAATATTATTTATGTAATTGATATCATATTAATTCATTAGATCTATACTTAAAACCAACCATGTGAGGTGATGATGAAAAACTAAACATGTATTTCATAGAGGCAGTAGTCCGTATGCACACATAGAAAACATTTTCATTTTCTATTGGATGGAAGAGAGGTATATATTGGTTGTCACATTAATAAAATGAAATTTTGTTAAACTAATGATACTAATTTAATTTTGTTATTATGGATATAAAATATTAATAAGAGGTGTAAATATAAAGAAAATAGAAATAACTCAGTTAAACTAATTACCTTTTCCCCTGATATACTTCTTTCAATTGAACGTAATACTATTATAATAGAGTTTTAATACAAAACTAGTGGATTTTGGATTGGAAAATGGAATCTTGTACGGGGATTTAGGAACAAGTTTATGAAAAAAAACATATATTTGTCTATGGAATGGTTATATAGAGTCCAATTTTATAGAAAAAAATCAGTAACATTTTCATAAGTATTAAGTATTTTAAGGACCAAAATGTCATCTTAAAAAGGCAAGAGGATCATAAATGTTCCTTTTATGATATTATAGAACATTTATCATCTAATTTACTTTAGATATTTTTTTTTTATTTTCAAAATACTTAGAAAAATATTGTTTAACATTAATTATCCTAAAAGTCATTTTTGGGACTATTCAGATAATTTGATTTTTAGGAAACGAAGAAAATAATGAGGTATAAATATAAACACTCACATTATCCATTATAATTCATAATTATCTATAAAATTAATGGATACCATACTTCAACAAATCCTTATCACTTTTAATGTTTTTAAAAATCATTGACTTTACCTTTATAATTCCTTCCCAAGCACTGTGTCATCGTTGTGTAAGTGTTATAGGTAATTATAATATAATTTAAAATTTAAAATTAATTATTTAAAGAAATATTTTTTTATTAATAATCAATAATTTTTATCAATGAATGTTTATAATATATTATTTATCATTATCATTCTCATGAAAGGATATTTAAAATATTAGATGTGGTAGAGTGATATTTTTGTTAATATCCTTAAGTTAAAATAAAATAATGGTCATGCTCAATGGAAAGTGGAAAAAAATTTAAATCAAGATAAGATAAAACTATGTGAGGTATATCATAACCTCATACACCCATTTAGATTTTTTATTCATATTTTTAGGCTTCAACTCATGATTTAACAATTTTACTTTATTTCAGCCTTTACGATGATAACTAAATGTTTCCATGTTAAATGAATCTTATGACCCATAATGAAATTTATTTTATTAAAAAATTTGAATATACTAACTAAAAATATAAAAAACATTTTATTATATAAAATTTATAAAGATGGTATGAATTAATTATAATATATGTGTATGCAATACATAGAAACCATTTGTAGAAAAAATGTATCATTATGAATAAAAAAGATTTTATTAATATTACTCCCATACTAATAATAATTAAATGATTTTTCGTATACTAATTTCTGTATCTATAAATTTCATTAAAATCATTCACCAGTAGTTATTTAATTAATTTATTAAGATAAAAATAAATTATACACATAAAAACATTTTCTTGAAAAATATCTATCTTACCTTCAAATTATTTCATATTAATCACTTCTAAAAACATTGTAATCCTTTAAAAAATGATTATTTAGTTGTTTAATGTATAAATAATGCTGCTAAAAAAATTAATACTCAAAATAGGATAAATTTATCATTTAAATAAAATCATAATGAAAATGAGTCTGAAATAAATTATTTTATTTCATAAAAAAATATTTGATTAATTTTACTTAATTGTTTTCAGGATGTTATTAACTAATTTTTTAATAATTATTACATGAATGTTTATTAATAAAACATTACGTATGTCATTATTGAAAGGTATTAAATATATCACAAATAAATACTTATTCAAAATAATTCAATAGAATTTCTATAATATCAATGGTATTTTACTAATTAAAAAAAACCTTTTTAATTTTAGAAAATTATTTATTTCTTAAATAATTTTTCATCTAAATATTTTGTATTGTATTTAATTTTAATTTTAAATAATTTATTATTATCTCTTAGTTTTGTGTTGTGTGTCTCATAATATATCACATATACCAGTTTTATTAAAATGAGTTTATATACTAAAATATATTGGTGTTACACTTCTCAGATTTGTTGATACAAAAAATCTAATGGAAATTTCTCATCACAAGCTCACTATTCTAATTTTAAGAAACTCATACTCTCCCTATTTTTTCATCCACCTTCCATGTTTTAATTAATCCCATAAGAGAAGGTTGATATAACATTATTTTTAAAAATATGCCATAAACCAACCAACCATATTTCTACTTGGGATAACCCAGTGTTGAAAATAATATTGGTTGATTTAGATGAAAAAACTAACAATCTTCACTCCATAATGTGAAAAAAACTTCTAGATCTTCATTCATAGGGGTTTTTCACAAAAATTTTCAAATTTTTTTAGAACCCTTATGACGATAGTCCAAGAATATGACCTTCTCATTATTAATTAAATAAAAAGAAAATATCGAATTATAATATATTCCCATGTTATTTTAGGTTTATATTTTTAGAGTCCTAGGATAAGACATTAACAAACAAAACCCATCTATTTTTCTATCAATCAGTAATTTTACCACCATATATGATACTTCACAATGAATAAAATTTAATAAAAATGTTCTATAAATTATCACTATTAAAATACTATTCTTTACACATATTATGTATTAATTTCATTTATAAAATGGTTAAATGAAAATTTTAAAAATTGGTGAGCTTATATGCTCAGTAAGCGTAATTATAAGCTATAAAAATCAAATATCACAAGTGATCATAAAATGTTAATATGGGTATAATTAGGACACATAAGAGAGTCATATCAATAAAATCATAGATAATAAATCTTGTTATATGGTATATAATAATATAACAACATATCAGGGAATTACAACATATAAAATTGGTACAATAATAATAATATATCATAGATGAATTAAATAAAATAGATTCATGTAAGAATAATGTAAAAGTAATAAATATCCTAATAAAATGGTATAAACATGGAATGTGACGTAACATAAAAATAAAATCAACTTAGAAATGTGGAACAATCAAAATCATAATATACCTTATGTTTAAACTCATTATTCCCATGCCATTTTGAATAAACTCATTATGTCCATGCCTTTACATACCATGAGATATTAAACATAACTAATGTATTAGATGGAGATATAGAAACCCACTCATTATCATCCATACATAAGAATTTCACTTGAATTAAATTACTAATCATATAAAAAATAACACATGGAATTAAAATAAGATAATATCCCTTTCAAGTAGAATCATGAAAAGAAAGAATATATAATTGCATCTATAATAGAAATATGATATTCTAGTGTAAGATAATTGTGTATCCAATGAAATTCTATAATTGTTTAGGCAAATACCCTCCAATGACGATAATAGGTAATATGGTATTTAAACGTTATAGACAAAAGAAATATAGTAAAGCAAATAATTTTCCAAGTCAATCAATGTATAACATATTGGTGAAGACCCTTCAATCAATATAAGTCAATATATAGTGTTTATAGGGTATAAGAATTCAAAGAAAAAACATAAACCTGAAATGAGTAGGTATATTATAGATAATAATGTATTTACATGATTTTAATCTCCAAAATTAATATTGAATAATTTAATGGGTAATTAATGAAATAAAAAAAATCTAATTAAATAAATATTTTGGAGATAATGGGGAAAATAGATTTGAAACCTCAAATTAATTTTTATAAAATATTTTTAATATTGTCATAAAATTAGAATTCATGGTTCACATTAAACGTAATATTTTTGAAAAGTGATGTTAATTGTTTTTAAAAACATTACCTTTTAAAATAATCCTTAATAATTGATTCTTGGAAAGACATAGAAGTTATTTCAAAAAAATGAGTGGAATATAAAATAAATGATCATGGATGGAAAACCATTTAATGTATCCTTATTGAAAAGAACCTCATAAAAAGGGATAATAAAGATTAATTTTGGGATGGTAAATTAGAAGGTCACATTAAATAACAAATAATTGAGTTTTCAAATATGAAGCAGAATATTGGTTGGAACGAAAATATGGACAATGAGTGGAAAACATCATTAAAGTGTATGAAAATTATTCAAAAAAATAAATAATTATTTTGAAAGAAATTTTATAATGTTCAAAGATTTGAATTAATAGGTCATTATACATAATATATAAATATAATGTTCCATGAAATAAAATATTATGGTGGAAGAAATGAATCTCAGAAAAAAGATGATCATGAAATAGAATTATAAGTCAACGAAGTGAGTTGAGTTAACAAAAATGCTTATAACTTTAGTGTCTTTTGAATAAAAATCCATTTAATGTTTGAATGCGACATAGATCTTAAAAAATTTAATTAAATTAATATAGTAAAATGAACTCATAAGGTAGTAATCATACTATATTAAATATACTATGGTTCATAAGATAAAATATGTCTCATGAAATGAAATTTGAGACAAAAAAACCTTTACCTTAAATCCATCTCAGCAAAACATGCTCCAACCACCTGAAAAATGGAAATACCTATATCAATTACTATTTTATGTTTTTAAATAAAATATATTACCTTTTATACAGACAATTTATAACCTTATATCACAAATATGTAACCCAATTAATGTTTATTTTCATCATCAGATGTTAGTACGTTCAATTGTTAGTTTTGTACAAGTTTCATTCTGATGAGGTTCATTCTATAAATTTTTGATAAAATTATATTATTTAGAGATTATTAAATAGATAAGAATTATTATTTTAAAATTATTGCTTAATTATAATTTAATTAGTTAAAAAAAGGAATATGGTTTGTGAAAAAAGAAATTGTGATAAACTAGTTTCAGAATTTTTAACGATTCAAATGTGGATTATTAATAAATATATTAAATATTAGCAAAAAATTATAGAATCATTAAAAAAATATTAAATACATTATAATTATATGGTATTAAAATTATATTAAATTCCTTAATAATTCATGATATATACATTATAATATCATTCATGTAGGTGGTAAAACCAACCTAAGCGAGAGCATGTTATAATGATTTGAAAACTAAGGACATGTTTTTATACAATGTTAATGTAACTTCTTAATAAGATTAAAAATTTCATAAATAAAATTTTACTTCATTAAATTTATTTTCAGAATCTTCCTTAGTGGGTAGTGATGATAAATGATATTCATCAATTATGGAGGATGTAGCCCGCATGTACAAACAATTAACGATTCCATTTCTCAATGAATGGGGTGTAATTAATGTATATTTTAACATATAATTTCATAATTATAATTGTGAAATATTAATCATATTAATTCAATAAAACCATCCTTGTTACTATCCATAAAAGTTAGTGATGAAAAACAAACAACATTTCTTTGTGGAGGCGGTAGTCCACACATACGCATGAATACTGATTTTAGTGTTTCTTAATGGAAAAGGGGAATGATTGCGAATGAAAAATTCGTTAGAATAAATAAATTAAGTATAAAAACAATAAAAATTTAATTTTAATGGAATGTGGAAATGTTATTTGAAAAATTAATATATAAAATAAAAGAATTAGTGAAAGATTAGTTCTCACATTGACAACATGAGATTTTTGTTGGAGGAGTCTTAGAATGGAGGCCTTAGGAATAAATATTGAAAGTAGATGATTATTAAACTGAGATAAAATTCCATTAGTATAAATATATATTATTTTTAAGATGAAATTAGAATATATAGGTGTACACTGAAGCATTTGAAGTGGTCCCATTTCATAAGTGAAGAGAAGGACAATTTTGGAACTACCAATTACATTTTAATAATAATATGTCACCATTCTAGGGTAAAAGGCCCTAAATGTTTAAAATAATTTATATAAATAGATTTATTTTAGATAAATATCATAAACACACTTGTATTAATTTTTTAAAATATTTTTTTTATCTTCTACACATAGTAAATCGTTTTTTTACCCTTTTTAATTTTACCAATTTTATCCTCGATATTTAATTTTAATGACCAAAATTAAAATTTACATTATTGGATAATTTTTTAATGTCTTTTTCAAATATAATAATAATTTTAGAAAAAAATATCAATGTTTCAAAAAAGTTAATTTCATAGTTAACGCACATGATGCGCAATTTTTTTTAGAAAAACTATGTTTTTAAGCTAAAACATTATGTAAAGGTTAAAATTGTCATTGATAATAATTAAAATGATATAAATTGTTTTATTATAATTTTTTTTTTTGGATTTTAATCCAATCCAAAATAAAATTTTACCATCAAAATATTTTATTAAAAGAAAATCATGAAAACTATTTTAAAATTAGATTTAAATATTAACAATTTTATAAAAATGTAACATAGATTTTATAAGTATGGAATAATATTTAATAGAATAATTTAACCCCTTAAAAACAGATTTCATTAATTAAGTGTTTTAAAATTTTATAATATTTTCATATATTTTGATAAACTCAACAAATTTACAATTTTTGTTAAAAAATGTATTTTGAACTCGTCACATAAAAATAAACTATTTCAAAGAAAGATTAAAAATTCATTCTATGATAATATTGAAATGATTAATAAAAAAATATGATATTTTTTGAAAATAAAATTCTAAAATTTATGAATAAAAATATAAAATTATTGTGAAATTTTTTCTCATTGAAGAAGTAATATGTTTAAATTTTAATATTTTTTACTTTTTTTTCCTATCAATTACAAATTATATTTTCTATTAATATCCAAAATATATTCTAAATATAATATATTTTGTTTCTTTAAATAATTTTTATACAAATTTAATTGAAAAAATATACTTTCAAGAATAAAATGATCTTCTTAAATTTATCAACAATTTAGTAAATAAACATTGTTTTTAAAAAAAATACATGTGATAAATAATATACCATAGTAATATTTACCTAATTATGTCAACCTAATTTTTAGTTGTATATATATTAAATATATATGCATAATATATAATCATAATGTAGTATATTGTGGAATCCATAGGAGGTGACTCTACTATCATTGATCTCGTGACAATTTACATCATCTAGAATTTAACACACATGAAATTTTTATCATAATATAATTGTTAGAGTTAGCCCACAACATGGTCTAGAGGAAACCCAAGTGAATCTACCTCCTCTACAAGATCAATAAAATGAGTTTCATATGTGTTAATTCTAATACTCGATTCTATTTTTTCCTTTTGCTTCATATATTTATTAGTATGTTTACTTCTTTTTATACCGAATAATTTAAAGACTATATTATAAAAGTCAAATTGTATTTTAATTTATCATGGTTTATTTTTTTATGGTTCTATAAGTTAAAAAAGATATTTAAATAATATTTATTTAAGGAAAATATATAGTGACATTCTAGGACATTACATTCTCCCCATAAAATATATTGTATCCTCACAATTTTAATTATAAATAACTTATGAAATAGTTAAGGGTGTATATAATAAAGAGATGAATATAGATTTAATTTATAATGAGGTTTCTTCCTTTTTATCTTTAGTATGACCATTGAACTAATATTTTCACTTATAAAAGGAATATAACTAATGTTGAGTTTTTTCATTTAAGTATTTATGTTAAATACCTCGATATAATGGTAGTTCTTTTTCATATAGAGTTTAAAGAAATGCATTTATTAATAGGTGTTCATGGGTTACTTTTTAGATGTGATTTCCTATTTTGGAAATTATTATGGCCTTTATGTAAAGAGATCCAATACATGATTGATATCACATCAAATTCTACCAAAGGTAGGATAATATGATTTTATTTGAAGTACATTCCTACAATAATCTAATGGAGAGTTTTTTATTTATAGGATATAATAATCATATCAATAAAATCATTTATTAATAATTAAATTTCTATTCAATAGGGTGGTGATTTTATGTTCATAGTTTTATTTTCATGGGTTGAAGAAGATATTAATACAATAATTTTTATTCTTGATTAGATGATTAGTTTTCTTTATTCTATATTATTTTTGGATCCCACGTCAATAGATTTAGTTTCATAAGCTTTCCATTATATTAGAAGTTTTTGTTAACTATCATGCCTGTTATCCCTTAGACCAGGGCACTAACTTGAATAATGTCTAATTTTCCCACATTTAAGATTATGAAATTTGAGTGGTACTTTTGGATGAAATGTTTTCTATTTCACCATGCCCACTTATATCTTCACTTTTCCTTAGAAACTAGTTGTTATATGCCCTCATTTTCTACACAAAACAAATAACGCAGTTCCTTTCAGATGCATTCCTTACTATTTCTCCCCACATTATTGATATGTATGAAATTGAACATTCTTTCCTTCATCGTCATTTTCACTCATAATCCACGAGTCTCCATTCTTTTCTTATTTTTTTAGTTTGATATTTCAACTATCATAACATTATTAATTATAATTCATGATAGTTTATTAGACATGATGACAAAATTTTTTATTCCACCTCATATCCCATCAAGTTTTTCATTGGGAAAATCTCTACATTATCAATGATATATATTTTAAACTTGATTCTAGCTGGAGTTGGCCATTACTAATACAAAAAGTATTTATCCAAGAGTGATGATAAATTAACAACATAATCGACTTATTGTAATACAATAACATGAAAAATTCAAATCAAAATGTATTACCCTTAAAAATTATTACATTACCTTTAGATTAAACAAAAATAACTATCATTTCAATATTGTTTTTTAGGATGGGTTCTCTTATATATCCTAACATAATTCCTTAACATAATGAATCCTTCATACTGTATTATAAAAATAATGTGATTAACCAAATTGTATCCACCGAGGGTTTTTAGATAGGTGTATAGTTTTTGGACTACTCAATGATAACTAGATTGAATATTGATTTCGTGCATAACTATAATTTTTCAACGTGATTACCCCTTAGTGAAATTTGTCCAAAATCCCATCCACTTTGTAAAATACAGATAGGTATTTAATTTCCATGATAACTACACAATATCTATTTTAACAAAATTTCATGATGTTATCCCATTATTAGAAATATCCCAAGGGTTTTAGATAAATTTTTTTTATAATAATACCTAAAATATTAAATATTAACTCAACTAATATATAGGATTGTCTATACCTTTGAAATTATAGTCAAACTTCACTTTTAACCTATTGATGAAATTTACATCATTAATCGATAACATCCTAATCTCTAAAGTCATTCAAACCATACACTGAAACTAACAATGACCACCCATGAACATGACCATCTCATAATAAAATTACTTAAAGTAACTATTTCAATTCAATATATTCCGAAAATATTATAGGATATAATTTTAGATAATTAGGAGAAAATATTAACAAAAAACCTTATTTCTTCTTTAATGAATGACCATTTTTAAAACCATATAAGTAACTCATTAATAAAAAAAATTCTTGATAATATCCCAATAATTATACACACATGATACTATTCTAGAAAATATATATGCATTACTTTTCCTTATAAACATGGGGAAATATAAACATAAGAAAAGTGTGATCTTAGATGCTTATTAAGGGTAAACTTAAGTGATAACAATAAATAATAATAAGTGATAATTATATGGGATAATGGATTTAATCAGGACAGATAAAAGTGTAATAATTAGTAAATCATAGATCATAAATCAAGGAATAAGTCATGGTATAACATAAGAATATGTCTTGGAATTTCCATATATTAAAGAGGTACTATAATAGTAACCAAGATTAGAAGTATAAAAAAATAATATCAATTCATGCGATCATAACATAGATGTGTGTAATATATTAAAAATGCATCATAAACAATGAATGTAACATATCATGAAAAAAAACATACAAAGGTGGACCAATCATAATAATAGGAAACCTTATGAGATAACCCATTATTCCCATTTGTTTTTGAACAAACTCATTACGATTTAACATTAAAATACAATAAAACTCATTATGCCCCTGCTTTTTTGAACAAACTCATAATGTCCACACCTTACTATCTCATGATAAATCAATATTAACAAACTAATTAGAGGTTAATTATGGAGATATTCCATAAATTAATGTATATATATATATAAGATATATATAGTATATTCCATATCGTATGAAAATTAGGATTTTTAAGAACATAAGGGTATATTATTTTGTGAAATATATGAGTAAAAAAGTAGCAGACAGTTATCATTTTATGTTTCACCCACAAATCTACCATTATATTAAATTGTTTCATATTTATATAAAACATATTGGGGGTAAATGCATACAATGAAAGAACCGATCATGGTATTTATTCATGAATTTCAATGCATGAATAATTTAAAACATAATGAAGAAGAATCATTGATTTCCTATATAAATACTACTATGAGATGGAAACGTATGTTTTAATTATATAATTCTTCGCTAAATATCCTTATACTCAAAATATCTATTCATTATCCTTATTTTTTATGAGATGCTTGAAAATTGTAAATGAAAAAATGGATCCCTTTTTTATGAGGAGATGTATAGTTCAACCTATGGATAGACCATAGAGGTTGGGAGATCTCATTTTACACTTTGTTATCTCTATCAAAGTCATCTTATGGAGATAACAAATAATGAACTAGCCCCTCAGTGTATGTTATTTCGTATTTATAGTAGTTCTTCATATTTTTTTATCTCGCATTTCAAATTATCTAACATATAGATCTTCAGATTTGGTTTTTAATTACTTAAAATTTGTCTAATAAGTTTTATTAGATTCATATGAAACCTAACCGTGGTATTAGATAGAATTCATGATTTATATTTTTAATATCATGCTTTAAATGAAGAAGAATTGAAAAATATATTAGTTTTTTGTTCCAATAAATTTGATTTAATAAAAGGGTTCACCCTTACCTAGCTAGGCTATGTAATGGTAACCAACCCCTTACCCTTACTTAGCTGAGATTTGTAATGATAACTAAAGAATAACCCTTACAAAGAGTGATTTTTAGGTGTCATCACAACATACCATATTATAGAAATAAGGTTTGTAAAAAGTTAGTTATATTTTTGAGGGAGTTATATAAATGAAGCCTATTCATTAACCCTTGTGTGATGAAGTTTGAATAGTGGTCATACCCTTACATTGAATTTCTATATAATGGTAACATGTTTTTTTAGCTTTATCAAAATTGGTATCATGAAGATAACAGCCTTACAAAGTAGTACTAAGAGGCCTTATAATGGAAAATTAGAACTACCCTTACCTGAAGAATTCACATAAAGGTAATTTTATCAATACCCTTACATATAATGAATTACGTAGAAATAATATTTGAATTACCCTTATGTATCATGTTAAACTTAAGGTTTGTAAAGGTAAGTAGTGACTTAACTTTATATAAGCTCCTTAAAACACCTTGCATAAGGATATAATTATTTAACCTTATATAGGAATACCACTATGTGTTAGGGTAATCGTAATAACTTTAAATTTTTTTACAAAAAATTAAATATTAAAATTATTTTGAGAGTTTATAAAATGATTAAAATGAAATATAAATGTTATTTGAAGATATTTTAATTTATAAAAGGTTTATAAATTAATTAATTACGAACTAATTTTTATTAACTAATTTTTTATGAAAAAATTTATTCCCAAATATTAAATATTAATATTTAAAATTCCTTTTAAAAAATTATAAGGAAATTCATTTGATTTATAAATAAAAGTTTATATTTAGAAATCATAAGTAATAATTTATATAATGTTATAAATTATGAAATAGGTCCTTGATATAAAATGTTTTCATTTAAATTATGAATTATTCATGATTAATTATCTTGAATCATTCAAAATAAAAGGTACTTTATTTAGATATTATTTAATCCACGTAAAAATTGTTTTGTTGGTTGATATATTCATGGGTTAAAATAATTGATAATTTTATGATATTTAGATTATGAAAAATGTTTACGTAATATAAATTGAATGGCATGTTGATTAAAACTCATATAATATAATATATTTAAAAATGTAAAAGACATATAGTGATTAATATGAATGATTTCATATTAGAATGAATAAAAAAGTTTTATATAAAATTTTTTAGAATGTCTATAATGTTAAAGATGATAAATTATAAAAGGTTTTATAGTTTTCTTTTATTTATGGATTTTTCATAAATATTTATCTTATGTTTAAATATTTTAATTTTTTATTTATTTAATTGTTATTCCTTACTTTATTCACATGTTGTATTTTTTTTTATGAAATATGAGGGTTCTGTAGAGAGTTAAACATTAACATTGTTTCTACATATTTTCTTGGTAGAGAGAATAGGAATACAAACTAAATTATGAGAATCAAGTAGATATAAAAGGGAATAATTTGTGATAAGATGGTGAGATTAAAATCCCCATGAAATACTATGTGTGATATTCCTTCCAAAGAATCACTTGTTAAGACCTCGATCATTCAACTAGGAATTTGTGATCTCAGCATGAGTACCCATAGGTTATCTAATGTCAGGAAATTGTGTTATAACTGACTTTGGATTACCTTGACTATATTTTCAAGCTCAACTAATTATACTTTTATTATATATTTTCATCTTATTATTGGTGAATTATTTAGGTTACACATAGTTAAGAAACCCTAATGGTTAGGATATATAAGGAATAGAGTTGAGTATATCTATATGATGGATTAGAAAAAGATTTTACGTTAAACTAATAAAGATTTATATATGGTGTGATTGGCAATTATTGTCTAATATATATAGTCATGGAATTTTTATTTGATAACCAGTATAAGTCATGTTAAAATATAGATCATGGATCATTAATGGATATGATGTGTTTTGAAAGGGGTCCATCATTTTTTGGGGATCCCATTTAATAATATTACTTATCAAATAAAACATAATACAAGATACTCATTTCATAGAATCTTATTTTGTAGATAACACTTCAGCACTATAAATATATACTTTTTGATCAATCTTTAAAAGGAGAATCTTAGTGTAATCTACTTCTAAGACCGGTAACTATAGAAAAGTCCTTAAGCAATATTGGTTATTTAAGAAATGTTCTGAATGAAAATTTTATGTGTCAAAATAGTTCCCTACCTAGTAACCAAGTTTTCATGTTGTCCAAAAAGTGAATCTAGATAATTATAAAATCATAGAGTGATTAATTTAAGGTTTTGAAGTTATTATATTCATAATGAAGAAAAGAACATTATTCTACAATCATGTAATCAAAATGATTCAGTGTATTAATTCTTTAAGGAAATTTATTATCCTATACTCAATTTGATTGGTTGTATCATATATAATTCAATATATTCTAATATGTTGATAACATGATGATATTAAATCTTTCCATAAATATTTATTGTTTATAGAATTACATTATATTATTTTCAATGATATATTATATTATATATATGATTTAAAGGTGATGTAAATATACATAATTTCAGAAAGAGAATTGAATTGATATTTAGAGCATAATAGTTGTTTTTCATGTATTGTAGCAAAGGAGTTGCTAAATTTTTTACTTTTATTCTTCACTGTTAGATAAACTTATCATATGATTTTTATTTTTATTTAATTTAGATCTTGAGAAGATAATGTAAACAATAGTTGTTCAAATGAAGTGAGATGAGTATTTTTTACATATAGTTTATGATAAGTTTAATTCTATAACATAATTTATGGGGAGAAAAAGAATTAATTGGTCTGGTTAGGGAATTTATGTTATTTTAATTTACAATAATTTTCTTATAATATGATTGAATTTGAAGAACATTTTCCTAATATTATTAATGTGGCAGGAATATAAATATAAACTATGAATATGATGTCTAGATTATAATGTTTTATATAGATAGTAAAAGTATGTAAGAGTTAAATCTGGAAGAAGAAAATTTAGTCAAAATGTTCAACAATGTTTCTTTAAGAAGTCAACTAAGGCCATTCAAATGTAGGGCTTTTAGAAAAGAGGTGTAATAATTCAATATGATTGGATTATCCAAGATATACTAAAAAGGATATTTTAGAACTCCATGGAATTTCTTTTTCATGTATGGATGTTATATAAAATAATACTTCAATTTTAAAGGTATGTGATATTTAATTTATATTTTATAAAGTGTTGTAAGGAATTTGTGAAATACATTGGGGAGTCATGATTTGTTCCAATGTCAAAATAGTATCAATAGATAATGAGTTTTCTAACATTGTTATTTTTAAATCTCTGGGTGTTAACTAATGGTTCGAAAAACTATTTTAAGGTAAATATCTCATATAGATAACCCAAATTTCTTAGTGTTTAAAAATAAATGTTAATGGGGAGACATCAAGAGTACGAGGACCATCAAGTTGTGGTTTCATATTCTGAACCCTTTATAGCCTTGTTAAGGGATATTTGTATCACTTCATTGGGAATGGGAATGATATTGAAGTTAAATTTTGGGATATGACTAAGTAGTTTGGTATGCTATTTACCATGGTTCTTGGGATATATGGATGGAATCTGATTCAATTATGATAGTTCAAATACTTAGATATTGATCCAAGAATGTTCCATTGAATATGTTTCCATCATGGATTGATTGGATTCAGTTTAGTGATCATATTTTTATTATTGTAACACACATGTAGAGAGAAGAAAACTAGGATAATGGCATTCTCTCTAAGAAATAAATTGAGGAGGCTAGTTCTTGATGGTCTTTTATAGCACCAGGTTATGTTCATGTGTTAATTGAAGCATATTCATAGGGTGATGTATATACCCAACTTTATAAACCCCTTTTAATGATTTTATTTATACATTTTTTATTTAATAAGATCATTTAAGTGGGGTGTTAACTGTCTTTTAAGCCTTTTTATGATAAAGTGTTGTAAATATATAGGAGTTAAAAATCAAAGGAATAATTAATTAACATTTTAGTTTATATTTATGATAATGATTTAAATAGTTACTACTTTGTGGATTATAATGTAAAGGTTTTTTCAAGATCAAATGAATCTAAGTAAAAAAAAATTCATCTTCATATCATTTCTATTATGTTATAAGAGAATATGTTTGATAATAAAGAGATTTTATTAACAACATGAGATGAATAATTTTAAACACAAGGTTTATGATTCATAAACTTCTATAACGAGTATTGAGTAAAATATTTGGATTAATGTGTTTATGTAGGACAAACTATTTATCCAAAGTTTTATTAAAATATGTAGGAATATGTTCCCACCTCAAAATGGTGGTGTATTTTAATAAATAAAAATTTCAAAAACTCACAAAATACCAAATATGGTATAATTTTTTTTTAATATTACAACTAAAAGGAAATAAATATTATATCTTAACAGAAAAGGTATTGTATATTTTAGCATGATATTCTTAATAGAGTATAATGTCTAAGAGTCTAGTGGGAGTATGTTTTGACTTAAATAATTTTAATTTTAACAAATAAATAATCACACAAATATAAGTTTAAAGTTAATTTTACTTAATATACTATGATAGTTAGGATGTATCAACAAATAATTATATAAGTAGTTATATATTATCTAGGAATTTTTTTGGTGGAATATGGTTCCAAATATGATGATGAAGAACTAATAAAGATTTCTAAGTTTCAAAAAAAGTAAAAGTCATAAAATTTTATGCTATGAAGTTATGAAGTTTGAATATATTCATGAAGTTTAATATTTAGGAATATGATTCATAAGTGTCTCCATTATTTAAATTGGCTTACTTCATATATTTTTATCACTATATAGTTTGGGGGGAGAGTTTTATCAGATAGTCACATTGATATGTTACATGGATTATATATGATTTAATGTGCTAACAAAACCTAGAAATTATAGAAAACATAAGGCTGATATGACAGTTTAAAATATATGATTTAATAAAGTAGTGCATATGTTTGTTTTGTTAAATATTCTAAAAGTGTTTAGAAATATTACAATGAATTATTTTAAAAGAAACCTCTATTTTATAATTATTTCATTTTGGATACATAATTGTATTTTTAGATCTTCATTTCATGAAATAAATGACAACTGACCTCTAAAATCATGACTTTGATTTTATCCTTAATCAATATTCATCATGTATTATCATAATGTTATAATGAAATATTTAGGTTATCATGAGTATGGTTATTATATAGAGAGATAGACTATAATAATGAGGCACAAAATAATGGATAATATTCCTTTTGAGCATTTTATGACCAAATAAGTATACCACATGGATTGTAATATCGATGTAGTTCGTATACTAGGGGTGCATTGGTCATATTTATGTCCCCACATTCTAAGGTCAGCTAGATAACAAGCATGATAACCTTGATAACTTGATAACCAACATACTTAATTCAGCATATTGACATAACTAATATAGGGGTGGTTGGGTATGTTACTAATCATGTCAATAGTTAGTGTTCAACTAAGATAGGATTTTTACTCTCATATAAAGAGTATGACATCTAGAACCTTGATTGAGATAGGCCTTGGTAGTATAAAGACACACCTAAATATTATATATATCTACCTGGATAATTGATATGTTATGTAATATTCCGTAAGGAAGAATGAAATGTGATGAATTCATCGATCAAATCTGTCTATACTTAGAGAGTCAAGAACATGTGAGTTGACTATATTGGATCGACATGTTTTATTTCCTATGGTCACTCTATGTCTTAGAATAGGGTAAAATATAAGAATGCACATTTTTATATGATGTTGACATGTGGAAGTAGGTGTACAGATACATGTGTTTGATGAAGATCATTCTAGATCCCTTTATATCTTGAGTAGGATTGATTCTTTTTTGGAGGCCAACCTATTCTTAAATATATAGATCTAGAGACTTATTGTTTTCAATACTATAAAGGGTTAGGGAGTCACAATTTGGGGTTTACGGAATGGGGATAGAGTTTCACCTAGAGAGATACTCTAATAGTGTTTTAGAGTTAATACAAAAGTGTTTTATATGGTTATTCACATGGGATTACATTTTATGTGATACAATGTAAAGTAAATGATTGATTTTCCAATTTATTTTGGATGATATCCAAAAGGAGTTTTGTATATGGCTTCACAAGTTATTGTATATTGAATTATATAATCTGAAATAGTAGAAATTCTATTAGTATTTGTTAAGATTAGAGGAATTATATATATATTCCCAAAATTCATGTATATATATAAATATGATATATATATAGTACATTTCATGTTACATGTTAATTATGATTTTCATTCACATAAGGTATATTGTTTTTTCCAATATGTTATTATATAAAAATGATAAAAAATTACCTTTTTTGTTTCTCCCATGTAAGCTATAATCAAATGAAATTGTTTCATATTTATATGAAATATATATAGAGTAAATGCATATAATTCCCACACCTACAAAGGTATTTATTAATTTATTTCAAAACTTGTATAAATGAGAGGATAATCCAACACATAATTTATTACCTAATTAACTATTACCATGTGATGACCATGTATGTGGAAATTCTTCCATTATTGGTTGAACCTCTATATATACTCAAAATATATCATCATATTCCTTCATTTTATAGGAGATTCTGACATATTGTGAATAGAAGGATAGATACTTCTCATGAAATGATAGATTTAGTTCATCCCATGGATACACCATGCAATTGGGAATATTTTCTTTTTCATTTATTATCACTATGAAACTAATCCAAAGGAAATCAAGATTGATTCAAGTGCTCTTCAATGTTAGTTACAACATATTAACAGTAGTTCTTCATTTCAGTTTTATAGTATGTTTTATATTATATTTCCTATAGATCCTCAGATTTGGTTTGTTATTGCTTCCACTATATCTAATGAGTGTTATAATATTCCTATAAAACCTAATTGGTGATATAGGAACTCACCCTTTATCATGAACACATGTGAGTACCATTTGAAATAAATAATTAATTATATAACATAGAACCCATTGAAATAAAATAGGTTTAAAATCATTTTAAAATGGAATCAAGTAAGTAAAAAATTATTAATTACATCCATAATAATGGCATGAATGAAAATAATTTTCTAAATAAATCATTGTATGTCATCTAGGTAAACACCCTTCAATTAATAAAAAGAAATAATGTTTTCATAGATAAAAGGCATTGGAAGAAAAAACATTTAATGATTAGGTATGATAAAGTAATAGATTTACATGATTTTTATCCTTAAAATAGTATAAGAGAATTTATAGGGTAATTAATGAAATAGAATTTTCAAGGAAATAAATATTTTTATAATACAGAGGAAAATATAAGTGAAACCATAAAATAATTTTTAGAAAATGTTTTTAAAATTTTCATAAATAATAAGTCACAGGTCATATTCAAAAGATTTTTTTGAAAAGTTGATTTTAAAACTTTTTAAAAAATTTATATTTAAAATAAATATTCAATAATAGATCCATGAAAATACCTACAATTAATTTTAAGAAAATGTGAAGTTAAATATAAAACATACGATAATGGAAGGAAAACCATTGTAAATATCTTTATTTAAACCCACATAATTAAAAGAAAAAATAAATATTTCATTTAAAAAGTGTAAGGTTAAGGTCACATGAAATAACATATAATTGGGTATCTAAATATAATGGATAACATAGTTAGGAAGGAAAATATGGTCAAGGATGGGAAACCATCACTAAATATGATGAAAATTAATTTAAAAAATGATATATTTTATAGAAATTAAATTTATCATGGATGAATATTTTAATTAAAAGGTCATTTTACACAATATTAGATGATAATGTACCATGATATAAAATCATAGGGTGGAAGAAACCAAAATTAGAAGAAAGATGTTCAAGATGAATAATAATAACTCAACAAAGGGAGTTTAGTAAGAAACCCATTACAAGTTTTGTATCTTTTAAATATAATTTCATTTAATGTAATAACATGATATCAATATTCAAACACCATGTATTAAATAAATATGTTAAATTAATTTATTAGGAATTAATCACACCATATTAAGGATATCATCAAGAAAAATACAAAATATGTCCCAAGAAATTAAATTTGAGACAAAGAACCCCTTAAATAAAATTCTATATAGTGAAACATGATATATCATCTTATACAATGAAAATAACAACCATAATCAATAATTTTGGTGAATTAATCAAGTATATTACATTTTATACACATAATGTATCACAATATCTCATATATATGTTACCTGATTATGGTTCATCTTCATCAAAAGATGTTTGGGTTCTTTTATTGTTTATTTTGGTCATGTTTCATGGTGACAAGGTTAATTAAAAATTATTGTTTCAAAGATCATCACTACAAAATTATTAATGATAAAATAATCATGTTTTCAATGATTCCTTATGTATCATTTCAATTATTGAAATACATGAATATGGTTCCTGAAAAACGGAATTGTGATGAACTAGTTTTGATGCGATTAAAGATTAAAAGGTGGTATATTAATAAATATGTAAAATATTATTAAAAAATTCCCAAAATCATTAAGAAACACTAAATAAATTATTATCATATGATATTTACATTATATAAAATTAATTATTCATTCATGATATAATAATTATAACATTGTTCACCTAGGTGATAAGATAGACCCAGACGAGAGTGTGTTATAATGATTTAAAGAGTAAAGAATTTTTTCAATATGATGTCTATATAAATTTTATAGAAGTTTTTAAATTTCACAAATATCACTAAAATCATTAAATTACTTCTCAAAACCATCCATGTAGTGTGTTAATGATAAATGAAATCTATTATTCACGGAGGTGGTAGTATGCATGTATGAAAGATTCCATTTCTCAATGAATGTATTGGAATGAAGGTATATGATAAGTTATAATTTTAGAATTATAATTATGAAGTATTAAAAATATTAATTCATCATATATATCCTTGTTACTATACATTCAAGGCGGCAATGTAAACTAAACTATATTTCTTTATAAAGGTAATTGTCTGTACATGCACACGAATGACATTTTTCATTTTTGTTAATAGAAAGTGGAAAGGTGGTTAATAATTTCTCCTCTAGTGTAAAAAAATTAGTATATAAATAATACTAATATATTTATATAGGAATTTGAAAATTATATTTTGAAAAATAATATAGAAAATAAAAGGAGCAAGGAAAGATTAGTATTGATGTTGAGAACATTAGTTTTCATTTTAAGGACTCCTTGAAAATAGAGAAATAAGGATAAAGAATTGATACCACTGGGTTATAAAAATTATATATTATTAACGTGGACGAAAGTTTCACAGTATCTAGATGAAATTTTATGGGATAAATGTTGCTTGAAGTGGTGGAAGTGATCCCCTTGAATAAGTGAAGAGAAGGGTAATTTTGGAAGTGCACAATTCATTTCAATAATGGTATATCACTATTCAAGGGTCAAAGAATCCATTAGTTGTAAATAATAGAGGGGAGGATTTATGGACAATAAATATCATTCAAGCACTTTTATGAACATTTTTTAAATGTTGTTGGTATTTTATACTTAGTAAAACTCCTTCTACTCTTTTTACTTTTATAGCAGGAACTAATGTTTTTAACCTTTGAAATTTATTTCAATGTCCAAAATTAGTAGTTAAATTAATTAACATTTTTAAAAATATTATTTAGAATATGGAAATAAATTTCATCAAATAAAATCACTTTTTTGTAGAAAATCTAATTTAATAATTATGGCATATGACGTGTAAATATGATTTTTTTTGAAACAATGTGTTGTTTTGAATAACATTTATTTGTAGGTTAAAATTTTCAATGTTATTTATTTACATGAAATAAATTTATATATTTAAAAAATATTTTTTTATTTCAAATTAATCCAAAAATTATTTTTTTAAAAACATTTAATTAAAACAGAAGTCATAAAAATGTTTTAAATTGGAATAAAATGTCACCAAAAATCTAAAAAATATACATAAGTTTTCAACGTGTTGAATAATATTTAAAATGAATAATTTTACACATAAATACATATTTTACTAATAAAAATATTTTAGAAATTAATATGTCATTCTTATATAATTATAAAGCCATAAAATTTAAAATTTGGTAAAAACAGTATTTTCACTATTCACTTAAAAATCGACTATTCTAGAAAAATTTCAAAAATTCATCATTAGATAATAATGATATGATTGTTTCCAAAATTAAGATAACTTTTTTAAATTGAAACTCTAATATTTAGGAACAAAATCATAAAAATATAGTGAAAAATATTTTCATAGAAAAATACTACTTTTTAAATATTAATTTTTCTTACTATTTTTTCCTATAAATAAAATTTATATCTGTGATAATTTATTATTAATATATAAATATAAAAAATTTATTTGGTTTCTTTAAATAAAGATCATAAAATTTTAATTGAAAAAAATTTATTTTTATGTACAAACTCTTCTTGTTAATTTTTCAGTGCATTAGTAAATAAAATATCTTATTCAGTAAAATAGTTGTGGTAAATAACGTACCATATTAATGGTTACATGAGTATATAATCCTAATTTCTAGTAAAATTTCTCCTTAATATCTTATAGTAATTTTTAAAAATAAGGCAAGATTTTGTGGTAGTCGTGGGTGGTGACTCTGCTAGCATGGATCTCGTCCTAATTTTCACAAGATTGAATTTCTCTCGCATAAAATTTCACTGATACCATAATTATTGGATTATGAAATGGGATTGGTCTATGGAAAACCTTAGGGAAGCTACCTCTTTTATATGTTTGAAAAAATGTGCTTCGTAATGGATCCTTTAGCAATCTGATGCATTGCCATTCCTCTTTCTTTATGTATTTATTAATATAGTTATATCCTTTTATAAACACTAATTTAATGAAAATAATATAACTATAAAATTATATTTTATTTTATTTCATTTTTTAAAATTTTATTAATGTAGAATAATATATTAAAAATATATTTATTTAAAGAAAATATATTGTGAAATTTTGGGTTGTTACATTTAGTCATGGGAAAACACGCATGAAAAAATTTCAGGTGCATGGTAAATATTCCCATTTGGTTATATAATCACTACTCATTGATAAAAATATTGTCTATGAGTTGAAATGGTGATGGTAGAATGATAATCATAACTCATCCTTTATATTTTTATAGGATGGACTAGAATTTTTCATTCAAATGAAATTCATAAATCTCTGGTAACTTTACCTCTTTTGAGTGATCCACCTCAAGGTATTATCTCGACATTTGTTCCACATTAATTCCCAAATTTATAGCACAAAAATATAAGATTTAGGAATAAGGTGGACAATCCAACAACCCCTTAACTTCAACAATAAGTATGTGAAATATTTCTCGACCTAGTGACTCCTTTCATTAAAGCTATAAAAATGTATAGAAATGTTATTAAATGAATTTTAATTGAACGTATAGATATGAAATTTCCTTGGTAGTGTATAATCCTATCTTATTTCTAATTTCTTATTATTTATAATTTTCCTATTTACATTATCAGACACATCACAACCATCATTCCAGTCTATCTCTATTTTCCTATCCTCTTCCAATTGTGTTTGATATATGGTCATACACTCTTTATTCACATGATAAGCATTCTTTATGTGTATAGTCTTTTTATTTTACAGTACTTTTATTTTAGTATGTATAATTAATTCAATTACATTGTTCCTTAATGGATTCTTTTGAATCATCAAAATAGTTATTAATTTGTTATCATGGTTTCTATACACTTTTCACCTTCCAAAAAATCCTTTATCTTCTTTTAAGCTACCCGTTTAGAAAACCCTTAAACATATTCAAAATGAGTATAAAAAAATAAAAATAAAATACTATATTTTTTTGGGATTAAATTTGTCTTTTGATGATTCTAGATTACCCTTGTTTGATTTAAAATTTATGAACATCTCATAATGGACTATGATGTGGCCTATATTTACACAATAGTAACATATATTCCCTATAGGTTGAACTTCCTTATGATCATTATTCCTTATAATCTTAGGGGGATTTTTTTTCGATATATTATCGAGGTTTTATCCCAAGGTAGGCTTACATTTTTCCTCACTTTCTTTGTTATATGTTTTGGATGTTTTTTCTAACTAGGAAAAGAGTTGGAATAAACTAGTAGATACTACCACTCCTTCTAGTAGTGACAATATGTTTTTCAATATTCATTTATGTTTTATAAAAAGTAAAATACGTTTCTCGTTGGTATATTGTTCCTTATATATCACATTTACTTATTTATTTAATATAACCTTTCTTCATTACAGTATATTTTTTACTTTTTTAGAATTTCTCCATATTTATTCAATACTTCTATAATATACATGAGATTACATATTATTAAAACATTCAATATCCCTATGCCAAAACATCCAACAACACAGGCATCACCCAAATAATCTTTATCTTTTTCTTATTGATTCAATTTTCCATGATTTTGTTCCTTTCCTAATTTGGGAAAGAACATATATTTTTTTATATAAGTTTTTTGGGAAAATTTTCTTTGAAAATATCATCTTAACCATTGAAACATTGGTGTAATTCAAATAATTTTTGGCCTCTCCACATTTGTATAAATTTTGAATTTAAATATGTACTTGAAACTAAAACAGATTTAGTGCAAGTGGATTTTTAGAGATGGATGATTATTTAATCAATATGGTATTTGAGGGCTAATCATGTGATTATATTCTTATTAGAATAAATAATCCTTTCAAAAATACTTTTGGTAGTAACACTTAAAACATTAAAAATATAGTAAGTTCATGTTTTTTCCTCTTCCAAGTTTCCCTATTTTATCTATTTTTTAATATAATTCATTTTGAGAGTATATTTTTTACTAAAAACTAATATCAATGTATATTTCCATTTCATTTTCATATTTCCAAATTGATCCTGTTGAATCTTATGTTTCATCAAGTGATTTTTTATTTTTAGTTATCTTTATTTATTTATCTTTAGCAGTGCATTTTGGGCATTCATGATTTTTTTTTCAATTTCTGCAATGCATGGAATACATAATAAAATTTTAAAACACTTAATTTTCACATTAATAACTTTTTTGATTATTCATTAACTAATGTAATCCTTTCATTTAATAGTATAAAAAATAATTTTTTTACTTTTCAAAAAATATGTGAGTGTGTTTTTACTACTCATCTTAATTTCCTAGGCTTATCCCATGTCATTAAATACTTCCTCTAGCCATGAATTTTGATCATGTATTCCATTTATTAATCTGAAAATATAAGTCACCACTTCAATGGGAAAATTCTTAAAATATTCCTCAATCTCATGATATAGGTCTTGAGTAGATTCAATATAATAATTCTCACATCTCATACTTTCTTAATTTTACGAAGCATAACCAAAATAATTACAAGAAGACTTACCACTCTAACCACATCCAGTTTGTAGTTACTACCACTACTGAAAATATAATCTATACCAACGCATCTATACCAAAGGTTTGTAAAAATCATTGGTATAGGTCCCCTTTCCCAATGGTTTGGCCAAAACGTTGGGAAAATCTCACTTTGAGGTCAGTTTTCCCAATGGTTTGCCAAAACTGTTGGGAATGGGTATAACTTTCCCAATAGTTTGGCCAAAACTTTGTGAAAAGTCCACATTGAGGAAACTTTTTCCAACAGTTTGGCCAAACTATTGGTAAAGGGTATGGATTTCCCATCAGTTTTCCTAAAAACCGTTGGAAAAGGGTATGTCTTTTCGAAAGGTTTTCCCAAACCGTCGGGAAAAGTCCACTTTGAGGCCACTTTTCCCAACGGTTTGGCCAAAATATAGGGAAATGGTGGGTAACTATCCCAATGGTTCTCATAACCATTGGGATATGCCTTTCCCAGTAGTTTTGAGAACCGTTGGGATAGGTGCCCTTATTTTTTACGAGTACATTTATCAAATATCATCAAATAAATCAATATATAAATTATATATATATATATATATTTATCCAAATATATTCACAAAGGATACTCTAGGATAGTGGTAAAGTCATTGATATATAAAATGAAGGTTGTGGGTTCAAACCTCCACTGGAAATCTTTTTTATATATTTACTTATCCCAACAATTTTCTCAAACTGTTGGGAAAGACCTATCCCAACGATTTTCTCCAAACCATTGGGATTATCCTTTCCCCACAACAAATCACCAAATGGCTCCCCAAACCGTTGGTATAGGCTATACAAACGGTTTGGGGACCTATACCAAAGGTTCAAAACTGTTGGTATAAGTAATTTTTCCATTAGTGTCCTCTTCTACATTGGAAAATTATCTTATCTAATTAAAATAAATTTTCTTCCTATTTATTAAGGTATTACCTAATACCTCCAAATCTAGATTAACAAGAATTGAGGAATGTTTTTCTATCTATGGTATTTCTAAATTCTCTTCAATGATAAATTCAAATCTATACATCATATAAACTCAAGTAAATTTATCTAGGGAAAAAAATTTAGAATTGATTATAGATTAAATCTTATTCCTAATTATAATTTTAATAAAAAATTTAGATCCAAGTCAAAGGGACCTTATTCTTATATACCAATTGAATATCTGTTCTAGATCATGAAAATACACATGGGGGGGGGGGGGTAACTCATGTGTTGTCAAATTATTTTATTAAACACTAATTCATAATTTAATTATTTATACCCCATTTTTTAATCCACAGATACATGTTAAATAAGATAGATCATTTTTTATTTAACCTATAATACATCTATATGTAGTCTAGATAAATTGATAAATATGGAACATTATTTTTTAAAATTTCTGGTCTCAATCTACGAGGTTAACTCTCTTCAGGCATGACATTTGTTAAACATGGTCCATGATTTCATGAGTTTGAGGAAGTTGGGAATTCAAAGGTCTTACAAATAGCTGAATGGATTCTTTAATGTTTTCTAGAAACAACCTCTTATGGGATGGATTAAAAATATTATAGATGGTGCATCAAAAGGTAAGTTGGGTTCGATAGGCTGTGGTGCTGTTTTTTATGATCACATTGGACAGATCCTTGGATGTTTCTTTTATACTTATGGAAACATGTCATATCTACATGCCATAATTATTAGTGTTATAAATGAAGTCCCCTTTATATGGTATAAAGGATGTGGAAAACTCTGTCATGAATGAGACTCTACCACTACTATGAAAGAAGTCCATAATGGAATGTAATATATTTCATCGAAACTCACATCTAGGTTGATAGAGTGTTTTTTCTCTTGTTACAATAACATTATCATTATTTTATTTGTTGAAGAAAATGTGGTGGAATATAGGATTTAAAACAAAGGTTTTAAAAATTATCTCTTCTGGTTAGATGAATTACTATATAAAATTTTCATAATTTTTAGAAATATTGTAATAAAAATATTTTCTTTCAAACTTTTGAAACCTTTTATTTTATCAGTAAATGAGTACTATCAAATTGGAAGAGGCTTCAACATAAAAATATATATGGAATAGGGACGATATTATCCATACCTAGACTTTCTCAATATATTACATAGGTGAGGTAGCTAATAATATTACACGTGTGAACCAATCGACTTCCCATAACTTCTCTTTTAAATTGGTATCCCACCAACCATTATTATTAAAATTCCTTCCACTCTTGAAGTGGATCAATATGTATATACTAGATGTAAAAGATTTACAATACCGATCCACTTCCAAAGTCATAATGTTTCTTCGACCTCTTTAAAGTTTTCAAGGATAGTTTGTGCAACTAGACCACTGCATTCAACACTATTTCTAGATATTGTAAATTTTATTCATATACTTCAATAAAATCATATATTCTTCCCCCAAACATAATACCATATGTTCTGGTATATAAATATATATTATCTCAATAAACATCAGATTCAAATACCGATCCTTCTTATTTATTCTTCCTTGACTATAATTAACCAATATTACATGTCTACTATCCTTTTTCTTCTTCTTCATGTTTTTTAAAACATAGTAGGTTGTATTATTTCAGTACTAGTTCAAAAAAGAGCACCTATATTCTTCCTTTCTATAACATGAATCATGTATGTCTCCTCATGTTTCTATTGAGAGTTTGGTTCTCATAAAAACTCATATTCATAACCTCCAATGGAGACTCATTCTTCTTTTTCTATTTTATTCAACCTCCATAATATAAATCTCACACAAGTGGGAAACTTTATTAAATTTATCCTCTCATTTACAATATCCATAAGTATAATCCTCAAGAAAAATTATGTTTTCCAATTGAAAAATAGCATTACAGAATACCCACTATTGGCTTCCATGATTTTATTTTTCAACTCACATGATAGTAGGATAAAACCATTAATTATTAATAGTATTGTTGATGAATAAATATATCTTTTATTATTCAATTAGGATTCATCTATATATCCTTATTCTACTCAAAATATCTCCACTTTTAAATATTCATCCAAGAATTATAAAATATAAATGTAAAATCACAGTGGGTGGAGCTTCCATAATTTTTGCTAGATTTCTCCTTTTAAGTTCTATACATTTTCAAAAATATTATCAACATCAAAATCATCTCACCAAGATCAAATGATAATAATTATTATAATTTTTAATCACTAGAATACAACTCGTGTTTCGACGCTTCTCTATCTATATTATTCTTGAAAAATGAATTTATTCATTAAAAATATCACTTTATTTTATTTAATATAATGATTATTTCAGGGATTAAACAACAATTCATGATATATAACACACTTTTGAGAATAGATACAACAAAATCATATTTGTTTTTCAGTAGAATTAAATAATTATGGAAACTCTATATTTCAAACTATGAAAAGCCTATTAAATTATTCTTATTTTGATCATCTCTTCCAAAAGATAAAGATAAATCCCTAAATAAATCATATCTTTAATCACTTTTATTTTATGATGTTTTTTCACTGAATATTCACCCAAGAATAATCCCATATTAATTTATTTTTTAGATATTGAATATAGAAATTCATGATTTCATAATGAAAAATATCTAAATTTTTCAACGCCTATAATGACACAAAAAAAACTCCCTAAGACACATATAGAACATGGGAATCACATATATATAGGTTTTGATGAAATATACATAGGTCCGAATGACACATAAAGAGATTCAGTTCACTAGTATGAGGAAGAAATTTATCTTTAATAATTATCATACACTACTCTAGATGAAACATATACTGATGAATTATTATATGACATGACACATATAAGGAATAAAAATGACTCATACACAATATAGATAAATGAATCTTATTTTTCTAGGATATATACAATTTTCTTATTTGTACCCTGAATGGATTATACAAAAATTGAAACACTTTGTGAAATTTTTAGCTTCAAACATTAAAACACTACTATCCTTAAAGGTAACTTAGGGTAACATTAAATCCATATCTGGCCATTTCAAACACATCATACAATTTAATCCATCATGAAATAATTAAAAAATTATTAAAAAAATTATAAACATATTTATCTTCTTTTGAAGTCCATTTGAATTTTATATACTCAATCTTGAGTATTAAAATAATGTGCACTGACCTTCTCTATTTCATTCATAAAACATATTCCTAAAATTGTATTAATAAATTATTTAAGTATGGAACTTATCATATAAACCATATATGGATCCCTTAACTTCATCTTTCTTATTAAAAAACATTGAAATTGTTTAACACTTGGTAAACATTGCTCACACAAGCTCCCTATATTATGTTCAACGTACTACACCCCCTTCAGATCTCTATATCCAATTTGACCGTTGTTGAAATTACAATCAACCTTATAACCATTAATTACCATAAAAACTAGCTCTGAAATCATCTAATGTAATGAGATACACTCCATGTATCCAATCATTCACTTTCATTTGACAACATGATATATATTATTGTATTCTTATTTACTGATATCCAACTCTACATTCCTTAGAACAAATCAAATCACTTCATATTTATAATAAATACAATTCAAGATTCATATATATATGTTATCTTCACAAGAATTAAAAAACATGAGACCAAAACAATTTATTTTACCCAATTCAATGGATCATTAAATTACATAACATGTCTGTAGTTACCAAGAATAATCCAAGGTAAACAATCAAAATTCAATAGGTATAAAGTTAGTTTTAAAATTAAAAAGATTCCAAGTAACCATTTACCGTAGATAAATATAATAACTATTTTGGGTTTGAAATTAATGTTAACTTCAATTCCTTTAATAATACTATTATATAAGATTACAAACATGTCAGTATTTATTGAGTAATAGATATAGTGATAGGTTCAAAAGAATAAACTCATGATGAAAGACATAACTACATTAGTAACACCTTGAGACTATGAGAAAATAATAATGAGGGCCCTTGTAATCCTGAATTCAAATCCATAAAACCTAGAAATTAGTTATTAGTGACAAAAAAATCCCTAAATTTGGTTGAAATGGAATTAATTAAGGTTTATTTTATCAATTCCATTTTAGTTAATCCCCCACAATAACCCCATTTCAATCAAAATAGTAAAAAATAATTATGTAAGTAAACCTCTTATTTCTCTACCCTGAAATCAACATTACCTCCCCTTGGGTCCTCAAAATGCTCCAGGACATCATATCTGATCATAGGTTATCATAATCACATGTTACCTAGATGAAATCCATTGATAAATCACACCATAGGTTTGACTAAAGTTTTTTTCTTACTAATCCCATGAAATCCTCATATTTTCCATATTCTTAACTCAATTAGAACTATCATAAATAGATCTTATCCCACTTTATCATGACCCACCACCACTAAGAACTCCTCCATAGCTATTAGTGAAGACCACAATTACCCCGAAGTACCTCCACTAATAGGACCTATGTTGGAATCTTGTACTGTGGGTATAATCATGAAAATGGGAGGCATTAACCTCATATCTCCCAGGAACATAATAATATGTCTGTAAATAAAAAATATATTGTAAAATAAAAAAATATTCCAAAATTAACTTAAAATTAAAAAATTTCATAAAAATAAAAGTTTCTAAAATGAATAACAAAATAAAACTTCCCATGGATACAACCCCAACCAAAAATCTGATCTAGTATGTTCTAACTTGATCTCCAAATTCAACCTAGAAACAAAAAAAGTAGTTTATATATATAGGGTTGAGAATACATATATAATCACTAAGATTCTCCTAAATAACAGTCATGAAAATGTATAAGAAGCATACAAATTATTCGGTGAATAAATAACAAAACCAATGTATGCCTATCTGATCAACAATCACCTAGTCTACCAAGGATCACTCACCATATATCACTTTCAAATATAATAAAATAATATCAATGAATATATCAAGAGGATAACCTTTAAAACATCCATAATGGTTTTTATCTTTTACAGCCCACTGAAAAACATCTTGTTCTTTCATCCCTTCTATATCCATATAATCATACTAATCATGACACAAATGATATTGGACTAATCATAACCATACTATCCTCAACCTGTGTATCATCCAACAATCTCATCAGTAAATGTAAAAACCAACCAAAACCATAATCACAACCATATACCACATATTCATATCTCATAAAGACATCATATTCCCATTATTTCATGGAATCATGAACAAGAATGACATTAACCTTATACCCCAAAATACCACAATCTACACCCACTATATACCATCATGACATCAACATAACTGATTCAGATAGTATATCATATATTATTGATTATATTTTTATTTCCCATATTATCACACCTAAATTGAATCATCACAACCCATACTACATATAGAATGGAGAGTGATATAGAGGGATTAGTTATCCATCCATTCCCTCACTAGAATGCATGTTAGGGGAAAACACACAGAACCCAAAACATTTAGGCATCAATGAGGTTATTCCAATTAAGTGGGGAGTGTTTAAAATCTCAATAAATTACATAAGATAATATAATCACACACAACCCAACACAATGTTTCTCAATAAAATAGTGTTACTATGGCCTATAAACATCACCACATCACTATAGATCACCACTATCATTTCACTTTATAACATCTCAAGACAACTTCACATCTAACACAAAAATAGACACAACAACCATTAAAAATTATTTTTTAATCACATCATTTAACAACTCATATATTTCCCATTTTATATCCATATTAAATTCATTATGTCATTAAATTATACATTTAATGAAAACCCATTACTTATAAATTACCCACATTAATTTTTTCCATTACATACTTATTCTAAGAATCAAAGCTACATATATAGCCAATAACTTATTAATTTTAATTACACTCATTACAAATTTATTATTAATAATCATATTTCTTTTCTACCGGGAAACTATAATACCATCAACACAACACAAAAAAAATTCACTACATCAACCTCCACACAACTCATGCCATTAACCATCACAACCAACACACAATACTTTGGCTTCAAACACATCATCTTATCAATTTCCTTCCTCATCAACAACTATATACTCTCATGCTAATCATGTAAACCCGTCCATTGATGTTATACACAATCCAAACCAATAACCTAAAACCAATCATAATAATTACCAAAAAAGAACCTCCCAAAAATCCACACAAAATAATATAGTAAAATAATTATTACAATGTCGCACAAACTAGATTATAATAAAAAGAAATTATATAATTCCCTAATTTAAAAAACTTTGATCACATTAATTTAATATTTATTTGATGCGAGATAACATGATAATATAGGTTTCAAAAAATATATTCTTTATCTAATTTAAGAAGTTACCTTTTTTTAAGTAGTGATATCATTATATAAATCACTATTGTTATAAAATTTTTATCTCAAAATTAAAATATTTTCATAACAAAATTAGGTAGTCAACAATCACATAAGTTAGTCATAAAAAATATAAACCCATATGAATAACCCCTTCCCATGCATTTTCATTAGTCTGGTTCATTATATTTATTAGTCTAATCCATAATAACCACCTAATGAATGTAAGAGCTTGTAACTTACATAATTATGTTATAAATAATGAGAGTTCTTGATTCCACTTCCTTATTGAATCATTCCAAAATCTCTACTCATGAGTAAGGTAAAGAAGATGAATCACAAATACAAGAACATAAAAGGAAGACCCTAATCAAATCAGACCTTAAAAATTCACAATCAAAATTGGGACTAAATCCAGAAAATATAAAACTAAAACTCATGGCAGAACCATCTCGAAGAAAATAATAGTGGGGAATCAAGAATAACAGATGAAAAACTTACCACAAATCATGAACAAGTGATCTCCTAATACTAAGTATTAAGGATAATAAAGTGAACTAGATGTTACCCAAAAATAAACATATCGCCACCCACTTTCAAGGGAAATACAGGAAATAGAACAATATATAAATATTTTTTTCGAATTCATATATAGCTAGAAAATCATTACATCATAGATTTACATGACATTATTATACAAAAATAGGGATATCTATCACTAACCTTCAAAAATATCATTTCATATCTACCGTATATCTCATCTCTTAAACTCAACCAAATTTCCAAAATCAACATGACTAACTAAGGGTCAGACTATAACCAAGGAACTATGGTGCGATGATACTGAAGGAATAACCACAAATGATCAACCTCCACATCCTCATGTTGAGATAGAGGTGGATGTTCCGTGACATCCAACTAGCATAAACATGAAAACCAGCAATTCAGGGCATCATTCCATGACACCCAAGATCACACCATGAAACTAAAACTAACAGAACCCTAGAAAACAACCCCTAGGTTTCACACCATAACAACCAAGATCCACATTATGAAGTCCCATCAGTGAAAATACTCCAAACTCCCCATCCACTCTTGAGTCGTGACAGACTCACTCATGATACGACATAGAAATGTATAAAGGAAACATCATAAGAGTCATCTAAATTCAAAAATGGAAATTTCTGGTAGATTATAATTATTATTACCCTTCCAATTTCCCTTTAAACCCCTCTCTCTATGATGCAACCCATCACACCATGATTAATCACTAATATAATCACCATATACTACAGTGATCCACTAACTCTACGACCCAAATGGTCATGTTGTGGCCTCATTATCACAACTGAAACCTTACATTCAATAGAAACTATCCTCCATTAAACTCCCTCTAGCACATCCAACAAACAAATATTGAAAAGGAACAAACTAAGAATGTCTATATCATTACATCAAAGTCCTACAATGTGATTATCATACCAAGAATGAAAACTATCTAGAAAAAAAAAATTACAAAAACAAAAAACTACCCTGGATATACCTCTAAATTATAGTCAATTTCATTACAAAATCACAAAAAAACACTAGAGAAACAATTGTGACAAATAACTATAAATAAATATATGGTATTCTTAGTATAAAATAAAACATCCCTATAATTACAAAAAAAGAGTATTGGGTTACTGTTCGGGTATCTATGACTCAAGAAATGATAGCCCCAAACATATTGTCAAGAAATAAATCAATTAAATACCAAATCGTCATGGGGAAAGAACCTCCTATTAAAAATAAATACCTTTCCAAAAGGGGTATTCCACATTAGAAACTACTCCCTAAATTGAAGTAGAAGTAAAATACTCAAGGAATCTTCTATCCAATCCCTAAGGATTCCCCCAATCATGGTAAATAATCTACCATACATACACCATCCTTAACTCAAGAATATTTCCACAACACCTTCCCAAGAATAGCATCAGAAATCTATATGAATAGACAACCATTTGAAATGACTCTCAAATTGTAATCTCTTCATTAAATGTGATAAAATAAATAGATAATGATAAAGAAAAGCATGAACAATCCCTACCCAAAAATCAACATCCCTCTCATTAATCTTTAAACCCTTCCATAATGGAAAAAAATTCAGGAGATTATGTTTACAAATAAATTCATTTAAATAATCACAACTTAGTTTTTACAAAATGTTCACAAATTTATATAGAATAGAAATATTCCCCCCTAATTTATCAAATCATCTAATTTCTATTAAAAAACTCTCGAAATCAATAAATTTAAAATATTAAAACCCATTTTTAGAAAAATAGAGTCAATTCATGCCAGGGAAAACCCTTTTGAACTAAAATTTCAAATATCATTTAAAAAAATAGATCATTCCCAAAAGGAATCCGGCCAAAAAACTCAAAAATATTCTCTCTAGGACTCTCAAATCAAACTAACTCTATCCTAACTGGAAACCCATTGAAACTTGAACACACTATCGAAAAAATAATACATTACAAAAATGAAGGAAAACTATGAGGAATGGGGAACACATACTGATAATTAAGTATAACATTAGAAAAAACATATTAACCCACTATACATGGGACATAAAAAGAAAATCAAACCCTTTGCCCAAAGTTATACCCTATCTCTACAAGAACACCACAAATTCATCTTTAATGAACCATGATATGTGAAACTCAATGAAATATCTTCAACCACCTTATTATCTTGGAGTACCTCAATATGATTTTTCTCCTTTACTTAAGAATCTAATTAAAAGATCACCACCCTCCACTAAATCTATGGACTCAATATCAACTCAAAATTCCAGGATCGCATGTCTTAATCAACCAATTCATTCTAAAATTGGACCATTAATGTGAAAAATTGCATCCTCTGGGAATTCATACTGGACCCCATTTTTTGAAATTTCATGAGTTCTTCTATACATTCATCCTTACAATACTTGGTGAAAACCCTGCCTTGACCGACATAAGAAAATATTCCAACAAATTTTTTTTTGACTGAACAATGAATCTTTTTATAAAACACTCAATCAACCCATTGAAGCAATACCACTACTATGGAAACTTGAAATTTATCTGTAGTCCTCAACAACTCAAAATGAACCTTAAGCTCTTTTAGTCACTCCTTATCTTTGGGGGACGACACCCAACCAAGGAACTTTGGAACCAAACACTATTAAAATCTAGTCAACACTATATCCAAGGAATCTTTATAGTTCTTGAGAACCTCACCTTGATGATTCTATTATCAAATCTCTAAACAGAAAAAATAAAAAGGTTTATCTAAAAAAAATTAAATCTAACATCAATTATAGAGAAAAAAACACCGTGTAAGAACCATAACAACCATCAAATCATTGAATTAACTCATCCTTACCTATAACAAAATAATATAACCATCACCCCTATACAACCATTAATAAAATAATTAACATGTAAACCAACTATTCCCTATCCATACCAATCATATCTACAATAGAATGATCAAAACAAACTTTATTAACGAAAAGACCTCAAATACAAATTTATATAAAGAAAAAATTCACCATGTACAAATTTAATCATATTAATCCTTATTGAAATAATATAAAATTAAACCATATGTTTAAAACATGAAATAATTTCATTGAAAACAATATATTTAAAAATTTTCAAATTACCAAAAACCATTTTAAACATTGAAAATCCATTTCAACAAAAACATTTTTTGGTAAAACACACTCAATCCATTTATAAAGAATAGTTTTTATATAAATTAAATCTTTACTAATCGAAAGTCTATAAAATATTTATAAAAATTTATTTTTAAGAAGCACTGAATGATTCCAAAAAATAAAGAAAGCTTAATTGAACATCTCTGCAAAATACTATAGAAAATAAAATATGTCCTCTAAATTAGCATGCTAAAATTAAAATTAGTTTTTCTAGAAACATATCAACACCTATTTAGTTAAATTCAATTACCCTATATTCCAGCCATTTCAAATCATCATGCATAAAAGGATATTAATTTTTTATCTAGAACCACATTAAAAAATTAACATGCTTTATGTCAAGCCAACTAATAGCCTTAAAATATTCAATTTATACTAAACATGAGAAATGGCATCCTATAATAGTCTTGAACATCATAATAGCTCACATTTCTAGAATTAGGAAAATTTATAGGCTTCAATCATATAATTTTTATTCAAGTAATACAACTGGTAATTCTCTTCATCAAATCAATATCAATATTATTATATTTAAAATTATGTAATCTAGATTAATATATAATATAATTAATTAAACGTTGGATTAAAAAAATTATATCATCTAATTCAAAGGTTACATGGATTAAATAACATATAAATAATTAACAAGAATACACCAAGGTAAAAAATAAAAAATCAAAAGGTATAATGTTTGTTTTAACCATGAAAAGATTCCCAATTACCATTTACCTTAGATAAAAGTCATTATTACATAGGGATTCAAATTAATCCGAACTTTCTTTCATTTAACAAAAAATCACACAAGATCATAGAAATATTTGCATTTACCAATTTATAGGTCTACATAAATGAAGGACTGAATAAACTCATGATGTAAAACTTAACTACATCGATATCACCTAGATACATTGAGATAATAACAATAGGGGCACCAATAAACCCTCGTGTATATCGTAAGATCCTAATATTAGGTTACCCATGTGAAAAATATCCCTAATCCATATAGAAATGAAATTTAGTAAGGTTTATTTTATGAGGATCATTTGAGTTTATCCCATAAAATAACCCTTTCTTGATTACAAGAACAAACAAGAATGATCAAAGTATAACTTATATGCCTATACATTGTAATAAATATTACTTACCCTAGGGTTTTTAGTATACTTAATGTCCATGCATCAAATCCTATGAGAGCCTAATTTCTTATGGCCTAGTCACTATTCCTGATACATCACACACTATGTTAAACTATCATTTTTATGCTACGAATACCATTCAATACTAACTATCACATAACTCTAAACTCTATCATTAGTCTTATCCATAGATATGATACCACTTTTTCATGACTTGAACCCACTGGGAACCACTCCAGAGCCCACAATGAAGATGACAGTGTACCATGAGTCCAGATTCTTGTAGAAATTGTGTATGAGAGAGGTATTATTCAACCATTTGTTCCCTCACCAACCTGGATACTATCGGAAAACAATGAGAACATAAATTTTTTTAGTATTAGTGTTGTTATATAAATCATGTGGGACACATGTGAAATCGCATGAAAGTTCCTTATATAATACAAGCACACATAAGACCAACCAAATATATCTCACAATAATAATGCTACCATAACTCATAAACATCAAATCATAATTACCACTCACTACCATCACCACTATTTATCATATCACAAGCCAACCCCACTTCCAATGAAAAATAACCAAAACAAGCATTCACACTTCCTTTTTTATCCCATCATTTAATCATTTATATATTATCCATTTACCATATATATTATATAAATTATTTCATTAAATTTTAGATTTAATGATAAACCAATATATAACAATTTTTTATTTCAATTCTAGTAACTACCAAATCATTTCAAGCCTTAAGATTTTATTTCCATCCCAGAAATTATTACATTTTAGTCCACACCCATTATCAGATTTATTATTAATAATCATATTATATATCCATCAATACATTATAATTCCATATTAAAAATATAAGAAATATTACTATATAAATATCCACACATCTTAGGCCAAAAAACCCTATTAATTCCAAATAACACTTCTACTTCCCACACAACAACCCATCAAATATTTTCCACATTAAAAAATAAGTACCCTCAATACCCTAATAGAAAACAATCCAAAAACACATTGAAAAATACTTGAAAATATTCCAAAACTATAACACCTGAAAACTTGTATCACATATAATCATAATAGTATGCTTTTATTTTGTTTAAATTTATTCTTCACTGAATAAAATTTATATGATAAATAGAAGGCTTTTTATTTGAAGAAGACAGTGAAGTGTTTACAATTTACCATGATAACAAGAAACCATTATACCTAAAAATGCCTATTAAAAACCATATCAAAATTACAGGGAGACCACCCAAAACAACGAGAACACCAAGAAGATAATATAAGTCCTAAGGATCTTTCATAACAAACATTAGTATGACCAATGCCACCGCAGCTATGCTAAGAACCAATGGAATGACGGGATCCATTTTCTCTAATTTCCTTGAATTTAGGACACTCTAAGACATGGAATTATAAGGCATCAACTCGACTGATTCATTGGGTGGCCATTGAATTCCAATGGCTATAATTATAGCCTTCGTTCTTTTGGTAAATTAATTAAAAACATTTAAGTATAATTTATTTTTTCAAATATTTATGTCATGGATTGAAAATTATAAAAAAATCTCTAATTATGAACTTTTAAAAGGACATGGTATAATAATTTAACCTACACTTAAATGACTTTGAAATGAGATGAGGAATTCAAATGCCTTGAAAATATTTTAAATACATTGTAATTGTTTTCATTTCCAAAGCATAAACATTGTTTTAATTAAAGTGTTCTTGATTTCTAGAAACCATGTTTTGATATCTATAAATACAAGTATAAAAGTTTCATGTGTATATATTAAATTTTATTTCCTAACTTTGTATATTAAAACCTTAGTGTTTATAATTTCATAAATACTCTTAGTTAAGACAATGTATAATTTAATTTTTACTCTTTATCCTTTCAAAGTTTAAATAATAGTAATGTTTTAAAAGATAATTTCTAAATATTTATAATAAATGTATTAATTTTTTTAAGACATTTTAATTTTTAAATATTCATTTTTATAAAAACAAAAAGGCCCTCAAGGGCCAGCCCTTTAGCTGGGCCAAGGGAGGCAGCTCACACTAGGTGGCTGAGCCTAGCGCTCAGCCCCAGCTCAGGCCGGCCCGACCATGGGCATTGTTTTTCCCAAGGGAACACAGGCAGGCAAGAGCGCATGAGTGAACCACCGTAGACATGAGTCCACAGTGAGGCTGGGGTAGGATGAGGCCTGCGAGGGAAGGTGGGAGACCATGTATAATGCTCCCTAGTGTGTTTCGTGATTTCTGAACATGATCTGGGAGTCATAGGCTTATAAAAAGACTGCGAACATCCCACTAATTCGATGTGGGACAAGGATTTTTGGGCAAAACGTGATCTGAACAATTAGATTGCGTTGTGCTTGATCTAGGCCATTGGTTTCAATCTGATGCTTGATTCTCAGTGGCTGTGGTTATCACCGCATTTTTAATACACTGTCTGATCCATAGAGGATCTAATATCAGCCATCAAAGATTTTTTTAAAACATCGTGATGATCCAGGGCCATCTGATCTAGATATGGATCTAATCTGAGCCGTCTATCACCTTTAAAACCCACAGATGCACCCCAACCATTGGATCAGATCTAGATCTGTTCCTGACCATCCAATCTTCATCCAGTTATTCTCTTCCCAAGGCATCTTCTTCCTCTCCCTCGTGTGCACCACACCAGTGTCCCTACATCCTATTTTCATAGTTTTCTTCACCGGTGATAGTCGCTGGCCCCTCCTATCACGCCATTTCAACAAAGACTGACCCCATGGTAATTTTATAAGACATATAGGCCTCAAATCCTATGAAAATGGTAATAAAATATTCTATGTAATTATAATATAGTTTATATTAACACATCCTTTGCACCACCATGAACCCCTCAGTTCTTCCCACTCAAAGCTTCCAACAAACCTCAACAAGTCTCCTTCAAGATCCCCAATGTTTTCTGAACTCCTCCTCCTCCAATAAAGGTAAGGGAATTTATTATTGCCTTGTCTTTGTTTCTTGAAGGTATGTGAATATACATGTAGACACACACACACACACACACACATAACTCTACATTTCAGTTAAAACCTTCCCTTAAAACCCAACCTAAATCTTTTGTTTTGAGCGCAAAAGGTTGTATGAACATAAGGGTGTATTTTGTACAAGGAAAACATAAATATATACTATATAAATATATATATGTATATGTGTGTTTGTTTTTAAGTTCATATTATGAATGTATGAATGCATGTATGGTCATATTGTTTGGGTGGGAAACCCTCAAATACCCAACCCAAGGTCCTTCAGATTTTATGATATGCAACCTTTTCAAACTAGAAGGAATATTTTCCTTCCTCATGTAATATATAATTATATATATATATATACCTTATATATATCTGAATACACATAAGTACAACCTTATGGTTTAACATAAACCCCCCCTTATGTCTAGATTTAAGATTTTCTAAAACTTTGAGTTTCAAAGTTAATGAAGAACTAAAAAATTAACGTATTCATGTTTTGTATAAAACTTTTATCAATATTACATAACCGATTATGTATGTTTTTAAACACACACACACACACATATCCATACGTTTTTCAAAAGAACCTTCTTGAGGTTCGATTTCAAGTCCTCTATACTTTAAGTTTCAAAGATGAGGTCATATTTTGTTAAATTTTCAAACATATATATTCATATTTAATATACAAGATCTCATAAAATGATATAGTTTTTGTATCTCACATTATGGACCAGCTAAAAAATACTTTAACATTTAACTTATGTGATTAGTGGAGGATTTCCATTAATAAGTATGTAATAACAAACTTTGGTGTTAGACCCATTAGACTACTCAATTTACATGTGAGTTATTCATGTTTACAAAAACATATATGTATATAAATAATTATTTTAAATAAGTAAACCCTTTAAATTTCACTCTATGGTTTTAAATTCATGAACCCCTAATAGTTTTAAGTCATATGGGTGTTAATGGTTTTTTGGTATTAGTTGTGGTTGAGTTTCTTTCTTACTATTTTTGACATTACAGTGTGTTATTCTAAATAATTGTTTGCAATAAATGTTTGAGAATCTGCAAGTTTTAAATCCTACATAAAATGTTTGGTTTACCTTTTAATTAATTATGCATCAGAGTAGTTGGGGTTTGGCTTAGTGGTAAGCACCCCGTAATACTACATGAAAAATGGGGGTTCAAAACCCATTGGGCGGAGGTACTGTAGCAGTACTGTAGCAGGTACTATAGTAGCGGCGGTACAATTAATCGGCGGGTACTGTAGCGGCGACAGGGCACTGTAGCGGCGGAGGTACTGTAGCAGCCGGGTTACTATTCACATAATAGGAATTTGGAAAAAAATTTGGGCCTACGGGCTATGTAATGGGATAAAAGCCCACTGGGCCTTCGGGCTATTTAATGGGTCTCTCTCTACCCAGTTAAAAGAGGTCTTTGCTTTGGTTTATTAATAAAAGATGAGGCTTCGACCCCAACCTTTAAAAAAACTATGCATCAGATGAAATTATTAGATACAATTGATTAATATGGATTTATAATTTATCTTTATATGTGAAAAAATTTGTATTTCTTTTAATGCATTAGTTGTCATCACATATGCCAAAATCTGCTTATCATATTTACCATTCGGTTACACATCCATGTAGTTTATGGACTTTTTTTAAAAATCTAAATGCATTATTCACATTATATATATATATATATAAATTTTAATGGATGATATTTAAACATTATGACCAATTGGATTAAACACCAAATTGCTCAAGGTGGTATGGGACACTTTGAGTAATGTTAAATAAGGAAGAAAGAAATATGTGGCACTCAAAATGATAAGTAATAAGTAATTTACTAAATCAAAGTGGTATGTGCACTATGATTTAGAGTGATGAGGAATAATTTTGACATAGTAAGTGTTTGGTGGGGCCCGCTATAGTCCCTCGGTGAATCGGTATGTCTCACGAGAAAAACATCAGTCTTGGCACAAGGCCTTGAAAAAATGATTATTTTTTGTCATGGAATGAGGCCTTGACGTTATGGTTATGTTGTCCCGCATTATTCATTCCTTCATTATGGAAATATTGATGGTGCATGTGGTTATTCGACTTGTAAAATACCCATTATTATGTTGTGTTATTACTATGAAATCTAATTAACCATAAGAATATTCGACTAATAGAATATTCTTGGTTATAGAGCTTATGTACTTGAAAATCAGAATAAGTAAACGTTATGGAAATGTATTTATACAGTACTCAGAGAGTCTTTATCCAGTGCATGCTTCTCATTAGTAATGAATGAAATTTAAATTTTGATTTAAGTGCAACTCTGATCATGTAATACTCTTAGTTATTAAATTGTGTTTCTGAATATTCACATGTCATACTTTTAAAAGTTACAATATCTTTCACTCATAATTCTGAAGGAGAAGGCCTATAATTGAATCATGTTACATTGTAATCTTCATTTTGTGAGAACTTATATTTTTTAGACAAATGTTATGGTATGCTTCATGTGTTACAACATTTTTAAGAATTTTTTTATGTTGAATTTTAAATAATATTTTCTAAAATTATATTGGTTTATTATGTAATCTTTTAAAACCCCTTACTTGGGATTAGTATTCTCACACAACATTTATGTAATAAAATTTTCTTGTGACAAATTTTATCAGAAAAAGAATTTTAAAAGTATCTAGTTTTCTCGGAACCTGAACCGAATTCGACCCTCTTTATGGGACATGATTTGTAATTTATCAGTGCATGTTTTTGGTGAAAAATTTCACATCATGTTATGAAGACCTTGGCTCCAAGAATTCTAGGGTCAGGTCCTCACAATTTTTATTAGAGTATTTGGTTTAGATAACTGTAGAAAACCAGAATTGAAACAAAGAAAAATTTACTTAAGCGTTACTAAATATGAGGTTATTCCTAATTTTAGATGGAAAAAAGGTACCAGTCTTCTGTCTCTTCCCAAGGAGGCCCAAGAAAGCATAATTTCCATTGCCATCCACAAAATTTTTTTAAACTATTCCCATATCTTTATGACATGAAAACACATCTATAACTTATCCAACTCTCCCTGAGAACATCAAATCCACTGAGGAGCGGGTTTGGACTATTTTTTATGATGAAAACCCAATTTCTATCCTATGAACCTCATGGTAAATACTTCAAAAGACTCTTTAGATGCTTCACCACAGTGGAAGAAATGTCATACCTCATGGAATTCCAAGAAGATACATCAATAGGAGACCTCCTCGCAACATAAATGTGTCAAGTCTTGTCTTATGGCCATTTAAGTCAATTAATGGACTTTGACATTCTTGAATTTGATGCCTCCCATTCTGAGTACAGAAAACAAGTACATACTAACGTCTCTCAGTTATACACCCCTCATTTCATACTCTGGAGACACCAAAAAGTGAACCCACAAGAATGAAACATATAGCTCAAGTTGAATATGGTTCAGGGAGATTGAGAGTTTTGAACTTCCATAGGGAATTTGAGGAATCGGGAACTTGGGGAACCATTTTCCCTTTTTATATATCAGTTGTTATATGAGAATACAGCTTGTTATCACTTATTTCCACTATATTTTCATCGTTTATACTAATGGGTGGATTTCACTAAGTGAACTTTCATAATTAATTTTCAGATGGAAGGGAAAACCCACATTTTATCCCTTCCCATTGAGATACCAGAGGTTATTATAGTCAAACCTTGCGAGAAAGAGTACCTACCCTTCGCAAACATGAGATGAACATAAAAGCAACTTTATGATATGTCAAATAGTCCATACATTCTCCAATCCTTCTAGGGAATGCTTACTTATACCACCGTACATCCATGGTCAAACTGGATGTGTACTGGCGAAGGGGAAAATACCACGAATGGATTTTCCAATGCTTAACTGAAGTCCAGAACTTCACTGCTCGAGTATGATTTCAAGAGGCCGCATTGGAGGGAAATTTTTTTGAAGTATGCGTGTACCAACTCCTCAGTTTCATATTATATGAACACATCTACAACTTAGTTGTTCTCAATCGGGAGAAAGTTGGATGAGTCCATATAGACATTTCCCATTCGGACATCTCCGAACATTCCACCATCCGAGCCTCACTTTGGAAACCCAAATGCACTATGCATGAGTTCAACCCTTTTTGTTTGAGTTGTGCATGGGCCATGGAAGTAGAGGAGTTGAACACCAATTAGGGAATTTACTTGGCCACACCGGAGGACCCTCTATAACAGAGGATGTGTTGAAGGTTGTGAGGGTGTCTTTTAAATAGGGTTATCTAGAATGAATTGAGAGGACAGAATTCTTTGGAGGGGGGACTAATTTAACACCCCAAAACTTGTATCCCATAAAATGATAATATTATGATATTATTTTTTTTAAATTTCTTTTTAACTGAACAAAATTTATAAGATAAACACTAGGATTTTTATTTGAACAAGACACCGAAGTGTTTACAGTGTACCGAGATCACAAGAAACCATTCTGCCCTAAAATGCCTATTAAAATTACATGGAGACCACCCAAAACAACATAAACCCCAAGAAGATAATATGTGTTCATAGGATCTGTCATAATAAACATTAGTATAGCCAAGACCACCGTAGCTATGCTATGCACCAATGGAATGACCAGATCCATTTTCTTCAATTGCCTTCAATTTAGGACACCCTAAGGCATGGTATTATAAGGAATAAACTTGACTATTACCTTGTGTGGTCGTTGAATTCCAACGACTATAATTATAGTTTTTGTCCCTTTTGTAAATTAATTAAAAAAATTTATGTATAATTTTGTTTTCCAAATATTTAAGTTATGGATTGAAAATTATAAAACAACCTCTAATTATGAACATTAAAAACTACATGGTATAATATTTTTAACTACAATTAAATGATTTTGAAATGAGATGTTGAATTCATACACCATGAAAATATTTCAAACACTTTTTAAATGTTTTCCTTGATAAATCATAAACAATGTTTTAATTAAACTATGCTTGATTTCTAGAAATTGTGTTTTGATATCTATAAATACAAGAATAATAGTTTCGTATGTATATATTAAATTTCAATTCATAACATTGTATATTAAAACCATAGTGTTTATAATTTTAGAAATACTCTTAGTTAAGAAAAAGTATAATTTAATTTGTACCATTTAACCATTCAAATTTTAAATAAAAGTCATGTTTTAAAAGATAATTTCTATATAGTTATAATAAATGTATTGATTTCATTAAGACTTTTTAATTTTGAAAGATTGGATTTTATTAATAAAATAGGACCACTTGGGCCAGCCATTTAGCGGGGCCAAGGTAGGTAGCTCAGGATAGGTGGCTGAGCGTAGCTCTCAGCCACAACTCAAGCCAGCCTGAGTGGGGGAGCAGTTTTCCCGAAGGGAACACATGAGTATAGGAGTGCATGAGAAGACCACCGTGGGCACGTGCCCACAGCGAGGTATGGGTAGGCTGAGGCCTGCGGGGGAAGGTGAGAGCCCATATATAACACTCCCTGGTGTGTGATATGATTTATAAACATGGGTCGGGAGTCCTTGTCTTATAAAATGCCACGAACATCCTGCTGATTCGATGTGGGACAACGATTTTAAGGAAAAACGGGATCTGAACCATTGGATCATGTTGCACACGATCTAGGCCATCAGTTTCGATCCGAAGATCGATTCCCAGCAGCTGTGGTTATCACCGTGTGTTTTGTGCACCGTCTGATCTAGCATGGATCTAATCTCATTCATCTGATATTTTTTTAAAACATTGCGATGATCCCGGGCCATCTGATCTGGACATGGATCTAATATGAGCTGTCTATCGTCTTCAAAACCCATAGATTCACCCCGACCATTAGATCAGATCCAGATCAGATCCTGACTGTAAGATCTTGTTCTGTTTCTTCTCTTTCTGCTGCGTCTTCTTCCTATCCCTTGCATGCACTGCACTAGTAACCCTATACCCTATATGCACCATTTTCTTCACCCATGACAGTCGCTGGCCCCTCCTCTCATGCAGTTTCCACAAAGACCGACCCCTGGTATTTTTATAAGACATATAGGCCTCAGATCCTATGAAAATGGAAATAAAATATTCTGTTTATTTATAATATAGTTTATATAGGCACAAACTTTACACCCCCAAGAACCCCTCAGTTCTTCCCACTCAATGATTCCAGCAAACCTCAACAGGTCTCCTCTGAGATCCCAAGCATTTTCCGAGCTCCTCCTCCTCAAATCAAGGTAAGGTAATTTAATATTTCATTTTCTTTGTTTCTTGAGGGTATGAGCATATACATTTATACTCATAGAAATATATATATTTAACTCTACGGTTCAGTTAAAAACCATCCCTTAAAACCCAACCAAATCCTTTTGTTTTGAGTGAAAAGGGTTGTATGAACATAAGGGTGTATTTTATAAATGAAAAACATAATTCTGTACTATATATATATATGAGTTTGTTTGAAAAATCAGTTTATGAATGTATGAATTCATGTATGGTCATATGGGTTGGGTGGGAAACCCTCAAATACCCAACCCTAGGTCCTTTAGATTTTGCGTTATGCAATCTTTTCAAACTAGAAGGAAAATATTTTCTTCGTGAAATATATACTTATATATATACCTTATATATATCAGAATACACATAATAACAACCTTATGGTTTTACATAAACCCCCCTTATGTCCGAATTCATGATTTTCTAAATAATTGAGTTTCAAAGTTAATAAAGAACCAAAAAATGCAAGGAGTCATGTTTTATATAAAACTTTTATAAACATTACATACCTGATTATGTATGTTTTTAAACACAGACACACACACACACACACACACACACACATATATATATATAATCAAACATTTTTGAAAATAACCTCCTTGAGATTCAGTTTCAAGTCCCATATATATTAAGTTTCAAAGATGAGGTAGGATTTTGTTGTATTTTCACACATATATATTCATATACAATATACATGATCTCAAACAATGATATAGTTTGTGTATCTCACCTTTTTATAAAATCCTTCAACATTGAACTTCTATGATTAGTGGATGTTTTTATTAATAAGTAAGTAACAACTAAATTTGGTGTAAGAACCATTAGCATACTCAATTTACATGTGAGATATTCATGTTTTCAAAAACATATATGTATATAAATAAGTATTTTAAATATGTAAACAAATTAAATTTCACTCTATGATTTTAAATTCAAGAACCCATGATAATTTTAAGTCATATGGGTATTGATGTTTTTTTGGTATTCGTTACGGTTGAGTTTCTTTCTTACTATTTTTGAAATTATGGTGTGTTATAAAAAATCATTTTTGAAGTAAATGTTTGAGAATATGAAAATTTTATACACTACATGAAATGTTTGGTTTACTTTTAATTAATTATGCATCAGATGAAATTCCCAGATACCATTGATTAATATTGTTTTATAATTTATCATTATATGTGACAAAATTTTTATTTATTTTAGTTCATTAGTTGTCAAAAAATATTCCAAAATATGATTATCATATTTACCAATTAGTGACACAGTCATGTAGTTGATGGAAATGTTATTAAAATCTAAATGCATGATTCACTTTATATATATATGTAAATGTTAAAGGATAAAATTTAACCATTATGAACAATTGTATTAAACTCTAAATTGCTCAAGGTGGTATGGGAAACTTTGAGTAATGCGAAATAAATAAACAAGAAATATGAAGCACTTGAAATGATAAGTAATAAGAAATTTACTAAATCATAGTGGTATGTGCACTTTGATTTAGAGTGATGAGGAAATCATTGGACAAAGTATGTGTCGGGTGGGGCCTACTATACCCCCTCGGTGCATCTGTAGGTCTCATGAGACAAACTACGGTCTTGGCACAAGGCCTCGACAAAATGATTTTTTATGGTCTTGGCATGAGGCCTTGAAATTATGGTTATGTTGTCCCACATTATGAATTCCCTCGTTACGAGAATATTGATGGTGCATGTGGTTATTAGACTAGTAGAATACCCATGATTATGTTATGTTATGGCTATTAAATTTAATTAACTAGATGAATATTTGACTAGTAGAATATTCCTTGTTAAAGAGCTTAAAAAAATGAAAATTAGAAGAAGTAAAAGTTATGGCAATGTATTTATTCAGTAATCAGAGAGTCTTTAGCCAGTTCATGATTCTTAGTAGTAAATAATGAAATTTATGTTTTGTTTTAAGTGTAAATCTGATCATGTAATACTCTTAGTTATTAAATTGTACACCTGCATATTCACATGTCATACTTATAAAAGTTAGAATGTATTTCACTCATAATTCTTAATGAGCATACCTATAGTTGAATCATGTTCCCTTGTAATCTTCTTTTTGTGTGCACTTATATTTCTTAGACAAATGTTATGGTATGTTTCATGTGTTACAACATTTTTAAGAAAATTTTTTATGGAAAATTTTAAATAATATTTTCTAAAATTAGATTCGATTATTATGTTATGTTTTAAAACCCCTTACTGGGCATTCGTATACTGACCCTACATTTTTGTAATAAAATATTCAGGTGACAACTTTTAGTAAAATAAGCATTTTAGAAGTAGCTAGTTTCCCAGAACCTGAACTGAATTTGACACTCTGTATGGGACATGATGTGTAATTTATCAATGCATGTTTTTGTGAAAAATTTCACATCATGTTATTAAGGCACCAACTCTGGACAATCTGGGGCTGAGTCCTCACAACAACGAAGAATAATAAATACCACACAACATCCCTCGTAAAATAAACACAAACCATAACACTACAAAATATAATTTTCGAGGATCCCAACATAAACATTAATTAATATAAACTTCTGCAATTCCACCTTTCCAAACTATAACATCATATTCATTTATCATCTCTTATATGAGTGATAATAAGAAAATATAGGTTTTATAAAACCAATTCATTAAGATATTTAAGTATTTTACCTTTTATAAAAGGTGATATCATCTTTTAAATCCTAGTAGAAATGAAATACATATCATGGTAGTAAAATATTTTCAGAAACAACATTGTGAAGTCAACAATAACAAATAAAAGTCATAGAAATGACTAAACCAATATTAATCAAATATTTATATAAATTTTCTTTAGTTTGGTTTATTATCATTATTTGGAAAATATATACTATTTTCCCAAATAATTAAATACCATAAATCTTCTATAAAAAATATAAACAAATAGAGTGCTCAAATCTAATACCTAAAATAAATTCTTCCAAAATCATTGTGCCGGATAAATGTGAAAAAGAAGAATAAAAAATCCAAGACTATGAATGGAACACCCAAATAAATCTATTCCATATAAATACCAAATAAAAACCACAACTCAAAGACAAAAATAAAATAAAAAACACTTCCATAAGATTTTATAGATAATGAATGGGAGAAACCGATGAGAAAATAAGAGAAATAAAAGTTGAAAAATGAATAAGGGATCTCCTAAATATAATCATTAAGGTTGATAAAGGTTACTTAATGATATCATATAAATTAATTTATCAATACCCAAGATTGAGAGAATTAAAATAAATAGAATTAAAATCAAAGGTGTTTCAAAAGTTTTACTAGGATAGAAAGAAACTATTCCATGACATGACATGTCATCATCATGCCAAATGAGCATATCCTGGACAACATATAAAAGTAGTAAAATTGTGTATCACCTATATATCTACCCTTTAAAACTATGTCAAATTTATAAGTCTAATACCCCCATGGAATGGTTATGTCATGACCAAGGAACCCCAATGTGATGAAAACCCAAAACAGAACAACATAAAATGAACATTCAGGTCATCACATTATAACAATGTTAGATGTGTTGTGACATCTATGTTGTAGAAACATGAAAACCTACACATTAATACCTCATTACTTATGACTGTCATGTTTCATGTTGTACAGTCTCTTAATGGATAATAACACTCACTCTCCATGAAATCTCATTCTATAACACACAACCCTATAACATAGCCTATAAATATCATTCACTTTTTCCATGATACATCCCATCAGACTATGAACATTATCTTGCCAAATCACCAAATATTTTGGCTAGCTCATTGTTACATAACCTTAAAAACCATACCATAAACTAATTCTTCCATTAAAAATCATTGTTTCAATGATACCTCTCCTCTTATGATTTCTTCCCAACACCTTCAAAAACTATGTCAAGCAAATGAACAACCTAAGAAAGACGATACAATTAAATAAATAATGAGAATTACAATATTATTTCTAAATTGGATAAAACAAAAATTAGGGTTTCAAAAGTAACCTTTGATATGGAGGGAAAATATATAACTTTCTTAGAAGATAAAAATGAGGTGACAAACCTAAATCCATAAGTTTAATGTCTAAAAAATTTGTTTTCAAAATTCACTGCTGAGAGAAAATTATATGATTAACAATAAAAATAGCTATGACCTAAGAGAAAAACTTCTTGATTGGGTCACAAAACCACTAAAAGTAGACATTATCAATTTATATTCTTTGTAATGAGTAGCGCACAATGATATATGATAGTTCAATAATTATAAAACTTGAGGAAACATTGTTAATTGAATACAATCCAATCTATTAGATAATAATGAGCTTTTATTCCCAACGTGCTTTATACTCATGAGAAGAGAGTGTTAGAAAGATGTGTTTTCCTAATGTAAAATGTGTGAGTACCTCCATACAGATGAATTTTTTTATATCTCTAACCTAATATCCAATCAAGTGAAATTTATGCTTACTACGAGAAATTGTTTATATTCACAACTAGGTAAATATTTTTTAATTTTAATGTTTCAATGTATATTTTACTTTGAAAGAATTTCTTTAAAGATTATGTCCTTATCAAGGTGGATTCTCTTCTATTTGGATCAATTTCACATAGAGATTATTTTTACCAACCAATAATTTCAATTGAATATATGAACATGGTATATGAATAATTTTTTTTACCATCCTTAAAAGAAGAATATAGGGTCGTTATGACAGAATATAGTATTAAATTTTTTAAATAGTTATTATTATCTTATAAAATTTTATTTTTAATCGGTTATTATTTTTCACTTTATATCATTTTATTAATTATGACACTCTTATAAGTTTTTAAATATTTTTATCTATTTTCATTTTTGGGATAGATTATTATATAAAAACGGGGAAATGCTTTTTGTTTGTACTAAAATGTTTGGAATAACGGTTGAATATATATATATATAAAATCTATAAATTTGAAAAATGAAATTTATTACCCTATTTTACCTTGAAAATAAAAAAGGGAGATATATCTCAGGGGGAGAATATCAGAATTTAAGGAATTATTTTAATTATATCATATCTTACTTTATAATTAATCCTCGAGGTTTTTTATTCAATTATTTTTTTTCAAATAAAAATGTAGGGGAAATTTGAGAATATAATTTTTTCTTCCTTTACTATTAAAAATAAATTTAAATTTAGTTCAACACTAGAAGGGGTATTATTTTGTGTTTTTTAATTGAATAAAGAAGAATAGATTTAAAATTATAAATCTTTGGGATGTTAAACCTATGGGTTATTTCGTCAAAAGTTACATGAATATTTTCCATTAATGTTTTTATTAAAACATACTTTCTCTTAGGTGTTCTATTATTGTAAAAAAGTAAGAGATATTTTGGGTTAAAGAAAACTTCCATATCATTTATATTGCAGATCATGATACCCTTTATAATGAATTTGATTTAACTTGAAGTATATTATTTATTTTTTATTGTACTATTTTATTGTCTGATTCCATACAGTTAGGTGAAATTATCGGATACACTTATGTCTTGGTAAATTGTAAAGTTTTATTAAACTTATTCTATTAGACATTAAATCACAATGATGGAATGGTCATCATATAGTGGAGATATTATCTATATATATTTGATTTTTGAGAGTTTCATCGGATGTTATTTCAAACATAATCAAAGAAATCATGATTTGACTGTTAAAATTTTTTATAACATCATTTATAAATTCAATCAATGGAATAGAGGAATATAAGGTGTTGTACATACTATAATCTCTTACATTTTCCTTGAATTTTTATATCATATCGTTGGAATGGAGTGATTTAGATTGTTTTTAATTTCAATGTGCACTTAGTGATATAACTTTGATGTTTTCCTTGTAAAGCTCTAAGTTATCTTATAATTACTCTTTATCAAATCCTTGTTATTGAAGATGTTATAGGATTGGAACCTGGATTGTTTTCTCCTTTCATACTGATGAACTTTTATTTCTAGAAGATGTATTATATAAACCCTTGTGTTTATTAATGTCACGGTGCATACATTCTATTAATTTTTAGATCGATGATGTTACCATATCCAAGGCTACATAGTTTTTTCGATCGAGCTTATAGTTGAATAATATCCTAATATGGATCTTGGTACCTTTGAACATGTCTATAGTAAAAGATGTTATGTGTGTTTAGGTGAGATACGTAGGATCATGTTTATAGATTTTCCTATAGTTTTGGATAAATGTGAAGGGTTATGTTAATTGTAATTATAATTATAAAAACATTCTTTAGTATTTTTTGGAATATAATATGGTACTCATAATATAGTTTACATTGAATTTTCATTTTAATTTCTATTGAAATATTAATATTTATCGAAATGTGTTTAAAATTTTCATAGGTTTATTTTCCATTAATTTTTTACATTGTTACTCTGATATTTATCAGAAAATTTATAGTCAGTTCAAATTAATATATGAGTTGGTTTCATAATGATAATTTTTATTGGAGACTAAAATTTACCCCCTTGCTTTTTCATATATGCCTTTACTAGGCTAACAATAATGGTGTCTGAAACCTTGGTGGTATAGGTTTAGTCAAGAATTTATGTTTTATCAAATGAAAACTATAGTTACCATTTATCCCAAATAGTGTGACAGAAAATACAATAGGGGAGTTATGTTTCAATATTTAATTATCATTATAATTTTAATTAATATTGCAGAATATAGTTCAACATGATATTAAATAATTCAATCCAAAAAATATGTTCAGTGAGTGTGAATAGAGTAAGAATAAAATATAAAAGAGATAGAACAAGGATTTTTATATTAGAACATATCCCAATGATCACATATATACTCTTCATACTCTCAAACCCAAGAGTATGACACCCACAAAAGGGTATATCACTTTTCAAGGAGTGTGAAAACTCTTTATAATCCATATTTTAGAATATAGAGGTAAAAACCCAAAACCCTGGTAATTTTTGGGTTTAGAAAAAATTATTATACTTTTAATGATAGATTACCAACTCCAGGATTTCAATGGTGTAGACATAACCGAACTTCTTACTTTTTAAGTGGAGGAATAACCAACCATGACTTTTGCGGGTTCAAAAAGAATATATAATGTGATTTTTATTTAGGTGTGAATCATAAAAAATGTACCGTAAATAGTAGAATAAAAGGTATGAGAGACACATGAATAGAATTTTACACCATAAATAATTTCAACCTAATGAATAATAAAACAAATAAACGACTAAAAGGATGTTGATGAGGTATATCTCTTAGAAAATATAAGATGCAACCCCAATGTTATAGATAATAAAGCATGAGAAAACCGACAATGATTAAATAAATAATTAATCTCAAGCATTAGAACACTTTTTTCTATACATTTACCATATTATATTATCTAACATCACTATATGTACTAAACATCTATAAATAGGTAAACATCAATATCATACTTTCATTGAAATATACTCCATGATTCTCCACCATAATTTCCAATGACAACAGTCACATGGATCTTCTTAATGTTCTACATCATTTAAACTACATTAGTTAACAATAATACATAATATCAACATCAAATAACCCAATAATATTTATCATTTAATATTTATAATAATCATCCTCTAATATCTATGAATACCCTCAATAATCCCATAGACTATATCCTTTAAAATACCAAATATATTTGAATTTGTATATCACAATTCCTAAAAATCAGTCCTAAATTACATTATATAAATAATTTATAATAGATAATTCATTTGAAAATAAAAATTCATCCAATGCATTAAAATATATCATCAAACTTCATATATTTTTTAATAATCTATTCTTCAATAGTAAAATTGACATTGAAATACATTTCTTGAACAAATGAAAATAATATTAACTCACCTAAATACATAAAAATACCAGACTTATAAAAATTCCATATCTCTTCTTAACTTCCAATTCTTCTTATTTTTAACAAAATGTTCAAATAATTATAATTTATTCTTTTTATTAATTAACACTTTATGAATATGTAATATATTTTTTACTCAAAATAAATGTGTTACATAAACTTTACAATACAATAAATATGACTTATATAATTTTTAGACTCAATATACCACCTAATTTTATTTACTTTTCCATATTCGTGATATATTATATATTCAATAAATTTCTATAAATACACAACATTTTTTATTTAGCCATAAATTAGTTCATAACATATTTCTTAGCTCAACAAAATTCATAACATTTTATTCATAGAAAAAAATATAAATATAAGTAATGTGAAAAATATTTCTATACTTTAGAGAAGACGTGTAAGAAATTTGACTCAGGTGGATCTCCCAACCTCCATATGTAATATCCTTCATCAATGTTTAAGATATTTCACTTAGTGAAAAATAAATATATAATATATTTTAACAACACCTAATAGTCTATCATTTATGAAATTTCTAAAAATAATAGATTCTTATATCTTATGACAATACACATGTTTTTCTCCTTAATTAAATCCTGAAAATGTAACACTTTCCTCATATATATGATTCTATATAAAAACATTTTTATAGAACATAAGGTTTTCATTAATGGGTAATTTATCAACTCTAGGGATAGATAATATTTTTTACCGCATCAAAATTTCATACAAGATATGAATATTCTAATGTATAATATTCTATACTTAATTGAATTTAGAAACACTAAAATCTATAACTAGGTTCCACATTTTCTTTTGTGGAAAAAACAATAGATATCCAACTTAAAATGTGAGAAATAAATAAATATAATTGAAAATAATAATAAATAGTATAAAATAATGATAAAAAATACAAAACACAAATAATGAATAATAAAATGAATAAACGAATAAAAATAGATTACAATAATCACATCACAACAGTGAATAAATTTCAGAACAATGAATAACAATATTTTTTCTAAAAGCAGTGTAAGATTTAAACACATAAAAAGAGAATAATAAAATAAATAATAAATAATAAATAATTAAAATGATCAAAATATAATTATTGATTAATTCATATAATGAAATGTGTGAGGGAATAGGTAATTATAAAATAATAAAAAATGTTTCAAGGAGCCACTCAACTTTCTACCCCTTTTTCATAATTATAAAACCTGAATTAATTATGTGGGATATAATAAACATTAAACATTTATCACTTAGTTATGATAGAGGAAAAGACATGTTACTGTTGAATAAAAATAATAACAGCATTTTCAACAAAAGATAACTATTTTTGTTTTAAATCAACATTCTAACAATGATATGATCATAATATTCAACATACTTAATTATATTTTAAGGAATAATAACTAAAACATGCCATCATTCTTCAAACAATTTGATAACATAATGAAACCATCCATATTAAATAGATATATTAAAATACTTTAAAATATCAATTACAACATGATACATATTAATATAATATAACTCCCCTTAAATTCAAGCATAAAATACAACTATTTAAGGAATAAATAAAATAATAAATTCCCCACCATAATCCATGATAATCTCCATTGAAATGATAAAAAAATTATAGAATCAACTCAAAATATTCGTATACAATATAAAACCTAATCCACTTTTAAAAAACACAAATATAATCCACTATAACTAATTTAAAATATTTAAAATAATGATAAAATATTCTCTAAGAATTAAGATAAGAAATAGTTAAAGTTCATGCCGATAAACCATATAAAACACACGATAACTTGAAATTAAATAAAAATCAATTGTTTTAAACTTCATGAAATCATACCATGTGATAATATATAAATGGTTAGGAATGGTTTCCCTAATAAACATACTTACATCGGTATATCAACCGAATTAGGTTCAATATAATTTGAATAAGAAATTTTTTAATATAGCGACCTAGAGTTTTCTTAAATTACTACTACATCGTTATGAAGATAAAAATAATAATAATATTGCACAATGAGGATCCAAAGGTTTAGTTTCTTGGGAAATAAGGACTATACATAACATTTAAAACATTAAACATAAACATTTATTTAATTCATTCATTTCTAGATTCTTATTATCCCTTGAAAAATCCTTATTACACATAATCACATGAGGATATACATAAAACATGGTCAGATAAAATCCCTATTAGAGGATAGATAAGAATAATATAGAACGTGAGATCTTAATCATACCATCATTATCAACGTCAGGAGAGGTATCATTAGATAAAGGCATGGAATATGGAAATACATACAAAATGAAAACATCATGTCTTAGTGGTTAACTACCACAAATGGTATTGATCCAATCAAGCATCATGTTCTCATATAATATAACATTATATTATGATATTCAATACTATACACAATTAATTCGTGCATTGTATAATTCCAGGCACACCTGTCACATACAAACATTCATATTGCACTATTTAATTCTAGGTGCACCTGTCTCATCAAAACATTTTCATTATCATGCATGCCACATTGAAAATATTTCAAAACTGAACATAAAATAACCCATAAAAAGTAATGGGGTTCAAGTCATACATTCATAAACATTTGGTTTCAAAAATAAATATGGAATATCATTTTTAACATAGAACCTGTAACCTTGAGCGAAGAGTGAAACAATCTTTAAGAAAGAAAAAAAGGTGTGTTTATTTGAAAGAATAGTTCTTTCGGAAAACATTAGGTTTTTAATAAAATCAATTAGATAAAATTTATATCCTATAAAATTTATGATAATGGTGAATAAATGTCTATTAAGGCATATCTATACAATAAATGGGTTGAGGAGGGAAATCCCAAAGAAAGAGAGTTGGGTTCAAGAATTTCCCCTTACCCTGTATCTGAATGCTTTATTCAATTTAATGTATAGTATAATGAAATTATATTCATTAATTAGAAATTTAAGAGCAATTTATACATTAATAAGATTAATTAAGTCTTTTTAAGTTCATTTATGGGCTTTTTGATGAGTTATAGAGTTTAACTTCATTGTTCAGGAATGTTCATTTTTTTAGTTTCCTTAAATAGTTCATTTGTATTCATGAATAGAAGTACATTTCAAATGTAAATAAAAATTTATAATTGTAATTATATTGTATTTATTATGTTACATAAATTGGAATGATCTGATTTTTTATTCCATTCCATGAGAATGAATCATAAAAAAATAATTCAATGATGATCGTTTGGGTCTATTCGGGCCGTTTTTCGACCCCAACAAACTTGTTTTGTTTAATAAATTAGTAATATGTACATAAGTTAGATCCATAACATTAAATATGATATAATAAATATAATATAATCACGTTCAACCATAAAAATGGTTTAATGACCAGATCAGAAGGTGATAATGGAAAATGAAAACATGTCATTCTTAAAGGTGATAAACTAACATCTCACGAACATCATTTTCCTTTCTATAATAAAATGAAGTGGAGAAGAAGGATGAAAGATATATTATACCATTAGTATCATAAAACTTTATTATATGTAAAATAATTTAGTTAACATATCATGTTGATGAATATTGGTGGGGAGAGATTAAGAAAAGAACTGGAAATTGAAAGGAAATTAAAGGAAACAAGGGAGAGTGTAATTACCTCTTGAATCCTCTTTAAGGCACATTGGAATGGTCTTTTGATGATACCAAAATATTTTTGGACATGGGGGAGGACCTAGGGAAAATTTTTGGACATATTTTATACAATAATGAAGCATTAGAGGTTCGAGGAAATAAGGGTGTGAAGGGGTGGTATTTATAGTGGAGGAGAGAGGGTTTTTTTTTTCAAAATTATATTCATTAATTTATTATTTCTCCACAATACTAGTAATAGAGATGATAACAAGAGAAAGAATAGTAATACGTCCATTTTAGTTCAAACCAATTGTGCTTATATCAGCATAAAATCGTTCATGACTCTATAATTAATGTATTTATCTTCTTTGGTAAATTATAGCATTTCACTATTCATAAAAATTCAAGTATTTCAGAAAAATCGAAAAAATTAACCCTCACCATTCTTCGATGCGTAGAATCCAAAAATGAACTCAATATTTGAATTTTTTTTCTAAATATCATTAATTTAACTTTTAATTAAAATCATAATTTACTTTAAAAATACAGATTTTAAAATTAAAATTAATTTCATAATACATTCAAAAATTACATAAGATCTTATAAAATTATATCAAATCTATAAGATATAAAATTGTTAATTTTTGAAATTCCTTTAGGGAAATAAATTTTATTTTAAATTAATTAATTAATTATATTTAATTACTTATGACTTATAAAAAGAACAATACTTTTACTATGATCATATTATCATATATAAGATGCCTAAATATTATTTAATCATTCATGGTGGAGGTTAATATTATTTGGGATGATTTACAATTCATAAGGGTCATATTTCTGTTCATAAGGGTAGGTTACTATTCATAAGGGTAGGTTTCTATTCACCAAAAATTATGTTTGTTCTATTAGACTAAAAAATCACCATGAATTCAACTGTGTATGTCATATTTTTGAAATTCTTAACATAGAAGTGAAAAAATTATGTTTAATGATCACATAGTATTTAGTATCATAATATTTCATTGTTCTTACAAATGTGTTTATACGATAAGGCATAATTATAAGAAGGGAATTCCATTGAAAAAACACTTGGTCATTACATTCTTCCCCCATTATGAAATTCCACCCCCGAAATTTCATTTTACACAAATAGGCAAGGGTACTTCTCCTTCATCGCCTCTTCTAATTCTGAATCAACTTCTTCAAACTTATGGGTCCTCCAATACACTATAAAAAAATGGGTTGTATTGTGGTGTAAGACCTTATCTCTCCATTCCAGAATCATTACTGGATACTCCTCATAAGAGATATCATCTTCCAGCTGTACCACATCTGAGTTCAGTACAATGTGTGGATATTGTATGTACTTCTTTAGGAGTGATGCGTGAAACACATCTTGAACTTCAGCCATGTTCGGTGGATGTGCAACCTGATAGTCCACAGAAACTATGTGATGAAGGATATCAAAGGGTCCAATATACCTTAGGCATAGCTTCCCTTTCATTCCAAACCACATGACTCTCTTCAATAGTGATATTCGATGGAAGACTTTTCTCCAACAGGTCGGGATGAAGTTGGAGTTCTACTTCGCTTTCTATACAAAGCTTCATATGGAGCCATATGAATACTCGAGTGGAAGATATTGTTGTATGAGAACTCAAATAGTGGGAGATGCTGATCCCATCCAACTTTGAATTATAAAGAGCATGCTCTTAGCATATCTTTAAGCATCTGAATAGTCCTTTCAGATTGGACATTAGTTTGGGGGTGATATGCTGTATTGAAATTTAATTCATTACCCAAAGAATGTTGAAGAATCTTCTAGAATTTAGATGTGAACCTCAGATCATGGTTAGAGACAATCAAGAGTGGAACACCACGTAGTCTCACCACTTCCTTCACATATATCTTTTCAAGTTGTTCAAGTGATAGATCTTCTCAAATAGTGATAAAATGGGCAGTATTGGTGAGTCAGTCATCCACAACCCATATCTCATTATTTCACTTGGACGTCTTCGAGAGACCCGTGATAACGTCAATAATGACATTCTCCCATTTCCACATGGGTATAGGCAATGGTTTCATCATCCCTTTCGACTTTTTTCACTTTTATTTAACTTGATAACATACAAATCACCTTGAGATATATTCCACAATCTCATTCTTTATGTTATCAAACGAGAAGTGTTCTCAGAGATCTCGGTACATCTTTGTGCTACAAGGATGGATAAATAATTTTTATCTTTGTGCATTTTCCAATAGATTGTTCTTTATCCCAGGTGATGAAGGTACACAAATTCATGTTCCAAACCAAATCACACAATCATCGTTGATATGAAAATCTTGTAGTTTCCCTTCCTTTACTACATTTAACTTTTTTGTAACTCAAGATCATCCCTTTTTGCCTCCATAATCTTCTCCTAGATATATAGTTGTGAAATAATTTAGTCAATGTAGTATTCATCCCCTACCCTTATGATTTACAAATCCATCCATTAAATTTCCATGAATATAGGGTCTTTCTCAATCTGTCACATGGATAGTGTAGTGAGTTCTTTTCTATTTGGTGCATTATCTACCTTGTTTTTCTTTAGAGGATTATAGTGAATAGAGAAATAATGTCCCTTGATTAGCTTTAACCATCTCCTTTGACCCATGTTGAGCTCCTTTTTTGGGAATATATACTTTAGGATCTTGTGGTCAGTGCATATTCTACAGTTGTCACCATAAATTTAGTGCCACCATATTTTGAAGGAAACATCACAGCTACCAGCTCTAGATCATGTTTCTTGTAGCTCTGCTAATGGATATTTAGCTTCCATGGGGTTTAGGCTCTGACATTATCATTTTTCATTAGTAAACAACCCAAGCCTTTCTTTGAAGCATCACAATATATCACAAAACATTCTCTACTTTTGGTTGTGTGATTATAAGAGTGAGAATCCTTCTTTTTATCTCCTTGAATCTTCCCTCACATTCATCCATCTAAAATAATTTACCACTTTCCTTGTTAACTTAGTTTTCTAGCTTGAAAATTATGAGAAATTTCTAACAAAACGTAGGTAGTACCCAACTAATACAAGAGAAATACACATTTCTATGACAGTAGAGGGTATAGGCCATTCCTCAATCACCTTTTTTTGAAGGGACCATATAAATTCCCCCACTTGTGATCACATTTCCCAAGAATGTGACTTTCCTCATCTAAAAGTCAAACTTGCAGAACTGGCCATACAACCTTCCCATTATCAATGTCACCAACACATGTCTTATATTTTTTTTTCATATTCCTCCTTTCACTTGGAGTAGATGAGAATATCATCAATAAACACCACCATAAATTTTTTGAGGTAATGTCTGAAGACTTTATTCATAAAATCCACAAAGATTTCAAGAGCATTAATATGTCCAAAGGGTATCACCATAAACTCATAGTTCTCATACCTTGTATGGAAGGCAGTCCTCTGAATATCATCCGTCTTCACATTTAGATGATGATATCCAGAATGAAGATACACCTTTAAGAATCATTGAGCTTCTTTTTGCTGATTGAAAAATTCATATATCCATGGAAATAGATACCTGTTCTTTATAGTGATCTTGTTGGGTTCCCAATAATTAATATATAGTGGCATCAATCCATCCTTCTTCTTCACAATGATCATTGGTGCACCCCAAGGTGATACACTAGGGATTATGAACCCTTGGTGCAAATTCTCTAGCAGCAGCTTCTTTGACTCCTCCAGTTTGATAGGAGCTATCCTATAGGGACACTGAGATATGAGTAGATCTGGGTAAGGTTTATATTAAGAACTCGACCTCATGATCTGGGGGAAGTCTGAGTAACTCTATGGGAAGTACTCACTGTATTCCCTCACAATGGAAATTTCCACAAGGTTGGAACTTTCCTTTGACTTAAGAATTTGGGTGAGGTATGCTTCTTCACAGGGCACCAACACCCACACCACTGATGGATTTTTCAAAGGAGATTCACGATCTTCTTTCCATTTATAGGGGATCATGGGATGGTTCAGAATAGGAAAAGGTATTTCCTTTCCCCAATAGTTGGTATGTGCTCTATATATCGAGATCCAATCCATTCCCATTATAGCATAGAATTCCACCAAGGAAAGTATTATGATATTCATTGGAAGAATCTTCCCACATACGCTAACAAGAGAGGTGTCAAACACTTGGGTTGAAATTATGGCACCACTTTTTGTTTTTACAGATATCTCTACATCAAGGTTTCGGGGTGTCGATTCTCTAGTTTTAGTAAACATGAAAGATATAAAAGAATGTGTAGAACTAGAATCAAATAATAATTTTTCCATTCTTGAGTGAATAAGATGTTTACCTTATAAAACTTCATTATTTTTCTCTACTTATGCATTAGTGATTGCATAAGACTTCCCTTGTTATTTTGGCATTGGTGGCTACTGTCACTGATTACCCTCGAGGCCTCAAGGTTTAGTGCATTATATTGCATAGTGCCCTTAATCCCTATATTTGTAGCATTGAACCATGGGTGGTGCTCCACTTTCTTCCACTACATTGTCATTGTATCTCATTTATTTTTGAAACTCTGGAGCATGGTGCCCTAATTTCCCATACTTGAATCATTTCACCATCACGTTGAGGTAGTTTCGATGATGCAACTTCTCACATTTTTGGCATGTGGGTCATTGAGTTTTATTCCCACCTTTATCATTAGATCTTCTTGCCTAAAACAACATATTTCATTTCTTATCACAATATCAATGTGACCATTCTTCAAACTCTATCTCCACATTGAGGGAAAACTGAAAAATTTCTTCAGAAATCCCAAAATATAGAATTGCAAGATCATTTTGAAGATGTTTTTTAATACAATTTATAATCTATCAATTATTTAATCATTTTTTATAAAAAAACCCAAAGTGTACCTTGGAAGCCTTGTGAAATTCACTTTGTAGGTCATGGAAGATTATACTTCCTTTTGGTTGAGGTCTATAAATTATCTCTCCATATTTGTATGAAGTGTTCATATGAAATACATGTTAAGTAACATGATCTTAAAGTCTTCCCATACCATTTCTTTAATTACATTACTTGGATTGGTGTTCTTAATCAAAGCCCACCATTGATCAGCATATCCATGTATGGGATAAACGGATAGTGACACCTTATCCATCTCAGAATTGTGAAGCACATAAAAGATATTCTCCATAGAGGTGACCCACTGTTCCTCAACTAGTGAATCATAAGTCCCACTAAATTTTGGTGGTTGTTTCTACATAAAATACCCGACAGCCAGTTTCTCCCTCTTTGGTGAAGGATTACATTCCCCATTATTCTGGTTTTTGTTCATAACCTGAGATAGTTGGGTAAACATCTGCATACTGTTTTTAACTCCACATCCCAAAAAATTGGGGATGTCGTTCGGGAAAAAATTGCATTGACCCTCACACGGGTTGTTGGCCTGGTTTCTCCATGTTTTCATCATTTTATAAAACAGAAAAGGATAGAACAAAAAATAATTCAACTATTATTGAATAAATAGCTTATTAATTTGTAAAATATTCACTAAAATCATAGATTATGGGATACCTATGTAAAACTTCTTCTGTTCGTATTTTTACTTAGTCTCATACTAGAGGTTTTCTCTAGGGATCACTAATACTAATTCCCAAATTAACTAAACCTTTATTTTAATACCAACTATAGAGTACCCACCATTTCTTAAATTACTATTAAATTATTATAAAGATAAAAACCTAACATTATTACCCCATGAGGATTCAGAGGTTTAGTGTCTTGCGAAAACTATAACTATACATGGAATTTACCACATCAAACATAAAAATTTATTTAATTCAGGCTTCTCCAGCTTACTATTGTTCATTTAAACTCATTATTACACATAATAACTCGAGGATATACATAAAAAGGGGTGAGATATAATCCTAGTATGTGTATAGATAAGAATAATATAGCATGGGGGATCATAATCATAACACCATCATCAAAATCAGGGGAGGAATCATTAGATAAAGGCATGGAATGTGGAAATGAATAAAAAATGAAAACATGATGTCTTAGTGGCTAACTACCACACATAGTTGTGAAAAAATATATAATCATGTTAACACATAATTTCACTTTCACTCATGATATTCATGACTTTACCAAATACATTGGAGTGCTGTATAATTCTGGGCGCACCCATCTCATCATAACATTTACATTATCGTGCATGTCACACTGAAGATATTTCAAATATGAAAATAAAATAACCCATGGAAAGAAATGGGGTTCACATGATAAATTAATAAATATTTTGTTCCCAAAATAAATATGGAATATCATTCTTGACATAAAACTGTTAACCTTGATTGAAGAGTGAAAAAATCTTTAAAAAGTAAAAAGGGGGTGTTTATTTGAAAGAAGGGTTCTTTTGGAAAACATTAGGTTTTTAATAAAATAAATTATAGAAAATTTAAATCCCACAAAATTTACGATAGTTATGAATAAATTATTTTTATGGAGTATCCATACTGAAAATGGGTTGAAGAGGGAAAACCCAAAGACAGAGAGTTGGGTTCGAGAATTTCCCCTTACCTTGTATCTGAATGCTTTTTTCACTTTAATGTCCTATATAATGACATTATATTCATTAATTAAAAATTAAAGAACATTTAATACATTAATAATATTCATTATGGTTCCATTATGTTTATTTATGTGCTTTTGGATGAGTTATGGAGTCTAAATTCATTGTTTAGGAATGTTTGTTTTTATCGTTTTCTTGAACGGTTCACTTATATTCACGAATGGAAGTTCATTTAAAACGTGGGTAAACATACATAATTGTATTTATATTTTATTGATGATGTTATAGAACATGAAATTATCTGATAAATAATTTTTCATATACCATGTAAATGAGTCATTTGAAAATAATTTAATGATGATCATTTGGGTAAATTCATGCTGTTTTTCGACCACGATGAACTTGTTTTTTTTAATCATTTATGAATATGTACATAAGATAGTTCCAGAACATTAAATAAAATATAATAAGTATAACAGAACCTGGTTCAACCATAAAAATTGTTTCATGACTAGATATGAAGGTGATAAAGGAAAATGAAAACTTGTCTTTCTTGAAGGTGATAAATTAACACCTCATGAACAATGTTTTACTTTCTAAAATAAAAAGAAGAGAAGAAGGAGGATGGAGGATATATTATCTCATTATTATCATAACATTAAATTATATGTAAGATACCAGAGTCACCATACAAAATGGATGATTATAGTTTGGGAGAGTTTAAGAAAAGAACTTGAAATTGAAAATAATTTAAAGGAAAAGAGAGAGAGAGGAATTACCTCTTGAGTCTTACTTAATGAACCCTGTATTGGTATTTTGATGAGATTAGATACTCTTTGGACGAGGGGATGGGGCTACAGAATATTTTTGGACTGAGATTATAGAAGGATTGAAGCTTGAGGGGTGTGAGGAAAGGAGAGTGCGAAGGGTAGTATTTATAGTGGATGGGAGAGTGGTTTTCTCAATATTATATCCATTAATTTATGATTTCACCACAAGATAGGTAATAATGTTGATTCTGTAACACCCTGAGATTTTAAGAAAAATAATCTTTTTAATTTTATTGATTTCTTGTGTTTTACGCTACACCAAAAGGAGCTTGCACTACACGCATCCCTGACTTGGCTTGCATTACACGCAATCACGACCTTCCTCGATAGCTTGCGTCGTACGCAAGCCCGAGTTTCACTAAACAAGGATATGCTATTAAAATATTATTAAAACTAGCTGTTATGAATAGTAATACCCACTTTTTGATATTTTTAAAATTTTATCTTTCAAAATGGACTTCATTTTTGGATTCAGAATATTTAAATTATCCTAGGGTGAATTTTTGGTATTTTTTTGAAAACTTTCAATTTTTGATGAATAGTGAAAACACTGGGTTACTATTTAAAAATCAACTTTTTATTTAAATAATTAATTATTTTATTTAAATTTATTTTAGGTCCAAATTGATACATAATAACTATATATGTTCAATGTAATTCATTGGAGTCATTTTATAATAATTTTAGATATATAAAAATTTTATTGAACTTTTCACCGTTTTTTACCCACCTCCTAGGAGAATTTGGAAATTCGCATAAAACATAATTTTACCGATTCTGTGAGTGAAATTTCAAAAATCCAAGAGACACGGTTAATATTGATGAGTAAAATGTGGTTCAATGAGATGAAAATAATTTTTGGTGAATAGTAACTTTTTACTTTTATTTACCACGGTTAAAAGTAAATAGGGCAATTAATAGTAAAAATCATATTATTATTACCCTAACACATGAACTAATTCCATTGGATAAGTGTAATTCGACCAAAAACAACCTTAGGAATAAAATATGACCATTTAGGCCCACATGGATTAGATTAGGACATTTAATATTATTTTATTTAAAGAATAGTTAAAATAGTTAAAATCAATGTTTAATAATTAAAACATTTTTAATATAGGGTTATAAATAAAATAAATTCGACTATAAATATACATTAGAAAGATAAAACGATTTTCTACATAATTGTATTTTATTTATAATTTTTAGACATTAAATAATTTAATTTATTTATGACACAATGATGATGCAGTAATTATCTTATTAATGAAATATTGACATAATTGATGTTATAAATACCCAAATAAATGTAATTTGAGACTTTTCATGAATTAAAATAATTTTATAGGTTAATATTACATGTTAGTATTTATTTAATTAATGTTTTTAGAACTAACCATTCTGTGATGATTTTCAAAAAAATCAATTACCAAATAGTGTCAAAATTGACATAAAATAGTTTTTAAAACAAATATTATATTATTAATTGTTTTTTATTCCTAAAAATCTATGGTTCGTCCAAATTACTTATAAAAGGTTATATATATTAATAATAACAACTTGGGGTTCGTTTTGCTTGTTATAGTATGTTTATTAACCTTATAGTGTAAGAAAACAAGAAGACATGGTAAACGTAAAATTATTTAACTTAAAGTTAAGTCTAAATGATAAGGTTAAAATAGAAACCTAAACATGTCTAGATTATATTTTACGAGAGTATTGAGACCCATACACACCTAAGCTTCTAAATAAATCAATTTGGAGCTATTATAAACCGAATATGACTTTATTATAAAATAATATTTTTAGTTTTTCCAATGGTACTCCTCTCCTCCCTTATAAAAGGGCACCTCCTCCCTCTCCTCCTCACACCAATTTGAGCCTTCAAGCCCGACCAAACCGTAAAAATTTCTCTTCTACACTTCCCTAGAAACATCCTAGATGTTCTGGTATTCTTCAAAGACCATATTTAGTGCCCAAAGAGGAGGTTAAGAAGAGGTGCTTCAAAGAAGAGGTAATGTCCGTTACCGATTCTTTCTACTTTATTTCTTCTTCTACTTTTTCTTATTTAGTTGTTTCATTATGAAGTAATAACATCAGTATCACTCATATAATGATATGTTATTATAAGTATGAAACAACCCTATTTCACCGTCTATCCATCCTATGGAAAACGAAATCACCGCGCGTGCGTACGTACAGAATACTGTCTCCACGCCGTGGTGTAATCTATTTTCCACAACCACCTTACTTGGATAGGTATAATTGTGTAAATAATAGCTATATATGATTATTGTTAAGTGATATTGATTCTGAAATATTATACATACACTTTAATACAACTCCACGAGCTTGGGAATTGTATCATCGCTCGTGCGTATGTACGGACTACCGTCTCCACGACACGATGAGATTCATTCTCCATGTTAACCATTCATGAATGATTATAAAGTATATATAACGAATAATAGTAAAATATATTACATAATAATGATAATGGATTTATGTATATATATATATATATGTATGTATTTAACCTACTTAATTCCATTCAATTCAATAAGGAAATGAAAACAGCGTTCATGCGTACGTACAACCTACCATCTCCATAAACGGTGTATTTCATTCCATTTATCGATCTATCATATATATATATATATGTATATATTATATATATATATACCATGTGTTACATTCTGGAATTAATTAAATCTTGATATAATTAATAATATCAAGAACAACAAGTCCAACCACGTATGATAAATAAAACAATTTTACCCAAAATGCTGCTTTAACATGGAATTTACAAAAGAACGGGTAATATAAAGTCATAAGTGAACCATTTATGACATAATAACAATGAATATGATTCTGAAAAAAGTCAATAACATTATTTAAATAATTATACATGAGTATTGGATACGTACGAAGCATATCGAATAGAAGGTAAGGGATAATTATTCGAATCTCATTCTTATCTGAGACTGTTTATTCGTAAGTATTTACTGAGGTTATGTTTATTATCCATGTCCATATGTTCTCAAAATGTTTTCATAAAATTTTTACTTTTCATCCATGTATGTTTAAAGTCATTCTTATCCGTTTTTTTACTTTTACTGCATTGTATGGAGGGAAACTTTCTTTTGTTTACCATACGAGGTACTTTTTGACTTTTCCGACAATAGTATGAGAACAATGTTATTTTTAACTTATACGGTGTGAATAGATTATTACGGTTTCATAACACCTCATTTTAATGAAGTTTACCCTACATGATTTTAGGAATATTTTCAACAAAATAGTTTTCTTTTAAAATTACATGGAATTTTGTGAAAAGAAAATGATTTTGAAGAAGAAAGGATATTTTCCTCAAGAATCCATTTCATGTGTTTTATCAAAAACATTTTCCATCTAAGATGACATTATTTCATATATGTATGTTTCAAGTATAATATCTCTATTATTTACATGGTTTCACTTTTCTTATGATCAAACGATATCCATTTGTTTTATATGGATTATGTAATGATGGGATGATGTTTATGAAACCCATTTTTATTCTTTGGGTTATGATGAATGATTTATGTTTATATTGTGGAACAATTAATAATGATTTCATTATGTGATGGGTGGAACTTATATCTCCCTCCAATTAATTCGGTAAAGATTTATATCTCATGAGATAGACATGGCTGGAACGGTAAGTTAATCAAGTTCAGTGTTACAGGACTGAAACGAGGAGTGAACTCAATTCAAAAAGGGACTTTGTCCACTAATATGGTCTTGGTAGCAATACCTTGGCTACTATTGAAATCATAAAATGTTCTTAATGGTTGCAACAATTACTTATTTTATTCCCATGCTATCTAATCATGCTTAATGTTTCTTTATGACCTATTCCTTACGTACTGCCATGTTTTATGTCATTGCTCAAGATTTTGATGTTTAAACATTATGTTCATGTTTTTAACTTCAAATGTATATGCTTTTTTTATTTTATCCATGCTTACACTTACTGAGCATTTTAGATCACCATTTATATGTTCTCTTTTCCCCAGGATTTAAATAAATGTTTTAGGTATGAAAACAAAAGGGGAAGATCTTTATGGGAGATGTTGAAGATCTTTCACCATGATTAGAAGATTATATTCCGAGTTTCAAAAGACACTAAACTATTACAGTCCTTGAGTGTTGGTTCTTATTATGTATAACGTATTCCAAAAAATTAATGTAATGTCCATGTAAGTCAAGCTTTGGGTATCAACAGTTGGTATCAAAGGAAAGGTTTAGTCAACCTTTGGAAACTAGGATGCGAGAACTTTAGTGAGATCCCTAGAGATATTTCTAAGGTATGTCTAGGGATGTCCCTAAGGTTAAGTACAAGTATAGGTTATAGTCCTAGAATTATGGTAACAATCTTGGAATTTAACAAAAGATGTTAGATATTGAAGGTAATCCACTTTGATTATGATTTTGGCCTCTCACACTATTCTTTTTTGGTTTTTAGAAAATGGCTGGGAACGGGAAGATTCACGATAATGGAGGACATGCTGGACAATGGAATGATATTCTTCAAGAGCAACCAAATGAAATTGGATCTAGAGGTCCACATATCGTTATTATTCCTAATCGGAAATCTCATAATATGATCAATAATCTCAACTTTGGTAAGTTTTTCGACTCAGCTAATAGGATAAAGATGATGTTTCATGATGATCAGAGAGGAAGGAAAGTTCAATTTCTATCATGTAAATCACGTGGGAAGAGGCATTAAGGAGAATGTTTCAAAGGAACTATAAGATTATTTGGGTGAGAAAAAGAAGGACATGAATCTAGAAAGTGCAGAGGAAAATGTTCAGTTAACACCATGGATAAGTATAATGGTATTGCTATGACATCAACAATGATTAGATGTTTTCAATGTGGAATGTATGTGCATTATGCAAACCAATTCCCTAAAGAAAAATCTCATGAAGAGAATGAACATGGTCATATGGGTAGTATTTATGTGGATGATGATGAGGAGACTAAAAATGATATATGAGATGAAAGAAGTGTTGAAGCTTGGTCAGTGGTTTAAGACGGTAGTGTAATGATTTTATGTTTATCAAGAGTTATGTTGTATAGGTAATTTAATGGTACTGTGGAATAAATAAACATCTAAGGATTGTTACACTATTGTTTTTCCTAAAGTATTTGAAAGTATATGTTGAATGGTAATGGTAACCATGAAAGGTTACTCAGATATTTTTGGAAAGAAGATGATATGCACATAATGAATGGATAAAGAGTAAATAATATATTTGATAGTATTCATGAGCTCATGATTATTATAAGGACTAAGTGATATCATGGTTTGAGTATACATAATTTTGGGATTTTGGTATGTGGAGTTATCTTTTGACCACACTCATGTTTTCACTAAGGTTCAATGGGTATTCATTTTTCAAGAGAATACATGATTAAGGCCTTCCAATGTTTAGAATGTGACCAAAAAGACATATCTTATGATATATGGGGATCAATGATGGTATTAACATGATTGTTATATGAACTCTCTGGTAATCGTTTTCACTATAATATGAGATTAGACAATAGTATTTTGGATAAGCCTAAAGATTCGAATGGATTATTTTGTAAATAAGTTAGTATTGTTTAAGGCTTGAACTTTTTCGATATCATTGATGGAAAGTTATAATAATGTATTTTCAGAAAAAATGACAACCTGCAGGATGGGTGACAACCCGTCACGTCGGACAAGGCTGTGGGAATCGAACCCACAACTGAAGTGCGGCATGCCTTTATTTCCTACCACTGGCCTACAAGAAGTCCCTAGTTAGTAGAAACTAGTTTTATTTCATTATGTAGGATGATAGATGAAGTATAAGTCCATTTTGGAACCATATCTGATTAATCTCACCATAGATGTAATTATGTATATAACTTTTGCTAAGTTATGTTTGAGACATATTGAATGACCTATCATTCTATCGCATGATCTGCTAAAACTTCACAAAATACAAATTCAACATAATTTCATAAAGAGATGAAGTGGAAATTGTTCAAGGACCAAACAATGGTGAGATTTTACCAAAATAAAATAAGTATTTCATGTAACTCAAATTCTTCAACTTTAGGGAAATGATCTTGAAAACCAAAAATGTTGTCCTAGTGACCTTATATCCGATGAATCAGATGGTACCTCAGATCATCAAAAATCTATGGCTTTGTGATTGTTGTCTTTTTCATATCCATATTTTCTACCACTCTCCATCAGAACATGATGGTTAGATTTCTCTTCCATATCCATATTTTCAACTATGTTCTCTTATGTGGAAACCCAGTGATTATTTAATTTGGGTAACCGTCACGTTACATATTTTAGTTTTTAAATATTGGTTTTGTTATTACTTTTTACAATGTGGGTTTCTATTAATGAAACATTTGAGTAGTAAACCATTTATAACCCCGACAAATTTTGAGGGTGAAATTCATCTTAAGGGGGGTAGAATGTAACACCCCAAGATTTTATGAAAAATATTCTTTTTAATTGTATTGATGTCTTGTGTTTTATGCTACACCAAAAGGAGCTTGCACTACACCTATCCCTGACTTGGCTTGAATTACATGCAATCGCGACCTTCCTCGATAGCTTCGGTTGTACGCAATAACGAGTTTCACTAAACAATGATATGCTATTAAAATATTATTAAAACTAGCCGTTATGAATAGTAATACACACATTTTGAAATTTTTTAAATTTTATCTTTCAAAATGGACTTCATTTTTGGATTCGGAATATCAAAATTAGCCTAGGGTGAATTTTTGGTGTTTTTATGAATAATTATAATTTTTGACAAATAGTGAAAACACTTGGTTACTATTTAAAAACCGAATTTTTATGAAAATAAGTATTTATTTTATTTAAATTTATTTTAGGTCAAAACTGATACATAATACCTATATAAGTTCATTATAATTCATTGGATCCATTTTATAATAATTTTAGATATATAAAAATTTTATTGAACTTTTCACCGTCTTTTATCCACCTCCTAGAAGAATTTTGAAATTTGCATAAAACTTAATTTTACCGCTTCTATGAGTGAAATTTAGAAAATCCGAGAGACATGGTTAATATCAAGGACTAAAATGTGGTTCAATGAGATGAAAATAATTTTTTTGAATAGTAAATTTTTACTTTTATTTTCCACGGTTAAAAGTAAATAGGGTAATGAAGGGTAAAAATGATATTATTATTTCCCTAACACATGTCCTAATTCTATTTGATAAGTGTAATTCTACCAAAAACATCCTTAGTAATAAAATATGACCATTTAGGCCCACTTGCATTCGATTAGGTCATTTAATATTATTTTATTTAAAAATAGTTAAAATAGTTAAAATCAAAGGTTAATAACTAAAACATTTTCAATATAGGGTTAGACATATGATAAATTCGACTATAAATATTCATTAGAAAGATGAAACGATTTCATACATACTGGTATTTTATTTATAATTTTTATAAATTAAATAATTTAATTTATTTATGACACAATGATAATGAAGTAATTATCTTATTAATGAAATATTGACATAATTGATGTTATAAATACCCAAATAAATGTAATTTGAGACTTTTTACGAATTTAACTAATTTTATAGGTTAATATGACATGTTAGTACTGATTTAAGTAAATTTTTTCGAACTAATCATTCTATTATGATTTTCAAAAAAATCAAGTACCAAATAGTGTCAAAATTGACATAAAATAGTTTTTAAAACAAATATCATATTATTAATTGTTATTTTATTCCTAAAAATATATGGTTCGGTAAAATGACTTAGATTAATTTATATATATTAATAATAAACAACTTGGGGTTCTTTGGTCTTGTTATAGTATGTTTATTAACCTTATAGTGTAAGAAAACAAGAAGACACGGTAAAAGTAACATTATTTAACTTAAAGTTAAATCTAAATGATAAGGTTAAAATAGAAACCTAAACTTGTATAAATTATATTGGATGAGAGGACATAGACCCATACCAACCTTAGCTTCAAAATAAATCAAATTGGAGCTATTATAAACCGAATGTGATTTTATTATAAAATAATATTTTAAGTTTTTCCAAAGGTGCCCCTCTCCTCCCTTATAAAAGGGCACCTCCTCCCTCTCCTCCTCACACCACTTTGAGCCTTCAATCTCGGCCAAAACCTGCCAATTTCTCTTCTCCACTTCCCTAGAAACATTCTAGAGGTTCTGGTATTCTTCAAATACCATGTTTACTGCCCAATGAGGAGGTTAAAAAGAGGCGCTTCAATGAAGAGGTAATGTCCGTTACCGATTCGTTCAACTTTATTTCTTCTTCTACTTCTTATTCTTTAGTTGTTTCATTATGAAGTAATAATATCAGTATCAATAATATTCTGATATGTTATTATAAATATGAAACAACCCTATTTCACCATCTATCCATCCTACGGAAAACAAAATCACCATGCGTGCGTACGTACGAAATACCATCTCCACGCCGTGGTGTAATCTATTTTCCACCCCCACCTTACTTGGATGGGTATAATGGTGTAAATAATTACTATATATGATTAATTTAAAGTGATATTGATTCTGAAATATTATACATACACTTCAATAAAACTCTATGATCATGGGAATGGTATCATCGCTCGTGCGTACGTACGGACTACCGTCTCCACGACGCGATGAGATTCATTCTCCATGTTAACCATTCATGAATGATTATAATGTATATATAATGAATAATAATGAAATATATGACAGAATAATGATACTATATTTATTCATATATATATATATATATATGTATTTCATCTACTTAATTCCATTCAATTCAATAAGGAAAAGAAAACAGCGTTCATGCGTACGTACGACCTACCGTCTCCATGAACAGTGTATTTCATTCCATTTATCGATCTATCATATATATATATATATTTATATTATATATATATATATATATATCATTTTTTACATTATGGAATTAATTAAATCAGGATGTAAGTAATAATATCAAGAACAAAGAGTCCAAACACATATGATAAATAAAACAATTTTACCCAAAATGCTGCTTTAAGATGGAATTTACAAAAGAAGGGGTAATATAAAGTCATAAGTGAACCATTTATGATATCATAACAATGAATATGATTCTAAAATAAGTCAATGACATTATTTATATCATTATATAGGAGTTTTGGATACGTATGAAGCATATCAGACATAAGGTAAGGGATAATTATTTCAATCTCATTCTTATCTGAGATTGTTTATTCGTAAGTATTTACTGAGGTTAAGTTAATTATCCATGTCAACATGTTCTCAAAATGTTTTCATAAAATGTTTACTTTTCATACATGTATGTTTAAAGTCATTATTACCCTTTTTTAACTTTTACCACATCGTATGGAAGGAATCTTTCTTTTGTTTACCATACGAGGTACTTTTTGACTTTTCTGACAAAAGTATTAGAAGAATGTAATTTTTCACTTATACGGCGTGAACGGATTTGTAAGGTTTCACAACGCCTCATTTTCATGAAGCTTACTCTACAAGATTTTATTACTATTTTCAACGAAATAATTTTCTTTTATAATTGCATGCAATTTTGTGAAAAGAAAATGATTTTGAAGAAGAAAGGATATTTTCCTCAAGAATTCATTTCAAGTGTTTTATCAAAACCATTTTCTATCTAAGATGAAATTATTTCATATGTGTGTGTTTCAAGTATAATGTCTCTATTATTTACATGGTTTCACTTTTCTTATGATGAAACGATATCCATTTCTTTTATACGGATTATGTTATGATGGGATGATGTTTATGAAACCCATTTTAGTTGTTTGGGTTATGATGAATGATTTATGTTTATATTGTGGCACAAGTAAGAATAATTTCATTATGAGATGGGTGGGACCTATATCTCCCTCCAATGCATTGGGTAATTATTTATATCTCATGCGATTGACATGGATGGAATGGTAAGTTAATCCAGTTCAGTGTTACAGGACTGAAATGAGGAGTGAACTCGATTTAGAAAGGGACTTTGTCCAGTAAGATGGTCTTGGTAGCAATGGCTTGGCTACTATAGAAATAATAACATGTGATTAATGGTTTCCACAATTACATGTTTTATTCCCATTCTATCTTATCATGCTTAATGTTTCTTGATGATCTATGCCTTACGTACTGCTATATTTTATGTCATTACCCAATATTTTGATGTTTAAACATTATGATCATGTTTTTAAGTTCAAATTTATATGATTTGTTTTATTTTATCCATGCTTACCCATACTGAGCATTTGAGATCACCCTTTATATGTTTTCTTTTCCCCAGGATTTAATGAAATGTTTTAGGTAAGAAAAAAATGGGAAGATCTTTACGGGAGATGTTGAAGATCTTTCACCATGATTAGAATATTATATTCCGAGTTTCCAAAGACACTAAACTATTATGGTCCTTGAGTGTTGGTTCTTATTATGTATAAATTATTCCACAAAAGTAATGTAATGTCCATGTATGTCAAGCTTTGGGTCTCTACATATTCTATGACCAAGAATAGTTATATGTGCATGTGAGTTCAAAACAATTTGGATTATATAAGTAGAACATCATACATGACTCTATAATTAATGTATTTAGATTATTTTTTAAATTATAACACTCCACTATTCATAAAAATTTCCAGTAATTCAGAAAAATCCCAAAGAATCACTCGAACCATTTTTTTTGATACGTAGAATCCAAAAATGAATTCCAATTTTCAAAAAAAAAAAATATTTATAATTAATTTAATTTTTAATTAAAATCATAATTTATTTGAAAAATATTGATTTTAAAATTATAACTAATTTCATAATGCTTTCAAAAATTATATAAGTTATTATGAAATTATATTAAATCCAGAAGATATAGAATTTTTAATTTATGAAAATAGATTAGGGAAATAATTTTTTGTTTTAAATTAATTAATTAATTATAATTTTTTTATTTATTACTTACAAAAATTCAAATAATTTTACTATTGTCATAATATCACATATAAGGTGCCTAAATTTTATATAATCATTAATGGGTGAGGTTACTATTATTTTCATTGATTTATTTTTCATAAATTCTATATAACTATTCATAAGGGTATGTCTCAATTCATAAGGGTGGGTTACTATTCACCAAAAAAATATGTTTTTTTATTAGACTCCAAAAAACACCCTGAACAAGACTGTGTATGTCAGATTTTTGAAATTCAAAACATTGAAGTGGAAAATTTATGTTTAATGATCACATAGTATTTAGTATCATGATATTTCATTATGATTCCTATTGTGATTATACTAGAAGGCATAATTATAAAAAGGGATTTCCATTGATAAAACATTGGGTCATTATATTCTTCCCCCCTTATGAAATTTATCCCTTGAAATTTCATTTTACACAAATAGGTTAGGGTAATTCTATTTCATCTCCTCTTTTGGTTCCCATGTAGCTTCTTCAATCTTATGGTTCCTCCACAACACTTTAACAAGATGGGTTGTCTTGTTGCGTAGGACCTTATCTCTCTAGCCCAAAATCTTAACTAGATTCTCCTCATAAGAGAGATCATCTTCCAGTTATACCACCTCTGAGTTTAGTACATGTGAGGGATCTAGTATGTACTTCCTCATGAGTGATATGTGAAACACATCATGAACATGATCCATATTCAGTGTAAGTGAAAGTTGATAGGCCACAACTCCCATGTGTTCAAGGATCTCCAAGCGACCAATGTACCATGGGATTAGATTCCCTTTCTTTCCAAATCGCGTGACTCTATTACATGGTGATATTCAAAGGAAGAATTTATGTACAACATCGAACTCCGAGTCCCTTTGACAATTGTCAGCATAGCTCTTTTGCCGACTATGAGAAGATTTGAAATGTTTCTGGATGACTTGAACGTTATCTATCATCTCCTGCACAAGATTAAGTGTAAGTAGCTTTCTTTCTCCAACTTCAACCCAACATGATGGATTTCTACATCGCTTTCCATACAAAGCTTCATATGGAGCCATATGAATACCTGAGTGGATGCTATTGTTGTATGGGAACTCAACTAATGGGAGATGATAATCCCATCCACCTTTGAATTTTAATGCGAAGACACATATCATATCTTCAAATGTCTAAATATTCCTTTCAGATAGGCCATCAGTTTGGGGGTGATAGGTCGTGCTAAAATTTAATTCAGTACTCAAATCACATTGGAGAATCCTAAAAAATTTAGATGTGATCCTTGGATCATGTTCATAGTCAATCGAGAGTAGAACACCATGTAGTATCACCCCTTCCATCACATATATCGTTGAATGTTGTTCAAGAAATATATCTACCTGAATAGTTTAATAATGGGACATTTAGGTGAGTCTGCCATCCCCAACCCATATCACCTTATTTCCATTGGATATCTTCGAGAGACCCATGATAGTTTCAATAGTGACATTCTCCTATTTGCACATTGGTATAGGCAATGGTTTCATCTTAACTTTGGACTTTTTTTCTCTTCCTTAACTTGCTGACATATGAAGCACCATGAGATATATTCCGAAATCTCATTCTTCATGTCATTCCACATAAAGTGTTCTCGGAGATTTCGGTACATCTTGGTGCAACCCGGATTGATAGAGAATGTTGAGCTATGTGCATTGTGAAATATCTCCTTCATTATACTGGGTGATGAAGGCACACAAAGTCGTGTTCCAAACCGAATCACTCCTTCATCATTCATATGAAACTCTTGCAGTTTCCTATCCTTTACTACATTCACCTTCTTTTCTAACTCCACATCATCCCTTTGTGCTTCCTTAATATTACATTGGATTGATGGTTGAGAAATACTTTGGGAATGATAGGATGTATCCCCTGCCCTTATGATTTCCAAATCCATAATTCAAATATCAAATAAGATAGGTTATTTCTCAATCTATAAAATGGATAGGGTAGGAGGTTTTTTTCTACATAGATCATTATCTACCTTGTTCATCTTGCCAAGATGGAAGTGAATAGAGAAATCATTGTCCTTGATTATCTCTAACCATATACATTGAGGCATGTTGAGATCATATTGTGTGAATATATAATATGGGCTCTTATGGTCGGTGTATATGTCACACTTATCACTAAGAAGGTAGTGCAACCAGATTTTCAAAGAAAAAAATCACAACTACCAGCTCTAGATCATGCATCGGGTAGTTCTTCTCAAGGATATTCAACTTATATGATGTGTAGAATATCACATTATTTTTTTGTTGAGTACTAAACCCAAAAATTTATTTGAAGCATCACTGTATATCGAAAAATGTTCTCAAATTTTTGGTAGTGTGAGTACAGGTGCAATGATCAGCCTTCTCTTCAGCTCCTTGAAGCTTCCCTAACATTATTCCGTCTAGAAATAATTTACACATTTCCTTGTTAACTTAGTTAGAAGGCTGGAAAATCATGAGAAATTACTCAAAAAACATTGGTAATACCCAACTTAATCATGAAAAAGATACATTTCTGTGACACTTGAGGGACTGGTTCATTCTTCAATGACCTTTGTTTTTGAATTGTCCACAGAAAATCCCTCACTTGTGATTATATGCCTTCTGAACATGGATTGCTTCATCCAAAATTCAGACTTTCTGAACTTAGAATAAAACTTCCCCTTTCTCATTGTCTCCAACAAAAGTCTTAGATGTTCTTCATGTTACTCCTTTCTCTTGGTGGAGATGATAATATCATCGATAAACAGTACCACAAATTTTCTATGGTAATGTGTCAAGACTATATTCATCAAATCCATGAATACTACATGGGAATTAGTATGTCCAAAGGGTATCACTAGAAACTCATAGTGCTAATACCTTGTATGGAAGACAGTCTTCTGAATATCTTCCTTCTTCACCTTCAGCAAGTGATATCTAGATTGAAGATCCACCTTTCACAAGTATTGAGCTTTTTTAGAAAATAGAACAAATAATTTATCCTTGGAAGAGGATACATGTTATTTATGATGTTCTTGTTGAGTTCCTGATAATTGATACACAACCGCAATGATCCATCCTTATTCTTCAGAAAGAGCACCGACAAACCCCAAGGTGATGCACTAAGGCATATAAACCCTTTGCCCAAATGATATCACAACTACTTCTTTAACTCCTCTAGATCAATAAGAGGAATCCTATAGGGACACTTTGATATTGAAGTCGATTTGTGTGTGTGTTCTATTGAGAACTATACCTCACAATCAAGGGGAATTCTGAGTAACACTTTTAGAAATACATCGCTATATTCCCTCATGATGTAAATTTCCACAATTTTGGAACCTCCATTTGACTCAACCATTTGGGAGAGGTATGCTTCTTCATTGGGTATCTACACCCACACTGTCGATGGATTTTTCAAAGAAGATTCATGATCTTCCTTGAATTTTTAGAGGTGCATGGTATGGTTTAGAATATAAAATGAATTTTTTTCCTGACAGTTGATACGTTATATATATAATGAGAGCCAATCAATCCCCATTATATCATCAAATTTCACCAAGGGTCTTATTATAAAATTTAATAGAGGAATCTTCCCACATATGCCAATAGGAGAAGAGTAAAACACTTGGGTTACAATGATTTCACCGATTGGTGTATTTACAGATATATCTACTTCAAGGATTCAGGGCTTTGATTCTATTGTTCTTGCAAACATTCATGATATAAAGGAAAGTGTAGAACCATAATTAGATCAGATTTTTTCCATTCCTGAGTGAATAAGAAGTGTACCTTGTACAACTTCATTATCTTTCTCCACTTCAGAAGTAGTGATGGAATATTCTTTACCTTCTTCCTTTGTATTTGGTGGCTATTAACGCTGATTACCCTCAAAGACTCATGTTTTAGTGTAGTGTCTTGCATAGTACCCTTCCTCCCTATAGTTATAGAATTGAACCATGGGTGGGGTTCCACTTTCTTCCACTACATTATCCTATCTTATCATGTATTTTAGACACTATTGAGCATGGTGGCCTTCTTTTACACACTTGAAGCATTTCCCCTTCCCTTTGAGCCAGTTCCCATGATGCAACTTCCCACATTTTGGCATATGGGTCATGAAGTTTTCCTCGAACCATTATCATTAGATCCTCTAGATAGAAACTCCATATTTTTTTCTTATCACCAAAGACATGTGACCATTCTACAAACTCCATCTTTACATTGAGGCCACACCGAACAAATTCTTCATAACTTCAAAAGTCTCGAATTTCAAGAGCCTTTAGAAGGTGTGGTTTTAATCCACTAAACAATATATAAATTTTTCAATAATTATTGGTAACAAAACACAAATCGTACCATGAATGACTTGTGAAATTTACTTCATAGGTCAAGATAGATTCTAATTCCTTTTTCTTGTGCTCTATGAATTATCTCTCTATATTCAAATGAAGAGTTAATGGGAAATACTTGTTATGGAAAATGATCATAATGTCTTTCCATTTCACCTCTTTAATTTATTCACTTGTCTTGGTGTTCTTAATCAAAGACCACCATTTATTAGCCTCTACATATAGAATATAAATAGGTAGTTTCACCTTCTCCATCTTAGAATATTGAAGCACAAAAACGATCTTCTTCATGGAGTTGACATGTTGTTCCAAAACTAGTGGATAATAAGACCCACTAAACATCAGTTTTCATTTCTATATAAAACACTCGACATCCAGTTTCCCACACTTAGGTGAAGGAGGAAATTCCCCATTTTTCTGGTTATTGCTCTTAACCTTTGATAGTTGGGTAAAAATATAAATGGGGTTTTGAACTCCACCTCTCAAAGCAGTGGGGATGTTTTTCGGGCAATCTTTGCGTTGGCCCTTGCACGGGTTGTTGTCTTGGTTTCTCCTAGTTACCGCCATTTCTTAAATTGGAATGGTTTGAACAAAACATAAGTCAACAAGTCATAAATAAATAAATTCTTCATTTGTAAAATTCTCACTAAAAGCATAACTTATAGGATTCCAATGTAAAGATTCTAGTATGCATATTTTTACTTAGTCTCATACTAGTGGTTTTTTATAGGGTTCTCTAATCCTATTTCCCAAATTAACTAATCCTTGATGTTGATACCAACTATAGCGACCCAAAATTTTCTTAAATTACTATCTAATCATTCTTAAGATAAAAAAGATAATAGTATTACACCCCGAGGATCAATAGGTTTAGTGTCTTGGGAAAACTAGGACCATACATAACATTTACTACACCAAACAAAAACATTTTTTTAATTAATTCTTGTCCAACTTCTTATAGTTCCCTAAAAACTCATTATCACATATAATCACATAAGGATATACATAATAAAAATGGAAATATAAAATCCTTGTAAGATGATAGATAAGAATAATATAGCATGGGTTGATCATAATCAAAAAATTATCATCAAAATCATGAAAGGAATCATTAGATAAAGGAATGGAATGTGGCATATTCATAAAAAATGAAAACACCACTACCAAAAAATGGGTCAAGGCCAACTCCACCCTTTATCAGTGCTAACGAAAAGTCACTGATAAAGGGGGGTACCATTATCAGTACTAAAAAAGCGTTGATAAAAGTACCCCTTTATCAGCATTTTTTGAGTAGCACTGATAAAGGGGGGTCTTTATCAGTGCTTTTTTTAAAAGCGATGATAAAGGGTCTACTTCCAAAAAAATTCATGAAATTTTTTATTAATATTTAAATATATAGGCACAGTTATATTGATATAAATATAATATATATTTTTAAAATATAATTTTAAATATATTTTAGATAAGTATAAATATACAGTTACACTTAATATATAATATATTTAGCAAAAATGGCTTATAAAAAAAATTAAAAAAACATTTTTAATTAATAATTTGATAATTATTATGGAGTAATTGTCATTTAATAACAATTTAAAGACTAAAAAAATAAAAAAAGATCCAAAATATGTTGAAAACGCAACTCGAACATCAAACGACCATAACTTTTGATCTGGGTGTCCATTTGAGGTCTACCATATATCAAATCGAAGCCTGTGACGAGTTACACATGTCTATGACTTTAAAGGACCCTAGTTGAGATTTTTTTGAGGCCAAAAAGGCCCAGAAGGCCTCCAAAACTGAGTTTTTATTCGGGATACCCTGATTTTATATCATTTTGTGGATTTTCAGCCTTGTATAAGGGGGTATTAATGGATTTTTTTGGTGGGGACATAATTTATTCCAAGGTATTACATTCATATAGATATTATTTCATTGAAATTTTGTTGTTTTTTATAATGCAATGCTATTTATAATCAAATATATAACAATATATACATATTTTTATATATTCACAAATAAAAATTTAATTATAAATATAAATAATAAAATATATTTACAAATAAAATATATTAGTTTTATCTAAATAATAAATAATATCAATTTTATTTAAAACACAAATATATTAATATTTATATACATATATATTAATCTAACTATATATATATTAATATAACTACATGTATATATTAATATGACTATAAATATATATATTAATAACACTATAAATATATATATTAATATAACTATATATATATATATATAAATAGAGATATCATGAAATAGAAAACAAATCAAAATTGAGGAGTGGTAAGGGCTTAGACGCGCATGGGGGAGGTCTCAAGTTCAAAACCTGGTGGAGGTAGGGGCGCGCGCACATGGGGGAATATGGGAGCTAGTGCTAATAATGGGTGGGGGATAGTGCTGATAAAGAGTGGAGGGGGGTTCATGGGGGCCCTAGAGGTGTGGGAAGGCACTGATAATGGGGGGGGGGGATCAAGCGGTGTAAAAATCCCCCCCCCTCGAGATTACCGGGATTTTTTTAGATTTTTTAATTTTTTTTAAATTTTATCAGAGTATTAAAAAAAAGACTGATAAAAGAGACCTTTTATCAGTGCTAAAAATAAAGCACTACTAAAGGACCCTTTTATCAGTGCTTCATTTTAGAGTTGATAAAAGAGACCTTTTGTCAGCGCTTTTTATTAGTGCTGATAAAAGGGGTCTTTATGAGCGCTGATAAAGGGGACCCCCCTTTATCTATGCCACCTTTAACAGCTCTTTTCTAGCACTATTAAAGGCTATTTAAAGCACTAATAAAAGTGGTATTTTTAGTAGTGCACCATGTCTTAGTGGTTAAATACCAAACACAGTTGTGAAAAAAGCTAGCATAATGTTCACACATCATTTAAATTTTACTCATGAAATTCATCACTTAAAAAAATACATCAGAGAGCTATATAATTATAGGTCCCCTAGTCACATTCAAAAATTCATATAGCGCTCTATAATTTCAGGCGCACCCGCCTCATCATAACATTTACTTTATCATGCATGCCACTTTAAAAATATTCCGAACATGAACATAAAACAACCCATGTAAATAAATGGTGTTCACATCATATATTCATAAAAAAGTTGGTTCTAAAAAGAAATCTGGAATATCTTTCATGACATAGAACCACTAACCTTGAGTGAAGAGTGAAAAAACCATCTTGAAGTAAAAAATGGTGTGTTTATTTGAAAGAAGGGTTCTTTTGGAAAACATTGGGTTTTTTATAAAATAACTTATAGAACATGTATATCCTAGAAAATGTAAGTTAATGATGAATAAATTTTTTACGGAATATTCATACTGAAAATGGGTTAAAGAGGGAAACCCCAAAGAAAAAGAGTTTGGTTCGAGAATTTCTCTTTACCTTGTATCTGATTGGTTTCATCACTTTAATGTCCTATATAATGACTTTATATTCATTAATTATCAATTAAATATCCTTTTATAAATTAATAAGATTAATTAAGGTTTTATTAAGTTCATTTATGGGATTTTGGATGAGTTATAGAGTCTACATTTGTTGTTCCAGAATGTTCTTTTGAATAGTTTTCTTGAATGGTTCACTTGTATTCATTTATATAAGTTCATTTAAAATGTTGGAAAATATCCATAATTGTAATTATATATTATTTATTATGTTATAGAACTTGAAATTATCATATAAATAATTTTCCTATATACAAAGATAATTAATCATCAAAAAATAATTTAATTAAGATCATTTGGGTTAATTCTGGTGGTTTTTCGACCATAATGAACTTGTTTGGTTTAATTATTTAGTAATATGTACATAATTTAGTTACAAATCATTAAATAGGATATAATACATATAAAATAATATGGTTCAACTATAAAAATGGTTTCATGACCAGATCTGAAGGTGATAAAGGAAAATGAAAACATACCGTTCTTGAATGTGATAAATTAACACCTCACGAACAATGTTTTCCTTTATATAATAAAGAACAGGAGAAGGAGGTTGGATGATATATAATCACATTAATATTATAAATGTTAATTATATTCATGATAATATAGTTACCATACCATATGGATGTGGATAGCTGGGTAAAGATTAAGAAAATAACTTGAAATTGAAAGAAAATTAAATGAAGAGAGGGAGATGAATTACATCTTGAATAATCCTTAAGGAACCTTGGATGTGTCTTTTTATGAGACCATGAAATCTTTGGATGTGGGGTAGGATCGATAGTAGATTTTTGGGCTGATTTTCTATGAGGCTTGAAGATTTAGAGGTGTGAGTAAATGAGGGTGTGAAAGGTGGTACTTATAGTGGAGGGGAGAGAGGTTTTCTCAATATTATATTCATTAATTTATTATTTCTCCACAAGACAAGTAATATTGATGATTAAATGACCAATAATAGTAATATGATCATGTGAGTTCAAACCAACTAGGGTTACATCTTAATAAAATCATACATGACTCTATACTTAATGTATTTAGCTTATTTTGTAAATTATTTCATTTCATTATTCATAAAAAATTAATGTATTTCAGAAAAATACCAAAACATCACCCTAACCATTTTTCAATGTGTAGAATCCAAAAATGAACTCCATTTTTCTAAAATAATTTCTAAATATGATTAATTTATTTTTCTAATTATAATCCAAATTTACTTGAAAAATAGATATTTCAAAATGAAAAATGATTTCATAATGCTTTCAAAAATTACATAATCTCTTATAAAATTATCTTAAATCCCCAAGTTATAGAGTTTTTAATTTAAGAAAATATTTTTGGGAAATAAATTTTCTTTTAAATTAATTAATCAATAACAACTAATTTTTATGACGTAGAAAAGTACCAATACTTTTACTATGGTAATATTATCACTTATAAGATGCCTAAATTTTATTTAATCATTCATCGGTGAGGTTACTATTATTTTGAATGATTTACTATCCATAAGGGTCATATTACAATTCATAAGGGTAGGTTACTATTCATAAGGGAAGGTTATTATTCATAAAAAATTATGTTTGTTCTATTAGACTCCAAAAATCACCCTGAATGCAAATGTTTATGTAAAATTTTAGAAATTCAATACATAGAAGTGGACAAATTATGTTTATTGATCACATTATATTTAGAATCATGACATGTCATTGTTATTCAAAATTTTATTATACTATAAGGTATACTTATAAGAACGGAATGAAATTTATAAAACTTTGGGTCATTGCATAGAAAACTAATCTACAAAAGCATTAGAAAATTTAATTTTAAAATAATAAATAGATATAAATTATTTCATATGACCATGTAATTGTAAACATATTAAATAATAATAACATGAATAATGACTAAAAACACTACCTTTAAAATAATTAACAAAAGAAATATCATTGTTTATTCTGTGGAAAATTTTATTTCTGAATATTTTAAGAAGTAACACATCAAAAATTGTTCATTTTTTCATTTTATTTATAAATACCATCTTTTCATATTTCACTCTTCCTTAAATTAAAGTGGATATATTGTGTTTTAAACTCTCTACTTCATATTTCATCTTACTATTCTCCTTTCAAAAAACCTATAAATATTTAAAAGATGTTCCATTATAGTTATTTACAGTATTCTATATTTCTTTTATTCCCTTCCTTTAAATTTTCATTTTCATTTCCAATCGTTGAAACATCATAATAAATATACTTTTTCTTATTTATCAAAATTTATTTATCCTTCTTTAATTTCTTGTAGGAATATATAACAGTAAGAAATATATATTAAAACACATTAAACTTATTTCTATGTTCTTTAACACTAATATTAGTATATTCAAATTTAGAATTAGAATTAGAATCAGAACTACTTACTTTATCCACGTTGTTCATAAAACATGTGTTTCCATAATTCCTTGTGGATTCAACCAAATCACTTGAAGAAAATGACTGCAATGTTTAGAAATAAACATTATCATATTTATTGATAAAATAAATATTTTCAATTTTCTTTTGACATCTAACTTGAACACTTGAAACTGATTTTTATGAACTATTCTTTGCACGTGAATTTTTATTTTATTTCTATTTAAAATTAATATATTTTCATTGATATTTCAACCTTGTACTTCCATTTTTGATATTTTTTCTGTAGTAATCCTAATAAGTATGATTTGAGTTATTCAAATTTATATATTAACTACCTTGATCTTTATTCTCATTCAAATTCTTCCATTTTTTTTCATATCAATACATTCCATATGCATGTGTCTAGGATTACAAAACTTTTAAGATAAATATTTCTTATTTTCATAATGCACTAAAAATTCTCTAGTTTTTACATCATAAAATGAAACTGCATCATGATGCTTTCAAATCACATGATCAGTAAAGAATGCACAAATTTGAAAAATTCTAGTATTTATGTTATGAACAAAATTCACAACCATAAAATTATGCTAAAATCTAACGATATTTAACCCCTTCAAAGTAACCTAATTATATTTGGAAAGAATATAAGACTTTATCACAATATCCCATTAAATAATTTCAATATTCTAGTGTTAATCTTCCATACTAATCTTCCACTGAGGATGCTAACTACTATTGATCTATGGTTGTAGTAAGGTATTAAATCCATTATTATTCTTTAATAATTATATATCTCAAAAACACCTTCAGCTTTTGACTATTATTTACATGATAATGTTAACAAAAAAATACAAATAACAAATGTTCAAGTAAAAAGTTTAGAGTTATTAGTGTAAAATTACAATAGATCAACTCTTGAATGTCATGGATTTGATACAATTCGTTAAGGTATCAAAAATAAAAAGGGTATAACTTTCCTTACAAGGATAAGTTGTGATCAATTTTTTTCATCCCAGATAGCATGATTGGAAATAAATATTGGGTGATGTGTCAATGTTAAAATATCAGATTACTTTAAATTAAAAAACTCGAATATGGTGGATAATGAGATTAAAAAATTCGATCCAAAATAAATATATATTGTGAGTGTGATGAGAGTAAATAGAATATGTAAAAGTGATAAAACATGTATTTTTATAGTATTTTAGATCTAAATTTTCCTACTAATAGTCTATACACTCTCATTTTTAATAGTATGACACCCACTAAAATGATTTATCATTTTTTAATGAGATTAAAAAATATTAATAGTCTTCCTTTTGTAACATAGAGGCACAAACCCTAAATAGTTTTCATTTTTAGGTTTAAAAAAAATTGGGGGCCTTTAATTTGTGCACAGAAATCCTAGACTTTAAAATTTTAATCCCAACCTAAATATTTCTTTTTTAAGTGAAGTATTGAAAAAAATTCATTTGTTGGGCATAAGAAGAACCTATGTAATATTTTTTGGATAGGAATAAATAACTGGACAATGTACCTTTAAGCATAGGTATAAATAGTGCATGAGACACATGATTTGAACGTTACACCCCAAATAATTATAGATAAATGAATAATAATAAAACCACTAAAAGGATTTCAATGAGGTTACAAAATTTGAATCAATAAGCTTCATCCATGAATTCGTTGATGATGAAGAACAAGAAAACCAATAAACGTAGTGTAAATAATTATGATCTGACATGTAAAAAATTTATTCATGCAATGTATTCACTTTATCATGTTCTCTTCTCTACCGTCACTACCTAGCTTCTACACCTATAAATAGGAAATCTTCAAAAGATATTTTCCTTCAAAAAATTATCCTTGATTATTCATTTTAATTGTGAATAATAATTTTCACATGGATATAATAAATATTCAACAACCTATAAAACACATTAGTTTATAATAATAAAAAATGTTATCATTAAATAACCCTCCAATAACTATCATTTAGTAGTCAGAATAATAAAACATTATTCTCTCAGAATAATCCCTATAATAACAAAAAAATGATATATTTAATTTCTAAACATATTTTAATTTTAATATCAAAAAACATGAAAATTAGTTGTAAATATTATTCCAAACACAATCTATGATAAAAAATTCCATTTGTAAAAAATTATTCACGCACTGTATACAAGTATATATTTTGAATTAATAATTTTTGAATGATCAAAATCGTGATTGTAGGACTCACATCACAATCCATATAAATAAATAATGATAATATTCACTCTATTGAAAGTGTAATATATTATACTTAGAAAAATTAAACAGCTCTTCTTAATTTTCTATTATTCATCATTTAAAATAACATTCGAAGACATAAAATTTGATCTTCAAAAAATTCTACTATTTAAAATATAGAATATAATTATTTTCCTTAAAGAAATGTTTAAAATTAATTTTAGTATATACTAATGAAAATTAATAAATTTATAAACTCAAATGTTTTTCATACCTTATTTTAGTTTGATAAATTTTTAAGATGTAAGATATTCCAAAACTTATGATGAATATTTAACCTTTTTACATTGATATAAATTATTATGTAATGTATTTATCAGCTTAAATTCCCTGTGTAACATTTTATATTTAGTAAAAATATAATCTTGGGAAATACCTTACACATTTTTATACTTTAGAAATAATTCTTAAGATATTTGACATAATATATTTAACAAAATCCGTACATAATATCCTTCATCAATGTGTATGATATTTAAATTAGTGAAAACATAATAGCTAATATATTTTAAAAATACATGAAATTATATCCTTTAACAAATTTCTATACATTAGATATTTTCCCAACATTTTATGATATATAATTTTTCCTCCCTAGTTAAATCATCAATATGTAACATTTTTTTCATGTGTAATATTATGCATTTAACCAATTTTATAGAATGTATGGGTTTTAATTGTTGTGAAATATATTTTTTATCAACTCCATGGATATAAAATATGTTTTAATTTATGAAAATTACTTCCATAATATAAATATGATGTTCCATAAAATAAAGGCGTAACCAAATTCACAAGCAATTATTTTTTGAATAAATTCCAAAATTTCTCTAATAGATATCTCTTCCAAAATAAAAAAAATAGAATAATAATAGGATTTAATATGAACCATAACTAATGAATAGTAATTTTGAATAAACCTATAAAATCATCTTACAATAGATGGTTAGCAACAGTGAATCTATTTCATAATAAAGAAAAATAAAAAAAAAATATTCTACAAACAATGAAAGATTCAAACATAAAAAAAGATAATAATTGAATAAAGAATATATAGAAAATAAAAATAGTGAACAATATATAATTATAAATCATGTAATATAAGCCAAATATTTAAAGAATAAATAATTATCCAACATGAAAAAAGTGGCACAGAGCTACCTAATAACATTATGGTGAAGGATGGTGCTAGATTTGTTGGGGTTTTGGTCACTTGAGTTCTAGAATTTATTATCCCATGTTCTATAGTTGATAGAGAGGTGTTATATAAATGGGTTAAATCTATCTACACCACTATTAATTATGTAGGAATGGGAAACTGAAAATATTAAGAGAAATCAATTTGAATTTTGATTTTACTAGTGTATTTTTCAAATGTTCTAATTCGTAGCTTTAGAAAAAGAGTGAAAATAACACTTTTCGGTCATTTTTGGTGGTCGATGTGATTTTTCCAATAGAATTGAGTGTGTGGTTTTCATTTTTGTTGGATGTATTACTAATTCAAAGGTTATTTGTGGTCCTTGTGCTTAGTGATAGTGATGGTGGTGTGTATGCTGTTTTAGTAGGTGATTGGTAGTTGAAGAAGGCCTTAAAGAGCATGATACCATAAAAACTATTTTTGGAATAGTGTCTAATACTCTTGGATTTATCCTTCAGTATTTTATATTATGGATTTATATTATTTATGAATAAGTATTTTTTGAAACCCATTAATTTCAGGGAGCATAATTCATTGCGAAATTGTTCTCTTATTGATAGATCATATCAATGTCAAAATTTGTAGTTTTTAGATTTTCTATGTGACACAAGAATTTATGAATTGTTGGAGGAATGGTATTTTGTAAAAAATCATGTAATGATTAATAAGAAAGAGTTTATTATTTATTTATTCCTTATCTTATAATGGGATTGACCTGACCAAATTCTATGGGGGTGTGAAAATCCAAAGGAAGAAATTAAAAAAAGTGGTATAAAATAAGATACCTTTCATATATGGATTGTGTTTCAGGTATTCATAGATCATATAACAATTAAAATTGATAAGGTGTATGTGTGTAAGGGATAATAGTTTCTTTCAACTAATATATCATATGAAATTTCAGGTTTGGATTTTCTAGATATTTTCCTTTTCAAGGATGAAAATGTTTAAAGGTGAAAAGAATATAGAAACCTGTGTTTTTATGTGGTCACAACAAAGCTCCTTTTTGAGATAAAAAGTCCCAAACCATTGAAAGTGTTAAATAATATGTTTACCTTAGTGAACAACCTTAAAAAAATTATAGATCTTTTATTGGTCTCAATACATGATGTTTACCATGAAGTTGAGTTGTAGTGAAGTCTTGAGCTAGTTGGGTTTTAAGGGATACTTAATAATTAATTAATAAATAAATATTTATCCAACATATGACATAAAATTCATGTATAAAATAGAGATACCAAAGTAACATTCAATAAAGTGGTTTCTTTTAAAATATGATGTTTTACCTAGGAGAGGAATAATTTATTTGATCAGGTTTTGGGTCCCAAACTATGTTGTTTTCATGTGTGTCATTAAAAACTTGGTAAATTTAAGTAATAATGAAATAAAATCATCATTATTCAAAATTTATTTGGTTGTACACCATTTTTAAAAATAGAACCCCAATTTAGGATAAGTGGAGAGTAAATCCTTTCATGATGGAGGAACACGTGATATAGATGATCAAAGAAACTTTCTTATGGAAACAATGAAGAAATTTTGAAGTTGTGATTATCCACCATTGAGGAAAGGTATATTTTATTTCGTAATCATTATTGTGTTATTATCATTATTAGTAATTATTTTAAAACTTATAAAATTTTATAATTCATTCCACAGTTTATTATTTTAATGAATTATTTGGATGTATTTTTTATAATCATTCTACATTGATTTATTCAATAGATGTTAAAAAATCTTCCCTAGTATTACTACTACAAACACTTGACCTTTCATTTTCATTAATGAATGAATAGATTTTGAATTATTAGGTGGATTAAAATTCACCAACTGGTATTTTAGTTTATCCTCCACACATATGTCTTTTTCTCATGAAAAATGTTCAACATTGGCCTTCATAATGGCCAACAGTTCAACGATAGTGCACTAAGATGATGATTCAGACAAATTATGGGAGAATGTGATGTCATATTTGTGATTGAATGGAAAATAGGATGCTTTTAATATGAAATCATGTAATATAATTACTCCCTAAGTTGTAATTTTATGGGAGATGGATTCAGGTATCACAACATGTCTCAGAAGCATGAAAATAATCAGAAAATTGAATGAGTGGTAGCTTAAGGTGGGGTAGAGGAATTAGGTTTAGGGGGTCATTCATCAATGTGATATGTGTTAAAATAGTTATGATGATAAATAAAATATAGGGGAAATCTTAACTATAAATAAAATATGACTACGTGATGCATGGTTCTATAACACATTCCATGTTTTGATTCAATATTTGGTGTCTAAGGCTTACACATAAATGTAAATAACACAAGGGGGCTGACTATATTTCAAAGGAATTATTAGAAAACTATATAGCCTATAGTGTACTAAATTACATGGCTCGACTAAACCATAACCCCACACACTAAGTGGGTCAGTGGATATATAGTGTTGTTCAATATGGCATGACGTGACTATGTGAGCACATGATCATATGATCTATTGGATACACATGGTGTGTACTTAGATATAATACTCAATGTCAGGATATAAATAACATGGGTCTTAAAATAATACACACTCACCAACCCTTTATTGTTAGAAATAGAATATCAAGGGAAAAAATCATGTATTCTAGAAAAAATATGAATCAAGCTATTAGATTTACATGCCTGATTTTCATGAGAGTCCCACATTCCATATACCTCCCTTGGGAAAACATTTGTGACGAAAATTCATGAAAATAAAATGATAATAAATGATATGATTCATTAATACTCTTTCATAGTTTTTAATCCTATAGTTTAAAAGGACTGGCTCTAGAAATCAGGTTCTGGATCATGGAGGAGGTTTGTGGTGGAGGAAGTCTTATAGTGGTAGGTTGATTTAGAAGGTGATGTTTTGGGGAAAAGTACACAAGTATCTATTCCATGATGTTGATATGTATAAGAATTATCAAAATATAGTGAAATATGTTTTATTTAAGAGTATTTTTAGGTATCAAAATACTATATATGAATGACCCGTGGAACACACATTTTTCACCATAACTAAATAGTGGTGGATTGTTTTTTTGGAAACTAGAGTTGGCTAAGACCAATAGTGGGTTCTTCATAAATTTTAGAATAAAATGAAATTGTTTAACTATTTTGTTCCCACTATAAATATTTAAGATGGTACCCCTTTTGAAAGGGGGTTATAAATGCGATTGATCTAATATAGAATTACGTAGTTGTTTATTATTCTATTTCGTTCTTCTTCAATGAGAAAAAGAAAAGTAGTAGTGTTATCCCATTGTTGTAGTGAATATGTCTAGACCACATTGATAACTTTTTTTCATTCATTTTTTACTTTTCTACTTTGTGTGGGTTTTTCTCTAGAGTTGTAAATGAGAGATATTAAAAAATTTAGTGTAGTGTCTAGGGTTTGTTTTTATCCTTAGTTACAAGGAATTTTTGTTGGATTTTATGATTACAATAGTTCTAGGCATTGTTCTTCATGTTAATGTTTTAATGGATTAAATTTGAGTTTTGGGTTTCATGGATCCAAAAAAGTGGAATCAAAGCTTTTGTTTCAATAAGGATCAATACTCTCAATATCAAAAAATTATAGTAACATTCTTTGAATGTATAAGGAAACAATATTCCTTAATGGATCTTAGGTGATAGTATGGAAGAACAAATCCACTTACTATTTTGATATTAAGGAATTGGATTGAAATTTTTCCTAACTGTTTGAGGTTTCCTTGAATCCTATAATGAATCTATTTAGTTGGAGATTTTTAGTATTTTTATAGACACTTTCATGGTTCTAGTTTCTTGATTATTTAATGAGTTACCCTAGAACATCAATTCTAGGTCATATAAAAGGATTATGACACTATAAGTCCTGTTGAGGTAGTCTGGGTTGGAAGTTGATGTTCAAAAGCTAAGTGTAATGGTGGCCATTTAGGGATGTATATATGAAAAAATAGCTTTACCATAGTGTGAACTCTATGTATTGTAAGAATATTTAGAGGTTTCAAAAGGTCATCAATGAATGAAATTCAAAACATGCACTGATCAAAAAAATATATTAGTTCTAGTATTGTGTTCTATAAGCAACAATAGTTGTACATGAAAAATATTAGGTTCTCTATGAACTTTTGAAACTAGTTCAACCAGTTGACCACCTTGGCCCCACTATAAATATGTTGGAGTGGGACCACTTTTGAATGTGATTTGAAACTCTTATCGATTAAATGTCAACTAATTTGGTTGACGATGGTAGTAATATTTTTATTATTCAATGAGTCAAATAGGGTAGCAGTATTCTCCCATAGATGTTGGAATAATGTTTAAACTATGCTAATAACTTATTTTCATTCATTGTTTTCTTTTATTTCAATATTTGCATTTGTTCTATGAGTTGTGAATGTGTGATAGTGAGTGATATAGTGTAGTATTTGGGGGTGAAATTGTCCTCTCAGTTATGGAACATCATTTTGTGGGATCATAAAATTTCATTAAATCCATAATTTATTATGTGTGTCATGGTTATAGTGTTATAATTCTCGATCTGTGGTTTTATAAATCCAAAAAGTGGTATCAGAACATTTAATTTAAAAAATGACCAGTTCTACTATCATCTAGCTCTTCTAGTAACATTACTACATCTATAAATTTTTATTTAAGTGGGAGTCAACTATTTCAGAAGAAATATCACTGAAATAAGGAATGCTCCTAATAAAAAATATTGAATGGATGGAATTTTGTTCCTAGGGGATGAAAAAGGAGGACTATATACTTCGAAATAACATTAATGTTCCATTTAAAGGAGTAAAATAAAAAACAAAATATAAGTGGGATGAGAAATTATTGATAGGAAGAAACTTGGAGTGATATTAATGTCATTGGGGAAGAATGATTCCCACAACATGTTGGAGGTTTAAACCAAATTGGATCTCATGAATTCCAAATACAATATGTCTATGAATCAAAAATACAGAAATAAATTATTCATGATTTCTAGGTTATTTATAATTATTATTTTGAATGGAATTTTAATGGTTGATCCTGTCAATTACCTGAACATGATTTGGAATTAGATCAAATCAGGTAAGGTGAAATCCATAAAATATTTTGGGTACTTACTATTGTCGTCATCACTTTCAGAATTGTGGAATGTGATGGTGACCTATATAATAAATTCTTGTGGAAATAAATATATAGTGTTTTATGATGTTCATGATTTTTTTTTCTGACTATAGTGATCATGCTGAGGGAAGTCCAAACAACTTCAACACCAATTCTCAATGTCCAAGGAATGGGATATTCATTTCAATATAATTTTCAAAGAAAAAATAGTATAAGTAAAGGGAGAAGAGTTGAGTTAAGTTTGATTGGATATGTTTGCATTACAGGAATAAGGGTTATCAGAAGAGGGATTAAGTGGATAATATGGTGAATTTTGGAAGGGGTGTTTCCAAAATTTCAGGTTTCATAAACATCATAGTTTATGATGGCTGAAATTTACTTCTAAGTGTCAGTATTCCACTAGAATCAAGGATCATTTATTTGGGGAATTCAATCCATTCTAAGACTGAGAGGGTTTAATGGTGAATTATGTTCCTGAAAGGTCCGACATAGTCCATCTATTTGATGATATAACTTTCACGATCATTAGGAAAGGGTATGTTAAAGCATGAATGTCAAATGAAAGAATTATATATACTGGGTGTTCAAAACATAACAATTTTACAAATAAAACTATTTTAAATTAGTCATTTGGATGAATCAAGTTTTATGGACAGGGTTCACAGATGGAGTATGGAATATTGCTTGAGGTTCCATGGTTTATGATAGAGATGTTAAAAAAGGTATATTGTATCTAATGATAAGATCATATAGAGAAATAATCGACATAAAGATAACTTATAAATATATGGTGGTGTGGAATTTATATCTAAGACACATGAGAGATAATAAAAGGTGAGTATTTAAATTTAAGTGGGTTTTGAAGCTCAGTTACATATACTTTAGAACTCGTGAGAGTTATATCATGGGAAATTTGTGGAAAAAAATTTTTATCACAAAAGGACACCAAATCTCTAATGTTATAGATCATTCAAATTATATATTTTGGGACTACGAAAATCTATTCCCATGGAGGATTATTGTACATTGTTAATTAAATCTAAAATTCAAAAAAACAATGTATGGGTAAACTTACATAATCACAAATATGAGGTCTTCCTAGAATTCATTTAATCGATGTGATATTTTAGAAAGAAGAGAAAAATAATGTTACATGTTTAAGGTTTGATTATAGTGGTGACTATTATTGTAAATAATTATATATATTTTTCTAAATAAAAGTAATTTGGTTTAAGAAAACAATTATATGAACACCATAAAATAATATTTTAATTGAGTGGGTGAATTAGATATTGGATGTTAAAGATCGAATAATGAGAATACATTTTAGACTTCCAATGTATTTTTGGATTTTAGAAGTTAATTATTTATATCATCTTATGATTTTATGTCTTTCTGTATCATTGAGATGAAAAATATGGAAAAACTATAGTACATTAAACAAATAAAAAATTAAAAGCAAGAATATTTTGGTTATCTCGTTAATGTTCATGTTGAATCCAAAGATATAGAAAAACCTAAGAAAATTCCAAATCATGTTTCTTGGTTGAGATTATCCACAAAAAACATTGGATTTTTCTATTGGGGTAATAGAAAAGAGAAGATAGTTAGATTCCCAAATTTTCTATTCAATGAGAATATATTGTGGAAATACCATATTTTTCTGAATATAGAGTTGAGATTAAATAAACAAATAACCAAATCCATGTTGATTGGAATGTAATTTATGAAACATCAGAATGTTTAGGTGGAATGGAAATTCTGGAAGATCCATTAAGGTAATAAAAGTACAATAATACTCAAGGATTTTAGAAGTATGGGGTAGAGTTTCATAATATTATGTTCTATAAATGTTATCCCTATAGGTTGAGTTACAAATTTTTATTAGGATTAAATGAACAAATCAAATATTCAAAACTGATCTTCACTACATTTTCCGTATGGATATAGGAGAGCCCAAGTGATTGGAATAAGTGGTGTTTCTCAATGATTTTAAAAATTGGTAGTTAGCTACGAAAGGTGAAAAATATTTATTTCATGTGAACATAATGGTGGAGATAAAAAACTACCATAGTTGAAGAAAGTTTTGTAGAAAAAACAATGTTTACAGATGGAGGATGTGAATAGTAGAAAAAGGTATAATTATTGTAACATCCCAAGTAAATAAAGAATAATAAATTTTCATATTAATTAATATTTTTGAATTAAATTTTAATTTTAAAATAAAGGTGATTCTATGTTCGGTGGCGCACCCGATACACAACAACAGGTTTCTTTTAAATCTTACGTTGCACAAAACGTTGGGTCATACTGAAAAATAATAATATAATATTATTTTAAATAGTAGTTAACACCAAGACATTTTATTGGCACGAATGAATAGAACTAAATAAAATATGATTATATATGTCTGTTAAATGTTTTTACATTTATCCAATAAATAGTAGAGTCTTAAATGTGAATGGATCCAATTTTACGCATAAATACTCTAATATTCATTAAAAGATTGATTTACCACCTTTTAATGGAGAACCCTTTTAAAATCAAGTTTTTGTCACTTTTATATGTTCTATATGGAAAAAAAATTCTTCTTTAGAATCAGAACATCAAAATGTACTTTGGGTAAATATTTGGTATTTTTCTGATAAAGTTCATTTTTAATGAATAGTGAAAAAATACTGTATTTTAATTAAAAATTGTATTTTAATCTAATTTATTTATATGGTTAGATTTTTTTTAATTTGTTTTAGAGTTTAGTTAGATTAATATTTTTATCATTTAAACCAATTTTGGTCCTTGGATGTATGTTCACTTTGATATTGGACATAAACAAGAGGAAATCTTTTGATAGTTATTATTTCTTAAAAACACTCTTTTTGTTTTGAAAACGAGAATTAATTTTAAAATAATTTCCCCATTTGTGAGTTTTGAATTTGGAAAAATGGATTCCAAATTTGGAAATAGGAGGTCCAAATTGTTTAAATTTGTAACTTTTATTTTTAGACATTATGAATATTTACTTCAGTAAATATTTTATTTACCATGGTAAAAGGGTAAATCATGTAAATTATTTTAAGAAATAATATAATATTAATATTAAATTACCCTAACATGTGTCCCAATCCAATTGGATGATACAGTTTCAACATGGTCATCCTTGTGTCGATTTTGGGACCCCATGGAGCCACTTAAGAGTGATAATGTCCCATTATATTAATTAATTTAAGGTAAAGAAAAAAATGACATAAACAAATATCTTTTAGTAAAAATATTTTACATGGGGTTATATAAGTTATCACTTGGACTATAATTATAAATTTGAAAGATGAAAATATTTCACACATCATGTTATTTTATTTATAATTTTTAGACATCAAATAAATAAAATTATTTATGACACAATAATGATGTACTGTTTACCTCATTAATTGATGATTTAAATAAATAAGATTATAAAAATTAAAAATATATCCAAAACCTGAACAATTATTATTAGATGACTTTATTCTGAATAAGATTCATCTTATCCTAAACGTTAATAAGTTTTGGACCTTTAGAAAATGAGTATCATTATATAATTAAATAATATTTTTAAGCATTCCTAAAGAGACCCTTCCCCCCCTTATAAAAAGCCACCACCACTATCCCATTACTCACAAATCTCAAGCCCCTTGGATCATCCAAATTATTCCCAATTAACATCTCTACATCCCTATATTCCTTCTAGAAACCTTACCTTAGGCAGAAGGCAATTTAGGAATTTTTTGGTTTAAACCAAAGGGAGTTACCTAATTTCACGGTAACATCTTCTCTTATGTTCTTTTCTTTTATTTTAATTCTCCAACACACAAAACTTTTTTAATCCTCTATTTTATAACAAAACCAGTATCCCAAATATACAATTTTGTTTATATGAGAAGTATTAGAACAAAACATACACACACCTCTGTCTAATGGGTAAAGAACATACTGTTTCGGTGGACGGCGAACTACTGCCTCACAAAACGATGATTATTAAATCTTCTCAAACCACCTCTTATGGTGGTCATTAAGATGTAAATGCATTTACATGTTATATAAATTATATTTATATTGTCTCTATACTTCTTTATTTTTCATATATATCATATCTTTATGATTTCCGTAATGGGTAGATACGATAATTTCATTTGAGGAAGTGCGGACTACCGCCCCCTCAAAGTGATATGACTTCTGCAGAACATTTTTGGAACTTATTAAGGATGGAATTAATGAAACTATATATATGATATTATACTTCAATTATAATATTCCTATGTATCATTTCTTTTTCATTCCATTAAAATAAAAAATAGAAATGGAAGTAGCATTCATGCCTACATACGACTTACCATCTCCATGAATGGTGCATTATATTTCGTGTCTCCAAATGTTATGTACTATTATAAATACATAGATATACAATATATATATGATATATATGAAAAATAAATCTTGAATATCATTCTGGGGATAATTTAATTTTGACCACATGGACAACTTGTAATCATAAGAAGTTCATTTTTGACTCAAGTATCAAATATCTACAAAATGACCGTTATTAACTTAAATTATTACATAATGTTTATAACATGGTAATAAGTTATATAAAAGGAATAATAAACTGGGAATGGTTATAATGAATGTAGGAATTAACCATAGTTTATTATTGAAGAGATTAAATACATATCGAATCAAGTTGGACATGAGGTAAGGGACTTCGTCTCAATCTGCTTTCATTGAGGCATGTTTTGTTTTATACATGAAATCTTTTATACAGTGTATGAACACATTTTAATTTTCATTTCATTATAAGGGAATATTTTTCTGTGAAGAATTTTACTAAATGAAAAAAAGGAATTTTTCGTTTTAACATAAGCGATGACAAAGACCTTTCTTCCACTGCGAGTATTATTTGATCTTTGGATTCCTTAACAAGCCATAGTATTTTTTAAAGGAAAATAAACACCATATACCCTTTTTACGTGTTTTGGTATTGAAAATGGTTTTTAGAAATCATTGATTATTTCAATATCTTTAAATTATAAATTTTGATTGAAATGTGGAAATGTTATCTTTCATTTATGTTTGTTTTATGTGCTATGAATATATTATGGTTCATGGGTATTGTTTACATATATGGGTACTTTCATGATAAACCTAGGGCAGGTGAGCCCGAGATAGATTTCCTATGCATTAGGTAATATAACAGTGGTAAATGTTAATGTTTGTCCTAAGATATTTTGGGAATATACAGTGATGGTTATTCCAACATAACTCCTGATGCAACTGTGATAGCTACAATGTAAATATGATATGCCGGGCACAAAATACCTTTTTGATTTATGATTTATATGTGTTATTCACAAATCATAGGATATAATGAGGTATGTTAAAGACATTATGTTTGGTATGTATTGGTGGAAAAATTTTTATTTCTTTATTTTATAATCCATACTGAGCTTTTCATGCTCATCCCATTTTTTGAAAAAAATTTCACATGACATAAAGATGAATAGGGTCAAGGATGTGATCAAGGATATGTCATGTTGTCTAAAACATGGAACTGGACATGAATCTTTTTTTCAAGAGTTTTTATTTTATGAAAAAAATTGAAACTGAGTAGAAGTGTCTAATTTGTAATTTTTGAGATGTAATGTATATGTTATGGCCTAATTCTCTAAAACATTAAACCTAAAGATATCCTCAATGTGAATTATTAACATAATTCAAAATTATGTAATATTTAAGGCTGGTTCCTTACAGTTCGTATCAGAGGTCAGTTTAGAAAACTTTAGGAGTTAGGATATTTATAAATTAATATCAATAAATTATTTTATGTTAATATTTAAATGATATGGCATTTAAAGATTACCATGATGATTTGTCCAAGAAATTTCTATGTTAAAAATGGTTTTTTGAAGAGGAAACAGAGCAACTTTTCTGGGAAGGCATAGAGAGGGAAATGACCTTCCAAGTCAGCATTTTGAGATGGTCAGAAATAGAATTGAACTATTTATTGTAGTTATAGATTAGTTGACTTAGGTAATAAGTTTTTGTTTTAATTTATTGATGATATTTTAATTTATTCTAAAAGTAAAGAGGATCCTGAATGTCATTTAAGTATTGTCCTGAAAACCTTGAAAGAAAATAAACTATACAAGAAATTCATAAAGTATGAGTTTTGGTTACAAAAAATTTCATTACATGGACACATTGTTTTAAAAAATGAAATAATTGTTGATCCTCCTAAAATAATTTGTTGAAGAATAGCCAAGACTTACCAATATCACAGAGATTCACAGTTTCCTTGGATTAGTGGGTTATTACCAAAGGTATGTTAAGAATTTTTCATGGTTATCTAGTCTAATGACTATGTTAACCCGAAAAGGTGTTAAGTTCATCTAGACCAAAGAATGTGATGATTTTTTCTGGAATTGAAAAGAAGATTGGTGAATTCTCTAGTTTTGTCACTACCTTCTAGAAATGGTGAGTTTGTTATCTACAGTGATGCTTCATTTAAAGGACTTGGCTGTGTATTTATGAAGAATGATCAGGTAATTGCTTATGCTTCACGTCAGTTGAAACCTCATGCGTTAAATTAACCTACACATGATTTCAAATTAGATTATGTTTTTTACATTAAAAATTGGGAGAAATCATCTGTATAGAGTAAAATGTGAAATATATACTGATCCCAAAAGTTTGATGTATATATTCACACAGAAAGAATTCAACAAGATACTATGGAGATAGATGTAATTAATCAAGGATTATGATTTCATGATTATTTACCTTCTAGGAAAGAAAAATAAAGTGGATGATTCTTTGAGTTGGAAAAATAATGCTATATTAACCATGTTATATTTGGACAAAGACCCGTTGGTAAAATATTTGATGAGCTTTGGAATAAAAGTTATTGCTGTAAGAAATTCCACTATTCTGTTTCAGGTGTCAGTGAAATTATCTCTAAAACACAAAATTAAGGAAGCACAGAAGGAAGACAATGAGTGGCAAAAAAAAGGTTGAGTTTATTCAGAAGGTTATCTTTCCTGGTTTTAACATTGATAATGCTTCTAATTTGAGACTTGAAAAGGTATTATGTGTGCCTTATGATTAACAGTTGATGAATGAGTTGTTAGGTGAAGCTCATAGTTCTCTATTTTCGGTTCATCCTGAAACTACTAGGATATACATATATCATTGGGAGTATTACTAGTGGAATAGAATGAAAAGAGATATTGCTGATTTTTTTGTGAAGTGTTTGAATTTTCTGTGGGTTAAAGTAGAGAGGAAGTTACCAAAATGGATGCTTCACCCTTTACTAGTGCTAGAGTGGAAATGGGAAAATATATCTATGGACTTCGTTGTGTGATTACCAAAGACATCTTGAGGTAATAATGCAATTTGGGTTATTGTTGACTGATTGTCTAAATCTGCTCATTTCCTTCCGGTCCGAGATACTTTTTCTAAAGATCAACTTTCTTGGTTGCATGTTAAAGAGACAATCAGGTTCCATGGAGTTCCCCTATCCATTATATTTGATAGTGATCCAAGGATTAATTTTATCTTTTGGAAAGGCCTTTAGATGTTTTTGGGTACTGAATTAACTTTTAGTACAACTTTTCATCCTCAATCAGATGGGATGTCAGAACAAAAAATTCAGACCTTGGGGGATATGTTATGTTCTTGCTCGATGGAATATTAGAGAAGTTAGTACCAACATCTTACTTTGGTTGTTTTATTTATAATAAAAGTTTTCATTACATTATATATATGAATCCATTTGAGGCATTATATGGGAAGCAGTTTCGAACTCCAGTTTTTTGGGATAAAGTAGGTTAAAGAAAGTTAATGGGACCAGAATTTTTAGAAGAGATCACAGAAAAAGTTCAGTTGATTCAGACGAAAATGAGTATATATCATATTAGGAAGAAATATTATGTTGATAACCAGAGGAAGGATCTATCTTTCGAGGTTTGTGATCATTTATTTCTCAAAGTTTCTCCATGGAAAAGTGTAATGTATTTTGTTTAGAAGGGAAAGCTGAGTGCGAGGGTCATTGGACCCTATGAAATCCTAGGTAAATTGGATCAGTTTCCTACATAGTTTATTTACCTCCATTTATATCCTAGGTAAATAATTGTTTTCATGTTTTAATGTTGAGAAAGTATATACCAGATCTATATCATGTTTTGAGCCCAGAGGTAGTTCAGTTGGAATAGAATATCTCATATGAGGAATAACCAGTCCAGATTTTTGACTCAAGGGAGAAAGTGTTGTGGAATAAGTCAATTCATCAGGTAAAGGTTTTACAAAAAAACATATGGTCAAAGAGGCAATGTGGGAATATGAAAATTCTATGAGGTATAAACACCCCCACTTATTTGATAAGTGAATAAAAATTGCGAGGTCACAATTTTCAAAAGGGTGGAAGGATATAACATCCAATGTAAATAAATAATAATAAATTTTCATATTTATTAATAATTGGGAATTAAATATTAATATTACTTTAAAGGGAATTCTATTTTCGATGGCGTACCCGATACGCCACAACGAGTTTCTTGGAAATCTTACGTTGCACAAAATTTTGGGTTATACTGAAAAATAATAATATAATATTATATTAAATGGTAGTTAAAGCCTAGCCATTTTATTAGAGGAAATGAATATAACTAACTTTAATATTATTATATATGTTTGTTAAATTTTTTTACATTTATTTAATAAATTTTATAGGCTTAAAATATGAATGAATCCAGTATTAAGCATAAATACTCTAATATTCTTTAAAAGGTCGATTTACCACCTTTTAACGGAAAACCATTTTTAAATATAGTTTTTGTCAATTTTATATGTTCTAAATGAAAAAATAAAATTCATCTTTAGAATCAAAACATCAAAATTTACATTGGGTAAATTGTTGTTATTTTTCTGATAATGTTTATTTTTGAATGAATAGTGAAAAATACTGTATATTAATTCAAAACTGTCTTTTAATCTAATTTATTTATATGGTTAGATTATATTTTTAATTGTTTTTATTGTTTAATTAGATTATTTTTGTACCATTTAATCCAATTTCGGTCATTTTAATTAATTTCACATTGATATTGGACATAAAAAGTGTTAATCTTTTGATAGTTATTATTTTTTAAAAACGTGTTTTTTATTTTGACAATATAAATTAGTTTTAAATTAATTTATGCCACTTGTGTGTTTTGAATCTGGAAAAATGGATTCTATATTTGGAATCATGAGATCCAAACTATGTAAATAGGTAACTTTTATTTTTAGACATTATGAATATTACTTTAGTAAATATTTTATTTACCATGGTAAAAGCATAAATATGGTAAATAAGGGTAAACAAATAATATTGTAATAATATTAAATATTCCTAACATGTGTTTTAATCCTATTGGTTGATAAATTTCCGACTATGTCCATCTTTAGGTCAATTTGGGGACCCCATGGAGCCACTTAAGAGTGATAATGACACTTTATATTAATTAATTTAAAGTAAAGACAAAAATGACATAAACATATATCTTCTAGTAAATAAATTTTTCAAGGGGTTATATAAGTTATATCTTAGACTATAAATATTAATTTAAAATATAATATGATTTCGAACATCATGGTATTTTATTTATAACATTTAGAAATCATATAAATAAAATTATTCATGACACAATTATGATGCGGTGTTTACCTCATTAATGGATGATTTAAATAAATAAGATTATAAACATTAAAACTATATCCAAAATATGTCCAATTCTTATTGGATGATTTTATTTAGAATAATAGTCATTTTATATTTGAAATTAATATGTTTTGGACTTTTATAAACTGAATATCATTATATAATAAAATAATACTTTCAAACTTTCCTAAAGAGCCCATCCTCCCCCTTGTAAAAAGAAATAACCTCTAACCCACTACTCACAACCCTAAAGCCCATTTGATCATACATAATCTACCCAATTAATCTTTCAATATCTCTCTATTTATCCTAGAATACTTACCTTAGGCATAAGGCACTCCCATAAATCCGTATGGTTCAAAGCAAAGGGAGTTACCCTATTTAAAGGTAACGTCTTCTCTTGGGTTTTTTTCTTTTATATTACTTCTCCAACCCCCTAAATTTTTTTATTCCTTTATTTTATAACAAAAACAGTATTCTCATTATATAAATCTGTTTATATTATAAGGATTCAAACAAAACTTACACACACCTCCGTCTAATGGGTAAAGAACATACTGTTTTGGTGGACAGAAAACTAATGCCTCACGAAATGTTGATTATTCAATATTCTCATACCACCTATTATGATGGACATTTAGATGGAAATTTACTTACATGTGATATATATTATATTTATATTGTCTCTATACTTTTGTATTTTTCATCGATATTATACCATTATTGTTTCCATAATGGGTAATTACGATAATTTCATTTCTGAAAGTGCGGACTACCGCCCCCTCAAAGTGATATAACTCATCTATACCATACGTGATACATATAAAGGATAGATTTAATGAAACTATATTTTATATTTTATAGTAATTATAAAATACCTATGTATCATTATGTTTTCATTCCATTAAAATACAAAATAGAAATGAAATTAGCGTTCATGCGTATGTTTGACTTACCGTCTCCATGAACGGTGCATTTCATTTATTATCTCCAAATGTTATGTACTATTATAAATATATATATATATACAGGATATATATGATATATATTATAACTAAATCATGAATATCATTATGGATATAATGGAATTTTTACCACATGGACTACTTTTAATTATAAGAAGTTCATTTTTCACTCAAGTACCAAATATCGACAAAATGACTGTTATTAACTTAAATGATTACATAATGTTTAAGACATTGTAATAAGTGATATAAAAGGAATAATAAACTTGAAATAGGTTATTAATAACATATACATTATCATTATTTTATTATTTAGGAGATTAAAGAATGATCGAGTCAAGTCGGACACGAGGTAAGGGACTTCTTATCAATCTCCATTCATTGAGGCATATTTTGTTTTATACACGACATCCATTTATATGGTGTATAAACACCATGGAATTTTCATTTCATAAAAATGGAATCTTTTTCTATGGAAAGTTTTACTAAATGAAAAAAAATAATATTTTTTAATGTAAGCGGTGACAACGACCTTTCCACTGCCGTGAGTATTATTTGACCTTTTACTTCCTTAACAAGCCATAATGTTTTTTAAAAAGTAAAATAAATACCATATTCCATTTTTACCTATTTGGGTATTGAAAATGGTTTTGAGAAAGCAATTATTATTTAAATATCTTTAAATGATATATTGTGATTGAAATGTGGTAATATTATCTACCTCTATGTTTGTTTTATGTGTTATGAATATGTTAGGGTTCATGGGCATTGTTTACATATACTGGTGGTTTCAGGATAAACATAGGGAGGGTGATCCCAAGATAGCTCTCCAATGCATTGGGTAACGTGATGGTGGTAAACATTAATGGTTTGCCTAAGATATTTAGGGAATATACTCCGATGGGTATTCATACATAACTCCTTATGTAGTTGTTATAGCTACAATGTAAGTATGATATGGATGCCACAAGTTTCCTTTATGATTTATGATTTCTATATGTCTTTCATAAATATTATGATTTCATGAGGTATGTAAAAGAGATTATGTGTGGTATTTATTAGTGTACTAATGTTTTCTTTCGTTATTTTATAATCCTTACTGGTCTTTTTATGCTCATCCCATGTTTTTGAAATGTTTTTTATAGGACATAATGATTAACAGGGTCAAGGATGGGATCATGGAAAGGTCATGTTGTCTAAAACATGGAACCAGAAATGACTCTTTTTAAGGGTTTTTATTTTATGAAAAACATGGAAACTGAGTTGAAGTTTATACTTTTTAATTTTTGAGATGTAATTTATATGTTATGGCCCAATTTTCTTAAACTCTAAACCTAAAAATTTCCTCAATGTGAATTATTAACTTAATTCAAGATTATGTAATGTTTAAGGCCAGGTCCATATAATTATAGTTTAGTTGTGAAAGGTTTTGAACATAAATAAGGGATATTTTTTTATAAATATTTTATCTCATTGTTAAGTATACAACCATCCAGATAATGTATGCCTGGTGCTTCCAAATGTTTTCATTTGGAACATATTTATTTGATGATGATATTCCTTCATAGAAATTTCATGGTGAAAGTATTTATGAATAAACTATATGGTTTTGTGGAAAAATAGTTTGATGTATTGGGGTACAAAATGAAGTAAAATATTTGTAGTTCAAATCAAGATTCAAGATAGTAGAGATAGAATTTTGATGACTTTATGGCTGATAAAGGTTCTGTTCTAGAGCAACATTGGACGTTGACTCTACTAGGCAATATTCAAGTATGGGGGGTTCATCATCCACCTATTGTATATATATAAAATTATCCTTATGTGGGTATTGGTTTAAAAATATTAAAATTCATTTTTGTTTTGTTGTTGATGGAAATTTTATGCAATTCAGGTTGATCTAGGTTGTCCTTGCATGCTTTTGGTTCTCAGGCTATTCATTATTATCACTATGATGTGCAACGAGATTAAAAACCATTCTTTAAGGTATGAGGTCCACATTCTAACTTCTTTATGTTTTATGAGTGGAATTTTCATTAATTTTATTTCCATTAGGTGGATAATGACGGTTGGAATAATAAATATAATTATTTTAAATAACCAAAAATTTAAGGGTATGGGAGAGATATGACATGATTTACTGCTTTGAAATATTCTATTGCTGATATTATTCAATGTTGCTTCTGGGATTAATTTCAAAGTAATTTGAATAATTTATTTCATTGTATATTATATATTCTAAGATCTATATTGTGATTTTTTGTGGTCTCACCTTGAATAAAATGATAAAAAACGTATATCTACATAATAAATTAGATTCCCATGGAAACCTAAATTTTGTGATAATATCCATACTAAATAAAGATGTAATGTGATAAAAGACCCTAAATAATTGTGGAAGATGGTGTGTGATACTATTGTGCATGCTTATACATACTGTGTTTACCTATATGGTTTGGGAGTGTTTCTGTGTGGTGATAGAGGTGACCGGTTGTTTAGTGTGATGGGTTGGTAAATGATGTCTTGTGGTTGTTGGTTGACATGGATGTGATCTGGATGGTTTTGTGATGTCATGTGTGGGGTTGTGGTGTGAAGTGGTGATAATGCTTGTAGTTCAAAATGTAGATGATGTGTTGTGGTGTGTATTGGTGATTATGTGCGGTTTTCATGTACAATAATTCTATTATGCTATGTTGTTGAGATGAATGATATATGGATTCTTTGGTGAGATTACCTGGTTGGTATGTCGCAGCGATGATGGTTGATATGTGGTGTTATGGCAATGGTTTAATGAGTTTTTTCAGTTGTGGGGAGGTTTATTTGTGCTGGTTTCATGATTACCCATTGAATAATTTGCGATTATAAAATAAAATAATATGGGTTAGAAAATGAATAAATAGTGTGATGATAGTTAATGTATTGTTAAATGGATTAAATTTATTGAACAAATGAATGAGTTGTGAAAAGTAAAATTGAATGGATAAATAATAAAAGTGGGGGAATCTGTAACCAAATGTTGGAAATGATGTGTGGTGGTGTGGTGTGTTGCATATAGTGGTGACAATTGTAGTAATGGTTGATGTGTGGTAAGGTGGTGGGGGTGTAGAGCGCACTAGTGTTGTTTATGTGAACCCATATGTTGGGTATTATGTTTTATATATATTCCATATATGTTTTTGTAATTTTATATAAACCACACTCCTATTTTAAAACCTTACCAATGATCAAAGGTGCTAAGTTCCCAGTTTTTTCCCAAAATATTGGTTAGTGGTGATATAGATGGATGGAACCCCCTCTCCCCTGTTATTCTTTCAACAGTGAGGATATTTGTTGGTGTTGGAAATTTACTAGATGTGAGGTGTTGGACCCGATATCTTTGAGTGATATTTGGTTTTTTAGAATAGGTATTTAGGAGTGAGATGTGATGTGTTCTGAAGTGATATGTGGGTGGGGGTCATGCATTGTAGGTTGAAGGAACGAAGTTTATTTCCTTCTTATTCATGACACCCTATGTCTCTGGTTATGAGATGTGATGTGGTAGAACATGTTTCTTTGAGTGAGATTTGTTGTGATGGCCCATGCCACTTCACTCGAGACATGTTGAGATGGACTAGGTTTCTTTGGCTGAGGTGTGATGTGATGGAGCATGTGTCTTCATGTGATATGTAATGTATTATGTGTGGAAAGGGCTGCGAGCACATGATTTTTGATGATGGGGTTTGAGAGTGGAAAATCATTGGGGAATAAGTAGTGGGGTACCTTTCTTTATTATGATCTTGATTCTATATTACTATAGTGGATGTGTGATTTGGTAAGGAATCCATGTGAGGCAAATATCGGTTGGACATCCTTCTTATGTTCTTATTGGTTCTTTTGTTTTTACTAGAATATTAGAATGATCTTTTCACATGTGTGCTTGAGACCTTGGTTATTACCCTACTATATAAAAATGTTATACTCATGTATCATATATAAACTATTGTTCAGGTTTCTAGGATGAATTTGGGGACTGAGCTAGACATTACTAGCTTGGGGTTTGGAGTTGCTATTGAGTAACTGTTGTAGACTGGTGTTTTGGTATATTGTTGGAGACTTTTATATTGTATTAGTTCACTTTGTGTGTCTATGGAGGAGATGTTTTGTGTTTATTTTATATTAAAATATATATATTTTTTGGTTGTATATACAATCTATTGATCTAATTTTCAATTATAGCGGGTAAATTCACTATTTTGTAATAACTTTATACCCTTGGTGCTTTTCACCAACTTACAACCTACCAGAGAACATACTCAGGGGTCAATATCTCTCTTAATTAATTCTACCATATTTTTTGGGAGGGGTTCATGACATAGTACCCCAAATGAAGGTTAATATTTCTAAACCAATTAGCACCTCTATGTTGATTGAAGAGATCATCAATCCATGGTAAGGGATATTTATTCTTAACATTCAGCTAGTTTATCTTTTGAAAGTCCATTAGAAGTCCAAGTATCTCATCTTCCTTTCGAGAAAAGAGGATAGGTGAATCCCATGGTGTGATGATAGGAAAAATGAATCCCTTAGTGTCATTTTTTGAAATCTAAACACTAAGTTACATTGACACAATAGGTTCCATATAATAATATGGCATTGAAATGGGCATCCTACCAGGAAGTAGGTCAATGGTAAACTGACCTCTCTCTTTGGAGAAAGACCAAAAAAATCATCCATAGAAATATCAGTGTATGTACAAACCACTATAGAAATAGTATTCCCAAATATGTTTTAATTAAATCATGACATATCTCTATCCACTGTAAATAGATCACCCCAGCATATGAAATAAAAGGTCATTTCCTTCCCAATCTAAAGTCCCACTCACCCTAATAAACATGAGTGACCCTATAGGTTAATAAAAACATAACATGATGATGATGTTGAAAATTGATATATGAATTAACAATAATTATCCTCTCCATTACATTAATCAAGTCAAAGATATCAAGATCAAGAACTAATAAATCCCATTCCACTTAAATATTACCTATCATCACCCAACACATGTGACATTTGAAATCATGTTCAAACTTCTTTCAAAAAGGTGTGGAATGACAAAAAAAATATATGATATGATCATAAAAAAACCAAATATGATGATATAAAATAATTAGTAGAACCTGAATCAAACAAATCTAGCACCATAGAAGAAGAAATAAACACCATACGTCAAATAGTAGCTTTTCCTTCTTCTGATTTCTTTGGTGTATACTCCACTGCATAAAGGAATCTTGTATCAAATCCTCCCATATATTTTTTAGCGACATGTACACCCCTTTATCATAGCGATAAGAGCCAAAACTCATATAATCATAAGTACATACCCAAAAAACCCTCAGTGAGAGTAGATATATCCTTACTTCCTTGGGATATCCTTCAACAAAAACACCCCAGATGAAGATATTGTCTACAAAAATGAAAATTCTTGGTAGCATATATATTTTTAGGCTTGGTATGATTGGGGCATAAATGTTGATAGAAGTAAACCATTTGTTATCCTAAAAATATCATAAAATGGATTCTGAATTAAACTAACCACCTTTATACTTCATATTTTTTTCTAGAAGACACACCTTTGATAACAAATACACCAACGAAATCTTCACTCAAAACTATTCTCTAATAGATGAATACCTATTATATAGAAACATTATTGACAAAATCTATGAAGTTCAGAATGAATATGAGAATCATCATCTAACATATATCAACCCCTAACCCCTTCTCAAACCTCTAAGCATTTAGGCAATCATTGTTAACCATCTCTAGTTATTAGTGCACCAACCTAGCAATTTGGGTGGAATAATATTGTACAGAATGATCCCCTTATTCTAAGGGTAGAAACTCATGAGTCCTATCCACATGAAATGCTTCAGGATAAAATTGATAGTTGAATAATTTCTTAAAGGATTCCCTTGTGAGATCCTCAGGCAACATAGCTTTTACAATGGAGTTCCACCACATCTTTTCTGATCCCTCCAGAATATACTTGGAAAATCTACCATTGATTCATTAGGAGTATTCAGGATGTTAAAAATCATCTAAATATACTCAAGCCAGTCCACAAATTTCTAAGGTCATTATTCACCACAGAAGATGGGTGGTTTCATTCTTGTTAAACTCTAATCCATGATATGTCATACGTATCGGGTTCCCAACAATAGCTTGAACCAAAGTTTGAGTAGTGTAGATTTTATATTCCACTAACAAAGGGTCCACATAAGGATTTTACTTTGAAAAATATCTCATAGTTTCCCCATTTTTATTTAGAAAAGCTTATCTTGGAGGCATTGTTTAATGAACACAGGACAATAACCACTCATCTTTAAAGAAAATTCAAAAATCAAAGGAAAATCTTCAAGAATACATATTAATTCCTTCAAATAATAACAATTTAAAGGATTATAAATTATTTAAATGAATGAAAAAAATTTAAAAAGGATTAAAACAATTTAAATAAACCCCATTCTAGTTTATTCAAGTAAAATAAAACACCAAGTCTGATGCTTGGTAAAATTTTCTGACCACCTATGGAAACTAATGTTTAGACACGAATGTGAGATTTCTTAGAACCCTTGCACAAGTAGTACCAAAATACTAATGGTCCTAACTCATTTAAACCCATGATATTAATAAAAACTATGTAGTTTCATACAACACATTTGGATGGTAATTCCCTTCAATAATAATCTGTAATGATCCATCTCGAGTCAACTAGACATGTGACCCAAGAGGGCCCACCATGTGGTGAGGTGTAACAAAGATAGAAAAGTCTCATGTATAAATTAATATAAAATAATGTTCATCAAGGAATAAAATAATTCATATCTTTGAGACATGAAAATCCAAGACAAAATGACTAAACCTGAATGTTGAAACAGATAGGATCAACAAGCCTCCATGTGATCGACCATCACCTATAGAACATCCAATTATGCAGATTATAAAAACAAGAGAAACTTGTATGCTACATAATACCCTACCCTTTAACTAATTTTTAAAAAAATATCTAAAACCAGCCAAATGAAAAATTAGTGCGTGAGCATAAAACACAGTAGTATTTCTCCATTGAATTGATACAAAGTCAAATATCAACAATTTGGTAGTTCTAGATTTAAAACAATTCCAGTTATTCAATGAAATTTAGGATGATAAAATAATTTCATAAATCATCCATTGGTTTTTATATAAATAATTTCACATTTACAAAGCATGCAATATGACAATTACATGTGATAAATCATGAAAACATAATAAAAACTGACCATGGGTATAGTATAAGATAAGAACATTAGACAAGCATCGTAAAATAAACCATCACGATATAAACTAATCCAAAATAAAAAAGAAAAACCTTTGGGAACTAAACTATAGGAATATGTGTTACAACAAAAAAAGAGATCCCCAATTCTATCCAAAGGTGGATCCAACTATTATAACCTCTAGTGGAATTGCACACACTAAAGTGACACAAGTACTCTAGTTTCATTACAAAAACTACAGTGAAAAGTCTATTCCCGATGAAATAAATGTTACCCAATGTTATATTTTTAGCAAAATTTAAGATCATAATTTATAAAACGTTATCATGTCCAACCATATCTGCTTCCATGACTGAAAATCCATTTTAAAACCTGAAAAAATAATCATTTCGTTGAACACTTGGTGTGAAAAAATTATATTTTTAAAGGAAAACATTTTAAAAGATGTGATTTTTTCCCCAAAATCTTTAAAACCATAAATAGATTAGTTTCATGGAATAGAATAAAGGAATTTATAATATTATAAATCAATTCATATTCTAGAACATTTTTATTAACACACCTACCTGAAGAGTGGAGGGAAAACTAATCAACATCAAAAAAGGAGACCATGAAAGAGTATATCGTGCCCTCCTGATCCTTGATCCATCAGAAACAACATCAATTATCTGTTAAACCCATTAGATATAGAATCCACTACAAATTTGGAATCTAATGAGACAATACGAGAAGATATCTATCCAGGATGTATAAATAAAAAGGAAAACTAGTTAAAAAAAGAAATATAACTTGAATCAATCTGTCAAGAATAAAGTAATTCCACCAAGAATACAAAGGGAAGAGACTATAAAGCATTGGGGATGATTTAGGTAGAGGTAAATGAGAATAAATAGAATATTATTAATTAAAACAACCAAGGTAAAAAGGTTTAAATCCCAATTTTTATTTTTCTGGAGGGCTACATAGGGTTAGGATGCACTGTTAGTCTAATTATGTGACAACCATGTGTGTTTACAATATCTTTATAAGACGTGGCACAAAATAACATGGGAATAGAAAAAAGGTTTTGGAAAAACATGTGACAACCCTCAATAATCACCCAAAACTAAAAAAGTTTCTTTGGAGAACCTCATGGTATGTATTACCATGATCAAACCATAAAAAAATCATATGCCACCTCAAAGAGCCATACCACACGATTATCACATGGTTAGTAATAATCGTGCACCAACAGCGTGCCTGAAAATTCTTCTAAAATATTTCAAATTTTAAAATTCCATTCCCTAAAACCTCTCAAATGACTTCAAAGTGAAGCCATGATTAAATTAAAGTATGCATGTGATCTACTATGAATTATAGCATCTCTACTGATTTACCACTCTACCCCAACATCGCACATCATGATATATCTCTCTCTTTAATATAGCCTAAATATGTATAGGATAATATATGCCAACCCAATAAAACCTGGTATAGTATATAATTCACCCAAATAATCACATCATCACATCATCCCAACCATATCGCCATATTCTAATCGATTTGTTTCAGGAGCCACCACTACCCATTTGCCATGTATTATTCATCAGTCCTTCACATCCCATAATGTAACCATTAGGATAAAATATCTCAAGTTATATTTTTGTGAATGAAGCAAAATATATTACAACCCTCTACAAACATATTTGTGGACATATAACCACCATGCATAACACCACATAATACTATTAGGAGAAGAGAGTGGTGTTAGAGGGTGTAGTAATCTATCCATTCCTCTCCAACCTAAATGTTGGAGAAAACACCCATCTTGAGTCATATATTTGTTAGTCACCCTACATATATGGGTGGGGTAGTGTATGAAATTACGTAACACAAGGTATATATATAAGGATCAAAACCACAATATGTGAAACTACCTATGAATCAAAACAATTCAAGCATAAATCTTCAACATTAATTAATTAATTATCTAATAGTTAATATTGTCCTATTTTCTATCCCAAGATGATTATTTCAATCATTTTAGCCATGTGTTGATGAAACTATTATTCTTTTGTCGTATTATTAAGTATATCATCTTAAAAAATGTAAGCATCATGAACTAACCCCATTCTTTGAATAGTTTATAATTTTAGAATCATATGGGCACTCTAGGACTCGGCCAAAACCACCGCATAAATGATGCACTCAGAGTGCATGGTATCAAACTACTTTACATAGTTATAAACTGATTATATAGATAATAAAAAATCATCATCCATTAAACAAGAATATTTATTATTAAGAAATAATCCCAGCATTTAATATAATGACAATGAGAAAAACCTACTTCAACCAATTCTATCAGTCCTGGTGTTAACCCTAACACCACTACATATAATATCACATTTAGCATCCCATGCCAATATCATCATCATAATAATCACCCTACACCACCATCACATCCTTGAGTATCTGAAACCACATCATCAACATAATTGGAACCTCGCTCCACTATCACAGTCTTGCACATCCCCATCCATTATTCCAGCCTTAAAAGGTTACCATTCAATCATAACAAGGCTTTAAATTCATAGGACTTACATCAATATTTAAATATATTATTCCATAAAAAATTTAAAAGGGAACTATGGACAAAAAACAAGGCATTTTATCCTATATAAACAATATCAGGGTTGCTCAGCCACAAATAAATTATTTAAGAAACAATAAAATTTTCAATTCAATCATTAATTAACCAATTTATAATGTGTAAATACCATAAAATGCGCATTCAACTTTCATGGATAAATAATATTTATTTAATTTTTCATTCTACCTTAATATATTTTTTCATATAAAAATAATATCAAAAATAATTAGTTCAACGTTCATTTTTAAATATAATCACACCATTACTAGATTTATGTTATTGTCAAATTTCTAGGAATATTAACCGCAATTAACCACCATAATAATACTAGGTTGATTACATTCACCACTGTGGAACACAAAATGAGGATGAAAATAAAAAATAAATAGATAAGATTAGGGACAATCCCCCATGACCTTCCCCTTACCCCGAAACACTTACAACCACATGAGCAATGGTGGGGAAACAAAAACCATAATAATAGAGAGAACAATGCCTATTAAACCTTAGGGTAAATAAAAATGTTTAAAAACTAATGAGTTAAAACATCACAAATATTTCAAAATATAAATATAAATATTCCCTCATGTGATAATATTTATTTATCAATAGTTCTTTACAAACAACTGATAATCATATCTACATGTGATTAAGGTTATAAACATTCAATAATATTCTTTAGAAAAATAATAACAAGAATAGAAGATACAACAATCTCAAATTCAATATTTTAATATATAGAATTATAAAAACAATTCATTATTTTTGAATTAGTTTAACACAATGGAATACTATCATTTTAAATTTAAAAATATTAATTAGAAAATGTCCTGGATTTACCAATTTCCCTCTCAAGGATAATTCGATAATGAACATCATTAATATATAACATGAAAATACATATTTCCTATTTATATGGATAATCTTATAAATTATCAAACATTGTTATCAAATTCATTATGTAAATCATTAATTTCCAGTGTATGTATAATTATATATAGTATTCATTATAGAGTCATTTAAGTAGAATTTTTTTTACATTATAAGATAAATTTATTTATCCATGTCATGAAATATTATATTTAATTAAATTATGGATATTAAACAAAAATAGGTTATATGTTTTCTTATAGTTGTAAGCATTTATTTGTTTACATGAAATTATATTGAGACATGAATTTTATTACATGAATTTAATGTATTTCTAGAAAAAACCTTATACTATATAAATTAAACAACCATTAAAAATTCTATAATTAATAATATTCCATTATAACTAAAAAAATTACACAACATCCATTTAACCCCCTATTTTATATTTTCTAGATTACCACAAGTACATTATTAATGAAATTATTTTTTCAGATATTTAAATGATTAGGTTAACGATATTCATCTAAATAATGTAATTTAAAGCATGATAATTTTACACTTTCACAATATAAAAATAAAATAATTCACACCTTCCCTAATTGGTATTTCTTTTTCAAGTCACTAAACCCAAAATAGAGGAGATAGTGAATTATTCTTATTGGTAACACAAATTTGGTGTGTGAGGGGAAGCTTAGATCAATGACAAATGACTTTATAAGACTCTAGGGGATCCTTTTAGATCATTCAGGCTCAAAAAAGGAATAAATACACAAATGGGGAAGATCTTGTATGTTAGAAAACACAGATACAATCTCTTTGTGGCTATTAAATCTTCATTTACTGAGATCCCAACTAATTACCCACACAACCCATTTATAACTCCTAAAAATAAGAATAGTCAAAATATCACATTAAAACTATTAATCATGTGAATAACCATAGATTTCTATATTAAATTAATTTGTTTATGTTAAAAAACATTATAGGAGGTTCCCAAAAGGAAGACTATATTTTTATGAAATTTATAATATATTTATGTGACATATACACACTGAATAAGGGTAACACAATTTTACAGTTACATGACTTACCACCCTTATATATAGAATATGTGATGTGTAAGAGTACCATAATTTTACCCATACATGGATGGAAACCCATACATGGGTATCAACTATTTCATTATATGTATATGTGAGATTTACAATCTGGGTCATACCCTTACTCTATAATGTGACTACCCCTATGCTTTCTTGAGCTACCCCTACAAAAATATAAGAATTCATGGGTAACCTTTACCCAATAATGGAAAACATTGGATGACCCTTACATGACACGAACCTCACTAGAATACCCTTATACAACCTTAAGGATTTAGGTGCTACCATTATTTAACAAAGATGTACTTTTATGTTGTGCATTGGATTTCCGAAATACAATTACACAACTCGAGGAACCCACTACATACCCATATGCAACTAATAGAACATAGTCTATAACCTTACTCACCCCTTTAAAAATAGGATTTATCCTTACAAAGAATAATGGTCTTGTTTAATGGTAATGATAACATAAAAATTATTAAATTCAAACAAAAAACTTATAAATAAGTAAGAAATGGATTTATAATAAGTTCTAAAATCACAAAAACACTTCTAAAACATTAGAATAACATTTTAAATCACCCAAAATTTATTACAATAAATCTTTTAAAAGATAATGTTACTTCCATACATTGAATATTCATTTTTAAATACTCTTTGTAAATTATAATATTATTTTTAAAAACATCTAAATTTATGTGATTTCTCCCAAACCTCCATACTCCTCAAAACTACAATGGGCTGTGGAAAATATAGACCCTTATAAATTGATTTTTCTGACATTTTTTTCTGTAATTTTCCTAGTTTCCATGGAAAATACCTTAAATTGTGTGTCTAGGGAATTCTATTTACAAAATCACTAAAAATTTTACAATATCAATAATGTAATATTAAATAAAGATTAGATGTAAAAAAATAATAATAATGGCATAAATTAAAATTAAATTTAGGGATATAAATCTTAAATAAATTATGAACATTCAATTAATTAAATAAAATCAATCATGTGTTCATTAAGATTAACATTCATCATTAAATTTATATTTTTATACTTAATAGTCAATTATTATAGTAGCTACATGACCTAGATCAAAATGTTATCATCCTTTACCATGATCTATTCAATTTAAGTGAACCCTATAATAAGTCACTTAGTCAATGCAATTCTCATTTTATTATGAACATATTGGGAACCAATTTCCAATAGTGTTTTGTGTTCACTATCCAAGTGAATGTAATTTTCATCACTCATTAACTTCAATCAATCTAAAAATCAACCATTATTTTGTGCTCTCAAGAAATATTTATACAATCAAAAAAATGAATTAAAAAAATAAACCCATAAATGAATCATAATAATAAAATATCAATAAAATTACACATATAACACCATAATATAATTTTTTATACAATATTAATATAAAAATATGATTCATTGGATTAGGAAAAAAATTAAAAGAAAAACAATTATCAATGATGGAAGATTAATCTGTTTAATCCCTTTCCACTGATATTTAAATAAATAATCATACAATATTATTTGATCACTTGGAGTTATTCCCCCGTAATATTCTTAATATAATCCATTAAAATCTATAAATAATAAACGCTCATTCTTAAATTTCCAAAATAAACAAATTTATAGACAATAGTGTGCCATAAACATGAAAAGTGTGTCACTATAAGGAACTCATTTAATCATCATTATTCTCAAATTTTCTTACACTATCAAGGTCATGAATTTAAAATAACAACATGTTTATCATAATATACTCATTATTATCTAGTGAATTGTAATGGAGGTGAGATGTTTATGAAAAAATTATATCATAATGAAGGAATTAAAAAAATTTGTGTCAGGGTTTAATGAATTGGTAATAACTTTGATTGAAAATATAAAACAAAAAATTTTCATCATGAATAGATCACATGAAATATTTTAAGTACCAAGATTTCACCCTGGGTTATATAGCATGTTATTATATGGCCATCATGGAATAGTTTGAATATTTTGTAAATCGATTCAGTATCCTAGGTCAAATAATTCCTTGGCATGGACTTCCATGATGATGACACTCAAATATGGTGGAATTCATAACCTTTAATTAATAAATTCCCTTCAATGAATCTTAATGGTATTTTGTTTCAAAGAATGATGTGACATGGATTTTTATGACCATGAAACTCACTTACTATGGAATTTATTGCCTTCTATTAATAATGAATCTTTTTTCATAATGTCTTAATTTTTCATGAAAATGGAACATTCAAACTTTTCAAAAAAATATTAAATTAAGCCATAAATTATACCAAACATCTCCAATAGTCCATTTTAATCAAACAATACATGGGAAACAAATTTTATGATATAAAAATGGATAAAAAATCAAATCCAAATTATTAAATATAATAATACTGTGTTTATAATATGAAATCATCACATTACCGGACACCATGATTTTGTTTGTCATTAATAAAATACCTCTGAAATAATTACCAAGGAATTTAGAGAAGAGTAAAAATCATATAATAGAAATTTATATAAATAAAAAAGTATTAATTAGTTCCCTTATGTAATGTACCATCCCAAAATTCACTAATAATGGGCCTCGATCTAGTTCACCCCATTACCTCAAGTGATCTTCCTCATATGATAGATACTGTTGAATACCAGTAGAGGTCAATGATTGTGATATTAGGAGACTATACCCCATATCAATGTGAAAAACCATAAATAAATAACCATGAATCATACACACAAGAGTATATATAAAGAATAAATGAACATAAACATAAGCACGATGTAATAATATAAAATACCATAAAGGCCCAAATATACATTCCATGCATACAAAATTCATCACCCACTAGGGAGATCGCATATCAAAATTAATCTACTGAAAAATAAGTTAATTCAAATCTACTTCAAACTCTAATCCATGACACATACCTGATCCACAAAAACTAATTGATTTTCACCACCCTAACAAAAATAATCGACGCAAATGGATCCACTTAATCATGAATCCCCATGAATCTACCCTATATTCCATGAATCTATTCTGAACCTGAATATAAACATATGTATTGCAAGCACATCCAAGTTAATATAAAGGGTTGAGAAATAAATCTCAATATCCCACCCTTAACAATAAAACAATAACTGGTGACCATAATTTCTTGATTATTAAATGTTCTTAGATGATCTAAAACACAACTAATATTAAGAAAAATAAAACTTCTATCAATCCTTAGGTTCATGACTTTGATCGACCATACATACTTTGGTTATCACTGTGGTGTCCCTGAGTATGTCTTGATGAACGGGCATCCCCAGTAACATCTGCGATCCACCACTATGGAATCCCCAACCAAACTATGATAATTCACTCATTATCTCTTACTTGGTACCTAAACGCATCAGTCTCAAGTACTCATACCATGTTATTGTACTACATATACTAGGATAATTAGTACGACATATTTCACATGAACCAATATTAATAGTATCCGGATAATCATTCCAGCACCAAATCAAATTATCCATGAAATAATTTTTAGAGAGTCAGTCCAACACTAAAACCATACATTCAAATAATATTTCTCAGAGAGTCCCCCCTTCACCTAAACCATGGATTTTCAGCATCAAACATACATTACATTCGACATAGTATACCATAGTTTCCTAGATAATTAGTTAGAAAATTAAACCATAAATTATACTACCAGTGTCTAGAACATCAGTTTAACAACTAATCCATGTAGTATACAACCCATACATATAGAATCACTATAACATCTATCAACATCTTCAGACCACCATGACCAAAATTCTCAACTATATAATAAATAAAACATGACTAGAACCTCATCCTAGAACCCAAACTATGAGAAAAAATATTGATATTGATATAAAACAACATGTCCAATATACTAACCCATCAGTATGGAATTTCATGTCTAATCTTCTAAGCCTCATAAGTGGATTGTCATGTCAAACATCTGGAACAATGCCTGGGGAACATTGTGTCCAAATCTCTCAATCATAGTATCCCATATATATATACTATGATTAAAAACATGGAAATCCTATCATATATTAACATCCCTAAGGTAATAAACCAAGTATAAACATAAAAAACAGCGGTAATATAAGAAGGGATGAATGAATTCACATTTCCATCATCACATATTATCCTCCTCAACTCACACATCGGTTTGGGTCCCAAGGGGACACTCGCAAAAATTACTACCCAAACACATGCATCCACTCAAGGTTGGTCTATTAACCATGAACCCAATAGGTCCTATGGTATAGAAACTAAAGAAATTCATCCATATTGGGATCCTTATATTAGGAAAACAAATAGAGGTATCCCTAATGGGTTCCTCTGGTTCTAAACATTAGTTAAGGAAACCCTCTCCCAATCCTTGGTTACAACTAACCCCTCATGGAAACACACATATCTTAGGGGTCACATATACCACCACCTAGTATCTATCATCACATGGACTCATAGGTCAATGGATATAAACATGAAAATAGTGATTTACTCCTACCCATCCACTTCTCAATCCACTATAGGTTAGCCTGAACACCCAACATTTCCTTCTCCTCATGTCAAAACCTAGTCCAACTAAATAAGGATCGTCATAAAATATCACTAATAATTGACTACAAAAAATACACACCACGTCCCTTAAATATTACAAATACAATCAACTAGGTATCATCCCATTTCTCACCCTTAGGAGATAGTTGAATTCAATTATTGGAGGAAAACCACTTAGTCACAACATACTCTCCTCAAACCACTTCTTAGAAGTCCTCAAAAAGACCTAAGGGTTACACTATCTTGTTATATGTGAAAATATAATCAAAATGGACTCTTGTTATTTAAAATTCTATCCCAGGGGATAAAAATCACCCAGTCCCCTCAAAAGGATAATAAAGGGATAGTACACTGTGTGTACCTAGAGTACATGGTGTGTAATCCAAAACCACCTACCCAGCCATGTACTTCTACAAATCCTGAAACATATGCATTTTGGTCTTGTAATACTACACATCCAAGGACTACATGGGTTCTAGTATTGCACATGTACATGTCCATGTCCCTCTCACATGGGTTGTCTTCCAATTTACTCTGCCACATGTCCACATCCCACTATAATATGCGTACTCAAAGTAGACAACATGTAATTATATATACATTATTTACCCATGTATTAGGATATGTGGACAAGTACCAGTACATGGTTTTTACTCTATGTACACCACATTTACATTTTGAAACCTTCAATACACTAAATTGGAAGAACAAATGGTGTGTTTTCTGAAATCCACATGCAGTGTGATATAGATTTTTGAATGGGAAACCCCTAAAAACCTCATGAAACCACCATTATCCTAGAATAAAAATCGATCAACACAAGGGGGTCCTTTGAAGTAATAACAGTGCTTTAAAACATAGAAAATTCACATCTATGGGCATTAAGGTCTTATAAAAAAAACTAGCCTACCTTATGCTGAAAACTTTGAAACTTTGAGTCCAAACCAATGCTTGGATGCTACTGCACCTCGATCTAGTCCTGATCACCACCAAGGAACAAGTTTGTTATCACCTCCTTCCTTCCTTAATTATGAATCAATATAAAGCGTGAAGAAGAATACATCCTTCTCATTATAATATTCAAGGTAATTCAAAATGTGGTTTATAGGAGAATTTTTATTAATTAAAATCCAATTTAAAGAAGTGATCTCACATACTAGAACATGAATTGGGTTTATACCTCACAAAAGAAAACACCCCCCTTTTAAACTCAACCACATAGTTAGAATATAAATATTTTGATCTGTTCAAAATATTTCACCACCCAAACCCATAAAAATAGTTTAATATTTAATTTATTAAATATTAAATATTCCTCCAAAACTCAAACAACTTAGGATTCCACTAAACTCGTTTCCCAGGGTAAAAACCCAACTATAGGACTATCATCATGGTTAGAAAAATTATCTGAGATCATATATTAGAAAAAAAGTGCATTTACCCATCACGAGAACCTAAATGCAATCAAATTGTAAATAAAAAAGAACATGGGTCTTTAAAACCTACATGCTATAAAACGTATAATCATTGAGAAGCCACAATAATATTCTAACATCATTTCTCAAACCACATCAATATTAAATTCATTCTCTACTTGTTTTATTCCACTTTAAGATGATGACCTAGTTCCTCTATATAACTCCAAAGATAAGGCATACAACCCCAAAAAGTTCAATCAATCACATTACACCATAAGAAACTGCCAAGATAGTGTAAGATTTTACCTATTGATCCTGAGATGTAACAACCTCATCTTAAACTATTCATTAGGATCACAGTGTTCCCCACCATAAAACTCCAATTACAATGGATGATTTTGATCCACAATACTTTAGACCATCATAGTTTCTTAATAATGTATATATGATAAAGATAATATTTTCATAATTATTGACATGTTTATAAATTATTTATCCCATTCAATTTAATCAATTTTTGTTTATAGTTATCAATTTATTTTTTTTGGGTGGGTTTTGAGCTTAAGTGTTAAAATTGGTTAACTCTGGACATTTAGTAGTTTTTTGTTGCTTCATTATTTCAAGCATAAATCCTACAATTATTATCTGATTAATTTGATTAATTCTTTCAAATTTCTATGTTTGTGTTATAAAAAATATTTTTATGTAACTAGAGACAATTCGAACCACCACATCCCAAATAATTCAACATGGTTGAAGACTTATTCTGGACGGCAAAATGGACCATACATTATTTAAGGAGGCATATCTCAGGGTACCGACCATCAAATGGGATGATTATAGCTGTTTTCTACATATAACTCAATGGTGAATCACCAAATTATATTTCATGAAGGAAAGATTTCATTAAGTCTGCTATTGATCCTATCAAAGTGGGGTTTGTGGAATAGTGATTGACATACAGAAAATGTCAGATCTAGTAATTAGGCCATAAACAATTCCAAAAGGATACAAATTCTTTAAAATTTCGAGGGTAGATGGCCAAATCCATTACCAACAGTTTATAAGAAGGTACCTCAGAATATTTCAGCATTATGGAGGGAGAAACAAAGCTATAATTCTGGAGGCTGGATTCCGGTTGATAAAATTTATGTTTTTTCTTTTTACTCTTATTATTTTTATTTTGGTAATGCCTTAATTTTCCACATTTTTCTCAATTAACCTTACCATGGTGTGGTAAACAACTGAGTGTTTGGGGAAGTGCAGTTTGTATATTTTTTTAATTCTTGTGTTCATGCAATTTAATGAATAAAAACTATTTCTCATTCTGTAAGGTTGTTTTCAATTTTAGTTAGCGTTTTTTATTATCAATTGTGATTATATTTGGTTTTGATTCTACAATTTATTTTATCTTTGGTAAATTATCATTATCTCCTTCCACTAGGTTCTAGTATATAAACGATGGACTAGATCATGGCTTAGTGGTGATGTACTTGACGATCATCAATACATCTAGATGGGGTATTGAATATTCTTAATTGTTTGGGATAAACATGACCCAATCAAGAATTTCATAAATACAATTTAGGGTATTCACTACATATGTTTCACATATATGAAAGAGATTATAACAATCTGAGATATTTTTTAGATTTACTCTCACCATCACCATTTACAAATGGAGTGATAAGAATTGATTGGGGAATATCCCATAAATTGACTTTGAAAAAAAGGATTGAAATAAATAAAACATTGATAGAATTGAAATTAGAAAACTAACCTCGACCTGACCACACATCTCATATAGTTTATATTAATCACATGTGTTAAAAAAATTTCTTGAATCTATTTCTTAATGTTTTTCCTTTTGTTTCATTTATTTCATTTTCTAAACCAAAATAAGTAAAAAAAATCATCTATTTATAAAGTGGATAACTATATTGTGTGGAATTCTCATCGGGAGACGAACTTGGGTTAATCAATATAACAGACTTAGGTAATTTAAATAAATTTGTTTTTCCATGCACATGACAGGCACACGTCAAACATCTCCCCATTGTGGGGGAGGTAGTTCCTCAAAACAAAAAAACTAATAAAAACTTTCCTAAATAACACGTAGTTCAAATAACCATTTAATTTAATTCAATCATGAAATTTAACATACAATATACCAATGGAGAAAAAAATTCAAATAGGTTTTGAAAAAAAATACCTGAAATATTCAAGTGATACTTTCTATGATCACTCTGAACCTACAATAATGGCTGAAAATCTCAACCAAGGTATAGATGATATCTATGCACCTCAATTTTCTAATCAAAATAACGAACTCACTATCCCTACCATAGAACATGATTTTTATCTATCCATTAATATGATCCAATGGCTACCAAAATTTCCTGGCCTTGCAAGTGAAGACCCAAATCGACACATCTAAGAGTTCACATATTTCTGCTCCATCTTCAAACCTTGAGGAGTTTCAGAAGAGCATGTAAGTTTGAGGGCATTCCCCTTATCGCTTGAGGGAGAAGCAAATGAATGGTTTTAAAATATCCAACCAGGTGAGATAAACTATTGGAAAGATCTCAAAAGAATCTTCTTATATAGATTCTTCCCTACGTCCAGGGGCACCGCAATAAAAAAAGATATTATACGTCATACACCAATTTACCAAAGATACTCTCTACTAATATTGGGAATATCTCAAAACAACTTTGTACAATCTGCCCACACAATGAAATGGAAGATAAACAATTACTCATGTTCCTCTACCATGGATTTCTCAACGACGACCAAAATATGGTAGACACCTCATTTGGAGGATCATTAATTGACAAGATTCCTATTGATATTAGAGGTCTCATTGAAAATATTACACAAAACATATAGAAATTCTGAACTAGTGGTACGAGCACTAGTGGCATCCATGAGGAATGGACTTTGGATTCTTCCTCACCCTTACTTGAATAAACACTTATGTAATTATCTAGTTTCATGAGATGAATTCATGTGAAACATGTAAAGGAACAACAAGGCCTAACTAAGTTATATGGTTTATGCTTCTCTACTTATCATTACATTAATGAATGTCTAGAAGTACAGGGGACATAATGTTGTGATGCAACCTATCAGTAAAGGCAAATTCAACAAAATCAACCATGTCAACCCCAAACCCAGCCAGGATATGAATTTCAAAAAAAATAGTATTGAACTCTTTTTCAACAGTAATACCACCCCTCCATTTCAATAATCCTATAAACAGGCCTTCCAGCAATAACAAGACATTCATCCCCCACCATTCCAATGAAGGACATATGATCAGCCTTCCACAAGTACACCAAAAAATAAAGAGCAGCATTGATGAACCAAATTTTCAGAGTAGAAAGATAATATTTATAAGATAACTGATCAATTTAGATGTTTTATGGAAATTATAACAAAGAATCCATGTAAACAACCATCATAGAAAATCACAACCCCAATGAAGAATGTAAACATGATAATAAAAATAAGTTGAAAATAGCTCACACCACGTGAACAAACTAAGGATGATGATTCTAATAATCATTAAAAATATCAATCCATCTATCCAAATGAATGGGATCAGAACAAAAAAGGGGAAAGAACTAAATTTTTGAAGGAAATGCCAGAAAAACATTTTCAAAAACAAGAATGGGAGAAAAAGGATATCTGAGCACCATTCTCAAATACATTAGTTAAATCCAATAAAGTTGAAGAAGAGAGGCCTCAAAAATAAATTCAGGAATCTTTTCAAAAAGATAAGATCAAAATTCTACTACTAGATTCAATCAAACAAACACCTATATATTAAATTTTTTTGATAGAGCTATGCACGAGAAAGAAGGTGATTGGATGGAAATGATAGAATCATCTTAGGAAAAAGTGTCTCATCCCTGATCACAACAATGGTACCAAAAAAATTCAAGATCCATGGACATTATCTACTCCCTACACCATTGGATATTTAAATTTTACTGATGCACTATGTGATCTAGGAGAATAAATAAATGCTATTCCTCACACAATATTTTCATCCATGAAGATCGGAGAACTAAAACCAACTCAAGTGGTGGTCTAATTAGTAAACAGTTCCACCGTTTTCCCAACTGGAGTTGTAGAATATGTACTCAGGTGTGGCACGAGGAATGATATTACTAGAAGACTTTTATGTCCTTACCATGGAAGAAGGCAGAGCACCAGAAAACTCTCCCATCATATTAGGGAGACCCTTCCTAAAAACAAGGAGTAATATCATTAATGCCCATGATGGAACACTCAAAATAGAACTTGGAGACAGTATAGTACACTTGAAGGCTCTTGATGCAATGAAACATCCATTTAGTAATAACTCACTTTATGTGATCTCTTAGAAAGAAGGTATAGAACAAATTGAAGATTCAGGTATGCTTCTTGACTTCTTATATTTATGGGAACATTTTTCATCAGATAATACCAACACCCAAGAACCATATAATCCTAATCTCATTTTAGATGAGGAGGTAAAATCTAACTTTTTGGATGATTTGTTTATTGAAAATGAGATGATGTAACACCCGAGATTTTATGAGAAATATTTTTTTTATGTATTATGTTATATAAAGGAATATTTCACTACACACAACACTGTCTTGTCTTGCTTTACATGCAAGAGCAACCTTCCTCGATAGCTTGCGTTGTACGCAATACCGAGTTTCACTAAACAATGACATGTTATTAAAATATTATATAAACCATCCGTTAGGAAAATTAATACACAATTTTTGAAATTTTATAAATTTTATCATTCAAAATGACTTCATTTTTGGATTCAGAACATAGAAATTATCCTAGGGTAAATTTTTGGTATTTTTCTGAAAAATTTCAATTTTTGATGAATAGTGAAAACACTGAGTTACTATTTAAAAACCGAATTTTTATTTAAATAATTATTTATTATATTTAAATTTATTTTAGGTCAAAATTGATACATAATACATATATAATTTCAATGTAATTCATTGGGGTCATTTTATAATAATTTTAGATATATAAAAATTTTATTGAACTTTTCGCCGTCTTTTAACCACCTCCTAAGAAAATTTGAAAATTTACATAAAACTATATTTTACCACTTCTGTGAATGGAATTTCTAAAATCCGAGAGACATGGTTAATATCAAGGAGTAAAATTTGGTTCAATAAGATAAAAATAATTTTTGGTGAATAGTAACTTTTTACTTTTATTTACCACGGTTAAAAGTAAATAGGGTAATTATGGGTAAAAATGATATTATTATTACCCTAACACATGTCCTAATTTTATAGGATAAGTGTAATTCGACCAAAAACAACCTGAGGAATAAAATATTACTCTTTAGATACACTTGGATTAGATTAGGACATTTATTATTATTTTATTTAAAGAAGTGTTAAAATAGTTAAAATCAAAAATTAATTACTAAAACATTTTTAATATAGGGTTATAAAAAAGATTAATTTGATTATAAATATTCATTAGAAATCTAAAAATATTTCCACATAATGGTATTTTATTTATAATTTTTAGACATTAAAAAATTTAATTTATTTATGACACCATGATGATGCAGTAATTACCTTATTAATGAAATATTAACATAATTGATGTTATAAATACACAAATAAATGTAATTTTAGACTTTTTATAAATTAAACTAATTTTTTAGGTTAATATGACATGTTAGTATTGATTCAATTAACTGTTTTATAACTAATCATGTTGTTATGATTTTCACAAAAATCAATTACCAAATAGTGTCAAAATTGACTTAAAATTGTTTTTAAAACAAATATTATATTATTAATTGTTATTATATTCCTAAAAATATAAGGTTCGGTAAATTGACTTAGATAAGGTTATATATATTAATAATGAACCACTTGGGGTTCCTTTACCTTATTATGTTATGTTTATTAACCCTATAGTTTAAGAAAACAAAAAGACACGGTAAAAGTTAAATTATTTATCTTAGAGTTAAATCTAAATGATAAGCTGAAAACAGTAACCTAAACTTGTGTAAAACCTATTTTTTGAGGGTATTTCGACCCATCCCCACTTTAGTTTCTAAATAAATCAATTTGGAGCTATTATAAACCGAATATGACTTTATTGTAAAAAAATAATTTAAGTTTTTCCTAAGGTGCCCCTCTCCTCCCTTATAAAAGGGAACCTCCTCCCTCTCCACTTTACACAATTTTGAGCCATCATGCTCGGCCAAACCCTGCCCATTTGCCTTCTTAACATCCCTAGAAACATAGTAGAGGTTCTGGTCTTCTCAAAATTCCAACTCTATTCCCTTAAGTTGAAGGTTAAAGGAGGCACGTCGAGGAAGAGGTAATCTCTTCTACCGATTCTTTCAAGTTTCTTCCTTCTTCTACTTCCTATTATTTAGTTGTTTCATTATAAAGTCAAAACATCATAATGGATCATACATTGATATTTTATTATAAATATGAAACAACCCTATTTCACCTTTTATCCATCCTATGGAAAATGAAATCACCACACATGCGTACGTATGGAATACCGTCTCCACGCCGTGGTGTAATCTATTTTCTACCACCACCTTACATGGATGGGCATAATGGTGCAAATAATAACTATGTATATTATTATTATAACATGATACTAATTCTGAGACATTCTACCATCCATTTCTAGACCATTCAATAATTATGGGAATGATATCGTCGCATGTGTATGTGTACGGCTTACCACCTTCACGATGCGATGTAATTCGTTCTACATGGTCATCACTAAACAATTATTATATAAATTAATTGAATGAATAAATATGATATATATTATACCAATACCATTCTTTAAATGATTTATCTATAACCTAAATAGAGGAATAATTATTTATTTGACAAGACATGCATAAGGACATAAAACAATGAACACCTGAAAAACAAGTAGAAATCAAATATTACTAATAAGAAGATAAGAATATGACCATGTCTGATATCATAAAAATGAATATGATTTTTTAATAAGTCAATGAAATTACTTAAATCATTATATAGGAGGTTTGAATACGTACGAAGCATATCAGACCTAAGGTAAGGGAATATCTCACAATCTCATTTCTATCTGAGATTGTTTATACTTCTGAATTTACTAGGGAATATTTATCATCCACATCCATGTTTCCAAAATATTTAATATTATTTATATCCTCCTAAATTTTTTTAAATCCAATTATACCTATTGGTAAATTTGAGTAAATGATATGAAAGGATTCTTTTGTCGTTTTTAGTACGAGGTACTTTTTGACTTTTCTGTCCAAAGTACGAGAAGAATGTTTTTTTAACTTATATGGCATGAATGGATTTTTAGAACATTATTTCAATGAAGCTTAATTTACAAGTTTTCAATTTTATTTTTAATTAACTTTTTTTAGTCTAAATATTTTTACATTTTAATAAAGGAAAAATGTTTTTGAAGTAGAAAAGATATTTTCCTCATGAATGGAGTTCAAGTGTTTTATCAAAATTATTTCCCATCTAAGATATTATAGGGTTCTGTTTCTATACCTATTTTTACATTGATTTTATTATGATAGAATTATTTTTATGAAGTCATTTTATCTTATATGATTTATGTTTTGATGGCATGATGTATAAGAATCCCATTTTTATTACATGGGTTATGATATGATATATGATATATGATTTTGTGGCACTCATTAGAATGGTATCATTATCAGATGGGTGGGGCATATATCTCCCTCCAATGCATTTGGTAAAAATTTATATCTCATGAGATATACATGGATGAAAAGACAAGTTAATCTGATCTAGTGATACATGACTAAATTGAGGAGTGAACTCGGTTCATAAATAGACTTTGTCCACTATGATAGTCTTTGCAATGAGTCTTGACTACTAATAAATGATTCTCTATGATTATGTATGTATGCCACAATGTTTCATGTTTTAAGTAATGATTATTTGGATTAAATTTAACTATTATGATTGATCCCTTGTCATGATATTATGATCTCTTTTGCGGGATAAGATTTTCAAAATGTTATGTTCTTATGAATGTGATATGATTGATATTTCCTTTATTTACCTTTACTGAGCATTTGAGCTCACCCTACTATATGTTTTCTTTTCCCCAAGTCAGGAAGAAGGGTATTAAGTAATATATGCTAAAAGGGACTCTAAATATGATGAAATAAATGAGAGACAATGTAGCTGCTTTATGAACCAGTTGTTTATGTTTCCCAGTTTCTAAAGACACTATACCTATATGGTTCTTTCATGGTTTTATTATATGTTGTAATAAGTTAATTCAATTCTGAAGTGATAACAATGTATGTAAAGTATGGGTCGTTATAGTTGGTATCAAAGGAAAGGTAAAGTCAACATTTGGAAATTAGGATGTGAAAACCTCAGTAAGAACCCTAAGGATATGTCTAAGCATAGAATACAATCTTAGTGTTTTATAAATGGCCATGAATAACCTATGATAAAACCTAAAGCATGAAATTTTATTCTTTATTATGTGGTTTTACTATTATGATTAGTGTTTCTCACACTATGCTTATTGGTTTTAGTTAAGGGCTGGAACCTAATGGAACCTTGTCAATGCTGAATGCGACAGCCAATGCAATGATTGTCCCCCTGAGAAACCAAACGTTATAGAAGCTGGAATACAAAATCTTGTAGCCATGCTCACACAACTTTCTCAAGCTATGAATCATGCAGGACTTCAAAATGAGCAATGGAAGGAGAAAATTTTTATTGAATCATTCATGAGGCAGCGTCGACCCTCATTCAGCTGGTCTACTAATCCATTAGTGACTAAATAATGGATCAGTAACACTGAAAAGATATTTTCAGTTATTCAATGTTTTGAACATGATAAATTAATCTTATCAGTGTAACGCCCCGACCCCAGTTACCCAGAGTCGGTGCATTATTACATAACATTGGCATGATCACAAGAAAGATCAAATCTCGAAAGACCGATTGGTTTAGTAGCCTTGGAAACACTAGATATATTCATAAGTTTTACATTACATCATAAAATGAAAAACTACTACAACAACATAATGTTTCCACAGTCCACACTATAATCCCCTCATAATATCCCTGCAGGTCATTCATAACTTATATCTTCACATCCTGGGAAAAATAAAACATAGAAAAGGGGTGAGCTAAAATGCCCAGTAAGGATAACAATATAGCAGAACATTCAAAAATAAGCATAAACATTTAAGGCAATGAATTACTAAAACAAAAGCCTTTTAAACTTGAACTTCAACATAGTATGGAAAAAGTAAAATGAAATAATTCCATTTACTTGTTCACATGGATATTCTACTAATCGAATAACCACATGCAAAATCAATAACCACTTTCATAATGTTGGAATGCATAATGCTAAACTTTAATTACTTTTTAAGGCCTCGTCCCAAGACCTTGGGGCTAACTGTAACCGGAACCCAACCCGGAGTGCCTCTAATAACCGGACACCAACCCGGAGTGCCTCTAATAACCGGACACCAACCCGGAGTGCCTCTAATAACCGGACACCAACCCGGAGGGCTTACTTTTACCAGTCCCTAACCTGGAGGGCTTACTTTTACCAGTACCCAACCTGGAACATACTTGTCCAACACATTCATATGAAGTAAAGATTGAAATATAACATAAACATTCTTATTGGAACTAGCATACGAAATGTCAATACTTTCACCATAAACTATGAATGGTATAAAAATATCACATCCACAGTCAAACATATCACAAAACCTTCAAAACAATATAGAAGTTTTGTATCATAATAAATCAACTTCAAATAATCTTAAAACCCATCAAAGGATGTTGACATAGATGAAATCAAAATTCTTTTTAAAGAAATATCTCCTTTTATTTTGAAATAATTTAAGATCCATATAAAATAAAACATTTTCTTTGAAAATATTCTTATAATCTTGTAAGGGAAGCTTTGAATATTTTATAACGGCGGAAAATAGCCGCACCCGCCGTATAAGTAAAAAAAACATTCTTACCTTAATTCTGTCGAAAAGGTTAAAAAGGACCTTGTTTTGAAAACGACCGAAAGATTCATTTATAAACCACTTATTAAAGTCAAAAATGGTATAAATGAATTTAACTCATATTCTAGTAAATAGTAAAAATGTTTTGAAATGCATTTTTAAGAAACATGGATGTGGATGATAAAGAGATCCCAGTAGATTATTACGTATAAACAACCTTGGATAATGAAGAGGTTGTAAAGTAAACCCTTACCAGTTTGGTAACTTATGAAACATACAACCCATGAAAGAGGTATCATACAATGAATATGTAAGTACACATAAATTAGAGTGTATTACACAAATAATATAATTATGGGCAGTACATACACCACACAAAAGGTAATGGTGGCAATATGGCATGAATCTCACGGGAATAAGGAGTGAGATGAAAACCCCTTACCACGTTAATCAACTGAGTCGTATGGCCAAAAGTTAATAACCACCAAATTATTTACATAATAACATGAATATGATAATATATATCAAATGCCAGTACACAATACACCACTTTCAATAATTTAGTGGCGAATAATGGAAATCTCACGGAATTGAATGTGAGATAAGAAAATCCCTTACCTTGTACTTTTCCTTGGTTGGGGTAGGTTAACCTCCTGTATAATGGTGAAATAATTGTTATTTAATTATACAAGAATCATATACATTAATATGATATCATATATGATCTTTTAACATTGCTTTATTAATAATATCTTAGTATTATCGTCGTTTCAGGTGATAATCGATTCGTTCTTCTTAAATGTTTGGTTACGTAAGACATGTTTGTAATGGATAGATTATATCTTATTCATAATCATAATGATATTAACATTATTTTTAACCCTAAAATGAGAATAAGACTTGAATGGATATGATGGAGGATGGATCTCACCGCGTTCGTGGAGACGGTAGTCCGTATGTACGCACGAACGCTACTTCCATTTAATTTTTATTTTAAAAGAATTGAATCCAAATGATACATAGGTATATTACTATTCCAGTATAATATAATATTTTATATATGTTACTTAAGTTCATTAACACCATCCTTTATACGTTCCATGTGTGGTATGAACGAGTCATATCATTTTAAGGGGGCGGTAGTCCGCACTTCCTCAAATGAAATTATCGTATGTATATACAACATGAAACGAATAATGGTATGAAATAAAATGGAATTACAGAAGCTTATATATAAAATATATATCATTAATATCATATTTAATTATAGTTCCATCATAATGGCCACCATGAGAGGCGGTAAGATGTATTTGAACAATCATCGTTTCGTGAGGCGTTAGTTTTCCATCCACAGAAACATTATGTTCATCATCCATTAGATGGAGTTGTGTGTATGTGTAGTTTGAATCCTTCTTATAACAACATCCTAGTATATTGAGGATACTTGTGTTGTTACAAAAGAAAGGAAATAAAAAGATTTTGGGGGTTGGAGAAGCAAAATAAATGAAAATAATTTAAGAGAAATCTTTACCTTTAATTTAGGTAACTCACTTTGGTTGGAACCAAAGGACTTCTTGAAATGCTTTCTGCCTAAGGGGAAGCTTCAAGGAGGAGGAGAGGGATGTGGGGAGCTTAGTTGGGCAGAGTTTGGACGAGCCAAGTGGCTTGAGAGGTGTGAGGAATGAGTATAAGTGGTATCCTTTTATAAGGGAGAAGAGGGGCTCTTTAGGAAAGAGTGAAAGTATTACTTTATAATATAATTATATTCGGTTTATAATGGTCCAAAAATAATTTAGGTCGAAGATAAGATGACTAATATTCTAAATAACATCAACCAATAAGAATTTGACAGGTTTTAGATAATATTTTAATCATTATAATCTTATTTATTTAAATGATTTATTAATGAGGTAAACATTGCATCATTATTGTGTCATTAATAATTTAAATTATTTGATGTCTAAAAATTATAAATAAAATATCATTATGTAGGAAATCTTTTTAGATTTCTAATTAATATTTATAATCTAAAATACAACATGTATAACCCTATGTAAAAATTGTTCTTCTAAAAGATGTAAGATTATGCCATTTTTATTTTTATTTTAACTTTATTAATATAAAGTGTCCCTACCACATACAAGTGGATCCAAGGGGTCCCCAAATTGACCCAAGGATGCTCATGGTCGGGTATGTGTCCACCAATAAGGTTAGGACACGTTTTAGGTTAATTTTGTATTATTATAATATTATTTTTTAACCCTTATTTACCGGATTTACCCTTAACCATGGTAAATAAAATATTTACCACAGTAATTATTCAAAATGTCTAAAAATAAAAGTTACCTATTTACACAATTTGGACATCCTGATTCCAAATATGGAATCCATTTTTATAATTTCAAAACACAGAAGTGGCATAAATTAATTTAAAATTAATTCCCGCTGTCAAAACAAAAAGCGTGTTTTTAAGAGGTAATAACTATCAAAAGATTGACACTTGTTTATGTTCGGTTTAATTGTAAAATTATGCACAATGACCAACATTATATTAAATGGTAAAAATATATTCTAAATATACTTTAAAACTACTAAAATTCATAATTTATCACTATTAATTATTTTGATTAAAAAAGTTGTTTTTAATTAAAATTTAGTAATTTTCACTATTCATCAAAATATGAAAGTTATCCGAAAAGTACCAAAATTTCACCTTAGGCTAAATTCGATATTCCGAATTCAAAAGTGAAGTCCATTTTAAAATATAAAATATATATAATTTCAAAATATAGGTATTACTATTCATAACGGCTAGTTTGATTGGTTGTGGCGTGTGTTAAAACTCAAGGTTGCGTACAACACACGCTACTATTTTATTCAAAGGAAAGCATACCGTGGAAGCTTGGGATGTTTCATTTTAAATTTTTTTGATGTCCCAATTTATTCAGATAGTTTAAAATATTTTATTTAAAAAGGTTTCACTATTAAAGTTGATAAAATTGCAATACTGAAAATGAATCTGTTCTTGCATTATGACTAAGAAACTCATAATAGGGATTCTAAAATTATAAGGATTATATAAAGTTCAAAATGTTGTTAATACTATTCATGACCTCTTTTAATGGCTTTTTTTTGTACGTCATGGTGTGATTGAACTCGGTGTTGCGTGTAGTGCAAGTTATTGAATTATTTTTAAGAAATAACACACTATGAAATCCTGGGGTGTTACATTCTCCCCTCCTTCAATAAATTGCGTCCTCTCAATTTGAAATTGTTCTTCGAAAATAAAAGGTTGAAAATAGAAAATATCTTTGTGGGAAACCCCACATCGGAAATTAGGTTACTAAAATTTAGTCTTAATATGAGGAAAAGAGAAATGAAAGAGTCACCACCAAATTATGATCTCGATTAGGAGAACATTGGTGGCAATTAGAGACATATAATTGGAGGAAAAACGTAAATATTTATAGGTAGTGATTGAGATCATCAATCACAAACAAGTGTATAATTGAGGTCCTTAAATTCATCAATCTATGATGATTTGAAATACCATCGGTTCAACAAAACATAGGGTATTAGGATAACACATTTTTGACGTTTCAAAATATCTTAGTTGAAATCCCACATCGAAAAATGAATTAATGAGGCCTCTATTTAAAATAAAGATTCGAACGTATGAAGATTACCGAAAATAACACATACTAGGGTTCCATGTAGGAAAATATGGATATGGAAGAAAAATCTAACCATCAATTATCTGATGGAGAGTGGTAGAGAACATGGCTATGAAAAGGCCAACAATCCCAAAGCCATTATTTAGTGATGATTTAAGGTATCATCTAGGAAAACATTTTTGTTATAAGTTTCTTTTCTTAATGTTGAGGAATTTATTTATGAGATTGGCTAAGATCATAAGGAGATATACTTACTTTATAATTAGTGTTTTATCCATTAATAAATTTCTACCACAAACTCATCTTTCACTCTAAAAGATAATAGAATGTAAACAAAATTCTATTTACACTATTCGTATAGGGTTCCAAAATAAACGAATTTATAATTCATCTACATGATCTTTTAATAAAAACTACATTATTTAATCTAGGAAATCTCATGGGCCAGTGGTAGGTGATACACCCTTGTCGCCCTTCGGTTGCGGGTTCAAGTCTCGCAGCCTTGCCGGACGCGACGGGTTGCCGCCCGACCTCCGGGTTGTCCTTTTATGGCAATCCAAAATAATCCAAACTAGAACTATCAAAAATACTTCTGTCCAAACTCACAGTCTAACATTTATAAGGAAGGTAAACATAATATAGATCCTTTTTACCCCGTAATAGCATATGAATACCTTCATCATGTATTACCATATTCCTTATTGATTACATTAATACTCCCTTATTCCATATAGAATGCTGGATATACTTCATTAATCCAAAAATGTTTTAAACCCCAACAATGATGGAATATACAAATCATTAATCAGTTCCAGGGTAGTCAAGAATATCAAATATAATTTATTCAAAACAATCACATATTATTCCAAAATCACTACCTCAGTATCAGAACTATATTATGATTTATCATTCTCTCAACCATATATTTTCCAAAAATTTATCCTGCTATTGAGTCACTTTTCTTTGTTCCACACTATCTCAAGTCCTTAATGAAATAGTACTGCAGTACAATCCTTATATACTCCATGATTATTGTAACAAGTACATTGTTGATACAACACTCAATTGACATAATCAACATAAGAACTCTAATCATTCCTCTTCATCTGTGGTAGTATCATAACTTGATTATTATCCAAAAACATCATTTGCGGCATAGTCTGATGACCGGGACATAGGTTCGCGTAGTGTCCAAACTCCTTTCAAATGAAGCATTGTACATTTAAAACCATTTTCTTACCCTTGCAGTCACGTACTTTGTGCCCTTTTCCTCCACACTTATAACAAACTCCCATTCCTTTCAGGCAAGTTCCAGGGTGTTTCTTTCCACAGTTACCACATATGGGAAAATTCTTCTTTTCCCTTTTTCCTTTATCCATCTTTCTCTCTTCCATCCTTTTCTTCTCTTGATTCCCTTCAAAGCCATAGGACTCAGTAAACTCTTTACTTATCTTATCAACACATGATATTATTTCTTCATATGATGATAATACATTGGAGACTATTTCTCTTATAAATTCTAGCTTAAGACCATGAAAGATATGATCCTTCCTTTTTTTTGAATCATGTGTATTTCTGGAGTTCTCATTCCTTCTACTGGGATCCATTTCTAAACAATGGCATAAACTAGATCAGTTTATGAATCAAAATACATAATCCCATACTTATAAAACACTTAACATAAATTGAACTATTTATGGATATAATCCATAATCATAAAAATGTTTTCTTTGTGGAAGTATATACTCATAAACCCTTCATAATGATTTGTAAAGAAAATGAGAGTTATCCTAAGCATATCCCCTGGGAGTGTCGTAACCAAGAGTGCAGCAAGGCCCGTTGTCGTGCACCAGTTCCCGTTCGAGTCTAGCTCAAAGCGGTGTTTTCGGGTTTTACCCCTAGGTACATCTGTGCCAGAGCTGCCTCTACCTGCTCGTATCCAGACAGGGATGTATTGCTCGGAAAACTCACAAAATCTCTACAATACCAAAATTCTAGGAAGTTCTTCTATACTAATCCTCAAATTTCATCTTAGGTCTACGTGCTCTAATCAGAGTTTATCTAAATCTAGCTTCCAAGGTTTGTACTAAACTTCCTCTGATACCAATTGTAACGCCCCGACCCCAGTTACCCAGAGTCGGTGCATTATTACATAACATTGGCATGATCACAAGAAAGATCAAATCTCGAAAGACCGATTGGTTTAGTAGCCTTGGAAACACTAGATATATTCATAAGTTTTACATTACATCATAAAATGAAAAACTACTACAACAACATAATGTTTCCACAGTCCACACTATAATCCCCTCATAATATCCCTGCAGGTCATTCATAACTTATATCTTCACTTCCTGGGAAAAATAAAACATAGAAAATGGGTGAGCTCAAATGCCCAGTAAGGATAACAATATAGCGGAACATTCAAAAATAAGCATAAACATTTAAGGCAATTAATTACTAAAACAAAAGCCTTTTAAACTTGAACTTCAACATAGTATGGAAAAAGTAAAATGAAATAATGCCATTTACTTGTTCACATGGATATTCTACTAATCGAATAACCACATGCAAAATCAATAACCACTTTCATAATGTTGGAATGCATAATGCTAAACTTTTATTACTTTTTAAGGCCTCGTCCCAAGACCTTGGGGCTAACTGTAACCGGAACCCAACCCGGAGTGCCTCTAATAACCGGACACCAACCCGGAGTGCCTCTAATAACCGGACACCAACCCGGAGTGCCTCTAATAACCGGACACCAACCCGGAGGGATTACTTTTACCAGTCCCTAACCTGGAGGGCTTACTTTTACCAGTCCCCAACCTGGAACATACTTGTCCAACACATTCATATGAAGTAAAGATTGAAATATAACATAAACATTCTTATTGGAACTAGCATACGAAATGTCAATACTTTCACCATAAACTATGAATGGTATAAAAATATCACATCCACATTCAAACATATCACAAAACCTTCAAAACAATATAGAAGTTTTGTATCATAATAAATCAACTTCAAATAATCTTAAAACCCATCAAAGGATGTTGACATAGATGAAATCAAAATTCTTTTTAAAGAAATATCTCCTTTTATTTTGAAATAATTTAAGATCCATATAAAATAAAACATTTTCTTTGAAAATATTCTTATAAGCTTGTAAGGGAAGCTTTGAATATTTTATAACGGCGGAAAATAGCCGCACCCGCCGTATAAGTAAAAAAACATTCTTACCTTAATTCTGTCGAAAAGGTTAAAAAGGACCTTGTTTTGAAAACGACCGAAAGATTCCTTTATAAACCACTTATAAAAGTCAAAAAGGGTATAAATGAATTTAACTCATATTCTAGTAAATAGTAAAAATGTTTTGAAATGCATTTTTAAGAAACATGGATGTGGATGATAAAGCGATCCCAGTAGATTATTACGTATAAACAACCTTGGATAATGAAGAGGTTGTAAAGTAAACCTTTACCAGTTTGGTAACTTATGAAACATACAACCCATGAAAGAGGTATCATACAATGAATATGTAAGTACACATAAATTAGAGTGTATTACACAAATAATATAATTATGGGCAGTACATACACCACACAAAAGGTAATGGTGGCAATATGGCATGAATCTCACGGGAATAAGGAGTGAGATGAAAACCCCTTAACACGTTAATCAACTGAGTCGTATGGCCAAAAGTTAATAACCACCAAATTATTTACATAATAACATGAATATGATAATATATATCAAATGCCAGTACACAATACACCACTTTCAATAATTTAGTGGCGAATAATGGAAATCTCACGGAATTGAATGTGAGATAAGAAAATCCCTTACCTTGTACTTTTCCTTGGTTGGGGTAGGTTAACCTCCTGTATAATGGTGAAATAATTGTTATTGAATTATACAAGAATCATATACATTAATATGATATCATATATGATCTTTTAACATTGCTTTATTAATAATATCTTAGTATTATCGTCGTTTCGGGTGATAATCGATTCGTTCGTCTTAAATGTTTGGTTACGTAAGACATGTTTGTAATGGATAGATTATATCTTATTCATAATCAGAATGATATTAACATTATTTTTAACCCTAAAATGAGAATAAGACTTGAATGGATATGATGGATGATGGATCTCACCGCGTTCGTGGAGACGGTAGTCCGTACGTACGCACGAACGCTACTTCCATTTAATTTTTATTTTAAAAGAATTGAATCCAAATGATACATAGGTATATTACTATTCCAGTATAATATAATATTTTATATATGTTACTTAAGTTCATTAACACCATCCTTTATACGTTCCATGTGTGGTATGAACGGGTCATATCATTTTAAGGGGGCGGTAGTCCGCACTTCCTCAAATGAAATTATCGTATGTATATACAACATGAAACGAATAATGGTATGAAATAAAATGGAATTACAGAAGCTTATATATAAAATATATATCATTAATATCATATTTAATTATAGTTCCATCATAATGGCCACCATGAGAGGCGGTAAGATGTATTTGAACAATCATCGTTTCGTGAGGCGTTAGTTTTCCATCCACAGAAACATTATGTTCATCATCCATTAGATGGAGTTTTGTGTATGTGTAGTTTGAATCCTTCTTATAACAACATCCTAGTATATTGAGGATACTTGTGTTGTTACAAAATAAAGGAAATAAAAAGAGTTTGGGGGTTGGAGAAGCAAAATAAATGAAAATAATTTAAGAGAAATCGTTACCTTTAATTTAGGTAACTCACTTTGGTTGGAACCAAAGGACTTCTTGAAATGCTTTCTGCCTAAGGGGAAGCTTCAAGGAGGAGGAGAGGGATGTGGGGAGCTTAGTTGGGCAGAGTTTGGACGAGCCAAGTGGCTTGAGAGGTGTGAGGAATGAGTAGAAGTGGTCTCCTTTTATAAGGGAGAAGAGGGGATCTTTAGGAAAGAGTGAAAGTATTACTTTATAATATAATTATATTCGGTTTATAATGGTCCAAAAATAATTGAGGTAGAAGATAAGATGACTAATATTCTAAATAACATCAACAAATAAGAATTGGACAGGTTTTAGATAATATTTTAATCATTATAATCTTATTTATTTAAATGATTTATTAATGAGGTAAACATTGCATCATTATTGTGTCATTAATAATTTAAATTATTTGATGTCTAAAAATTATAAATAAAATATAATTATGTAGGAAATCCTTTTAGATTTCTAATGAATATTTATAATCGAAAATCCAACATGTATAACCCTATGTAAAAATTGTTCTTCTAAAAGATGTAAGCTTATTCCATTTTTATTTTTATTTTAACTTTATTAATATAAAGTGTCCCTACCACATACAAGTGGATCCAATGGGTCCCCAAATTGACCCAAGGATGCTCATGGTCGGGTATGTGTCCACCAATAAGGTTAGGACATGTTTTAGGTTAATTTTGTATTATTATAATATTATTTTTTAACCCTTATTTACCGGATTTACCCTTAACCATGGTAAATAAAATATTTACCACAGTAATTATTCAAAATGTCTAAAAATAAAAGTTACCTATTTACACAATTTTGAAATCCTGATTCCAAATATGGAATCCATTTTTCTAAATTCAAAACACAGAAGTGGCAGAAATTAATTTAAAATTAATTCCCGCTGTCAAAACAAAAAGCGTGTTTTTAAGAGGTAATAACTATCAAAAGATTGACACTTGTTTATGTTCGGTTTAATTGTAAAATTATGTACAATGACCAACATTATATTAAATGGTAAAAATATATTCTAAATATACTTTAAAAATACTAAAATTCATAATTTATCATTATTAATTATTTTGATTAAAAAAGTTGTTTTTAATTAAAATTTAGTAATTTTCACTATTCATCAAAATATGAAAGTTATCCGAAAAGTACCAAAATTTCACCTTAGGCTAAATTCGATATTCCGAATCCAAAAATGAAGTCCATTTTAAAATATAAAATATATATAATTTCAAACTTTAGGTATTACTATTCATAACGGCTAGTTTGATTGGTTGTGGCGTGTGTTAAAACTCAAGGTTGCGTACAACACACGCTACTATTTTATTCAAAGGAAAGCGTACCGTGGAAGCTTGGGATGTTTCATTTTAAATTTTTTTGATGTCCCAATTTATTCAGATAGTTTAAAATATTTTATTTAAAAAGGTTTCACTATTAAAGTTGATAAAAGTGCAATACTGAAAATGAATCTGTTCTTGCATTATGACTAAGAAACTCATAATAGGGATTCTAAAATTATAAGGATTATATAAAGTTCAAAATGTTGTTAATACTATTCATGACCTCTTTTAATGGATTTTTTTTTGTACGTCATGGTGTGATTGAACTCGGTGTTGCGTGTAGTGCAAGTTATTGAATTATTTTTAAGAAATAACACACTATGAAATCCTGGGGTGTTACAATCAGTATATCTTTTTGAAGGTGAAGCTGATCAATGGTGGAATCATATCAAGAATATGAGGCCAAGAGATTAAATTGAGTCCATGTAATGGGATGAGTTCAAGAACTTATTTTTCAATAAGTACTTCCCTCGTATTCTTCAAACAAAGATAGAGAAGGAATTTCTTGAACTGAAGCAAAAGGATGTTGAATCTGTTGGTACCTACGAAGAAAATTTTACAAGACTTTCAAGGTATGCTTTTGGGATTATTATCCAACCTGAGAGTAAGATCGATATCTTCTTTAGTGGATTAAAATGAAGTCTTCAAAGGGAGTTATCCATAAGGGACTTCAATAGCTACAAGGAAATCGTTTGATGTGCTCTCAAGGTTGAGAGAGATATTGGAGTAACCCATTAGTCATATGCATTTGATATGAAGAGGAAAATGGAATTCAAAGGAAAATATAATGAGAACACTAAAAAGAAGATGAGTTTTCCCTTATGCTCAAAGTGTGGAAAGAAACATGGATGGAGTTATCTTAAAGGGACAAGTAAATGTTTCAAATGTGGAAAAGAAGGTCATCGGGCATTTGAATACCACAATGATGGGAAGAAGATGTCAAGTGATGCGAACAAGGAAAATGCTACAGAGAGTGAACCTCCAACAATTCAATGTTACAAGTTCAAGGAAATGGGGCATTATGCTAATCAAGTCCCTGATCCAAGGGTTTTTGATGATGATAAATGTCAAAAAACTCTTAAGGCTAAAGAAAAAAGGAAAGTCACATGCAATTTCTTTCAGCGATGTGGAGTAGGATAACGAAGTGGTGAAAGGTAAACTTACCATCCACTGTAAAGTAGCAAATGTTTTATTTGATTCTGGATCCACCCAATATTTTATTTCTGACGATTTTTTTAAGTGTATCACCATATTACCTCAACAATTAGATGTTTAGTTAGCTGTGACAACCCTTAATGGCACAACAGTCGCATCAAAAGTTTACAATTCTTCTCCGATTGAAGTTTGTGGGAAAGTGCTTCCTGTAAATATAGTGATCCTTCCTATAGTGAAATTTGATGTGATTCTTGGCATGGATTATCTTTCCTTATATGGAGCTCATATTGATTTCCAAATAAGGGAAGTCACATTTAATATTCCTGATCAATTTATGATAATCTATCGATGCAAGGATGATTATAACCTTCCAGTGGAAATCTCTTCTATCTTATGGGTCCTGATTCCAATAAATGAAGGTTATTTATCTAAAATGGTTGGATAGAAACTCATGATTATGAATACACCCATTGTATGGGAGTTTGAGGATGTATTTCTAGAGGAATTTCCTGGTCTTCGATAAAATTGTGAAGTTTACTTTGTAATAGAACTCATACCAGGTGCTATGCCCATTTCAAAGGCACATTATAGAATGGCCCCAATTGAGTAATAGGAATTGATGAAGGAACTCCAAGAGAATCATGATAAGGGATTCATACACCCTAGTGCATCACCTTGGGGAGCACCTATTCTGTTTGTTAGGAAGAAAGATGGATCAATGAGACTCTGCATTGATTATCGAGAACTTAACAAGATCACTATCAAGACAAAATATCTTCTCCCATGCATTGATGACTTATTTGACCAACTACGCAGAGGTGAATAATTTTCCAAAATTGATCTTCGTTCAGGGTATCATCAATTATGGGTCAAAAGGGAGGATATACCAAAGATGACTTTCCGTAAAAGGTATCGACACTATGAATTTATAGTGATTCCATTTGGTCTTACTAATTGCCCTAATATCTTCATTGATCTAATGAATAGAGTCTTTAGAGACTATCTTGATCAGATTTTGGTAGTCTTTATAGATTATATTCTTGTCTATTCAAATAATAAGGAAGAACATGAAGATCACTTGAGAATTGTATTGAAGACCCTGAGAAAGGAGAAGCTTTATGAAAAATTTACCAAGTGTGAATTTTGGCTTCAAAAAGTTTCATTTTTGGGTCACATAATCTCAAAAGAGGGGATATCTGTGGATCCAGTAAGAACAGAGGTTATTGAAAGATGGTCGAGACAAACAATAGTAACTGAGATCCGAATTTTTCTTCGTTTGGCTGGATATTATCGAAGTTTTGTGAAATATTTTTAACAATTATCTAATCCACTCACCAGGTTGACTCAAAAAGGAGTTAAGTTCATTTGGACATAGGAGTATGAAGAAAATTTCAAAGAGTTAAAAAGAAGGTTTTACAGTGCATCTGTGCTCACACTTCCTTGTAGTGGAGAAAGGTTTGTAATCTATAGTTATGAATCCAAGAAGGGATTGGGGTGTGTAGTCATGAAAAATGATATGGTGATAGCTTATTCCTCACAACAATTGAAAATCCATGAGTAAAATTACCCAACTCATGATTTGGAGTTTGTTGTGGAAATCTTTGCATTAAAGATTTGGAGGCATTATCTTTATGGTGAATGGTTTGATATTTATACTAATAATAAAAGTTTAAAGTATATTTTCACACAAAAGGAGCTGAATATGGGCCAAATAATATGGTTGGAGTTGATTAAGGATTACGACAACTCAATTCATTACCATCCTGAGAAAGAAAACAAGGCGGAATATGCATTAAGTCGAAAAAACCATGCTGGCTTATCCATGACGAGGATCACAAAAGTTCCAATATTTATGGATTTACAACGGATGGATCTTGGAATTATAATTGAAGGGGAAAATTATTATCTTTATCAAATGAATGTTCAACCATCTATACATGAGAAGATTAAAGAGTCACAGAAAGAAGATGTAGAGTTACAAAAGAGGGTGAGAAGCATTCATGAATTTCACATTGATTGTGATGAAATAATAAGGATTAAGAATTGGGTTTGTGTTCCTCCCATCCCGGAATTATAGAAGGAAATATTGGATGAAGCTCATAGTTCTTCATTCTCTATTCACCCTGGAACCATGAACATGTATAGGTACTTAAAGGACTACTTCTCATGGGATGGCATGAAAAGATATGTTGCTGAATATATCTCTCGATGCTTGGTTTGTCAGCAAGTTAAAGACGAGAGACAGAAGTCTTAGGGGATGTTACAACCATTACCCATACCAAAATGGAAATGGGAAAACATCACTATGGACTTTGTCACTTGACTTCCAAAAACATCCAAAGGAAATAATGCTATCTGTGTTATAGTTGATCGTCTTAGGAATTCGGCACACTTCATTGCTATGAGAGAAGATTTCTTTCTAGATTAGCTTGCCAGGATATATGTGAAGGAAGTGGTAAGATTGCATGGAGTACCACATTCCATTATATCCGATCGATATCTGAGGTTTACCTCAAAGTTTTGGAAAAGTCTTCAGCATACTCTGGATACAGAGTTGAGTTTCATCACTTCTTATCATCCTCTGATAGACAGTCAGTCTGAGAGGTAAATTAAAACTGTAGAAGACATGTTGAGAGCTTTCACTGTGGATTTCAAAGGTGGATGGGATCAAAACCTACCTTTGGTGGAATTTTCTTCTAATAATATCGTTCACTCTAGTATTCAAATGCGTCCTTATGATGATCTCTATGGAATGAAATGAAAAAATCCAACTGACTGGGATGAAGTAGGGGAAAGAAAGCTATTAGGACCTGATCTTGTTGATGAGATGGTAGAAAAGGTCCGATCTATTCAACAACACGTAAGATCATCTCAGAGTCGACAAAAAAGTTATGTTGACAACCGAAGAAAGGACCTAGATTTTAACGTGGGAGATAAAGTGTTCTTAGAAATTTCTCCTTGGAAGAGAGTAATGATATTTGGAAAGATGCGTAAGCTAAGCCCTCGGTATATTGGTCCTTTCGAAATACTGGACCGTGTTGGGAAGGTAGCTTACCGATTGGCGCTTCCACCGAATCTATCTCAAGTTCATGATGTGTTCCATGTATCTCTCCTGAGAAATTACATACCTGATCCTTCACATGTACTCAGCTTGGAAGTTATACCACTGGAGCAAGATATTTCTTATGAAGAATAGCTGATAGAGATTCTGCATCATAGCGAAAAATTCCTACGGAAAAAGACCACTAACATGGTGAAAGTTTTAAGGAGGAAACAACAATTATAAGAAGCTACATGGTAACTTGAGGATATGATTAGAGAGAGGTATCCTCATATGTTTGTTACAAAGTGATGAATTTTGAGGGTGAAATTCATTTTAAGGGGGGTAGAATGTAACACCCAAGATTTTATGAGAAATATTTTGTTTTTATGTATTATGTTATATAAAGGAATCTTTCCCTACACACAACACTTTCTTGTCTTGCGTTACACTCAAGATCAACCTTCCTCGATAGCTTGCGTTGTACGCAATACTGAGTTTCACTAACCAATGATATGTTATTAAAAAAATTATATAAACTAGCTATTATGAAAAGTAATACCCACTTTTTGAAATTTTATAAATTTTATCTTTCAAAATGGACTTAATTTTTGGATTCGGAATATCGAAATTATCCTAGGGTGAATTTTTGGTATTTTTCTGAAAACTTTAAATTTTTGATGAATAGTGAAGACACTTGGTTACTATTTAAAAACCGACTTTTTATTTAAATAATTATTTATTTTATTTAAATTTTTTGTAGTTAAAAATTGATACATAATACCTATATAATTTCAATGTAATTAATTAGAGTCATTTTATAATAATTTTAGATATATAAAAATTTTATTGAACTTTTCACCGTCTTTTAACAACCTCCTAGGAGAATTTGAAAATTTACATAAAACAAAATTTTACCACTTCTGTGAGTGGAATTTTGAAAATTAGAGAGACACGGTTAATATCAAGAAGTAAAATGTGGTAAAATATGATAAAAGTAATTTTGGTGAATAGTAATTTTTTACATTTATTTACCATGGTTTAAAGTAAATAGGGTTATTAAGGGTAAAAATGATATTATTATTACCCTAACACATGTCCTAATTTTTCTGGATAAGTTTAATTCGACCAAAAAAACATGAGGAATAAAATATTACACTTTAGGTCCACCTGGATTAGATTAGGACATTTATTATTATTTTATTTAAAGAATAGTTAAAATAGTTAAATTCAAATTTTAATAACTAATTTTTTTAATATATGGTTATAAATAATATAAATTAGACTATAAATATTAATTATAAATCTAAAAATATTTCCTACATAATGGTATTTTATTTATAATTTTTATACACTAAATAATTTAATTTATTTATGACAAAATGATGATGAAATAATTACCTTATTAATGAAATATTAACATAATTGATGTTATAAATACCCAAATAAATGTAATTTGAGACTTTTTATAAATTAAACTAATTTTATAAGTGAATATGACATGTTAGTATTGATTCAATTAACTTTTTTTAACTAATCATTCTATTATGATTTTCACAAAAATCAATTACCAAATAGTGTCAAAATTGACATAAAATAGTTTTTTAAACAAATATTATATTATTAATTGTTATTATATTCCTAAAAATCTACGGATCTGCCAAATGACTTAGATAAGGTTATATATATTAATAATTAACCACTTGGGGCTCTTTTTTCTTGTTATAGAATGTTTATTAACCATATAGTGTAAGAAAACAAAAAGACACGGTAAAAGTTAAATTATTTAGCTTAGATTTAAATCTAAATGATAAGGTTAAAATGTTAACCTAAACTTGACTAAAACTTATTGGTTGAGAGGATTTATACCCATCCCCACTTTATCTTCGAAATAAATCCATTTGGAGCTATTATAAACTGAATATGACTTTATTATAAAATAATATTTTATGTTTTTCCTAAGGTGCCCCTGTCCTCCCTTATAAAAGGGAACCTCCTCCCTCTCCTCGTTACACAATTTTGAGCCTTCAAGATCAGCCAACCCCAATCCATTTCCCTTATCATTTCCCTTCACAACATTCATAAAGACATATTAGAGGTTCTGGTCTTCTCAAAATACCAACTCTATTCCCTTAAGAAGAAGGTTAATGGAGGCACGTCGAGGAAGAGGTAATCTCTTCTACCGATTCTTTCAAGTTTCTTCATTATTCTACTTCATATTATTTAGTTGTTTAATTATAAATTAATAACATTAGTATCAATAATATACTGATATTTTATTATAAATATGAAACAGTCCTATTTCACCTTCTATCCATCCTACAGAAAATGAAATCACCGCGCGTGCGTACGTACGGAATACCGTCTCCATGTCGTGGTGTAATATGTTTTCCACTACCACCTTACTTGGATGGGGATAATGGTGCAAATAATAAATATGTATATGATTATTATAACATGATACTAATTCTAAGATATTCTACCATGAACTCCAATACCATTCAATAATTATGGAAACGATATCATCGCTCGTGCGTACGTACGGCTTACCGTCACCACAATGCGATGTGATTCGTTCTACATGATCTTCACTAAACCATGAATATATTAATGAATTTAATGAATAAATATGATATATATTATACCACTACCATTTTGTAAATTATGTAGCTATAACCAAAAAAATAATAAGAATTTATTCAACAAGACATGCATAAGAACATAAAGCAATGAACACCCAAATAACAAGTAGCAATAAAATATTACTAATAAGAAGTTAAGAATGTGACCATGAATGATATCATAACAATGAATATGATTCTGTAATAAGTCAATGAAATTATTTAAATCCTTATACAGGAGGTTCAGATATGTACAAATCATATCGGACCTATGGTAAGGGAAGATATCAAAATCTCATTTTTATCATAGATTGTTTATACTTCTGAATTTACTTGGGCATATTTATCATCCACATCCATGTTTCCTCAATATGTAATATTATTTCTATTCTCCTAAAATTGATTTAAACCAATTATACCTATTTGAAAATTTTATTAAAAGATATAAAGGGAATATTTTTTCATTTTTAGTATGAGGTACTTTTTGACATTTCCATCCAAAGTACGAGAAGAATGTTTTTTTAACTTATACAGCATGAATGGATTTTTAGAACATTATTTCCACGAATCTTACTTTAAAATTTTTCAAGTTTATTTTTAATTAACTTATTTTGGTTTAAAATTTTATGGCATTTTAAGAAAGGAAAAATGTTTTTGAAGTAGAAAGGATGTTTTCCTCCAGAATGGAGTTCAAGTGTTTTATCAAAATTATTTTCCATCTAAGATAATATTTGGTTCTATTCCTATACCTATTTTTACATTGATCTAATTATGGTGGAATTATTTTTATGAAGTCCTTTTATCTTATATGATTTATGTTATGATGGCATGATGTTTAGGAATCCCATTTTTATTACATGGGTTATGATATGATATGTGATTTATGATTTTGTGGAACACATAAGAATTGTATCATTATGAGATAGGTGGGACCTATATCTCCCTTCAATGAATTGGGTAAAGATTAATATCTCATGAGATAGACATGGCTGGAATGGAAAGTTAATATGGTCCTGTGATACAGGACTGAAACGATGAGTGAACTCAATTCAGAAATGGACTTTGTCCACTAGGACAGACTTGGCAATGAATCTTGACTACTATGAAATTATTCTCTATGATTATGTGTGTATGCCAAAAAGTTTCATGTTTTATGTTATGATTATTTGGATTACATTTCACTATTATGATTTATCCCATGTCATGATATTATGATCTATTTTTCAGGATAATATTTTCAAAATGTTATGTTCTTATGAATATGATATGATTGATATTTACTTTTTTACCCTTACTGAGCATTTGAGCTCACCCTGTTGTATGTTTTCTTTTCCCCAGGCCAGGAAGAAGGGTATTAAGTAAGATATGCTAAAAGGGATGATAAATATGATGAAATAAATGGTAGATAATGTAGCTGCTTTATGAACCTTTTGTTTATGTTTCCAAGTTTCTAAAGACACTATACCTATACGGTCCTTTCATGGTTTTGTTATATGTTGTAACAAGTATGCTTCAATTCTGAAGTAATAACAATGTATGTAAAGTATGGGTCGTTATAGATGATACCTGATATTCCATTCTCATATAGAGGAAACGAAAATACAACGTCATCCCTTAAACAACCCCATGTTTGGAACTTAATCCATTTTCATGTGTTTTGAAGTATTCTTACATAATATAAGGTGAAAAATTACTGGTAATCATTGCCAATAACCTATCAATTTCATAAGAACAAACTATGATTCACCCACTCAAAATAAATTCCCAAGCTGTCGGATGGTGTTTAGGTGATATACCTAAAATCAATCCCAATGTCTTCTCTCATAGAATATTTTTAGAAAGTGATGACCGAATAGTTAGACAACCTTAGAGATGACTAAATCCCACCACCATGGAGGTTGTAATGAAATATATAAGTAAATTTATAGCAGCTAACATCATTTACCAAATCACTGATTCATAGTGGGTCACCCCCAATCATTTAGTCCCCATGCAAATAGTCCTAACCACTATAAAAAGTGATAGAAATGAACTGATCCCCATGTGAGTAAATAATATCTGGAGAGTGTGTATAGATTACTGGAAGCTAAATCACATTACTTGAAAATACCACTTTCCCATTCCATTCATCGATCAGATGCTAGAAAGGTTTTCTAGAAAAACTCATTAATATTCTTAGATGGTTTTTTAGGAAACTTTCAGGTACCGATCACACCAGAATAATAGGAGAAGACAACTAGGAGAAGATAACCTTAACCTATCCATTTGGAAAATTCACTTACAAAATGATGCCTTTTCGGATATGAAACACCCTGGGTAAATTTCTATGTTGTATGGTAAGTATGTTCTCAGATCATATTGAGGAATGCTTAGAGGCATTTCTTGATGAATTCATAGTTTTTGGTAATTTATTTGATCATTTATTAGGAAATTTGAAAACAAATTAAAACATGCTTTGAAAAAAATATATTTTTAAATTAAAAAAAACTCATTTTAGTGTTGAAAATGGAAATTTGTGGGGAACATAATTTCACAAAAAGGGATTTCAGTTGAAAAATAAAATGTTTATGTAATAAATTCCATTCCATATCCAACTTGATTAAAACATGTTAGATCATTTTTAGGACATGTATGATTTTACAGAATATTCATCAAATATTTTCATAATAATTGTCTCCCTCTCTCAATATTAGTACTTAAAGAAGCTAACACTAATATTTATTATGCATGATGGATGTCATTTAATAAAATAAAGGAAAGGTTGATCACACCTATAATAAGGCAACCACCTAACTGGGATTACCGTTTTGTGTTTCTTTACAATGCATCCAACCAATTAGTGGGAGCCGATCTATTACAAAGAATTGATGGAAAGCCTCAAGTCATATATTACATTTCAAGGACCCTAGATTCCACAAAAATATATTACACAACCACCGAGAAGGAGTTCCTTATAGTTGTCTTTACACTAGATAAATTTTTATCATATATTCTTGGTAATGATGTTGTAGTTCTTTTTTATCATGTAGTACACATGTATTTAATGAAAAAGTATGATACAAATCCAAGACTAGTGATTTGTATTATACTCTTACAAGAGTGAAATTTGGATATTAAAGCTAAAAAAGGGAAGTTAAAATCAATTTTATGATCATCTAAGTCGACTACCCAGAAACACTGAAGTAGAAATTTTAAACCAGAACCCACTTAATGATGATATACCTAGAGAACAACTCTATATCATTAATAGTGAAGTTCTATAGTATGATAATATGGTTAATTATCTTGTAACATATTAGGTCCCATATCCTTTATATTTCCCACCAAATTCCAAAGATGAAATCTAAATCTAAATATTATATTTGGGACGATCCATTTCTTTGGAATATTTTGAAATAACCATGTAATAAAAAGATGTTTTCTTAAAAGTGGAATTGATTATGTCTTTGATTTTTTCCATACTTTAGCTTGTGTAGTCCACTTTGGACCACAAGGGACCACAAGTAAGGTTTTGGAATCTGGAATTTATTGGCACACCCTTTTTGAAGATGCTAATGAATTTTACAAAAGGTGTGAAAATATCAGTTTCCTAGAAATATTTCAAAGATTCAGGAAATACCCCCCCCCCCCACACACATAATTTTTGTGATATTTTTGATGTATATGGGATATATTCTATGGTATCTTTACCAATGACTTTCGGAAATTATTATATATTGCTTACATTTTCATATGTTTCCAAATGGGCGGAAGAAAAATTCACAAGGATATATGATACTAATATTTCTTCTGATTTTATTAGGGCTAGCTAACATATTTTGTAGGTTTGGAGTGCCCAAATCCTTCATCAGTAACTAGGAGAATCACTTTATAAATAGGATAATGGAGTGTTTGATGAAGAATTATGTGGTATATTAAAAAATATGAACTCTCTATCTTCCACAAACTAATGGTCAAGATGAAGTGTCCAATAGGGAAATCAATAGAATTTGGGAAAAGACTGTGAATCCAAACTGGAAGGATTGGAGCCAAAGGTTGGAAGACACATTATGGGATTACAAGACAACTTATAAAACCCTGATTAGAATGAGTTCATGTAAGATAATTTATGGGAAAATCATTCACCTACCTATTTAATTAGAACAGAAGGCATACTAGGCTGTGAGGGAGATAAATTTGGATATTAAAAGAGCTAGTAAGTAGAGAAGATTATAGTTATAGGAGACTGAAGAAAATAAAATGGAATATTTTAAAAATTCTAGGATTTATAAAGAGATAATAAGAGTGGCTCATGATAATGTGATCAAACTAACGAATTCCATCATGGAGACATAGTGCTGTTAGTCAACTCAAGAATCATGTTGATGACTAGTAAACATTTTTTCAGATGGGAAGGTCCATTTATAGTTAATCATGTATATCTTTTCAGTTTTGTGCAGATTGTGAAGGATAGAGAGTAGAATACATTCACTGTTAATGTCCATTAGCTGACGAAATTCCTTAGGACCATGCCATCAGAGCCAGTGGAGGAGATTAGAGTCTACAAAGCCATTTATCAATAAATCCATCAGTTTTTACCTCTCTTTATCACTTTCGTGATTATTGTGATTTAATATAAAATATAATTAAATGATAAATCCACATGAATGGTTTGAGGACACTACATAATTTAAGTGTGTGGGAGGGAACCTTTCTAGTTTCGTAATTTCAATTTTTTTCTTCTATTTTTAAAATACAAAAATTATGTGTTTTTTTCAATTTATTGTGTTTATAAAACCATTTAGCCTAAATTATTATCATTAAAACATTTGAAACACATGTCAATGTGTGAAACAATTTATCACATGAAATTGAGTTTAAATGAATGCTGAAAATGACTGTGTTTCATGTAAAAATCTTTACGATGTTCATGAAAAGTACTCTGATTTTTGAATCTCATGCCACATCTCACTATATTTATATTTGAAGTCACTTTTTTGTAAGGATTTTGAAACATTTATATCATATTATTTTTATTGACCTCAATTCCTGAGAGAACCAGACCCTGATTGATTTAATAATTATTTTATTTATTTTAGTCAAAATTTTAGGGTTTGACGTACATGTGTTTTAAATGATTGAGATATTTCATTGGTATTAAATCCCCTATTTCATATGAATCATTTAAATAAAGGTATAACTTTAACATTTAATCCTGGTAGACATTAGAATCCATGAATATCCTATTAGTTTAGCCACATTACAATACCATTTTCCCTATCCAACCAGCTCTTGAAGTGACAATACATAATCTAGTTGCACTTTAGTGTGGGGGAAGGTATCTTGTATTATACTAATTTATTTGTTGATATAGTGGGTGAAAATAAAATGTTGATGGGATGATTTTTCTAATAAAAAAATCAATCCTTTCAAATGATGTTTCTTTTCTGGAGATTTTAAGATAAAATAAGTTATGTCTTTCTGGATCTTGTAACGAATGAAGAATATAGTGCCTATCTGGAGATTTCAAGAAAATCATGTTTCAAAAGATTTATAATTATTATGAAAAAATAATTACTAGTGTGAAAATTCCATGATTTTTCATGATGATGGAGTATAATTCATACTAAGGTGACTTAGGAGGATACCATACTTGAGTAAAAAAATAGAATATGGAAATGTTTCTTCAAAAAGAGCCTAACCCTCCTCATTCAGCCTCAGAATTGTTTACATATAAATACTAGAAACAAGAATCCATAGAATGACCTTGAAAATTACTCATGAAATTCTTATTTCCTTGACTCACATCTAATGGAGATATAAGAATTTATCAAGCCTATGGTGATCCTGGCATGAGTGTTGGATGAGAAAGAAATTTGTGAAAATTGACATTTGTGTGATAAGAGAAAATGCAGGGGAGGTAAGTGTTTTTTGTGCATGGGAGTAGAAATGTAGAGGAAATATATTTAATGATATGAACTGAGAACTTGAAATAATTTTTGTTGATTATGAATGATATCTTTTGTTTATTGTTAATAAATTTGGCGAATCTCATGGATATGTGTTTTAAATTTTCATCGATTTGATTTTGTTGTTTACTTGTCTAGGTGTCCAAGTGTCACGTGTGGGGGAATTTATAGAGATAATATTTTAATAATTATTAATATGATTTTAAATGATTTAATCCCTTCAATTTAATCAATTTTAGATTGTTTTCATCATTTTATGATTTTTGGTGTGTTTTGAGCTTAAGTTGAAAATTGGTTAATTCTGGACATTTAGCAGTATTCCTTTTTCCTACGTATTTCAAGAATAAATAGTATAATTATGATCCAATTTATGTGATTACTTTTTTTAGGATTTATATTATTGTGTGCTAAAAAATATTCTTCTGTAACTAGAGACAATCCAAACTCCCACATGCCCAAATAATTAGACGAAGTTGAAGACTTATTCTGGATGACATAATAGACCATAACTCATTCAAGGAGGCATATCATGGGACACCAAAAATCAAATGGATTGATTCCATTATTTTTTTACATCTGACTCAATGGGGATGTTACAAATTATATTCCATGACGAAATAATTTCATTAAGGTCTCCCTTGAACTAGTCAAATTATGGTTGGTGGAACTGTGATTGGAGGTCATAAAAAGTCATGTCTTGTAATTAGGCCATAAAACATTAAAAAGTATAAAATTTCTCCAAAATTTAGTTTGTATATGGGAAACTCCATTCCTAATAATTTATAAGAAGGTACCTCAGCATGTTTCGGCCATATGGTCAGAGAAACGAAGCAATAATTCTGGCAGATAAATTCTAGTGGAGAAATTTTTTGTTCTTTATTTTTACACTTTTCTTATTCTTATTTATATAATAAAATCATAATCCCCATTATTATCAATTACCCATACCATGGTGGGGTAAAATTTTTAGTTATTTGGAAAGGTTTGTTTTTCTATTTTTTATGATTATTTAGTTCTTTAAATTTAGTGAATAAAAACAAAATGTATTTCTGCAAAGTTGTTTTCAATTTTATTTAGTGGGTTTTATTATCAAGTGAGATTGTATTTAGTTTTTATTCTGTCATTTATTTTCCCTTTTTTAAATTATCATTATCTCCCTACACTAATTTTTGGTCTATAAATGATGGAATAGATAATGGATTAGTGGTGAAGTACTCAATGATCGTGAGCACGTGTGGTAGGGATATTGAATATTCTTAATTGTCTGGGATAAACAAGACGAGATTTGGAATTTCCTAAACTCAATTGAGGGTATTCTAATTATATGTTTCAAACATAGGAAGGAGGGTCTAACAAGCTGAAATATTGGTAGGGTTTACTCTCACCATCACCATTTATCAAGTGAGTGATAAGAAGCGATAGTGAAATATCACTTAAATCGACTTAGCAAAAAAGATTGAATTAACTGGAATAGTGATAGCATTTCAAATATAAAGATGACCCCGACCTGATAAAACTTCTTATATAATACATGTTAATCACTTTAGTTGTAAATTTTTTTTGGAATCACTTTATTAATTTCTTCCTTTTTTTTCATTTCATTCATTTTCAAAACCAAACTAGTTCGAAAACTCCCAATTTTTCTTCTAATTAAAAAGTGACAAACTGTTTTGTTGGCACTTCTCTTCCGAAGACTACATTGGGTTAATCATTAGACTATAGTTAGGTAATTAAAATAAAAATGTTTTTCCACACCCAAAATTGGAATCCGTTAATATTCCTATTATTCTACCGACTCATTTGATGTTGATCCGAGAACATCATCAATCCTACCCGCACAAGGGTTTTGTCATAATGAATGATACGATATTCCAACCATAGAAGTACACTTATTTCCAGTTCAAAAAATAAATATCAAATCTACAAACCCAATATCCAATCACTACCAAACCATATAATTAGACATGGTTGTCTCACTCTCACCTGAGTGGCAATTTTTTTTAACAATTTCATATTCATGGATCCTGAGAATGACACCCACCACATTAGTTGACATATGATTTATCACTATGACTTTAATAAAAAAATTCTATGGTTCACCTACCACCATATGGATTTACTTACACCACTCCATGAGTTCCACCTCTAAGGAGACCCTTCATGAAACAAGGGATGAATTTTGGTAGTTAGTCATATAGTCAATGCTCTCTTAGTATAGTCAAGATGATGTTATGTCATTGTTCATGATTATTTCTATACGTAGAGTATGAAAATATTTCACCGATGAATACCATCAGAAAACCATAAATTTTTTATACACCTCTAACTATAAGGACATGTAAATACCATTAAAAATCCCATGATATCTATATCATAAAGTGTCTCATCACACCGAACTGGTTCTCATCCTACCCACTAATACCTATTCAATTGAAAAATCATGGTAATTCACTTCTGTAACACCCAATACACAAGCCAAATAATATAGTGCATCATTCGTTCCCATGAATCTATGATCCCAATAATTCTAAATCAATAATGGAGCTTGTATAACCCTAGAATAGAACCTGTTTAAGACTCTAGTGAGTAACATTCAATAAAAACATTGATCACAAGACCTATAAAATGGTCAGGCCTACCACACATGCCAATCTCACCCAACGAAGTGAACATTGGTTCTATCTAAAACCCAAGGAAACCTAGAAATACAAACAAAATCAAAAACACTCAATTTATAAGAGTCATCCAAATGTTCTTCTATGTTCACTTACAATTTTACCATGATCCTAAAGATTCATACAAAGCTAACCAGTCTTGCCCCCAGAAAACTGCATGTTCTTGCAGTCAGAAGAACTAGCACAAAAATTATATATATTAAAAGGAATCAAACACTAGTAAAACCCATGAAATGTTTGACCCATAATAAACCATTTTATAAAGTCCAAAGCATAATTTTATTCCTCACACACCTAACGTGAAAGATAACTCAGTCGAACCTCTCATGGGGTACCCATGTTATCAAATGGATCTTACTACCTAAACTAGAGTTATAAAAAAAGAGGTCACTAGGCTCTCACACATATCCATACCTGTAAAGTATCATGGAAAGATAGTATGTAGAACCACTAAGGTCTATGAAAACTCACAGAAGGTCAGAACTCCAGGGAAATTAAATATGCTCCCATCCCAACTTTACCCAATATCAACATGTTAAAATAACCATATCCAGGGTCTCACATTTGGAATATTTCATATACCAAATGAACCACCCATAACTAGTTCACCCATCCTCTAAGATCATCTGAGCTGCATACCAGTCCTAGAAGACAACAAACTATGAACAAAAAGCACCCCTAATGGGTCCAAAAATTAAGAACCTATGCCAAGATAACCCATTGAGTTCACTACACCAGTTTTTCAAGAGGACCACATCATCACCCTTATCCTCGAGCACCTCACCATAGATACATATAACCCACCATCAAATGAAAAACATATATAAATCATTCAAGTTTAGTAGAATTCCCTCAATTACTTATACAAGAAAATTATATACGATCAATTGTTGAAACTATTAACCATTGATTCTCTATCATTAATAAAATAAAACAATTGGAATCCTATAACATGTGGATCCTACATGACTACCATAATGTATGAGATTCCTCTTATTTTACATGAAAAGAGTAAAACACAAATAATAATCCTTTTTCCAATGAGCCAAGAGATTGATCTCCATAATAAGGAATCAAATCCAAACCACATGTGTTTTTTCAAAAGAAAAAAGTTATATAAAATGATAACCTCACAAAAAAATTGAAATCCCATCACTAATAACATATAATTATTTCTGGATAGTGTGTTCATGATGCACCCATATGATATCCATCACAAGCTCTAACATATTCTTATATCTCTAATGTAACAAATACAAAACAGTTTCATAAAATAATGCAACCATTCTGACGCGTCTTTCTAACACCTCATCGAGGATTCCATAAATCAGTTCCCTATGATGGTTTGAAACATGACCTCAATCATGCCTCCTTTTATGCCAGAGTTCATTGACTAGTAGTGGAGGTATAAGGTGATATTATGAAGAGACAATAACCCTATATTAGATTTCAAAAACATTAATAAATAACAAAGAATCATACATACCAGAGTACATGTAAGTAATAAATTGACAGATACATAGGAATTCTCTAATAAGATTAAATACTGTAATGGTTTGAATGGCCATTATATATATATATAAAATTGATCACCCATTGGAATGATCACATATAAAATGTAAAACCCTAAAAAATAAATACATCCATATATATTTCCAACTCAGATCCATTCCACATAACTGGTCTCTAGAAATATAACAACCCTGCTCATTTTTCAAACAATTAATCCTAATGTAGTACATAAATGTCACTTGATACAATATAGAAGATTGAGAGGTCTAGTGTCCTTGGGGATAAGGATCATTACATAACAACTTATAATATGAAATACAAAATCGTTATTGAAAACTTCCTTTAAATGACCTCTACATTCCCTCGTACTTAGCGTTGCATGGGATAACACAAGGACATGCATAAGAAAAGGGTGAGATATAAATCCTAGTAAGGTAATAATCATGGAATAACATGAGGAATACAATACATGTTAGAGAATAGGAATATCAATGTTGAACAATAGAAGCATAAACATAAAGGCATGATAAAGCATGATAACCATAACATGGAAATGTGGCAACAACACATAACATGGAATTAGCATGAGCCAAGGCTCATTGAACATCGAGCAAGATTAAATTCTCATTGCACATGTGGCACAAGTAAAACCTCATTTCACTTGAATTATCATGAGTAAACACCCATTTCACATGACGTATCATGATACTATTTTAACCCAATGCATTAGAGCACTATAAGGGCACGCCCTTATTAAACATTTTATTTCATGCATAAGTGTGCCACATAGATCATATAACATGGATTCAAAAAATATAATCATCTATTCCATGATAAAGGAATGTGTAATGACTACATTTATAAATTTCAATCACAATATATCATTTCAAAATATTGACAAAATCAATGCTCTTATCAAACCATTTTTAAAACCATTTAAAACATTTAAGAAAGATATTTTTGAATCAAAGTGTCTCACACCACTTTTAAGCTTTTGAATAAAATATCAATTTCAAAACATTAATTTCCATATGAATGGATCCTTAAAACTATTTTTTAAAACATGGAAATTAATGTGAATGATTTATAAGAATAAACCATTAATACATTTAAAATGATATTTTAGATAAAGAGTTTTTAACAAAATGGGAGATCCAAGAATACAAATAATTATGGAATAACATTTAATCAGAACATAATAATATAATTATAAAATAGGTAGTCATGATATAATATGCCAAAGGATAGTATATACACAATATAAGAGTGAATTGGTACATATCAACAATGAACTCTCAATAGAAATGTAAATTGAGACGAAATCCCTTATAAAGAAGGATCCTTAGATTAAGGATAAATTAATTACATAATTATGTGTGAAAAATATAAATACACCCAATATATTTGGATATTAAGTTTAAAAAAATCATAGGTTATTCACACATATTCACAGCATGACACAATCAAGAAGTATATGTTTAACCCTAAAATTCATATTGGGTTAAGAAGTTTTCTTACAGAAATTCGACAGCCTAATGGCATCACATTAAAATTCAGAAAATAAGTTGATGAGAGGGAAAATGATAACTCATCACTTGGAAATAAAATTTACATCAATAAGGATATATAATAATATATCCCAACAAAATAAGATGTAAATTAAAAGACATACCATAGAGAAGTCTTTTAAAAAGAGGAGGGTGAAAGGTTCCCTTACCAATTTGGTAACTTACGAAACATACAACCCATGAAATAATGATCACACAATTAATATGTAAATACCCATAAATTAAATTATATTACACAAAAAATACAATCATGGGAAGTATATCCACCATATAGAAGGAAATAGTGGCTAATATAGCATGAATCTCAAGAGAATAAAAAGTGAGATGAAAAACCCTTACCACGTTGTAATCAATTGAGTTGTATGAGAAACGTTTATAACAACCAAATGAATCATAGAATACCATGAATATAAATAGAATCATTATTATATATATCAAATGGAAGTACACAATATAACACATGCAATAAATAAGTGGGGAACAATGGAAATCTCACGGAATTAAAAGTGAGATAAGTAATCTCTTACCTTGTGTCTGACTTGACTAGTATATTCCTTGTTCTTCCTAAATAATAAAAATAAGTTAATTTATACTTGATTAATAAAATTATTATTTTTTATTATTAATTTTATATCACTTATTACCTTTCAATAATAGTTTTTTAATTATTTGAGTTCATATCGGACATTTTGTCGATGTTCGGAATTTGAGTTAAAAATGAACTTGTTATAATTACAATTTATCCATGGGGTCAAAACTCTATTATCTACAGAATGATATTAATGATTTAGATATCATATATATCATATGTATCCAATATATATATATATACATATTTATTTGTAATAGTACAAAACATTTGGAGATATGAAATGAAATGCACCGTTCATGGAGATGGTAAGCCATACGTACACATGAATGCTACTTTCATTTCAATATAATACTTAATGGAATGAAAACTTAATGATAGATAGGAATATTATAATTTCAGTATTATATCATGTGATATATATGATACATAATTTCATTAACTCCATTTTTATAAATTCCATGTATGTGAAGAACAAATCATATCACCTTGAGGGCGTGGTAGTCTGCACTTCCTCAAATGAAATTATCATGTTCACAGATGTTAGAAGGCATAAAGGTATGTTTTTAAATAAAAATTACAGAATAATATAGAAAAAAACATAATATATATCATATATTAATACATTTTCATCATAATGGCCAACATGAGAGGTTGTTGGAGATAATTGAACAATCATCATTGCGCGAGGCATTAGTTTTCCATCAACAGAAATAGTATGTTATTCACCCATTAGATGGAGGTGTGTGTAACTGTAGTTCGTATCATTCTTACAAAAATATCCTAGTATATTGAGGATACTGGTGTTGTAATGAAATAAAATAATAGAAATAGTTTATGGGGTTGGAGAAGTAAAATAAAACAAAAGAACTTAAGAGAAGACGTTACCTTAAAACTGGTTAACTCCATTTGGTCTGACCAAAAGGGTTTAATGAAGTGTTTTATGCCTAAGGTAAGGATTATAAGACTAAGATAGGGATATTGGGATCTATTTGGATCAGAGATTTCATGAGAAAAATGCTTGAGTAGTGTGAGGAATGAGTTAGAAATGAGGGATTTTTATAAGGGAGAGGAGGTGATCTTAAGGAAGGTTTGAAATAATTAATTTATTATAACCTCATAATCGGTTTAAAAAGGTAAAAAATTCATTAATATAAAATTTAAGATGAATAATGGTATAAATAAAATAATCCAATAAGAATTGGATGGGTATTGAATATTTGGTTTCATATTTATTATCTTGTTTATTTAAATCATTTAATAAGGAGGTAAATATTGTTTCATTATTCTGTCATAGATAATTTAATTTATTTGATGTCCAAAAATTATAAAAAATGATGATATAGGAAATATTTTTATATTTCCAAATAATATTTATAGTCTAAAGGATATCTTATATAACCCCATCTAAAAATATATTTACTAAAAGATAATTGTTTATGACATTTTTGTCTTTTCATTAAATTAATTAATATAAAGTATCATTATTACCCCCATGTGGCTCCATGGGGTCCCAAATTAAACCCAAGGATTCCCATGGTCGGATATGTATTATCCAATAGGATTAGGACACTTTTTAGGGTAATTTAATATTATTATAATATTATATTTTCCCCTTATTTATTATTTTTTTCTTTTAATCATGTCAAATAAAATATTTACTGAAGTAAATATTTAAAATATCTAAAAATAAAAGATACCTATTTACCCAATTTGTACCTACTGATTAAAAATATGGAATCCATTTTTAAAAATTCAAAACAAAAAAGTGGCAGAAATTAATTTAAAATTAATTCTTACTGTTAAAACAAATAGCATGTTTTTACAAAATATTAACTATCAAAATATTGACACTTGTTTATGTACAGTTTCAAAATGAAATTACTTACAATGACACAAATTAGATAAAATGGTAAAAATATATTCTAATTACACTTTAAACCCAATTAAAAATATAATATAACCATATAAATAAATTATATTAGAAGGCACTTTTGAATTGAAATACAGTATTTTTCTGAATTTATTAAAAATGAACTTTATTTGAAAAATACCAAAATTTCATATAATGTAAATTTTGGTGTCCCAATTCAAAATAAGAATTTTATTTTGTGACATAGAACAGATAAAATTTACAAAAACTAGATTTAAAGAGGGTTCACCATTAAAAGGCGGTAAATCGACCTTTTAGTGAATATTAGAGTCTTTATTCTTAAAATCGAATTATTTACTTATTTTAAGCCTCTAACTTTTATTGGATAAATGTGGAAATATTCAAAAAACATGTATCATCATATTGTAATTAGTTCTATTCATTCCCTCCATTACAACGTCTAGGAGTTAACTACTATTTAAAATAATAATATTATATTATAAGTGTGCAATATTAGATTTCAAAGAAATCCATTTTTGCGTATCAGGTACGCTGTTGAACATTGCATCCCCTTTAAAGTAGAATTAATATTTAATTCCCAAATATTAATAAAAATGAAAATTGAATATGCTTTATATTCATGGGATGTTACATTCTTCCCACCTTTTAAAAATTTCGTCATCGCAATTTTAAAATTGGGCTTGGAAACTTCATTGAATGTCCCACATCGGAAAAAGAGTCAGTAAAACTATCACTTTATAAGAACGAAAGATAAGTACCAAGGTTACCCGAGTTAACCGATACTAGGATTCCACATAAGAAAATATGGACATGGAAGGGAAAAAAATGGTCAAGTTCTGATGGAGAGTGATTGAAAAAATTATTAGGAGAAAGTTTACCACAATAAAATCACAAAGTTATGATGTGTTAAACGGTCTTTGATCACCCAGTAGGAAACATAAACCAACAATATTTTTTTTACGTTCCTTTTCATAATTTGAGGAATTAATTTATTACATTGAATAAAAACATAAGGAAATATAATTACCCTCAAGTAGAGTTTGTTCCCTTAATAAGTTTCTACCAAAAACTAATCTTTTCTCCAAACAAAGATCATTCAAAAATACTTGGTCACATCAAAGCACATGAATATTCTTCTAGAGAATCACATAATCTACAAAATAATAACTATATATTTCCCTTCTCTTTAGACATCAACTATAACCACAATGGTTAGCACGAGATCATATAATCTTTAAAAAGGAGAATACTTTATAAAAATAAATAATACTATTAATCTCCAAAATTGAACAAAAAGTACCCAAAAAATCCAGAAAGGCTATTCAAAACACTATCGTCCTTAAAATTTTTAAAAATACTCAAAACTAAGATTGAAACCCAAAACTCAGAAGGATTTAATGACATAGTCTTCCATAATAAATCTTAATATTTATCTCCAAATATCATCGACTGCTCTTGAAGTATCACACTAAAGTGTAATTAACCTAATCACATATTCTCAATGATAGGTTAATCATTTTACATAAATAACCCAAATCACTATTTTTCCACAATTAATAAAAAAAATTCCAACCATTTCTCCATAATTGAAATCCTGTAGTACTTGATTTTCATTAGGCATATAGTATTCCAAAAGAAAACATCGTCCAAAATTATCATTATCATTTAATCACCAAATCATTTTCCTATACTAATTATATCCATTATATAAAACATAAATACCCAAAATAAACTTATTCTTGATCCATAAAACCATTTATCTTAAATGAATAAGTCATACTAACCAGGGACATTACGTAGCTTAGCGGTAGGAGGTAAATCCCAATCGCACTTTGGTTGTGGGTTCCATTCTCATTGCTTTGTCCGATGTGATGTGTTGTAACACGGTCTGTGTGTTTTCATTTTCATAATGCTCAAAAAAACCCTAACATGTTTTAACCTTAAAGGTTTTCTTATACCTTTAATTTTCACCCCAACACATTAAGCTAGTTCTGCTCGTCTCCAGATAGGGATATATTTGCTTGTTAATCCACTTACTCAATACCCACCAAAATATAGGGATGTTTTTATTACACTTAGTCTTGTCTCAAAGGCTTTTCTAGGTTTTCCTAGATCTAATCCAAAAAAATAACTAAACCTATCCTCTAACACCAACTATAACAACCCTGATCTTTTGTTACATAATTAAACATAATTTATTACATAAACCCCACGTGATACAATATAGAATATCTATAGGTCTAGTGTCCTTGGGGCTTATGATCATTACATGACAACTTAAAACATGAAATACAACATATTTTTTGAAAACATCCTTTACATGGCCACAACATTCCCTCGTACTTAGAATTGCATGGGATAACCTGAGGACATGCCAAAAAAAGGGTGAGCTACAAAACCCAGTAATGGAATAATCATGGAATAACATGAGGAAAAAAATACATCTTATACAATTGAAATATCAATAGAGAACATGAGAAGCATAAACATAAAGGCATGATAAAGCATGATAATCATAACATGGAAATGTGGCAACAAAACTTAACATGGAATTAGCATGAGGAAAGGCCCATTTCACATAGAGCATGAGTAAATCCTCATTGGACATAAAGAACGAGTAAAACCTCCTTGCACATGAAATATCATGAGTAAACTCCCATTGCATATGATGTATCATGATACTATTCTTAACCCAATGCATTGGAGCGCTATAAGGGCACACCCTTCTCAAACATTTCATTTCATGCATAAGTGTGCCACATGGATCATAAAACATTGATTCATAAAACAAAGTCATTTATTCAATGATAAAGGAATGTGGAAAATATAACATTTACACATTTCAATAACAATATGTCATTTAAAAATATTGACAAAATCAAAGATTTTATCAAACCATTTTCAAAACCATTTAAAACAATTAAGAAATATATTTTTGAATCAATGTGTCCCATACCACATTGATGATTTTGAATAAAATTTCAATTTCAAAACTTTCATGTCCATATGAATAACTCCTTAAAACCATTTTTTAAAACATATACATTAATGTGACAGATTTAGAAGAATAAACCTTTAAAACATTTAAAATGATATTTTTGTAAAAGAGTTTTTAACAAAATGAGAGATCCTAGAATACAAATAATTAAGGAATAACATTTAATCAGAACATAATTATATCTTGAGAAAAAATTTATTCATGATATAATATGCCAAAGGATGGTATATGGACCATATAAGAGTGAATTGGGGCATATCAACTGTGAAGACTCAATGGATAAGTAAATTGAGATGAAATCCCTTATAAAGAAGGTATCATTAGATTAAGGATAAATCAATTACCTAATTATGTGTGAAAAATATAAATACTCCAAATATAAGTGAATATTAAGTGTAAAACAATCATAGGTTAGTCACTCATATTCATAGCATGACATAATCAAGAAGTAGATGTTTAACCCAAAAATTGAAATTGGGTTAAGAAGTTTTCTTATAGAAATTTGACAGCCTAATGACGTCACTTTAAAATTCATAAAATAAATTGATGAGAGAGAAAAGGATATCTCATTACTTGGACATAAAATTTACATCAATAATAATATATAAGAACATATCCCAAATTAATAAAAAGCAAATTAAAAGATATAACAATGATAAGTCTTTTAAAAAGAGGAGGGTGAATGTTCCCTTACCGATTTGGTAACTTACAAAACATACACCCCATGAATTAAAGATCACACAATGAATATTTAAATACCCATAAATTAAATTATATTACACAAAAAATAAAATCATTGGTAGTGCATCCACCACACAAAAGGAAATAGTGGCTAATATAGCATGAATCTCACGGGAATAAAAAGTGAGATGAAAAACCCCAACCACGTTGTAATAAATTGAGTCGTATGAGAAAAGTTAATAACCAAAAATTGAATCGCAGAATAACCTGAATATAAATAGAATCATGATAATATAATCAAATGGAATTACACAATACACAACATGTAATAAATAAGTGGCGAACAATGTAAATCTCACGGAATTAAAAGTGAGATAAGAAATCACTTACCTTGTGTCTGAATAGACTCGTATGTTCCTTGTTCTTCCTCAATAATAAACATAAGTTAATTTATACATGATTCATAACCTTTATATGTTTATTATTACTTTTATATCACTTATTACATTTTAATAATAGTTAGTTAATTATTTGAGTTCATATTAGACATTTTGTCGATGTTCGGAATTTCACTTAAAAATGTACTTGTTATAATTACAATTTTCCCATGTGGTCAAAACTCAATTATCTACAGAATGATATTAATGATTTAGATATCATATATTTCATATGTACCCATTTTATATATATGTATATTTATATATAATTGTACATAAAATTTGGAGATAAGAAATGAAATGCACCGTTCTTGGAGACGGTAAGCCGTACGTACGCATGAACGCAACATTAATTTCTATTTAATATTTAATGGAATGAAAACATATTGATAGATAAGTATATTATAATTCCAGTATAATATCATGTGAAATATATGTTACATAATTTAATAAACCCCATATTTATATGTACCACTTATGTCAAGAATGAATGATATCACCTTGAGGGGGCGGTAGTCCACACTTCCTCAAATGAAATTTTTGTGTTCATACATATTAGAAGGGAAAATGGTATGTTTTTAAATAAAAAGTACAAAATAATATAGAAAACAAAAACATAATATATATCATATATAAGTTCATCATAATGGTCACCATGAGTGTCATGACCCGTCCTCGGGGCTCATGTCGTGACTACCCCAAGCCCTCCTTCCATAGGCCAGGGGTAGTCAACTAGCACCAAAGGCATAATCCTGATAAAAAGGGAAGGCATTTCCTTTAAACATGTAACAAAAACTATCTGAACATAATATGTATATGCAACAAGTACTAGAATAGAAAAGATAAGTGTGTTGAAAGTAAGTGGGCCAGTATACAATCCCATCTGAACAACAAGTACAAGTAAAAAGGAAAACATCTCCTGGATCATCCACCGGGGAATCATACATGAAGGGTAGGTACCGAACTTGAACAAATCGTCCCTGCGGTATGTCCCATCTAGTCCAGTTTTGAGTAGCCTCCTGTCTATCACCCTCATCATCGATCACTACTGATCGTCATCTATACAGAACACAATAATGTGCGGGTGAAGCCCATGCAGGGGTGAGTATAACAATACTCATTAGGGGACACCGAGACCCCCTGAAGGTCTCCAAGGATTCACAAAGGATAAACCATAGTAGAAAGATATAATCATGAAGTATCAACCAAACCTAATTAGGTATTTTCCCATGTATATACCTAAGTTATCAATCACAGTCCTGCTCCAACTCTCGAGCCCAAGAACAATCCATTCCACAAAGGAAGTAAAGTCAATCACCACGATGGTAATGGTTGAAAGACATGACTTAGCTCACACAGATATACATCATTTGTAGAGTGACATAGATAATCAGATGTAGTCACTGATTCATCTATGTTGTTGGACCCACAAAGGATACAAAGCCAGTTAAGCTGTCGGACCCACATAGGATACAGGACCAGCTATTCTATCTGACCCACACAGGATACAGGAATAGAAGTCAGAATTGTCAAACCCACTGAGGATCATGGTACAATAGTCATCGCTGTCAAACCCACTGAGGATTCTAGTAGATTAGTTATCGATCTCGAACCCACAGAGGATTTCGGTATAGTAGTCATCGCTGTTGAACCCACAGAGGATATTGGTACAGTATCGTCACTGTCGAACCCATGGAGGATCCAGCCATCTCAGTCGTAGCCACACCTAGGGTTCCCGCACACAACATGCTTGATTCTGAGAGGGTTTGTTCCTCAATCCAAGAGTCAATACATCAACTATCAGGAAGTCCTGAGTTGTTGTATCCTGTAGTTCCGTCTCATCATAAAGAACCCAACGCGACAGACGACGCTTCAATCGGATGCCCAATCTGAGAGTTATTGGCATTTCCATTCCAGGGGCTCGGTTAGTTTTTAGGATCCAACCGACCCGACCGTACCCCAACTACGTCCAAACATGATGTGGGGTATTCCAAAAGAATATTCCTACTCTAAGCCTTTCTTCACTGTAGACGGTTCTTCGTTCAGACACCCGTAGCCTAAAAAATGGATGAAAAGGTGATTTCGGGTTAAACGGTCCGGACAGAGGTCTGATCTGATCCGATGGAGCAGCCCGGCCCGATGGCGGTCTGGCCCGATGGCGGCCTAGCCTTGGGTGGCCATGCTGGTCATGGGCAGCCCGACCATGTGGGGGCCTGGCCCGCTAGTCATGTGGCCCGGCCCGTCTGGTCGTGTGGCTCGGTCCGGCTGGCCTAGTGGCCCACCCCAGGTGGCCGTGTGGTCCGGCCCAGCTGGCCGTGTGGCCCAGGCTAGCTGGTAATGTGGCCCGGCCCAGCAGGCCGTGTGGCCGGGCCCGACTGGCTGTGTGTCCTAGCCCAACTGGCATTGTGGATCGGCACGACTGGCCATGTGGTGCCGGCTCAGCTGGTCGTGTGGCGCCCGGCTTGCCGCATAAAAGAGGGGGAGGTTTGTTATACCCTCATCTCCCGAAGCGATTGGCGCAAGGCACCGACCCTTGTAACCACATGACCCATATTGTACCACCTGGTGTGCACCACCGGCCGCCTCAACTGGCCTCCATCTCCTGTTCGCCGAGGCCTAAGGCCGCAGTCCTGGTCCACCAATGCAGCAAGAGGGCACGACGCCCCTCCACCGCGGCACACCCTTGCTGTGGCCTCTTGTAGCACTGGCGTGGTGCGACAACGCCACACCCCTTCATCGCGGCCTGGATTGGCCGTGGCTCGGCTTTCCTCCACGCGGCACGATGGTGGCGCGCCTTTCTGGTGACCCAGCGGTCTTACACTATTGGTCTCCTCACGGCCGGCCCGACGCTGACCGTCGTTTTCCACTCCCATCATTAACAACAAACAAGATAAAAAAGTGGAAAGGGTCGGCCTTATTGGTGCGGTCCAAATTTTCCCATGTTACGGTGATATCATTTTGTTGTGAAATCATAATTTTAACGATGTAGAATGGGTAAAAGAATTAAAAACCCCTACCTCATAATCTGTGTTTTCTTGAAGGAGTCGTGGAAAGCAGCGTTGTTCTGTTGACTTCAAGAGGAGATGGCGTCATCGTTGGCGACGTTCATCGCGGGCGGTGTCTTCCCTTTCTTTCCCCAGTTGGAGGGGTAGAAGACGACTTCATCATTCCTCGACGGAGACGGGATTTCTTCATTGAGAGAAGATGTCATTCTTCGTTGGGAGGATATTTTCTCAATCCTTCCAAGGCTCCACCACAGGATTAAGCCAACCCCAAAATTAAAAAATAACACATCTTAATATAATGTTATCTTAATGAATTCATAATGATTCAAATTCAATAAGTTACATCACTTAATTAAAATGTGGTGTTGGCTCATTAATTTGGAGAGGGAAGGTGAAGAGGCTCCAAAATTTATGGGGGAAGTGAAGAGTTTCCCACATTAATTGGGAACCCAAGAGGTTAAAGAGGTTTTAAGGGGGTTTGAGCTCATGTGGGCCCCACCACATAATATCCTCCCATGGGAAGTTATGCGCTGGTGGGCCCCACCTCCAACCTCCCCTGAGAAGATTAAACAACCACTCAAATAAAAATATGCTAGGCATATTTTTATTTAATTTATTTAAAAACCTCAATAATTAACTTCCAACCTCGATAAAACGCAATTGCGGTGAATGTCTCTTTACGAAAATATAGGCCATGCGAGTTCAACGGTGTCCTTAGATTTTGCTTCCATGAACTGGTTCAAAATATATGAAATCCCACACGTATTTTTACTAAAAGTACCAGAACAAAACTTCAGAAATTGATTCTGAACACACCGGGGCTCGGAATCAGGTGCCCTTAGAAACTACGGACTTGTAAAATTCCCATGTATTTAAAAAAAATCCCACTGGAAGTTCAGGTCTTTACATTCTCCCCACCTCAGGGATTTACATCCCAGAAAGCTACAACTCACACTATGGAAATAGAAGGGGGTACTGAGCACGTATCTGAGCCTCCTGCTCTAATGTTTTCTCCTGGAGGTTCCCGTGCTGCCAGCGAACACACACCAGAGGAATCGACTGTCTATGCAATACCCGCTCCTGTTGATGCTCAATCTCCACTGGAACCTCTATGATGGTTGCCCCATCATCGATGTCCATCTCCCTATGGTCGATGATCTGGGACGGGTTGTGCACGTATCTTTTTAGCTAAGATGCGTGGAAGACGTCTTGCACCTGGTGCAACTGAGGTGGAAGGGCCAAGCGGCAAGCCACCTCACATACTCTGATGAGGACCTGGAACTATCTAATGAATCGAGGAGATAACTTTCTACCTCATCCAAATCTCTGTAGACATCATATAGGTGAGCCCCATAGAAAGACATGGTCACCATCCTTGAACTCCAGTGGTCTCCGTCTCTTATCAGCATAGGACTTTTGTCTGCTCTGTGTAGTCTTCATCTACTCTTGGATGATCTTCACCTTCTTCATCATAGCCTACACCATCTCTAGTCCTACAAGTGCTGACTCCCCTAGGTCAGTCCAGCACAGAGGCGATCTTCATGGTCGTCCATACAGTGCCTCGTAAGGTTCCATCCCAATGGTAGAGTGGTAGCCGTTGTTATATGAAAACTCTACCAAGGGTAAGTGATCCTTCCAGCTGTGACTGATGTCAAGGACACTTGCACGAAGCATATCCTAAAGAGTCTGAATGGTCCTCTTAGTCTGGCCATCCGTCTGAGGATGGAAGGTTGTGCTCAAGTGAAGCTGCATCCGAAAAGCCACATGCAACCCCTTCCATAGCCGGGAAGTGAAACAAGCATCTAAATCGGAGACAATCTTCAATTGAATACCATTAATCCATACGATCACTTGTACTTAGACGCATCCTAAGATCTCAAATGATTCCCAATCTTTGATCGATAGGAAGTTGCCCAACATGGTGAGTCGGTCGAAAATCACCCATATAGAGTTGTTTCCTCTGGATGTACGTGGAAGTCACATCATGAAATCCATGGATATCCAGTCCCACTTCCACTCTAGGACCTCTAAGTGCAAAACCAAGCCTGCTGGAACCTAGTGCTCTGCCTTCACTTACTAAAAAGTAAGGCATCGTGAGACAAACACCGCTACTGCCATCTTTATACCTAGCCACCAGTGATATCATCAGAGGTCTTGAAACATCATCTCTACTCCTAGATTTACTGCTGGAGGAGATGTGTGGAACTCCCACAACACTACATCCTGAAGTGAAAATGGTACCATGGTACGTCCTCAAAAGAGAATGATGTTCACCCCACCTTCAAAAAATCCATCAGGTGCCAACCCTATGGATATTTGAGCATGACACATATCATCGTCAACGTCCCCACACTGTGCCTCCCTGACCCACTGAAGAATTGAAGGAGTTAATGTGAGAGACTGCAGAAAGGCTATTCCATCTCTAGCCACAAAGGATATCTGCAACGCGGCCAGCTTCTTCGTAACCTCTCCAAGTAGATGAATTCCTGATATAATGCTGAGAGAATCTGATACAACGTTTCCCTTCCTAGTAGTATAGACTATCTCAATGTCATATTCCTAGAGGAACTCAAGACATCACCATTATCTATGGTTCAGGTCTTTCTGTGAGAAGACATACCTGAGACACTGGTTGTCAGAGTAGACTGTAAAACGCTCTCCCATCAGATAGTGCTGCCAAATATTCAAGGTGAAGACCACTACTTCTAACTCCAAGTCATGGGTAGCATGGTTCTACTTGTGCTGTATCAACTGCTGAGAACCATACGCGATCACTGCTCGCTCCTGCATCAGGACACACCCAAGTCCGGTCCCTGATGTGTCGAAATAAACAACGCACCCAACACCCTATTATGGAAGCCTCAATATGGGTTCAATAGTCAACCAATACCTCAGATTCTGAAAGATTTGATGGCATCTCTCTGACCACATGATGGGTTACCCCTTCTTTGTCAATGCTAAAAGCGGTGTGGCAACTTTGGAGAAATCTGGCACAAATCTACGATAGTACCCAGCCAGTCCCAGAAAACTCCGTACCTCCATCACACTCTTGGGTGGCTCCCAAGCAAGACCTTCCTCGATCTTCACTGGATCCACTACAACTCCAGCCTCTGAGATGATGTGTACCACGTAGTGAACCTCTTGAATCCAGAACTGGCACTTCGAGGTCTTACCATAAAGATGGTGCTCTTAGAGTGTGTCCAGCACTACCCATAAATGGTAGGCATGCTCCTCCTTTGTGATCGAGTAGATCAGTATGTTGTTGATAAAGGCTGCGACAAAGTAATTGAGGTAAGGCTAGAATATCTTGTTAATGGGACTAATGAACACTACTGGAGCATTGGTTACGCCAAAGGTCATAACCAAGAACTCGTAGTGGCCATACCGACACATAAAGGCCGTCTTCTGCATATCCTCATCTTGAACTCTAAGTTGGTGATAGACTGACCTAAGGTCTATCTTCGAGAACCATCATGCTCCCTTGAGATGATCAAATAGGTCTTTAATCCTTAAGAGTGGGTACTTGTTTTTCACAATCACCTGATTCAGGTGACGGTAGTCAACACACAGTCGCAAGATCCCATCTTCCTTCTTAGCAAAAAACATCAGAGATGTCCATGGTGAAACACTAGGTCGGATAAATCCCTTCCCCTGTAAGTCCCCTAGCTATACCCACAGGTCACGAAGCTTAGCGGGAGACATCTGATATGCTGAAGTAGATATCGGTGGCGTCTCGTGGTATTGGTCAATAAAGAAGTCTACCTCTCTGCGAGGAGGTAGTCTAGAAGTTTCATCAGAGAAAACATCAATGTACTGATCAACCACAACAGGAAAACTCGGACTCCGCACATCAACCGCTCTGAGGATTAGACTAGCCAACTGATGTGTGATCGGCATCCCCCTCCTCTGTGTAAGTCCATCCTGTGCTGCAAAGGCCCCCTTCTAACCGATGAAGGTGAACCTGGTCCCATCCATGAAAACACACCACACTTTGTGCCTAATACAGCCAATCTGGGCATCATCTTGGGATAACCAATCCATACCCAAGATGACGTTGTAAGGCCTCGATGCATCTACCAGAAGATCCTAGCCGAAGCTCTCACCTCCTAGATTAAGCTCCCACTACCGTCACCAGTGCGTAATTGTTGAGTTTTCTCCCCTAGGAGTCTCTAGCCGTAAGGATCGGGCCAACGACTCCGTCAGAATCTCCATGCTCTGAACGAGGGAAGTGGAAATAAAATAATGACTCGTACCTATGTCTATAAGTACTAAAGAAAGGGTGCAGTAGACAAAGACTGTACCTCAAATCATCTCAGGTGTGTCGTGGTCATAGGCATTGACTTCCTAGAGCTGCGGCCACCTTTGTTTGCCGTCTCTCAATTTTCAGGGTGGAACCCCTGGTGATGGTGGTGGTAGAGCCTCGAAATGTCATCCACCACCCACTGCTCTGCCAGCTCCTCTTCCATGTTCTCCTTCTCCCGGCGGACCACCATCGTCGAACCTCTGCCTCTGCATGGGAGGTATCTCTACTGCCTTTTGGTCATCTTCATGGAGGTTCATGAAGACCCGAGCCATGTGGCCCTGCCCGCCGCATGCATAGAACTCCCTACTCCTCGTATAACTGGATCTCTCTCATGTGCCCTGCACAACCGAACCTATATCCTGGGGTCGTCCACCTGATGGCCTAGTCCACTTTGACCTCTGCGACATCTGTCTACTACTGGCTGCAGAAGACTCCATTACATGTTGCCCTGTGGTGGGTCTCACTACTGGTGATTGTTGAGCGAGAAAATTCTCTACTAGAAGGGCTCACTCCAGCACCCCCGCCTACATCAGGATGCTGAGGGGAATCATCAAAGCCATGATCTCATGCCTGATTTCCTACTGGATGGTCTGGGCCCTGACGAATGGGTCCCGTACCATATCCGTGGAGTAGCACGATAGGTCGGTGAACCTCGCTGAGTACTAAGATACTATCATGATACCCTGCTGTAGATGAAGTAACTCCTGAATCCGCACCACACGAAGGGTGGCTAGAGCAAAATTTGAGCGGAAGAGACTCTTGAAGTATGTCCAGAGTGAATATGCCTCATCATGCACATGGAGCACTATAATCCACCATCTTCCTACTACTTCTTGCAGGAGAGTCGCGACAAGGATCAATATGAGGTCAACTGGTGTCCCAACCAATCTTAAAACTCTCACGACAACGTCCAACCAATCTTAATCTGCCTGTGGGTCCATCTCACCATGAAACATGGGTGGCCTCTGGTGTTGGAACTAGTGCAATGCACTCAGGTGGCATGCACTCTCTACTGCTAGAGTTGGGGGTATCGGTGGCCCAGCTGGTAGTGGTACTGCTGGTAAAACCGCTGTGATGGGGCCCTGTACCGAGGTCTCGTCACTCATTGGTCTACTATCTCGTACGTAACTCGGAACCCTATCTGGCTACCTTCATGGGGCCATCCTGAAAATAAACAAGTGTGACACAGTTAAAATAGTATTCATGGTGAGCTGACATAATGTAATCATGAAGAAAACTTTTTCAGAGGAAACACACACACAATCAGTGTTTTCTTGCACTGAGTCGTAGATCAGAAGTCAGAGTTCTAGTGTATGGATACGTTGGCCGCTGCACCAACACTAGTTTCCCAAAACTAATAACCATACCCAAAAAACGTAATACTATAGTTGTTAAAATAATAATCTTCCAAGTTCTACGGTAGAACCGACTCCTCTTATACCAATTTGTCACAACCCGTCCTCGGGGCCCGTGTCATGACTACCCCAAGCCGCCTTCCATAGGCCAGGGGTTGACGACTAGCACTAAAGGGGTCATCCCCATAAAAAGGGAAGGCATTTTCTTTTAAACCTGTAACACACACTTTCTAGACACAAGCTATATAAGAAACAAGTACTAAAATAGAAAAGAAAAGTGTACTGAAAGTAAGTGGGCTAGTATACAAACCCAACTGAACAATAAGTACAAGTAAAAGAGACAAACAGCTCATGGATCGTCCACCGGGGAATCCTACCTGAAGGGTAGGTACAGAAATCGAACCACTCATCCCTGCGTTATGTACCATCTAGTCCAGCTCCTAGAAGCCTCCCATCTGTCACCCTCAGCCTCGATCACTGCTAACCATTGTCTGCACAGAACACAACAAGGTGCGGGCGAAGCCCGTGCAAGGGTGAGTATAACAATACTCAGTAGGGGACCCCGATACCCCCGAAGTTCTCCCAGAATACACAAATTATAAACCACAGTATAACTTTACAATCATTAAGTATCAAATAACCCAACATAGGTATATACCCATGCATATACCTAAGTTATCAATCACAGTCTGAATCCAACTCTTGAGCCCAATCACAAACCATTATACAAAGGAAGTAAAGTCCATCACAATGATGATAATGGCTGAAATACATGACTCAGATAACATAGGTATACATCTTTTGTAGAGTGATAGAAATGATCAGATGTAGTCACTAATTCATCTAAGTTGTCGGACCCACACAGGATATAGGATCAGCTAAGCTGTTGGTCCCAAACAGGATACATGACAAACTATTCTGTCGGACCCACAGAGGATTTTGGTACAGTAGTCATCGCTGATGATCCCACAGAGGATCTCGGTACAGTATCATCACTGTTAATCCCATGGAGGATCATGTCATCTCAGTCGCAGCTAGCCCTAGGGTTCCCACACACAGCACGCTCGATTCCAGGAGGGTCCGCTCCTTGAGCCATGAGTCGATAAATCAACTGTTATGAAGTGTTGAGGTGATGTATCCCGTTGTTTTGTCTCATCATAAGGAACCCAACGCGATAGACGGTGGGTCAATCGGACGCCCGGTCTGAGAGTTATTGGCATTCCCGTTCCAGGGCCCAGTTGGTTTTGAGGTTCAAAACAACCCCACTGTACCCCAACTATGTCGAAACCTCAAGCGGGGTATTCCAAAATAATCATCCGGCTCTAAGAATTCCGTCGCCGCAGACGGTTCATCGTTCGGACACTCGTAGACTAAAATACGGATGAAGAGGTGATTTCGGGTTAAACAGTCTGGACAGGGGTCCGACCCAACCCGATGGAATTCCGGCCCGATGGTGATCCACCCCATTGGTGGCTTGGCTAGGGGCAGCCCAACTGGTCAAGGGCAGCCCGGCCCTGTGGTGGCCTGACCTGCTAGCCGTGTGGCCCGAACGGTCTGGCCGTTTGGCCCGGCCCGGTTGGCCGTGTGGCCCGGCCCACCTGGCTATGTGGCCTGGCCTGGATGGCCGTGTGGCTTGGCCCGACTGGACATGTGGCATAGACTGGCTGGCTGTGTGGTTCCCGGCTCGGCTGGCTATGTGGTGACAGACTCGGTTGGTCGTGTGGTGCCCGTCTGGCTAGTTGGCTGCGTAAAGGGGGGGGGGAGTGTTACACCGCCGGATCCCAAAATGGCAAGCGTAAGGTGTCGGCCCTTGTAACCCCGAGACCTGTACGGTCCCACCTAGCACCCACCGGTGGCCGGCTTGGATGGACGCCCTCTCCTGTCTGCCACAACCTAAGTCCGCGAACGTGCTCCGCAGGCGCGGCGTGACGACACCGCTCCCCTCGGACGTAGCCTGACCTGGCTGCGACCTCCTGTAGCACCGACGAGGCGCAATGGCGCCACGCCCCTCCACTGTAGCCCATCTTGGCCGCAGCTCGAATTTTCTCCATGCTGCGTGATAGTGTCACACCTTTCTAGTGACCCGACGGTCTTGTGCTATTGGTCTTCTCGCGGCCGGCCCAATGCCGACCGCTGTTGTCCGCTCCCATCTTCAACGACAAACATAATAAAAACGGGGAAAGGGTCAGACGTGTTAGTTCTGTCCGAATTTACCAATGTTACAGTGATATCATTTTCTTTTCAAACCATAATTTCAACGATGTAGAATGGGTACAAGAATTCAAAACCCCTACCTCGTAATTAGTGTTCGCTTGAAAGAGTCGCGGAATGTGGCATCATTCTGTTGACGTCGAGAGGAGATGACTTCATCATTGGAAACTTTCTTCGCATGTGGCGTCATCCCTTTCTTGCCCCGGTTGTAGGGGGAGAAGATGGCGTCATCGTTCCTCAGTGGAGACATGCATTCTTCATTGAGAGAAGATGGCGTTCTTCGTTGGGAGGATATTTTCTCAATCCCTCCAAGGCTCCACCACAAGATTAAGCCAACCCTAAAATAATAAAATAACACATCTTAATATAATGTTAGCTTAATGAATTCCAAATGATTCAAATTCATTATGTTACATAACTTAATTAATAGTTGGTGTTGCCTCATTAATTTGGAGAGGGAAGGTGAACATGCTCCAAAATTTATGGGGTAAGTGAAGAGTGTCCCCCATTAATGGGGAACTCAAGGAGTTAAAGTGGGTTTAAGGGGGTTTGAGATCGTATGGGCCTCGCTACATAATATCCTCCCATGGGAGGTCATGCGTGGGTGGGACCCACCTCCAACCTCCCCTTGGAGGATTAAACCACCGCTCAAATAAAAATATGCTAGACATATTTTTATTTAATTTATTTAGAAACCCCAAAAATTAACTTCCATCCTCGATAAAACGCAACGGCGGTGAAAGTCTCTTTAAGAGAATATTGGTGCTGTGAGTTCAATGGTGTCCCCAGATTTCAATTCTGAGCACTGGTTCAAAAGATTTAAAATCCTACATCCATGTTTAATGAACGTACCCAAACAAAACTTCAGAAATTGAATATAGGCACACCGGGACTCGGAATCAGGCGTCATCAAGAACTGTGGACTCGTAAAATTCCCATGTATTTTTTTAAAAACATTCCATGGGAATCCCATGTATTTACAATGAGATGAGGTAGGAGATAATTTAACAATCATCACATTATGAGGCGTTAGTTTTCTATCCATAGAAACAATATGTTTTTACCCATTAGATGGAGGTGTGTGTATTTGTAGATCAAATACATGTCATAACAACATCCTAGTATATTGAGGATACTGGTGTTGTTATAAAATAAAATAATAGAAAGAGTTTATGGGGTTGGAGAAGTAATATAATACAAAAGAACTTAATAGAAGACATTATCTTTAAATCAGGTAACTCCCTTGGTTTGAACCAAAAGGGTTTATTGAAGTGTTTTATGACTAAGGTAAGGATTCAAGGATGAAGAGAGGGATATTGGGAGATTTTTGGAGTAGATTTTGCAATATCTAAAGGCTTTAGAAGTGTGATTAATGAGTTAGAAGTGAGGGCTTTTATAAGGGAGAAGAGGGCCTCTTTAGGAGAGTTGGAAACAATTATTTTATTATAACATCATATTCAGTTTCAAAAGGTCAAATATTCATTAATATAAATATTAAGATGACTCATTGTCAAAATAAAATAATCCAATAATAATTGGACTGGTTTTGGATATTTTTTTAATATTTATAATTTTGTTTATTTGAATCATTTATTAATGAGGTAAACATTGTATCATTATTGTGTCATAAATAATTTAATTTATCTGTTGTCCAAAAATTATAAAAAAAAACCATGATGTAGGAAATATTTTTAGAATTCCAAATAATTATTATAGTCGAATATATATCTTATATAACCCCATGTAAATATTTATATACTAAAAGATAATTTTTATGTCATTTTTGTCTTTACTTTAAATTAATTAATATAAAGTTTCATTATTACTCTCATGTGGATCCATGGGGTCCCAAATTCAACCCAAGCATTCCCATGGTCAGATATGTATTAGCCAAAATTATTATGACACTTGTTAGGGTAATTTAATAAGATTATAATATAATATTTTACCCTTATTTATTATTTTAACCTTTCAATCAATGTAAATAAAATATTTACTGAAGTAAATATTTAAAATGCCTAAAAATAAAAGTTACCTATTTTTCCAATTTGGATTTACTAATTCGAAATATGGAATCCATTTTTCCAAATTCAAAACACATAAGTGGTAGAAATAAATTTAAAATTAATTCCCGCTGTTAAAACAAATAACATGTTTTTAAGAAATATTAACTATCAAGAGATTGACACTTGTTTATGTCCAATTTCAAAATAAAATTACTTCCAATGACCAAAATTATATTAAATGGTAAAAATATATTTTAACTACACTTTCACACCTATTAAAAATATAATATAACCATATAAAAAAATTATATTAAAAGACACTTTTTAATTAAAATAAAGTAATTTTCACAATTCATTAAAAATGAACTTTATTAGAAAAAATAAGAAAATTTCATCCAAAGTAAATTTTGGTATCCCGATTCAAGGGTAGAATTTTATTTTTTTCAAATAGAACATATAAAAGTGAAAAAAACTAGATTTAATGGTGTATCTCCATTAAAAGGTGGTAAATCGACCTTTTAGTGAATATTAGAGTATTTATTCTTAAAATTGGATTTTTTACTTATTTTAAGCCTCTGAATTTTATTAGATAAATGTAAAAATAGTGAACAAGATTGTATAATCATATTGTAGATAGTTCTATTAATTCACTCCAATACAATGGATAGGAGTTAACTACCATTTAAAATAATATTATTATATTATTTGTGTGCAACATTAGGTTTCAAAGAAACCCATTGTTGCGTATCAGGTACGCCATCGAACATAGCGTCCCCTTTAAAGTAGAAATAATATTTAATTCACAAATATTAATAAATATGAAAATTTTATATTCTTTATTTTCTTGGGATGTTACAGGAAACCTGTTCAGCTACACTCTCATGATCATCATACACCACACAAGCAGCTCCACTCAACCGTGGAACACTTGGACTCCTCCCTATCCATCATGAATTAATGAACAAAATAAAAGTGTACATAAGGGTAGAATAGACACCTAAATTCCCATATATGGGTTGAGAAATATATATGATTAGGGAACCCCATTGATGAACTGATAACTTTATTCTATAAGGGAATTCTCTTGCAATAGGACCAGCCTATCTAAAGCACAATTGAAATAATGAAAAATAAAACCACTATTGATCTTAAGGATTGTGACTTCAATGGGTCATAACTACATTTTCCAACATATGAGTGTCTTTGATCATGTCTTGATGAATATGAATCCCATGTAACATATGAGATCCACCTCTACAGATTCCCCAACCAAACCTCATGACTTCACTCATTATATCTTACTTGACACCTAGACACATCAGTCACAGGTTCTCATACAAAGTTAAAGTAATAAAAAACCATTATAATCCATATGATGTCTTACCCATGTACAATTATTAATAATTCCTAGAGTATTAGTCCTACAAAAAACTATATATCCAAGAATATAGTGCTCTGAGCATCTGTCCAACACTTCAACCATATATAAAAACAATAGTTTTAGGAACATCAATCCAGCACCTAAATCATGGATGTAGAGCAATAGTCCCCTATCCTATTCAACATGGTATAACATCATTTTTAAGAGTATTATTATGTAAGTTAAACCATAAATATACTATTAGTGTGTTGATACTTATTTTGATACATAATAAATAGAGTATATTACCCATGTATGGAGCATCAATCAGGCATCTTTTCATGTATGTAGATCACCATGTATAGCATTCTCAAATACATTAAAAATAAAACATTCCATGAACATTGGCTAGAACCCACACTATGAATAAGACTATAAATACTGATACAAAAATCATATTTAATATCATGAATCATGGTTTTGGAACTCAATTTCTAATATTCTAAGCTTTAGCTGTGGAATTTCATGCCATACATCCAGAACTATGCTTGTGGAACACCAAATCCAAATCTCTCATCCTTTTAAACCCAAATCAGTAAACCCTGACCCACATCATGGACAAAATACCACATCATAAAATACCAATGGAAATAATAGAAGTCCCAACATATAAAAATAGAGAAAACAAATCAAGGTATGGTCTATCTCACATAAACGCCATCAAATTTTAGCCCCATCAGGTCAAATATTGGGTGGGGACCTATGGGTACAACTGAAACCATTACTAAACAAACACATGTACTCTATTAATTTAATTATATGAATAATCCTCCCATATATACATTTATTTAAACATTTAAATAGAGGCATCCCTATTAGTATCCTCAAAAAGCGTACATAAGTGGAGGCATCCCTCTTGGGATCCTCTAGGTCAGAACATAAGTGAAGACATCCATCTCCCAATACTTAGTTACAACTAATATCTTGGACAATCACCCATCACCAGTGGGTCAAACATAAAATAACATTTTCTATAGAATCTCACGGGATTATGAGCTAAAAAGGGATAATCCTCACAAGAGATATGGCCTCCTGGACATCCCCTTTTCTATCCACTCTCATCTTTCCCAAAAACCCAAACTGTCTGACACCATGAGTCACAAACCAATCCCACTTACAAGGGATAATACCATTTTAACACCAATCAAGTACTCTAGAGAACCCATAAAAATCAACAAATCATTACCATGATCCTTTCCAAGGTCTCATCCCATATATCAATATGAAGAGATATTTATATTCAACTAATAGAGGAAAACCTCTATATCACAACTTACTCACCCTAAATACTTCATAGAAATCCTAAAAATTCCCCATGGGTTCGAACATCACATTAAATGTGAAAAACTAATACAAATTGACTCTACCAATGTCCAATTATGACTTTGTGGCACAATATCATCCAAAACCCTTAAATGGGAACAAAAGGGCATTACACGACTGGTACCCCAAGTACACGACGTGTACTCCCAAACCTTCTACATTGATTTGTAATTCTACATGGCATGGAAAATAAGGGGTATATATGTGTACTAATACATAGTAGGGAATACAAGGGTTCTACCCATGTCCATCTACATGGTCGTGTCCCCCTTATATGTGGTGTCATCCCATGTACTCAGCCACATGGCCATGTCCCACTACACAATGTGTACTCCAACCACATGACATGTAGTTCCATAAACTCTATTTTTAATTTACTAGATACATGTAAAAGTACCACTAAAATGAATTTAGTCCAAGTACAAGACATGTAATTTTTAAAACATCATATTCTCCAAATGGGAAGAACACATGACATGTGTTCTCAAAACCAAATTCAGTATGATAGAGATTTCCAATGGGAAACCCTTACAAACCTCACCAAACCCCTATTTTTCACTAATCAAGCATAGATCAACCCTAGGGGGTCCTTAGTTGTCATAAAATGTATTTAAATCATAGAAAAATCACATAAATGAGTATTCAATAATCAGTGTCACAAACAAGATTACATTATGGTGAAAACACAAAAGATTTGATTCCAAATCCACTCCCGGAAGCTATTGCATCCCAATCCAGGGTCGATCACCTACATGGATGAAGTCCAACAACACCTAATTCTTCATTCCCTCTCCATCCAATGGCTTCATGAGGTAGAATCCCTTCCTTCCTTATTCTATAAATGGGAATCCAAAATGGGGAGGGGAGTATTTCAATTAATTAATTATATCACCCCAACCCCAGAATCTCAAAGCCAGTGCATTATTTTTTACATTGGCATGATTAAAATGAATAAAATAATGAAGAAATATTTATTTTAGCAGTATTGGAAAGCTATATTACAAACCTGATACCAATAATTCTTTAGGATGAGAAACTAAAAACATGATTCATTATAAAATTAACTAAACAAAATCCTTGAATTATTATTCAAATATTTATTCTTCATAACCAATGGAATGGAAAAATAATAAGGGTGAACTCAAATGATCAGTAAGGATATGTAAAGTAGAATAAATAATGAATCAATTGAAATAAAATAACATGTAATGGTTAAAATATGATAACATAAGCCATTCAAATAACTAGATAATAAAATATCAATATAGAAAAGTAAGAAATTAATAAAACATGACATTAAATCAATGAAATGAAAATGAAATGTATCTATAGATATGTTGACGCAAAATATCATGGGTACAAAATATATGAATTATCAATAAAGGTAGTGATTAATTATTATACATCATGTTTCATAGGAACATTATACCTTTACCATCTTGAGAATGTTTATCTATTATGACTTTCCTAAATAATTTATCTCATTAGACTGTCGATGTATCGAGGGTCTTGAATTAACTAGTCCCCAACCTGAAGGGATTGCCTTAAAAATTACTCAACCAATGTATTTAATATCCAAAAAAATTCACATATATTTAATAAACATTATGACTTATGAAAATGTATCTTTATTGAATATTTGATACATATTTATAAATTATTCTCCTATTAATCAAATTATTGTCAATGTGAACACTGTATGTAAAATGATTTAAAGTTTAAGAAATAATATTTTCCATTTTGTGAAAATATGGATAGTCAATATAATTTACAATTAAAATTTATTACAATATAGTAATTGTTTCAATAGAAAGTTAACAATCACATAAGGGAGTGAGATTTCAAAGATAACCTTTAAGAACATTTTTCAGGAAAATAATCTTTAAACATTCCAATGTGTCCTATACCATTTTACAAAATTTTAAAACATAAGCCTCGTGAATGACTAAAAATAATTGGATATTTTATATACTCTTAAGTTAAAATTATTAATGATATAATATATAAAACAGTCCAATAGATATTCCAGCTAAAAATGTAAGTGGTTAGCATGACATTTACCTCACAGATGTAGAAAGCGAGATGAAAGTTGACTACCTTGTATTTCCTTTTCAATGAACATCCTTAAACTTATGGTATAATAAAATTTTGTTAATATTTAATTTCATGAGAATTTTTTTCATTTTTATCATTACTTTTATTTGAATTATTACCATGTTATCTATACATACTTAAACAATTATATTTACGTTATATGTTTTGACAAAATTTGGTTTATGTGTCAAATAAAAGTTTGGTTGGTCTACTATGGTCAATGGGGTAATTTTATAAAACCTATAGAATAATAATCCTGAAATAATTATAATATTTATAAACAAATAAGTCTTTTAAAACCAATCATTAAATATGGTTACAAAAATGAATCAACATTACATTGATAGAGATGGTATGTTGTATGTATGCATGAGTAATGTCCCATTTTTTAATGATTGTTATGGAATTAAGGTAAGTAAAACAAAATAATTATATAATAATCATTATATCATCAATAAATTTTTATTTAATCATTTATATAGTTATATATTTAATTTTAATTATATAAAATAAATCACATCATGTAAACGAGGCGGTAGTCCACACATCCACGAACGACATTACCACTTCTTAAGTAAATGAATGGGTAATAATGAAAATGAAATATATTGAATTTATAGAATGGTAATAATTTCATAAATATAATATAGAGTTTTTTTTTATTTTACATACATTTAATTAAAACCACGATTTATATGTTCCACATATAGTGTGAATGAATCTCATCGTATTGAGGTGGCAGTATTCCATACTCCAAAAACGATGTTATCATATTTATTCAAAATGGATAGTATAAGGGTATGTGTTAAAAAATAATAAAAGAGCATAAATAAATAATAAATATAATATATAACACATATAAACAATGTTTCCATCATAATTTCCACAATGATAGGTGGTAATACGAATAATTAACTATCATCATTTCATGAGATGGTAGTTCACCGTACACGAAAACAATAGGTTCATTACTTATTAGTTGGAGGTGTGTGTGGGTATAGGTAAACCCATTAATATAAAAAAATCTTAGTATATTGATTATAAATGTGTTATTATATTAATATAGATCAAGAATATTGGACGGGGTGCAGAATGGAAATAAATTTAAAGAGATTTAGGAAAGACGCTACCTCTTAATTTGGTAACTCATTTTGGTTTATACCGAAGGGATTCATTGGAATTATTCCCACAAAATTGGAAGAATAAAGTTCTAGAAGGGGGATTTTGGGAAGTGGATTGGGTATATCATGTCCGAACTTAAGTGTTTTGAGAGGTGTTTGTAATGGGGTGAAATGTGGGCCTTTTATATTGGAGGAGGAGTGACACTCTTGTAATATTTCGATAGAGGGATTACTACATCATTTTTAATGATTCAAGTGTATCTAATGATGGTTAATATTATATCCAAGAGAGTATAGGATCTATATATGTTCATATAACATCAATTTTACAATTTTATATTTCATTATGGGTCATATGGTTAAGGTTTATTGCCTTATTAATCTAAATTTAACCTTAATCATTGTAATTAATTTTCATCACTTTCACTAATATTTCTGGTCAAAAAAAATTTGGTCTTATAAGAAAATATAAATTATTATTATTCCAAATATGGACTCCAATTTTCTAAATTTCAGTAATATAAGTTGTTGAAATTGATTTAAATTTAATCCCACAGGCAGGATGCCAATACAGGGTTTTAAAGAAAAAATGTCCAAATGATTTCTATTTTTTTAAATCAATTTAAAAGTGTAATTTATTCTAATGACATAAATTGAATTTATTGATTAAGATAGTATCTAATTCCACTTTAATAACAAATAAAATAAAAATTTGTCCTTATAAATAAATTAGATTGAAAATTAGTTTTGAATTTAATTTCACTATTCTTCAATATCCATTAAAAATTTAATCTTCAAAAAAAACCAAAAATTCACGCTAAGATATTTTTTATTTTTCAATTACAAATATAAATTTTATTTTGACATTTTATATTCTTAAAAGGGTCAATATTTGATTTAAAATATGTTCACCGTCAAAAGGTGATAAAACAAACTTTATAAAAATATATTATTTTATGTATAATATTGAGTTTGTTCTTATCTTATGGCCATAAAATCTATTGGATGAATATAAAAACTATTATATTGAATAATATATATATATATATATATCATTTAAATAATTCAATAATTGTAATTAATTATTTTTATTAAGACAAACCTCGTTTGGATGCATAAAAAAATATTTCTTGTTCTATCCAATTGGTTCTTATTTTCATTTATCATTAATTAGTAACTAAGGAATTAATTTTATATTTATACAAATCATAAAATTTAATAAGATAGTTTATACTATTCATAAATACTAACATAATGGCTAGTTTATTTCATATTATATTGAATAATAATATTTTAATAATACATTGTTATTTGGTGAAACTCAGCCATCCGTGTAACGAAAGCTATCGTGGAAGGCCTCTCTTGCCAACGATGAAAGATAACTTTGCGTTTAATTCGTTATAATATATAAAAGATATTATATTTATTATATATTTCAATTTATCATCATAATATATTTCATTTTTACACTTTATGGTGTGTGTCATAAACATAATTTCATAAAAAGTTGAACTTTAAAACTATGGTGTGTTACATTATCTCCACCATAATTAAATTAAGTCTCCACAATTTTAACCTGACCTTGGTAATAGATTGTTTGATATTTCCTATATTTTAATCCCAAATCCTGAAAAGGGTTCATAAAACATCTTCTAGAAAAAATATAATGGGACATAAAAAGGTCACGTGGACAACCATGTAACTATGTCCCTAAGTTGGAGAACAATAGTGGAAAGTGAGAATATGTACTTAGAGTAAAATGTTGAATATTTATAATGAGTGAATGAGGTAATCAATATAAATAAATTGAAGGACTAATAAATATTTTAGGGCCTCAAAATAATAAATCTTTAATTATTTTAGTGACAATTTGTTCAACTAAAATTAATGTATTAGGGAAAAATTTTATTTTTATGTTGTTTTCCTAATGTTGGGTAATTGTTTTACTAACAATGAATATAAGGAAATACTCATAATTGATATATTTAAATTTCTTATGAATAATACTAACTTTTAGTTTTTCTTTAATCAAATTATAATTCATCCCTTTACTCATAGAAATTAATTTTCAATAATGAAATTTTTATGCATGAATCACTACAAGAGATTCTTAAAGGATCATAATGCCTATAATAGAGTGGAAAGTATAAATATTTTACTCTAACTATATTACGAAACAAATATGGTTAAAAAATTAATATATAATTTTAAAAAGGAAAATTACTGATTATTCATTAACATTTATTCGTCAAAATTTTTAACTAAAAACAATGAAACATTATCCAGGAAATTTACTAGGTAAATGGTTTTTTAAAATCCTTGTCATCCTTCAATCATGGTTTCTAGACCCACAAAATTTCTATATTTTTTTGGTTTTTACCCAACATACATGTTTTTTATTTTCATAAATCAAATTAATATAATTTCAAAATTAAATATGATGGAAATCCTTGGAATAAGGTTAATTCCTGAATTGACATTTAACATAGGTTTCTCGTAAAACCCTAATACATAAATACTTTATCCAGTTATTTTCCAAAATATCTTTAGAATCTATCTTCCTAAAGTGGGATTTTACTTGGGTAATTTCTAGGTTTCCCACATTTATGGAAATATAATATAAATGATTCTTAAAGTTGAGTTAATTTTCCTTCCATCACAATTTTAATTTTTAATTTGATATCCATTTCTTTATTTCCTTATTTTCCACACATAAATCATTTTACTATTCCATTGGGGCACTTTCTTGGGTGTCTCCTTCCAAATTCATTCTATGATAGAAATTGAGCATGCTTTCCCCTATAGTTCCCATCACTCTATCTCATAGCAACCTCTATCCTTATATTAATTACTAGGTTTGGGAGTTGGTAAAGGTATATGTTGTTATTCATATTTTGTTAAAAGTGATTCGTCGTAAAAATGATATCGGTCACTCATATCGACACATCATTTGGTGGATCATTGTCACCACTGTGTCTTTCATGTTCATTATAAACTTGACTCTTTTAGGTACCAACCGTTGACTAAAACCATAATGAATAGGGTGAGTAACAATTGTCATAGAAGAATATAAAATAATGTATAGGATATATGAATCTTGAAACCTTATCTTCAATCTAAAAAACCTTAGGCTTAACCTTGGTTTTTCATTGTCAAAATACTCCATAGTGGATTATAAAGAAAATGTGAATTTTAATAAGAATACCCCAATTATTCTCAAAAAAGTTGTGAAGTAAGGCTTGTTTTCATGTACTAGGTTAAGCGAGTTAGGATCATCACGAATTTTCAGAGTTTTTAATCCTAGGTATATCTATTCCCAAACCACGTACACATGTAGTATCCAAATATGGATTTATTTCTATGAAAATGAGTTAGCCTCAATCCAATTGGAGTATTAGAAAATTATAATATACTTATCCTAAAATTACACTTTATGTCCATGTTCTATAATCTATGTTTTCAAAAATCTAGTTCCCAAGGATCATACTAAACTTTCTTTGATACCAACTATAGAGACTCGATACCATATAGCCCAGAGGTGGTGTCTGCTATCAATTACATGGACATGATTACAAAGAATCAAATATTGAAGGACCATTTATTTTAATAGTCTTTGAAATCTAGATTATATACATGATACCCATAATACATTTGGAAGGTAAAATAAAAACATTTTGAATAATGAATTAGAAACAAACAATATCCTTGAGTGCTTACTCAATGATTTATTATTCATAAATAGGGAAAAGGAAACATAATAAGTGTGACACCAAATGCTCAGTAAGGGTAAGTAAAGCGGAAGAAATAATGAATCAATTGAAATAAATTAATAGGGATATATAAAATATGCTAACTCATTCCATTCAAATAACTAGATAATGAAACATCAATACGTAAAAGTAATAAATTGAAAACACAAGCCACTAAATCAAGAACTAAAAATGAAATGCATCTATAAATATATCCACACAAATTCTCATGGATAAATAATAACTGAAATCTAAATGAATAAAATTATTAATTATTGGATATCATGGTCCCCAATTACATGATACCTTTACCATCAATATATAGTTTAACTATTCATATTTGGCAAACCAATTCATCTCATTAGACTATTGATGCATCGAGGGTCCTGCATTAACCAATCCCCAACCCATAGGGATTTACATAATCAGTTCCAAACCTATGTATTTAATTTCAAAATAATTATAATTATATTGAATAAATAATTTTCCTTATAAAAATGTATCTATATTGAATAGAAGATATAGAATTATAAAAAATTCTCCACTTAATCAAGTAACTTTCAAATTGAACACTATATGTAAAATGATATATGGTTTAGGCAATAGTAATATCCACATTGTGAGAATATTGATATTGAAGGTAATTTAAAATTAAAATTGATTATAATAAAGTGAATTTTTCAATATAAAGTTAACAATTAGAAAAGGGACATAGATTTAAAAGGTAATCATTAAGAACATTTTTGATGAAAGTAATCTTTAAACATTCCAAAGTGTCCCATACCACTTTTAATTATTTTAAATCATAAGACTAATGAAGTAATAAAATTAAATGGATAATTTAAATACCATTAAGGTAAAATTATTCATGATATTATATATCAATAGGGGTAGTAGATACACTATATAAAATAAGTTAGTGGATCTCTTGACATTTTTCTCACGGATGAAGAAATCGAGTTGCAAATAACTTACCTTTCATTTCCTTTTGGGTGAATAGCCTATAACTTTATTTATAATAAACATAAGGAAATTATTTAATTTATTGAGATATTTTTTCATTTTTATCATTAATTTTTTTTACTTATTACCATGCTATGTACAATAAGTTAAACATTATTCTTACGTCGATTATTTTGACCAAATTTGGTTTATGTGTCAAAAAAACTTTGGTTGGTCAACTATTGTACAAGGGGAAATTATATAACATATAAAGGATAATAATACTGGCATAATTTTCTGATTTTTAAATCAATAATAATCTTTAAAAAATAATTAAATATGGTTATGAAAAATGAATCAACGTTACAATCATGAAGACAGTAGGTCGTACATACACATGAGTAATGTTCCCATTTTTCAATTATTGTTATGGAAAGAAGGTAAGTGAGACCATATATTTTCAGAATGATAATTATATCATGAATAACATATTATTTAACAATATATATATACCTATATATAGAAATATTACAATATAAAATGAACCTATTCATGTCGAGGAGGCAGTAGTCCCCACATCCACAAACGACGTTATCACTTTTTAGGTATGTGAAAGGGTAAAAAATAGATGATATATATTATATTACTAGAAAGGTAATTATTTAATGAATATAATATATGTGTTATTTAAGTCCCATATGTTTATTTAACACCATCCTTTATACATTTCGTGTATGGTGTGAACAAATCACATTCCTCTGAGGAGGTGGTAGTCCACACTTCCACAAACAATGTTATCATATTTATACAAAAAGGAATGTATAAGGTTATTTGTCATAAAAGAATTAAAGAAGATTAAAAAATAATATATATAACATAAAATATATATAAACAATTTTTATTTCATAATGGCCAGCTTTAGAGGTGGTAATATGAAAAACGAACAATCATTTTTTTGTGAGGCAGTAGATCAATGTACATGTAAATAGTATTCTTGTTACACATTAGATCTAAGTGTGTGTGATTGTAGTTATAACCCTTAATATAAACCCATATAAATATATTGAGGATAATAGTGTTATTATATTAACATATAAGAAGAATATTTTAGGGGTTTGTGAATGGAAATAAAATTAATGAGCATTAGGAAAGACGTTATCTCTTTATCGAGTAACTCTTTTTGGTTTATAACAATGGGATTTCATGGTAGCATTTTTGAAAAAAGAGAGGCCCCAAGGTTATGGGGATGTATTTTTTGAAGTTAATTGTGTAGTTATTTTCCAAACCTATGGGTTTTGAGAGGTGACAGTAATGGGGTAAAGTGGTGGCCTTTTATAGTGGAGGAGTAGTGGCACTCCTGTAATATTTTGACAAAGTAATTCCCACAATGTTTTTCATGTTGAAAGTGGATCCAATGTTGGAATCAAATTGAATAAAATAGATTAAAGGGTAAATATATGGCCTGAAAATATATCTTAGACAATTTAAAAATGAATTTTGGGACATAATGTTAAGGTTTATTCCCATATTAATTATAATTTATACTCAATCATTGTAATTAATTTTAATCACTTTCACTAATATTTTTCATCAAAAACAATATTGGTATTATTATAAATTGAAAACTATGATGATTTTATATTTGGAATCCATTTTTAAAAAATTTAAATCATATAATAGGCCTATATTTATTTAAATTTAATCCCTCTCGAGAGAAGACAATGTTAGTTTTTAAAGTAAAATCTTCTAAGGGTTTCCTATGTTTTTATAAATAATTTCAATATGAAATTGATTCAAATGACATAAATTTTATTAATTAATAGAAATATGATATAATTAAACTTCATAACCAATTAAATTCCTATTTTCGTCTTATAAATAAATTAGATTAAAAATCAGTTTTGAATTAAATTTTATTATTTTCACTATTCCTTAAAAAATGAATCTTCAATAAAAAATACCAAAATGCACCCTAAGATAATTTTATACTTCACATATAAATATTATTTCTTAAATATTTAATTTTTTAAAGCTAATAAATTTTAATTTAAAAATGATTATCTATCAAATGGTGGAAAACTATCTTTGTAATTATATAGTATTTTATGTATAATTTTGGATTTGTTCTTATCTTAAGCTTATAAAATCTATTGGATGGATATCAAAAACATTTTTTTGAATATATAATATATATATATATAAAATAATTCACTAATTAAAATTAATTTGGTTTATATATACAAAACTCTTTTGGAAGCATAAATGTAATAATATTTCTTTTTAAATTCAATTGGTTCTTATTTTCATTTCTCATTAATTTGTAACCAATGAATTCATTTTATATTTATATAAATCATAAATTTCCATAATTTTTTTAATAATATTCATAAGAAAAAATATAATATCAATTTTATCTCATATTATATTGAATAATAAATTTTTATTTGCTGAAACTCAGTCTTTCATGAAATGAAAGCTATCAGGGAATATCGCTCTTGCATGCGATGAATGATAACTTAGTTTTGTGTGAATTAAAAGCTACACAATATATTATATTTATTTAATATTTTAATTTACATGGTTAATATATTCCCTTTTTACATATGGTGTTCTGTTTCATAAACATTATTGAATACAATGTTATACATTAGATTTTCAGCATCTTACATTAACAAATTAATTTATTTAATAATATCTCATTTAAAATGCAAGTCCCGAGTCTCTACAACTGATGTGGGTATATACCTAAAATATGAAAACCCCCCATTATGGACTAAACCGTAGAGTCAAAATCTCAATCAAATTTTTTATTCAAAAGATATCACCACCAAAACTTGCACACATAATTTTACATTCAATTTTTTAAATATTTATTATTCTATCAGAACTTGAACAACATGGAATTCAACCAAAATCATGTCCTATGGTAAACGACCTATTATGGGAACAAAAAATTTGTTAGAATAACTATATGAGATCACATTTAATGTTAAAATTACCATTTAACCCCTCATGATAACCTAGAAGAAAAAACTGAAATTTCTGAACAAATTTATAATCTGAAAAAACACAGGTCTTTACAGCATCAGAAGAATTCATGAAATCATATATATTAAACATTCATCCAGTTAAATAAAAAAATAATTCAATCTGATTACATAAAATACATAAATAAATACATTTTATCGAGATTATGAATTTACGCATTCAATTTAACGTGAAATGTGTTCCCTTTTTGTTCATTTTCTCATGAATATGGGTAAAATGTGTTTCTACACACAGAAACACAGCAAAAACACACTACCATTGTATTAATTTTATAGATATTTTATCTTATCTCTCCTTTTTTATTACATTGGATTGAATTTTTCAATAAGTCAAATTAGTCAAAACCTTCCATATCATATAATTACTTTTATCTTAGACCCTCAATACAGGTTTATACAAAAAATTAAATTAGATTATATATTAAGCTATATTATCTATTGTTTTCACTTATAACATGAAATAAATTAAAATAGAGGTTTTATAAGCATTTATAAATAAAAATTATCCATGTTTTTTTACACAAATGAGCCATATTTTATTTAAATAACATTAAATTTGATCCTTTTCACAACCAAACTACATCAAGTTAATTATCATGTCAATTTTTAAGTTCAAGTTATATATGGAAGAAATTAATTTAAAAATACCAATTAGTTTCTATCATGTATTAATTTATTATTATAATTTATTTATAAAATAAAAATAATTCAGGCATACCATTACTAATTTAAAATCATATAAATATGTTGTTTAAAATGGATTCTAAAGTGTTTCTTAAGTAAAACATGTTATCATCGATATATATATGTAGTAAATATTGAAATGTGTTATGTAAAACACCAAATCCATATTTAATCATGAAATTTTATGATAACCCACGCTAAAAATACATTTATTTTACAGCATTACCAAAATTTAAAAATTATATATCACAAAAATTTTGCATATCATGGAGTACATTTCTGGTTTAGTGTCGTTGATGAACAGTTATATATGAATTTTTTTTAAAATCTTTTGAAACTATATCCATTAAAATACTCTTCTAGAACCCATAATAGACATTCCCATATATTATACTTATATTCATAAAATAGGGTATGGAAATATAAGATAATGATGAGCTCAAATGTTCGGTAATGGAAAACTTATCGATATGTAATTAAGGGTTAGTTAATAATAATTTGTGAAATCATAAGAAATGGAGAAATTTATTATTATAAATTTCTTGGTAATATAATATTTTTCCATAAATTATGATGGGAATACATGTAATCTCAAAAAAACATGTACCATTATTCATGAGTGTGAGATAAGAATGAAAACATGGCATAAGGAAATTATATCATAAGATCATGGAATCATACCTATGTGGAAAACAAAAAAACATGAAATCATAATAAAAATTCAAGGATAAATACCAAGGATTTCAGAGTGGACAATGTTTCATGGTGGATCAGGTTCAATATATGGATAATCAAGATAAATATCATGGAGAATTAAGAATAAAAACTAATTGTATAGATGATTCTTTTTGAAATTAGAAAATGAACATTTAAGGAAGGAAAGTTATTATTATATTATTTTGAACTGAAATTAATCTAGGCTGGTTATCCATACAATATTGAGGGTTTTTATAATATATTCATGGTCCAAAAAATTTTATGAAGGTGACACTTGCCATGAAATATGAAATCATAATGTGCCCTCTAGTTGTGATTTCTTAATAGTGGGAATTTAAAAGAAAACTTAAATCATGTATTAAAACCAAAAAAAATAAAGGATTAGAAAATGATGTATATATTTGAGTAACATGTATAAAACATATTGAATAAATTAATTAAAATAACATAGAGAAAATGGATAAAAAGAAAGAGATTACATGACCCAAAAGTAAGGTGGGTGGTTTCAGAACAGACCTTTTTTCTGTTTTAAAGAAAATGTGGTGAAATACAAAATCATAAAATGAAAAATAAAACATTATTATGAAAATCAGAGAAGTAAAATGTTATTTTCCAATAATATAACACTAAATTATCTTTCTAATTAAATGGGAGAATATTTGATGGAATTAAAAATATGGATAAGGAAGGGAAACCATCATTAAAGAGGTTGATAATTTTTCTCAGCAATGATATAATTTTGAAAAATAAATTCATCAAGGTAAGATATCTGAGTTGAAAATTAATTTTCCCCAGAGAGGGATATAAGTTCCAATATAAAATCTTAAGGTGAAATAAATCAATAATATAATTAAAAAGTTCAATATCATATCGTATATCTTCAGGAAAATAGGTTTGAGTTAAAAACGCCTTAACAACATCACAATCATTCAAATTAAAAATATATTGATGGTATATCATGATATGGATTGTTAAATACATGTGATTTCACCAAATTTATTACAAAAATATATATATTTCCAATTCACAAAAAAAATATGTGCTGAATAAAATTCATAACTTAATAAAACAAATTTTAGTTAAAAAACTCTTACAAAGTCATAGTATTTTGAGATGAAAATATATGGAAGGAGGAACATGATATGTGTTTTTAAATACCATATATATAATTGAATATATAAAAAATAAATTAATCCATGTCTAATACAAACAACACAAAAATAAACAGGTGGTGAATACAAATCATACCTTGATAAAAAAATATTGAAATCCAGAAACCTTTACTTTAGGTCCTGATTCATTCTTCAAGTTCACCTAATAATCCTAGATAATAAAATTAATTTTATTGAAAAATATATTAAGATACTTATCCATATATATTTCATTTTACAATTCCTATTTAGTATCATTTTTAAATATAATTTCCTCTAGTTTGATGTATTTTTCTGCAACCCTTTCTGTTTGTTTAGCATTTTGAAACTTTTTCTAAAAATAATCCCTAATATCAATAAATTTTATGTTTTATGTAATTAAATTTTACATTATAAAAAAATTATACACCTTCGTTGGTTATCCCCAAACTAACCTATACTATGAAATGTTCCTCGATCAATTAATTTAAGGAGATTAAAAATACAATAACTGATTATTCTTATTATTACATATAAATTTTAAATTTTTATAATTATTTAATTTTAATAGTCTAATATATGTTATGTTTACACATTATATGCATCTTTAAAATCATCCAATTTGGCCATTTATGGAAAAATGAAGTACGTCATTCCATGAGGGTGGTAATTCTTGCGTACATGGGCGATGATCTCATTATTCATAGAACGAGAGGGCATATAAATACAATTTCATTACCATTTAATAATTTTTTTCATGTTCTAATTATTATATATTTTCATTAAATAACTCCTTTTTACAATCCATATAATGATTTTATTTAAAATAGAAACCACCATTTATGGAGGTGGTAGTATACACAAATACATGATGACATCTTCATTTTAAATAGTGATTTTTGAGGAAGGTATAAAATTAATATTAAATAATTATAACAATATTTGGTAATATTATTAATTAATTTGTTATCATATCTTCATAGTTAAAGGGAACCTTAGGAGGGTAGAATAAGAAATTAACTAGGAATTTTGGTCTGAGATCATTACGTCTCATTTGGAAGTTCTCCCTTGGGTGACCTTTTAAGGATCCTTAACAAGGTCTACTTGAAATAAAAAGGATTTTATGAATTGGGAATAGGTTTTATGAGAGTCTAGGGAAGAGTTTTGGAAGATCTAAATATTTTAAATGAGTTATGAAATAGAGAGTAGGTGAGATCCTTTTATAAGTGAAGAGAGTTTCATTTTTTTGTAAAACCTTTTTACTTCTTAATAATGTCATTGTATTATTCAAGGATAAATGCTACAAGAATGGAAAATTATAAAGTGTGAAAATGATAAGGTATATACTCCCTCCACCACCCATTATCAAACATGTTTTTAACATATCCTAGCCTTTTTCACTAGGTTAAACCCTTTTAACCATAATTTACCCTCACCGCAATATGTCAATTTGATTTTCTAGTTAATTAATTTTAATAACGAAAATTTAAATTGAAATTATTTTTAAAGTTTATGATTATTATTTAAAATAGTAAAATAATTTTATAAAATAAAAAATCTATTTTTTATAAAAATTAATTTTAGTATGATCACACATAATATATAAAATTCATTTTTAGAAAATTATATAATTATGATTAAAATTTATATATAGGTTAAAGTTATAAATGTATTTAATTTCCATTAAAAATAGGTTTGTTATAATATAGATAAAATTTATGTGTCATTCAATGAAATCCAAATACTTATTTTACAAAAATTATATTTAATTAAAAGAAATGACTGAAAGCAGTTTCTTTTATAGGAAGAATCTGGTTATATTATTAAAAATAGGTTTTATAAATTAGTAATACTATTTATAAATGTATATATTTAATACATAAAATATATGTCTTCATGAAATTATTTTTATCATTTTTCAAGTTACACATACTTCTCAATAAAGTTGTAAACACTGCATTTTATGTAATAATAGTATTTCTCACTATTCGACTAAAAAAATAATTATAGAAAAAAATTAAAAAATTATTTTAGGATAATATCGGTATGGGAAATTAAAACATGAATTTAATTTTTTTTCAAACTAAAATAATAAAATATATAAATTCATTCTTTTTTAATAATTATTCAAAATGTAAATATTCTTTTATTTATAATTAACATTTTTAATCGTTATATAATATGTCATCCCTCATTTTGGTTTGGTTTTACATGTGAATCAATCTAATGAACACGTTAGGGTTTAAATGAAAATATAAAATATAAAATATTTAGGTGTCACATTCCACCCCTTAAATAAATTTCATCCTCAATGTTTTAATTTCTATCCATTATGAATTTCCTTAAGATATAAATGACTTACGATTATATTTATAAATTTTTATCAATATTAGTAACTTGGGAATGTCTTGGAAATGCATTTCTTCATTTATAATAGACATATCAAAATATGGGGTTTCTTCTTAACCATTTATGCTAATTACTCCCCATGAATCGGGTAAAGGTCTACATAAAGAAATCAATTTTAAAATATAATTCATCATCATACATGGACTGATAGGTGTATCACCCCTTGTTTTGGTAAATCACCTTTTATTAATGAATGTTGAGCTTCTATATGGTTTTGATTGAGTTTCAGTAGGTTCTGAGGGAGGTTTCCATGTTTTAATTGAATATTTAGAGGTTCAAATTTTATGAATGGTTATTAGAAACCCTACAAGACCTTCAAGAAACCATGAATGAGATGAAATTTTTCATTGAGCATGTGCATAGTTGGTGCATGGTTTGGATAAACCAAGCAAGTTCTCATGGGAAAACACAAAACATAAAATAGTAGAAAAGTACGGTTGACACACAATATTTTGAACCATGTGAGCCAACTGTGCAATGGGTAGTCTTGAGGTAGTTTCATATCATAGTGGACACAGGGATTCCCAAATCATTTGACCTAACCATGCGATATATAATTTCCACACAAAATGGGTTGGATCTAATCGAAATTAATCCCCCTAACTATTATTAATCTCCATTTCACTCAAGATATTGAATTATTTTGATCCTTGAGAATAATATATGATCACATTCAATATGAAATCTATTCTTAGATGAATCAAAATTTGTTGGAGATCTATATATTTCAGTATGTACATGTTTTTCCATGTTCTTAATAGATCTATTGTTCTTCTCTCTATCAGAATCCAATATATATTCTATTATGGATAGATCTAAATTGTGTGATACCCATATTGATATGATCTTCTTATATCTAGTGAAGAGTACATGGTTTTTGACCACATATAGATGATTTAACATCTATTCTAAATTTTATACAACCATTGGAAGACATATGTGTTCTATCCCATCTCTACTAGACATCGAAATTGATTTTTTTTAAATTTAATGTTTATCAAGAAATTATTGTGAAATCTATGTTTTAGTCTTGATGGAATCATTGTTTGGGTTATCGATTTAAAATTTCAAAAATTCGATGGTTTATTGGAAAATTCTTTTTGATGATAATTTTAAAATGATGATTTTAACATTAGGGTTTTTTATTTACACGTGGAAAATAATTATTAATATTATTTAATTTAATAAATGTTTAATGTGAAATGGGTTGGTGTGGAATTTCAATTACATGTTCTGTGTGCGTTCATTCATTGATGTGACCCTATAAAAGGGGTGTTCATGCCATTAGAGAACCTTTGATTGGTCACCTTTGGATGAATCACTGGATTGATGAGATACCAATCATGAGTATAAAACTATCTATTGGGAATTCATGGGTGTCTCTATGTGGTGGTATGGTTTTGGGTATTCCATATAATTGAGAGTGATTTTAAACCTTTTATAATGTTTTCCTTACAACCTGCATACAGTTTTGAAATAAACTATATTATCTTTTTCAAAATTGTTTTATATAAATAGTTATCACATTTTTTTCTTAGTTTCATGAGTTTTGAAGTCTTTGGGGAAGTAATAATATGTTTAGAATACCCCCTTATTGGGAACTATTGTATATTTTCAGATTTATACTATCAAGGCACAAGTAAAGAAAAGCTATCCATGTTCTTTAGTTATGCATCTTGATACCATGAGCATAGCACATGGAATTGGAGCTTGGAGAAGTTTGAGTGTTTTTTATATCGATCCCACTTGGGAATATTCATGTTTTGTTATATTTTGATTTCTTTCATATTTATTTTTATTTCCTCTTGTACCCTAAGAATGATTAATTTTTTTGTTTTGTTTTGAGTTGAATCTTATACTCATGAATCATATTAGGTACTGGATGTTTATTGTTTTTGGTGTCATGGTGTTTAATATTTTAATGGGGGAAATCAACCACCAAATATTCTTGAGGACCACGAAATTTATTTCTAGCCTTCAGTGTCTTTCAGATTTAACATTAGGCTAGTAGTAGTTTTTAATTATCAAACAAATGGGGGAGAGGTATGTTACCAATTCTATTAGTCATTATCATTACATATTTTATTTTTGGTCCAATGATGTCATCTTGTTCAGTCCTTGAACTGGAAATGGTATTAGTGTATCTTAGGATGGTAGCAAGAAGATATATTCATCAAAACATGAATTTTATTTCATAAAATAAATATACAACTTTTTTATGATGAACATCGTATAATAGGGTTTTTTGGGAACATCAGTGTTTTAAGAGACTTCTATGTAGTGTCACCTCATTATTATAGGTTCATAAAATGGGATTTGTATGACATTAATTAATTGTAAGGCTTACCATTTGGACTAAATTTCTCTTTATGAGATTAATGCTTTATGAAATGGTTCAAAAATGTTGATTTTTAAAAATTGTTAAATTCTGTTATTTTTAAAATAATTGTACTAGTATTTTCAAAAATGATTGTAATACTAAAAATGGATTTATTTTTGAAATCTATGATTAGGGATTGTGTTGATTTGGAAAATTTAAATTTTTATTCTCTAGTTACTAATGGTTGATGGATAAATGATGTTTTTTTGTGTATAGGAAACGGCATTGGGTAGACATTATAGGACTCAACTAGAAGTGACTGTTAAAAATTTAGTTTCACATGAACCATAATTGAACTAATAAATAATCCAAATCATATAAAATATTTTTAGGCCATAGATAGGGGTCATCATAATAATGATCCTCAACAAGTGGACTATTCATTTTAAGTCCAAGATTATATCACATCCACCTTTCAAAGGGATTCCGAATAGAAAAAAGAAAAATAATGGTTAAATAAGATTAATAATGTAATTTATTTCCTTATGACACCAGAAGAATTGAAAGTAACATTGGAAATTTATATGTTAGAGGACCTAGAACCCTATTGCTAGGATTTAGTATTTCCAGATAAAGCTGACCATGTAATGACATGGGAGTATTTTTAGGAATTGTTTAAGATGAAAATATATCATCACACATATTAGATTTCTTGATCAATAGATTTTGTTATCCTGAAAAAAATAAAATATCCCATTAATAGAGTATGAGGATGAATTTATGAATTTAGTACAATTTTCTTTTGATTTATACATAAGTTTGTCCATGAAGGAATACATTTTTGAGTTGGGTATGAGATTGGAAATTTGATTAAAGAACAAAATTATTTGTATTATGGATTATAGAGAAATTTTCAATAGAGCGATGGATACAGAAAGGGATATCTCGGGAAATAGAGTTATAGGAAACATGTTTATTCCTAGATAAACTAGTGGGAACTATAATGGTTAGAATAATAGAATGAGGTAAACCTAATTCTATAATTTGGGTATATCATAGAATTAGACCTCGAGATCCATACACATTCCTCCTCAACAGAAAATTAAGATGAGATGTTTTCAATGTGTTTCTTTAAGTAATATGAAGTGAGATTGCTGGAAACTCCAATATCTTATCATAATTGTAATTAAATGGGACATATTTAATGTTATTGTTGTAGTGCTCCAATGTGTTATGATAGAGAAACATATCATGTTTCCCTAACTTCACATGCATCAATAAGATGAGTCTAGTAGAAAAATTATTTTCATTAGAACCAAGGAATACACAGTGATTCTAGGAACATCATGAATCTTAATCCTATGCAATATCAATAAGTTGATAAAGATGAAATAATAGAAAGTGTTCAATTGTATGGAGCTGATAATGTGATCAAGGATGATCAATTATGTCTTTTAATAATGAAAGTATGATTATTTTAAATTATACCTTTATTCAAGTTTTATTTGATTTTGGAACACCCAGCTTATTTATTAATTAGTGTGTTATCCATCATATGTCTTTACATGTTAAAATTATTCCTTATTTTCCAAAACATCAACTACCCTTGGATGAGGGATTGTTGAGCCATTATGTATAAATATTTTTCTATAACTGTCATTGGGGATGAGTTTCTTTAGAATATATCTATTCTTATGATGGATGTCTATCAATTAATTTTTTTGTATGGATTGGTTGACATCATCCAAGGTCAACATCAACTATTATTAAAAAAAGGTGTTTAACATCTCTTGATGTATTTTAGAAACTATTTAGAAGGGATTGGTATGTAAATGATGGTAAATAATGACAGTTGGAACCAATGGTAAGAACTATCTCTAATGAGTTGGCAGAAATGACTTTGGAATCTGTAGAGGAGATCAAAAAAATTTATTTTCAAAACATCATTGACTAATTTCCAAATATTGTTCTTAAACATTTCCCAATGCCCAAAATAGAATTGGATATTATGATTAATCTCTTAATAAGGACCATTCCTATTTTAAATGAATATTTTAGTATAACAGGAATAAAAATGAAGGAATTGAAATTTTAGTTGGAAGAATTAGAAACTAAGGGGTTTATTCAACCAAGAACGTCTCCATGGGCCCCACTGGTAAATTTTGAAGAAGGTTGGATGGAACAAATAGTATTTTTGTGAACTATTATATGTTTAATAACGATTTTATAAAGAATTAGTAGCATATTACATGAATCGATGGTCTATTTTTTTAATCGAGGGGAGCTCGGTGGTTACCTAAATTGACATTCATTCATGGTATCACGAACTGTGAGTCCGAATAGTGGATTTCTAGAATATAAATTTCCGAATAAGATCTGAACATTGTGGTTATGTTTTTATGCCTTTTGGTGTTACGAATCCACAAATTTTTATGTAATTAATGAATTTAATCATTCAGGGAATCAGGAATCAATTTTAGTGGTGTTTTTTTGATGATATAATGGGGTATTAAAGGAAACAGATGTTTATGATAAACACATGAATATAATTATGGTTATCTTATGTAAGTATTGCCTATATGTTAAGTTATCAAATTGTGATTTCTGGATACAAGCGGTATGTTTCCTTGTCCAAAAAATTTCTAAAATAAGGAATTTTTATAGATCCTAAATTGATATGAACTATTATCTGTTAGAATCTACTGAAAAAGTCTATGATATATGTACTTTACATAGCTTAGTAGGACACAACCAATGATTTTTTTGGGATTACTAATTCTCGTATTCACAGATGAAAACCTAGATAAGTAAACATATTCCATTCTAATTGAATGATGAAGGCCAGAAATGATTTCAATAACATAAGGTTATAATTATATCAGCACATATCATTATATTTCTAGAATCTGGACTGGCCAATATATTATATTATGATGCATCATGATTTGGGTTAGGATGTGTTCTCTTGAATGGATATTATGTCATAGAATATGGTTCATGACATTTATAGATACATGATATGAACTACCCAAAACGTGATTTGAAGTTAGTTATATTATCCCACAACTTTAATATGTAGAGACATTATTTTTTAGGATAGAAATTCATAGTGTTTATGGATAATTATATCTTGATAAAAATTTCTCATAAATACATTTGAATATGAAACAACAAATATAGGTGTAATATTTTCAAATATTTGACTTCAAATTATTGTATGCACCAGGAGAAGAGAATTCTGAAGTAGGTTCTTTGAGTAAGATGTTATAAACTCATTTAGCTAAACACTCTTCAGATGAATGAAATCTTAATTTAGTCATAATTCATATGCATCTAGATTTCATAGAGAATGATACTGTTGTTGTTTCCGTAATGAATTGTATTATTATTTATTTTATTGAGAATGTTATAAATGATCAAACATTCAATCATGAATTAGGTATATGATGTAAATACAAATTGGTGGAAAAAATATAGTAATGGAATTAGATGGGAGTTCATTGTTATAGTGTATAGATCAGATGATTGTAACATTTTATTTTTAGGAATGAATTATTAGTATATTAATCAATTTTATATGGGATTCCCATCATGGAATTTCATAAATGTAAAATGCTTTGAAAGAACATTTTTGGTGGGTTGGCTTGAAAATAGTGGTAGAGAAATATGTATGAAAATACCTCATATATAAGTAGGTTAAGCTAAAGCATAAATAGAAAGATTTTATGTTGTAGTCTTTACCAATTCTTGTCTGGAAATGGGAGTGGATAATTATATATTTTGTAACAATTCAATCAATAATGGGTAGGAAACATGATTCCATATGGGTTATTGGGGATTGAAACATATATTCAGCTCACCTAATCTCTATTCATGAATGCAATGTGGGGGTCGACATATCTATAATCTACATTTGGGAAATTTAAAATATTCTTGTTGTTCTTATGTATATTGAATCATACTGAGACCCTAGGTTCACCTCTAATTTTTGGATGTCCTTAAAACAATCCATAAGAACCTATTTTTCTATGATCATAGACTATCATCCTCAAACAGATGGAAGATCTGAATGGATAAACCAAATGATAGAGGACATTCCTAGGGCTTTTTTAATAGATTTTAGTGTCTCGTAGAATGAGAATATACTTTTAGTGGTTTTTTCATACAATAACAACTATGAGGCCTTAATACAGATGGATCTTTTTTAAACATTGTATGAAATTCCTTGTCATTCTTTACTTTTTTGGATAGAAACGTGTGGGAATTTATTAATCATACCCATACTTGTTAAAGAGACAACATAGAATGATAATTTGATCAAAAATAGGATATATGTGGCTTATATTTATTTGAAATCATATACAGATCATTATTGACAGTCTTTATCCTTTCAGGTGGCTAATCATGGTTTCTAAAGAATATATCAAAGGCTTAGGAATCATCATTTTGGTAAATAGTTAATTTTCCCCCATGGTACATATTCCATTTTGAGATAATTGAATATGTCCTTGGGATGAAATATCAATTGAAGTTTCTACTAAGGATCAATTCATTCTGTAATGTGTTCCATATATCTCAGTCGAAAAAGTACCATCTTAATCTTGGTCATGTGATTTGATGGGATCAAATAGACATAGAGTCGATGCTATGTTGATTCATGTGCTGGTAATGTTTTAGATAAGGAAGAGAATATATTGAATGAAAAAAATGTTAAATTATATGTTTTAGGTCAACATGGTAAAATTTAGAAATAAAATTGGGGGAATGAAATGAAAATGTTAGAGTAGTGGCTCGAAATCTTCACAAACAACACTAGTTTTCTACATTCTTGGTATATAAAGTCTAAAGGTGGGGAGATTATAACACCCATGGAATCTAGTATGTGACTCTTTATTTATGTAATTTTATATTATAAAATACTTGGGTTGAGTTTCTTGAGGTTATTATGGGGTTTTCCTGCTTTTATAGCATTTCTGGAGGATCATCGTTAGTAGAAAACATACACCACCACCATGAAACCCTGAAAAGGAGGATAGTGGTAATTGAGAAAGAATATGGTTGGTTCAAAATTTATACACTCCATGTGAGTGCCCAAGGGAACCATTAACATTTAAATAGATTGAGTATCATGGTTGGTTCGCAAATTTTCTAACCACACGATCCAACCATGTAAGGGGTTAAAATGAGATAGTAGCACCACACATTTGGCACAAAATTTTCCCATCAATGCGGCCTAATGGTGTTGTGTATAGTTGGAACCCTAAAATATTAGGAAATAATCAACATCGATCCCCAACACTTTTTATTCCCATATACTCTCAAAATATAAAATTAATTTTTCTCTCTAGGCTCAGTGATGATCCCCTTTGATCTGGAAGTGATTCCTAGGTGAATGAAAGTGCATTAAAGATCCAAATTAATTTGTAAGAACCCATTATTACTTGTTCTACTAATATACATTATTATTATATCTCCCTCAGAACCATATATCTCTTACATTATGGATATATCTATGTTTTGTGATGCCAAACATGATAAGATAATGTTGGTTCAAGTGAAGGGAACATGGTTTGTGATCAGATCAAGAAGTTTTAAGATCTGTTATTTGTTTTCACTAACCATTGATTTTTAGGTTGATTTTATCTCATCTCCACATGAATAATAAAATAAATTATTAGTTTAAATTAATTTTTTATCTTGAAATTTTTGTGAAATCCCTATGTGATTGTTGTTATTAACCTAGTCTGGGTAATGGCATTTATGTTTTTAAAATTGGAGGGTTTATTATAAAATCTTTTTTGATGATAGTTTTATAATGGTGATTTTGAAATAACAGTTTTTTACAGATAGAAAATTATGATTGAAATTATTTAAATAAAAAAAGGTTTTATGAGAAATTTTTTGGCATGGAATTTGGTATTCATGTTTTGTGTGAATGCATTCATTGATGTGGCCCTATGGTAGGGGTGTGTACCATTGGGGGCATTGTATTTTCGCCATGTGATGAATTAGTGGATTGATGAGGTAAAATTAATTGGAATGAAACTATCACCTGGTCATACATGGGTGTGTGTATCTATATAGGGAGATGGTAATGGGTGTTCCAAATAATTTAAAATGGATTTATACTTGTGTATGGTTTTCCTTAGAATGTGTCAATTTTTTATATATAACTATTTTATCTAAAATGAAAAATATTTTATATAAATTTTATTAACAATTTTGTCATTTTGTAATGAGTTGGGAAGTATTTTGGGATGTCTTATTGAGTTTAGACTTCCCCCATACTTGCGGCCTATTGTGAATTGGTAAATGTCATGTATCAAGACATATTTAAAGGAAATGAATCTCAATTATTTATGGATTCTTCATGATACAAGTGTAATAACATGTAGAGTTGGAGCTTGGATATAGTTGATTGTATCTTTTATTGATTCCACTTGGGAATTGTTGAGTTTTGTGGTCTTTTGATTTTTTTATTATGTCTTTTGGTTTCCTCTTGTACATTGAAAATGTTTATTATTTTTGTTATGTTTTGAGTTGTATCAGTAACTCATGGATCATATATAGGATTTTTTGTTTATTGTTTGGGTTTCCTTGTTGTTTTATTTCAAAAATAGAAAATCATCCCATAAATATGTTTGGCCCCATGACATTTATTTCTAGTCTTTAGTGTATTGGGGATGTAACTGAAGTCCAGTAACACCCATCACTTCTCAATCCAATATGGAAGGGTGGAATATTTCAATATTTTATCATATGTTTATTTGATATATGATATATTATATCTATATTTCATTACTATAGATTCTATACATATATAGCTAATCCATTTCAAAAATCATTTTAAATTGTTATAAAAGAAGGATAATAAGACTCATATGAATAATAATTCCACAAAAAATAAAGTATATTCATATACGATAGATATAATAATGACAACACTATGAGGTTTTTATTTATAACTCAATAACTATCAATTTGTGAAAGAATACACAATATAATACATCCATAAATATAGAGTAATGAAAATATATCACAACTTAATTATCACTATATATTTCAATGGTAGTATTTTCATCGACCTTTCCTAATTGAAATGGTCTAGGAGGTTGTTCGTGTAAATTATCATCATAATCCCTTAATTTAGTGCACCTATTTAAATACTTCACAAATTCATGAATTCTTTAACATTGAATTGAAAATTTATTTTTTTGGAAGATCGTTATTTTCCATATCATGTTAAATAAAAGATTCATTTTTCCTCAACATGTTATTGCTTGATTCCCCCCTTTACCGTAGAATAAACCCATTCTAGTTCCTTTGAGACAGTCCATAAGGTGTCTCTTCCCACATTTTTTACATGAATGATATAGAAACCCTTGTCAATATTACACATTAAATAAGGATTAATTACATAATATTACACATAATACAACCTAAAAGATCGATAAGTCTAGTGTATTAGGGTAATTAGGTGAATTACATAACAAATCAAAACATGGGGTACATTTAAATTGTTTAAAATTTATTTAACTTGCTCATAATATTCCATCATATATAAAACTACATGAGATAACCTAGAGACTTTTCTATGAATGTGTAGATCTACAAAGCCCAGTAAGGGAATAAACATGGAATTATATAAAGAATGTTTTACATTTTAGGGAATATGGATTTCAATAGAACATAAAATGGGTCAGATAGATGAACATGAACAATGAGGTATTATAAATAATGATAACATCAAAGAAAAATGGAAAAATGGAAATAATATTGAACATTACATCATAAACATAGGTCAATGATATCAACCAAGAAATCATTATAAGGTTACAAATGTCTTGTTATGGATTAGGTTTTCTCTCAAATCCCTATCATGATGTCTCATGATACTAAAACATTGAGTAATTAATTTGAGCATAATATAATATCGGGAGGACCCATCACATTCATATCATGTACATGAATATGTGTTCCACATAGATCATTCATCATATGATAAATTTCACCACGTTTAACTTCACAACTAAGGAGTGTGGAATACATATATGTATGTCCCCAATAAATTAAATGTATGTGTATAAAGGTGAACCCCTTGACAGAAAATGGGTATGAATATTCACAACACATTTTTTTGGAATGTAAAATCAAGATGAAATTTCGATAGAATAGTGGGGGAAATAATTTTTTATGAGTTGTATTAATTAGAGTGAAATGGGTTTGTCATCATCAAGACATAAAAAGGATAATAAAGGTGATATGGGAGAATATTTGGACCAAGTTGAATGAATAAAATTTTTTATGTAAGAAAAAGTTTTTTAAAAGTGTGTTGTCTTTTTCTTATCAAAGAAGATAAATCAATTAACTTCATAAATTTTGACAATCAGACAGACCACCATACTCATAAAACAAGTCTCCCAATGATTAATCAGTTCCATCATATGGAGATGATATTTTTTGTAATAAAAGGTTTATTGGACTCACCCGGAGTCTAGAAAGAAATAAAAACTATAATAGGGTGATTCTACGGAGTCTGCTAGGCTCTAATAATGATATAATGATTTGTTGTTACTTGTTATTTCTCAAAAATCAAATATATGTTGTAAAACATATGATTCTGGATTGATGATAGAAAGGGGGAGTTCTGCAAATCTTATTCAAGCATGGTAGGAAAGGAAATTATAGCTAGAGGAATGAGAATTTACAATAATTTCCATTATAATTATGATGATGATGAAGTTTGTCTTCATCGTATTCAATGTCATATAGATTTAATGATACAAGATGGGGTTTGTGTAAGAAGAAATGTTTCTGAAGGTACTGGTTTTCAGTCATACCAAATTTCAATAGATATAAATATTCAATGAAAGTAGATGATATAATATTTAGAAAAGAAATAATTTTCTCATGTCAATGATTTTGACACTGGTCCATCGGACTTGGAGTTACACCAATCAATCAAAGACAAAATTGTCCTTATTTCGAATATTTAGGACCAATGGAAAGGAAATAACAGAATTGAAGTTGTTGGGACTAATTCAAATTCAAATTAGAGATCAATAAATAATGTAGTCAACTATTTTCCATCAGGATAAATTTTTGGTTTCTTTTTGAGTGGAGCAAGAGGATGAATAATTTCCTTAATAAGTGGGTGAAGAATAAAAATAATAACTCGATTTTTATTAAGAGTTTTTATTTCTAATAGCTTATGAGAAACAATAATTGTGGTGAAGGAGTTCTCTAGGGGAGCACAATGGATAAAGATGCCTTAAAGCTGATGATGAAGTGCTATAATCCTAATGAGAAGAAATTACCTTCTAAATTTTTTGGCACTGAGAAATATATTGAAGAATTTTCTATCTTCATCATAATGAAGAAATCATAATGGATATATTGGTTTTTCAATTGGTCCTAAGAAACATAAAGGGCTTTTTTTAGTTCATATTCATTTATAAGTTGTTATAAACGAAATATTGAGAATTAGTTTATTTCTTTACATATGCATGTGGTATTAATCGTCATAATGAAAAAAATGATATTGATGAATCAAAATCAGACTAAAGATTATTAAGAAGTTTTAAAAGAGCTGAAGTTATGAAAATAATTGAGATTGTTTGAAAAGTGTTGATAATCATTGAAAAAATCATAAATTAATTCATAATTCAAGGAAAATAAATATGTATAGAAATTTGGCTACACGGGAAAAGATATTCGGAATCCCACCCAAAACATTTTGGGTTTCCTATTAAAGGAGGAAGTACGTTGTAATTTCCTCACACTAAATTATTTTATAGAGTGAAGTTCGAATGTTATAGGGAGAATAAGTTTCCAGATTGAGTTTTTATAAATAATTATGTCAAATAAAAGAAGATTTGTGAAGATACAAGATCATTTCATGATCATCATCATACTTGGATTGATCATTAGAATGGGAATTGAATAAGGATTTGGGTATCATATTAGAAGTGGATCATAATTATTTCATCTATATACTATTTTTCATATTGTGAAACCATGCATGGGAATCATACTGAGAAATCAGATTGAGAATCATTATCAATTCGATAGAAAGTTCTTTCCTATTGTCGGATGAGAAATAGAAGAATGGTTTTTAGAACATATTTTTGAATGTTTATGAAGTAGCATCATAACGTGTTTGATACAATTTTTTTATTACATCACTATAATACTTGGAGCACATGAACTATTTTATTGAACATAGTGATATAAAAGTGTAAGAGAACATCCTATATATTTTATTTCACACAAAAGGATTGTTTTCTAGTAGATTCAGTGGTATTGGATTGTTTATAAACTACACCAACGACGCAACTACACTTTTTAAGTAGTGAACCTTGAAATTATTGTGTTCCTATGGATGTGTGTTTGTTTTGTTTTCATCATAAAAATAAATATTTAACATGATGTGAAATTTTCTTCAAGAAGAAGGAAACTTAAAAGAAAAATATATAACTAATTCACACCCTCCCCCTCTTAGAGATATAACTATCTTGACTCGGAAATTACTAGTGGCATCTGAGCTGAAGGTTCACATAATTTTAACTTTTCTAATGTTCCGAAATAGAAGTTGTGATGAAGGAAATAAATTGGGTGAATAGCAAAGTAATTACGTTATTCAATGTTAAGAACAATCATATCTAGAAAGATATAATTTTTCCTTATATTATGTATATTCTTTATGAGGTTCTTGAAGTTTCAAAAGATGGAATTCCCCAAATTGATGACAAAATTAATCATACATCTTTTGATAAGAAGAATCTTGAGAATGATGGAAGATCCAAGGATTCCTTACTCTCATCACTTTATGAAAATTATTTTTAAGAGTGAAGTGAGTTTCCACTACCAAAGGTATATGGGATAAGTTAAAAAACACATACGAAGGCAACAAAAAATTCAAGACGGTGAATTACAATGTTGGATGTTGAAGTATAAAAATAAAAATATGGATGAATACGAATCTGTTGTTGACTTCTTTACTAGGTTGAATTAAATTTTCATCAATATCAGATGTCATAGTGAAAAGTTATAAAATTCTATTACTGTTCAAAAGATAACGAGAATCTATTCCAACATGTTTTATGGGAAACTTTATTCACCAAAATATAGATATCTAGAAACATTATCAATAGATGATTTCTATAGAACTCTCTTTACATATAATATGATAAGTGAGAAATTTGTGAAGGGTAAAAAATATGACAGAGAAATGTCTTTCAATGTTGCCAATAAGGATAATTCTAAGAAATTTCACCAAGATGATGATGTTGTTTACTCTAACTTTGAAAATGAGTTATGTAAATTTTTTGATAAAATATTATCCTTGTTTTCTAAAAATTTGAGAAGTGTTGTAGGTAAATACAAAGAAAAAATTACCTTAATGATTTTGAAATTCTGAGTTATTGGGAACATTGTGGATAACTATCCTAAAAAAAGGAAATAAGAGAATAGTGATGATGAAGAAATAAATCCAAGGAGGTCATTGAAGAAAAATGGTTATAGGCCTAAATCTTTTTCCAACAAGCAATATAAAAAATTATCCAAATTTAAATGGAGAAGTTTCTTATTTAAAGATGATAAAGAAGAAGACAATGATGTTGAATCCAAAAATTCTATTAAGCTTTCTAGAGTGAATATTTCTATTGAAATAGTGTATAATTAAGATATTGGAAGTATCAATTATGAGTACGAAGAAAACCAATTAGAATTTCATATTATAATATATTGAAATAATGTTTTAGGGAGATTATAAGTAATGAAAAGGAAACCAGGAAGCTAAAAATTAAAAATTTATCATAAAAAATAAACAATGTATTTCTGATGGTAATTTCAAGATGATGGAAGCGATTTATGATTTGAGGAAATCTCTTGAGAGAGAAATTAATCGTAATGAATAACTCAAAGTAAATCCGGAGGGGAAGAAATATGAGTTGGAACTTTTTAGATCGGGTTATACCAAATATGCACAAGAGGGGGGGGGGGTGAATTGTGTCCTTTACAAATTCTTCACGAATCATTATGATAACTAAGTCTGTCCTTTTACCATTATCCGGTTGTTTATACAGCAGAAAATAAATAGTTAAAAAACACAAGGATGTATTTTTTTTTTCAGGGAATAGAAGTCCCCTAGTCTACTCCCCCGACGTTCTACTCCACGAGCTTGGTGATTTTCACTATCTGGTCCTCTTATCAACAGACCGTTCACAAATGAGTACATGCAGCTGACTCATTTACATGTTAAGGCCAAAAACAGAGCCTTCTGGTTCATACACAGAACCAAATACAAAGATTCGTATGAGATGATTCTTACTCAAAATAAAAAGGGTATTTTTTTTTTAAATACTTTCCAATTGTTCTTAATAGTTGCAACAACACATAACTATCAATCGATGGATCATCGTCTTACAAAAATGATATTCAGGTAGAAGAAGTTTTGAGATAATCCAGTTGTATTTTCTCTTGAAATGAATTTAGCAAGTTCAAAAATAGTATATTCACAACAGATAATTGATGTATAACTGATGAATCATCAACAAGTTTCTTCTTCTTCTTCAGAACAACAGAGTTTTTGATTCCGTGTAATAATAGGTCTATAAATCTAGAATATCTCTATAAATTAAAGTAGTGAAAAATTCAAGATCTTGTTATATTTTTATTGAAGATTTTCCTTAATCAGTAATACAAAATATCACAGATATATATATATATATATAAAAGTTTCCCTTTCAAATTCAGATCTATAAATGTCACCTTTTTGAATTGTGACATTCAAATGTTTGAATAACAAAGCAGTTATAACTCCCTTGAATATTCTCCATGAAATGCTCCTCTTAAATCGATCCTTTTAATCACAAATGAACAGATTTGAATCAATCAAAGATTCACTTTAAAATCGGGCTTTGAATTTGGCTTCAAATCTACCTAATAATCTGCATAATGACTGTTGCTCAACAAAGTCGTAATTTAAATCTCTGACGCCAAATATAGGGTTGAACTGCATAGCATTATTTTTTCAGAACGTAAGGTTCACAACGTATGTTTGATCATTCATTCCTAAAAAGTAAATTTGATTATACATACTTTTCTCTTCAACTCTCAAATGTATGGTATATTATCCATACTTTTGCTTTTTAGCAAATCATAAGATACATGATCCCTACTTTTTGATAAAACATAAGGTTCATTATAAAATTATGATGGATGATCCATAATTTTATCAGCTTCTAATCTTAAGGTACATGATCCATACTTTTTGATAAAATGTAAGGTTGTTTTCAAAAGTATGGTTGATGAACCATACTTTTGAGAAACAAACATATTGTTCCATATTAACATAATGTTCTTCTTCCATACTTTTTTGATACCATGAACATAAGGTTCCTTCCAGACGTAGGATTCCTTTTCTATACATTTTTCTACAATGTATGGTTGCTTAACCATAATTTTCTAATATTTCATAAAGTAGCTGATAGATTACATCCTTACGCTACGCACCACAACATAGGCCTTGAATAGTGTTTCCAGAAAATGTTAATGTGATTTCCGAACACTTAGAACATGAACAGTGTTTCCAGAATAAACTAATATGCTAAAATGATTTCCTAACACTTTGTCTAATATACCTTTGGGATTAAAAGCATTAATATTATTCCAAAATAGAGAAATAAATAATATTAATTTCCTAAAATATTATCAAAGTAAAATCATTAGAATAACAAAAAAGGGTATTTGTGAACATCAAAATCATCATAAAGAGATAGAGTATTATTCTCACCAATCTGTCCTTAATAAAATAGAGTGTTGTTGAAAACAACACTTTCTTAAGAATATCCCCATTTTGTATGATAAAAATCCCATGAAATAACCAATGATATTATCTTAAAAAGTTAATTTCATATAGTTTACAATTTTGCAAAGATAAAAACAATATTAAATTTTAACAAAGTTATTATATTATATTTTCATTTTCACCCTCTTTATAAAGTAAAATAATATCTCCTCTTTTATAAATAATGAATATATAATATTGTGTTTATCCATAAATATATCCTTTTATGTTTATATGTATTTCTCATTTTTAAAGAAATAAATATAAATAAAATGCCTTTTCTCCCTCTGAGTAAAAGATTCAAAAGCATAAAATGAAATTTTAAAAAAATAAAATAAAATTTTTTGTTTATCCAAATTTATTTACCTTTTTGTGATATCAAAAATAATGATATAATAAAGAATATAACACCTTTTAATGTAGAACTGAACTTAAGTAAATTCTATAATAAACTCTTTTTCAATATTTGCAACTAGATTACTGGAATTCTAACACAGAAAGTTCAGTAAAATAAATCAAAACATATGAAAATAAGATGCAATTATATTTTATTGAAAATATATATAAAGTAAAAAAAACGAGAATATGAATTAAGGTTGGGCTAAAAAGGATTGGGAAATAGGTTTTAGCGCCTCTTCATGACTTCCTTGAGCTTTGACATCTGCAGTCTCAACCTTTTCATTAGTTTATCTCTAAATTGAAATATGATATCCCTTCCTTCCTGAGTTAAATGGATATCTTCAATCAAATTGACACTGAAAAACTAATGTATCCTCTCTTCCTTCTCAATAAATAAATTTAGGTTCACTGTGGATATATTCAACAAAACTATGACTCTTGGTTCATTTAATGCAAGATGGTCAATAAGATTCTTTTGATTATCCATCAGAATAGATAATGGATCACTGTTACACTATATATCCTGAAATCTATCATTTATATTGTTATTTACTACTAAAATGGCCCAAATTCTTCATATCATATCATGAGAAGTACTCGAGGTACCTGCTTAACTGTCCCTGATAGTTGCGAATTGATTCTCCATGAAAATCTTAAAATTTTCCAAATATGACTTCATTGACATCTTAGAATTCAGTTTTCCCACTTCATCTAACATTTCCTTCTTAAAAACATCCACCTCCATGTTTGAAACTGAATTATCTTTCACGTTCTGAAACTTCTGTCTCTCCTTTTCTAATGTTCTTCTCAAAGATGCATTTTCAGCTTGAGATTTATTAAATATTCTGATTAACTCCTCCACATGATCATTTTTATAATCAGAGGCACCCATTGCCTGATTCTCAAAATGATTTATTAATGTTAAAGGAAATGATTGTGCATCAGATCTCATATCTGTAGCCTTCTCTACTGGTTTCTAAACATATTTTTCATCAGATTCATGAACTTACTGATCCATAGAAAAATAATCATTATTAACATCATTATGAATCTCAGAAGGATTATCTTCTAGATTCACATTAGTAAGATGTTTCTCCTCCTGAGCATCTTTTTTATTGAGTTCCTCCAACACAAGATCCTCTAATACAGGTTCCTCTTTATATAATTTCTCTTGAAAAATATCAATAGGCTATACAATTTGAGCAGATTCATGTCTAGCCACTTCTATATCTCCAAGCTTTTCAACAGTTTGAGGCACAATTTTTTTCCAACATGAGGAGTGACCTCAATCTGAGAAACAATTTGTTTTTCAAATTTTAGTACTATAGATTCTCTAATAAATATGTTGAATATAGGAGGTTCATTTGCATCAGCATTTGTTTGAGTAGGATCCTCAACAGTTTGATCCACTCTGTGCATTTCCCTATGCAGTCCCTCTTGAATTCCCTCATTATTAGGTGTATCTAATGCTTCAAAATTTAATCTTGTTGAGGTTCCACATAGTCTAGATTTTTCCACACCTTCCTTAGATTTATCAGTTTGCTCCCCCTAAGCCAAGTCCTTGTCTTCCTCATCTCCAATAGGCATAAGCCTGCATTTCACAGTTCTCCAGAAGAATCCAATCTTCTTTGGATTTTTTTCATTGAAAATATTTCTTTGATGACATCTTACTATTGCATCTATTAATCTCACCATATCATACTTGAACAATAATTTTGAAATGAACCTTCTGTAGGGATATAAGTTCATTCTATCCTCTGGTTGAAAGCAGCAGTTGAGATATATTTACATATATCGTAGAAAATTAAACTTTATTTCACTCATAAGAAAAAACATTATGTACATGTCAGGAAACAAAATCTTCTCCATCTCTAACATCCTAGGTGAAATCCATGTATGCACAAACTTAACAAGTATATTCTAACAAGGTTCTAAATCCTTCACTAACATTTTTATTATACTTGTAGAACCAAATTAAAATGACATAATTTCCACTGAATTAAGATTATTATTTACAATATTCTTTATGTCTAAATGATAAACTCCCACATGAGTGCAGATTAAGATTCTATCTATTTATACAAATGAAATTGAAAAATCCCGATATTAAATTTTTGCAAATACAGTGTCCTGTGTATCTTCAAGACCAAACTGAATAGATTTAAAAAACTGACAAAGCTCTACCTTTTATATAAACTCTTTATTTTCACCACTGAATGTTTTCTCACGATTCTGAAATGTGAGGACTTTCTACACCATCAGATCCATTTGATACAGCCATTCCAGGTCGATTACATTTCCTTGTAGAATCTTTCTTCCTACTCTGCGCTGACGCTTAGAATTTCTAGCTTCTCCATCCTTGATTCTCTATATATTGGACATTTTTCAATGTTTTAAATGCTCGAAGGATTAAGGTTCCAAAGGTTTAGTCTAGGAAGAGGAAGGCAGTAAGGGTTTTTGGAGTTTCGAATGATTTTGAGAAAATGAACGGGTTTGGAATTTGAAACGGTTTCTAACATCCTTGATTATCGTGTCATTTAATTATATAATAATCATTATATTATTTAGATAAATCAAAATGTATGTTGAAAAAATAAAAATGAAATTTTAAATTATTTTAAAAAAATAATTAAATTATTTAAAACTATGCAGATAAAATAAATATAAACGTGTAAAAATTAAAATTAAAATTTCATATAAAATTAAATTAATCTAGATCTCCTTTAAATAAATTAAACCACAAATTTGTAAGTGGTTTAATAAAAATATCATCGAATTTAATTTCAGTACTTAAAAATTATAAGAATATTTCCTTTTTAAGAACATGATCTCATAGAAAATGTTGTCTAATATTAATATTTTTAGTTCTAGATTGATTAATAGGGTTTTTTGAAATATTTATAGCACTTTTATTATCACATAAAATAGGTGTGTTATTAAAATTTATTCCAAAGTGCATAAGATTGTTTTTTATCCCCAAAACTTGTGCACAACAACTGCTAGCAGATACACATTCTTCCTTGGCTGTTGACAGGGAAAATGAGTGTTGTTTCCTACTAGACAATGACACTAAATATTTTTCTAAAAAGTGGAAAGTATCTGAGGTGATTTTTCTATACAATCTAGAACTTCCAAGTTCATCATCCAAATATCAAATTAAATTAAAATCCAGAGTTTTTGGATAGAGAAGATATTGAAAAACAGTTTCTTTTAAATATCTAAAAATTCTTTTAACAGTATTTAAGTGAGATTTTTTTGGATTAGATTAAAATCTAGAAAAAAGACATACGAAATACATTATATCTAGCCTGCTATTAGAAATATATAATAAAATAAAAAACCTCTATATAACTTGTTGTCAATTGATTTTCTAGTTTTATCCATATCATGTTTTATATTAGTACACATAGGTATATGTATTTCTATTTTCAATTCCAAATTTCTTTAGTAAATTATTAATGTATTTGTTTTGATTCAAAAAATTTCTAAAACCATTTTGATAAATTTGATGTCCTAAAAATAAATTTAATTCTCCCATCGTAATAATTTCAAATTATTTTTTTCATTAAATTTTAATACTAATGACAATGATTTTTTTTTGTTGAACCAAAAATAAATCATCAAAATAATTTTGAACTAATAAAATATTAGGTTTACTAGCTTTCATAAACAATGATGGACCTTCCATCCCAACAGTAAAATCAATTTTCAAAAGAAAAGAACATAATCTTTCATTCCAAGCTCTAGGTGCTTGTTTATGGCCATAAAAAGCTTTAGTATGTTTAAAATAAAAATCTTATTTTTTTGAATTTTTAAAACCAAGAGGTTTCTCAACATAAACTTCCTCCAATAAGTAACCATTTAAAAAGGTAGATTTAATATCCATCTGAAATAATTTAAATTTCATATGATGTGTACAGGCTAAAAGGATTCTTACAGTTTCAAATATTTATACAGTTGCAAAGGTCATATCATAATCTATACATTCTTCCTGATTATATCATTTGGATACTAGTCTGTATTTATTTATAGTTATTATTATTTGATCATCTTGTTTATTTATAAAGACCCATTTAGTTCCTATAACAGGATAGTTCTGAGGTCTTTCAACTACATTCCAAACCTTATTTCTCTTGAAATTGTTTAGTTCTTCATAAATTTATAACATCCAAAATTCATAAACTAAGCATTATTTTAATGTCTTAGGTACTAATTGGGATAAAAAGTCATAGAAATCAACAATATATCCTATATTTCTTTTAATTTGTATTCCAGAGTCTAGGTCTCCTATAAAAGTTTCTAAAGGGTGATTCTTTAGGGTTCTTGACTGTCTAGGTAGTACAATGTTAGGTTCTTCAATGTCATGTTCTTCTGAACTGAAATCAATTTCATTCATATATTTTTCAAAGACATATTTTACGTTCTCATGTCTCATGTTATCATTAGAGTCTGATTCATCAAATTGGTCTTTCCTTTTCTTAATGGGATCAGATTCATCAAATTTCACATGAACTGATTCTTCGAAAATCCTTGAATTTTTATTAAAAAACCTATATGATTTGGAAGTTGCAGAATATCCTAAGAATATACCTTCATCATATTTTGGATCAATCTTACCAAGATTTTCCTTTGTGTTTAAGGTGTAAACTTTGTATCCAAAAACTTTAAAGTAAATTTCTTTAGGATTTCTGTTATTCCGGAGTTCATAGGGTGTATTTTTTAAAATTGTTCAAATTAAAACTCTATTCATTATATAGAAAAATGTACTTATAGCTTCCGCCCATAAATAGGTAGAAAGACTATATTCATTTAGCAAAGTCATTTCCATTTCTTTAATAGTGCTATTTATTCTTTCAATAAATCCATTTTGTTTAGGTGTTCTTGGTGTATAGAAGGTGTGTTTAATAACCATATCCGAGAAAAAGGAATTAAATTCCAGATTCTCAAATTCTCCACCATGATTACTTCTTAATGAAATTATATTAGAACCTTTTTCATTTTGGACAGCAGTGCAAAAACAATCAAATATAGTAAAAGCATAATTTTTATATTTTAGAAAAAAAATCCAATTAAATATATAATAGTAATCAACAAAAACATATACATATAATTTACCATCCAAAATTTCTGTTATTTATGTTCCAAAAAAATCCATATGGATAAGTTCTAGAGGTTTAGATGTAGCAATTTTGTTACCAGATTTGAAGGATGGTTTGTACTACTTGCCAAGTTGACATGCATCACAGAATATATCACTTTCAAATTTGAGGTAAGGAAAATCAGATACTAATTATTTATAAGTAAAATTATGTAAGGAATATATATTATAATATCCAAGTCTTCTATGACTTATCCACGATTCATTTATCATAACATTTAAGTAGTTTGTGTTTTGTTTACACAAGGAATATAAGTCCAGTGTAAAAACAATATCATTTCTGGGTGCTCAAATTTAAGAAGATTATATTTACTAACAAAACAACAGTTGTATGAAAAATTAACAAAATAACCATCATCACAGAGTTGTGAGATACTTATTAGGTTTTTCTTCAATCCTTGTACATAGACTACTTTATTAATTGATACAACTTCTGGATCTTCAATAGTTCCAATGCCAATACTTTTACCTTTGGCATTTTTACCAAATGTGACTAACCCTCCATCCTTTTGAGTTAATGTTTTAAAGTTCGATGAATTCCCACTCATATTACTGGAGAAACCACTATTCATACACCATATTTTAGTTCATCTACTGTGACCTTATTCCTGCAACGACATTTAATCAAAGGTTTGTTTTCGTAACCATATTTTGTTGGGTCTGGCAGCGTTAGCTAGCAAAGTCCCGAGAATCTAGAATTTATTTGTTTTTTTATAACCAATAGAATTATATAAACTACATGTAATAAAGGCTTTCTTAATCTCACTTATTTTCAGTTTCCTTAAATAATAATTTTTAGCTATATGACCTTTTGTTCCATAGTAGTTGAAAATTATACCTTGTGTACTTTAAACCAAATAGTTCTTATATAGTTTGGGTTTCTCAACATTAATTCCTATTCCATATCTTTCTTTTTTAATCAAATTCTTTCCAAGAATTTCATTTAGCGTATTTTCTTGTTTAAAAAAAACAAGAGATGCACTTTGGTATGTTTCTACTTCTGTTTGCAGTGTTTTTATTTTAGTTTCATAATCTGTACAATTTGTGTTTGATGAGTTATATTTTTCAATTAACTCATAATATTGTTTTAGCATAGTGTCACTTTCTCATAAAACAATGGTGTGAATATTTTTATTTGATTTATGTTTCTTAAATAAGGGATCATATTTCTCTTCTATAATATTTTCGTAGGCTGTATGTTTATTATTTTAACAACTTGAACTAGAATCAGAATCAGATGATTAATAAGATTGTACCTCATCCGTTTCTACTATAAAGAACATGTCTAATTTCATATTTTATTCTTCTCTTTATAAGTCAATCTTTGATGAGCTATTGGAGTCTGAAGAAACACTCCAGGAAGCTTTAATTTCTATTTTTTATTTCTACTCATAATCATTATTTTTGAAAAATTTCTTTTTCTTTTCTCCATTTAATCAAGGGTAGTCAGGTCTAATGTAACCCATGTTTTTGCATTCATAGCATCTGACATCCCTTGTTTATTTTTCAACTTTTTAAAGGATTTTATGAATCCCTACTTCTTTCTATAGAATTTACTGAACTTTTTGGCTAGCTAAATTAGTTCCACATCTGAATTAGATGAATCAGAACTCTCTGATTTCATTTTGATTTTATTATTCATCTTTTTTTTCATCTTTTAGGATGTTACATTAAATGAAGTATTTTATATCTTGATCAGTACTTTATACTCATTTTCATCATCTTTAATCTCTGCTTCATACATCATCAAGGTTCCAATTAATTCTCTCTTAGTTAGATTTTTTACTGGTGATGATTTCCTAATAGCCACTGATATCCCATTCCATCTAGGTGGTAGTACATTCAGTACTTTCAGGGATAGATCTGCTTGTTTGATAGGATCTCCCAAGGCAGAGATATTGTTTACAATTTCTGTAAGCCTTCCATTCATCTGGGTGATTATTTCTCCTTCAAACATTCTAAATGTGGAAAATTTAAATTTAGCTATGGTATACATATCTGTCTGACATTTTCAGTTCCTTCACAGGAAACTGCAATCGTCTTCAACATTTCATAAGTCATTGGACACTGAGATACTCTGTTGAAGTCATCTAGTCCAAGACCACATATATTAACATTCATAGATATTGATTTTATGTCATACTCTACTTCTGTATCAGTACTCTATATTTCATGTTTCTCTAGAATAACATATGAAATTATAATTTTCCACTAGACTCTGTATCTATGGTTCATTAAGTAAATGATCATCCTTTATTTCTAGGATCCATAATTTTTATCATTTAATTAGGGATCTCAAACCATTGAAATACCCCCTCGTGTATCAACCATTATGCTCTGTATAATCCAAAAAAAATTCATCTTGTTATATATTTGAAAAAATCTCCTCCGTAATACTAATTGTTGGATCATGTTATACAAAATATGCACAAGAGAGGGTGTATTGTGTCTTTTACAAATTTTTCATGAATCATGATGATGATCAAGTCTGTATATTTATCTTTATCATGTTGTTTATGCAGCGGAAAATAAACAGTTATAGAATGCATGGATGTATAGTGTAACACCACGAGATTTTAAGAGAAATATTCTTTTTAATTTCTTTGATATCTTCTATTTTACACTACACCAAGATTAGCTTGTACTATACACAACACCGTATTATCTTTCAGTATACTCAACATTATTCTTGGACCGTGTTACGCACAATTTCAAGTTCGTTTTGTGGAAATTTTTCTACGCAACATTTAGTATAGAATTTTATTAATGTATAAATGAAATAAGTTTTGATTATGTTATATGCAGCACCAAAGGGACATTTGACTACATGTATCCTTGACTTGTCTTTCATTACACGCAATCACGATCTTCCTCGATAGCGTGTGTAGTACCCAATACCGGATTTCACTAAACAACAATATGTTATTAAAATATTATATAAACTAGCCGTTATGAATAGTAATACCTAATTTTTTAAATTTTTTAAATTTTATCTTTCAAAATGGACTTCATTTTTGGATTTGGAATATTGAAATTATCCTAGGGTGATTTTTTGGTATTTTTCTAAAAACTTTCAATTTTTGATGTGTAGTGAATACACTTAGTTATTGGTTAAAACTGATTTTTTATATAGTTGTATTTAAATTTATTTTTGGTCAAAATAGATAAAAAAATAACTATATAAGTTCAATTTAGTTCATTGGGGTCATTTTATAATAATTTTAGATATAAATTTTTTTTATTGAACTTTTTATCGTCTTTTACCCACCTCTTAGGAAAATTTGCAAATTTACATAAAACATAATTTTACCACTTCTGTGTGTAGAATTTTGAAAGTCCTAGAGACATGGTTGATATCAATGAGTAAAATTTGATTCAATAAGATAAAAATAATTATTGGTGAATAGTAACTTTTTACTTTTATTTACCACAGTTAAAAGTAAATAGGGTAATTAAGGGTAAAAATTATATTATTATTATCCTAACACATGTCCAAATTCTATTGGGTAAGTGTAATTCGATGAAAAACAACCTTAGGAATAAAATATTACCCTTTAGGTCCCCTTGTATTAGATTAGGACACTTATTGTTATTTTATTTAAATAAGAGTTAATAGAGATAAAATCAATGTTTAATGACAAAAACATTTTTAATATAGGGTAATACATAAGATAAGTTCAACTATAAATATTCATTACAATGATAAAACCATTTCCTACATAATGATATTATATTTATAATTTTTAGACATTAAATATTTTAATTTATTTATGACACAAGGATGATTCAGTAATTACCTAATTAATGAAATATTAACATAATTGATATTATAAATATCCAAATAAATGTAATATGAGACTTTTTATGAATTAAAATATGTAATAGGTTAATATGACATGTTAGTATTTATTTAATTAACTTTTTCGAACTAATTATGATTTTATTATTGTCACAAAAAATCCATTACCAAATAGTGTCAAAATTGACATAAAATAGTTTTTAGAACAAATATTATATTATTAATTGTTATTATATTCCTAAAAAAATATGGTTCAGAAAAATGACTTATAAAATGATATATATTAATAATTAACCATTTGGGGTTTGTGTTTCTTATCATGGTATGTTTATTAAACATATAGTGTAAGAAAACAAGAAGACACAGTAAAAGTTAAATTATTTAACATAGAGTTAAATATAACTGATAAGGTTAAAATACTAACCTAAACTTGTCTAAAACCTATTGGTTGAAAGGAGTTCGACCCATCACCACTTTATCTTCGAAATAAGTAACATTGGAGCTATTATAAACCCAATATTACTTTATTATAAAATAATATTTTATGTTTTTTCCTAAAGTGCCCCTCTCCTCCCTTATAAAAGGGCACCTCCTCCCTCTTCTCTTTACACAATTTTGAGCCTTCATTCTCATAAAAACTCTGCCCATTTCCCTTATAAACTTCCCTAGAATCATTATAGAGGTTCTGGTCACCTCAAACGACGAACTCTAGTGCCTTAAGAGGAAGCATAAAAGAGTAGCGTCGAAGAAGAGGTCATATCTTCTACTGATTCTTTCATGTTTTCATTCTTCTTCAACTTATTCTTATTTAGTTTTTTCATTATAATGTAATAAAATAAGTATCACTAATACACTGATATGTTATTATAAATATTAAACAACCCCATTTCACCTTCTACCCATCCTACAGAAAATGAAATCACCGCGCGTGCGTACGTACGGAATACCGTCTCCAAGCCGTGGTGTAATATGTTTTTCCACCACAACCTTACATGGATGGATATAATCGTATAAATATTAAATATATATGGTTATTATAATATCATACTGATTCTGATATATTTAATCATCCACTCCAATTCCATTCAATAATTATGGGAATGATATCATCACTCGTGCATACGTACGGATTACCGTCTCCACGACGTGATGTGATCCATTCTCCATGTTAACCATTTAAGAATGATTATAAATTATATATAATGAATTATATTGAAATATATGAAATAATTAAGCTACTGGATTTATGTATATATATATATATGTCATATAATTACTTATATTCAAGTCAATAATGAAAGGAAAACATCGTTCATCCGTACGTACAACATACCGTCTCCATGAACGGTGTATTTCACTTCATTCATCTATCTATTATATATATATATATATACTGAATATATATGATATATAAATCATGACTTAAATTCTTTAAGTAACTAAATCATCATATAAGGAATACTAATATCAAGAACAACAAGTCTAAACACATACGATAAATAAAACAATTTTACCCAAAACGCTACTTTAACATGGAATTTACAAAATAACGGGTAATATAAAGTCATAAGTGAACCATATATTATATCCTAACAATGGATATTATTCTGTAATAAGTAAATGAAATTATTCATATCATTATACAGGAGGTTTGGAAATGTACAAAGCATATCAGACCTAAGGTAAGGGATAATTTTTCAATTTCATTTTTATTTGAGATTGCTTATACGTAAGTATTTACTAGGGTTATATTTTTCATCCATGTCCATAAATATATTTTTAATAAAGTGTTTATTATTCTTCCATGTATTTTTAAAGTCAATTTTTTCCCTATTTGACTTTTACTTTGTGTTATGTAAGGAATCTTTCTTTTTTTACCATATGTGGTACTTTTTGACTTTTCCGACAAAAGTATGAGGGGAATGCTTTTTTAACTTATAAAGCATGAATGGATTTTTATGATTTCATAATTCTTAATTTTCATGAAGCTTCCTATACAAGATTTAATGATTATTTTCAAAAAATTCCTTTTTTAAGATAGAATGTCATTTTGTGAATAGAAAATGATTTTGAAGAAGAAAGGATATTTTCCTCAAGAATTCATTTCAAGTGTTTTGTCAAAATGATTTTCCCTCTAAGATGACATTATTAATTATGTTTATTTTTCAATTATAATGTATCTATTATTGAAATGGTTTTATTTTTCTTGTGATGAAATGATATCCATTTCTTTCATATGGATTATGTTATAATGGGATGATGTTTATAAAACCTATTTTATTCATTGGGTTATTATGAATGATGTATGTTTATTTTGTGGCACACGAAATAATGATTTCAATATGAGATGGGTGGTACCAATATATACCTCCTATTCATTGGGTAAATATTTTTATCTCATGATATAGACATTCCTGAAATGGTATGTTAATTTGATTCAGTGATACCAGACTGAAACGAGGAGTGAACTCAATTCAGAAAGGGACTTTGTCCACTAAGATGGTCTTGGTAGAAACGCCTTGAATAATATGGTAATCATATCACGTGGTTAATGGTTTTACACAATTAAATGTTTTATTCTCATCATATTTTATCATGATTGATGTTCCTTTATCATATATTCCTTACGTACTTCTACGATTTATGTGTTTGCTCAAGTTTTTGATGTTTAGATTTTATGTTCATGTTTTTTCTTTAGAATGTTAATGGATTGTTTTATGTTCTCTATGTTTACCCTTACTGAGAATTTGAGCTCACCCTTTTTATGTTTTCTTTTCCCCAGGATATAATGAAAGCTTTTAGGTAAGAAAACAAAAGGGGATGATCTTTATGGGAGATGTTGAAGATCTTTCACCATGATTTGAAGATTATTTTTTCGAGTTTCCAAAGACACTAAACTATTACGGTCCTTGTGTGTTTGTTTTTGTTAATTATTAAGTATTATAAAAAAGTAATGTAATGTCCATGTATGTAAATATTGGTTCTCTACAGTTGGTATCAGACGAATGTTTTAGTTAACCTTTGGAGACTATGATGTGAACACTTTAGTGAGATCCCTAGAAATATTTCTAAGGTATGTCTTGGGATATCCCTAATGTTAAGTATAAGTATAGGTTATAGTCCTAGAATTACGGTAATGATCATAGAATTAAACCTATGATCTTATATATTTATGTTACACCCCCTTTATTATGTTGTTCTCCTAGCATTATTTTTGTCCCTCACACTATTATTTTAGGGTTTTAGAATATGCTTGGAAATAGGAATAATCATGAAAATGGAGGATATGATGGACAATGGAATGATATTCTTCCTGAGAAACCAAATAAAATTTGATCTAGAAGTCCACATATCGTTATTATCCCTAATCAGCAATCTCATAATATGATTAATAATCTAAACTTTGGTATGTTTCCCAACTCAGCTAATAAGAGAGAGATGGAGTTTCATGCTGATCATTGAGGGAAGAAAGTTCAATTTCCCTCATGTAAATCATGTGGGAAGAGGAATCAAGGAGAAAGTTTCAAAGGAACTTGAATATGATTTGGGTGTGCAAAAGAAGGACACAAAGCTAGTAATTGCCAAGTAAAAGGACCATTTAACACAAATGAAAAGGATAAGGGTATTTCTAAGACATCCACAACAGTTAAATATTTTAAGTGTGGAATGTATGGGCATTATGAAAATAGATTCCCTAAAAGAAAATCTCATGAATAGAATCAGCAAGGTCATATGGGTAGTATTTATATTGATGATGATGAAGAGACTACAAATGACATGTGACATGAAACAATTGTTGAGGCTCAGTAAATGGTTTAAGAATGTAGTGAAATGATTTATGTTTATCCAGAGTAATGTTGTATAGGTAATGATACTATGGAATAAAGACACATCTAAGGATTGTTACACTATTGTTTTTTCTAATGTATTTGAGAGTATTTGTGGAATGGTACCAGTAACCACGAAATGTTAATCATATATTTTTGAAAATCATATGATATGCACATAATGAAGGGATAAGAAGAAAATAATACGTTTGATAGTATTCATGATCTCATGATTGATATAAAGAAAATGTTATATCATGGTTTGAGTATATAGATGTTTTGGGATTTTGGTATGTGGAAAGAGTTAACTTTTAACAGCATTCATGTTTTCACTAAGGTTCAATGGGTATTAATTGTTCAAATGAATACATGATTAATGTATTCACATGTATGGAATGTGACCAAAAAGATATATCGAATGATAGATGATGGTATTCACATGATCGGTAAATGACATTTATAGTAATCATTTAAATTACACTATGGGATTGAATAGAAATATTTTGAATAATCCTAATGATTGGAATTCATTAAGTTGGACATCAGATGGTATTGTTTAAGGATAGAACCTTTTTTCGATATTATTTGTGGAATATTATAATAGTGTAGTTTTAGAAAAAGGGTCAACCTGCAGGACAGGCGACAACCCATCGTGTCAGACAAGGTTGCAGGAATCAAACCAAAAATTGATGTGTGACAGGCCTTTATTGCCTATCACTAGACTACAAGAAGCCCCAAGCTAGTAGAAAGTCGTTTTATTTTATTATGTGGTTTGATAGATGATGTATTAGTCCATTTTTGGAACTGTATACGATTAATCTCACCATAAATAGACTTATGTATATAACTATTGCTAACCATCTGATTGAGACAGAGGGAATGACCTATCATTCTATCGTATGATCCGTTAACACTTTACAGAAGAAAATTCAACTTCATTTCTCTAAGAGATGAAGTGGAAAATTTCAAGGCACGAAAAACAGTGAGATTATACCAAAATCAAGTTGGTATTTCTTTTAATTCAAAAATTCTTCAACATTAGGGAAATGATCTTGAAAACCAAAAATTTTGTCCTATTACCCTCATATTTGATGAATTAGATGGTACCTTAGATCATCACAAATTTATAGCTTTGTAATTTTTGGCCTTTTCATATCCATGTTCTCTACCACTCTCCATCAGAACTTGATGGTTAGATTTCTCTTCCATATCCATAGTTTCACCTATGTTCTCATATGTGGAAACCCAGTGATCAGTTAATTTGGGTAACCATGATGTTTAATACTTCACTTTTTAAAATTAAGTTTTAGTATTCCTTTTTACAATGTGGGTTTCTATGAAAGAAACTTTCAAGTATTAAACGATTTATAACCCCGATGAATTTCAAGGGTGAAATTCATTTTAATGGGGTAGAATATAACACCCAGAGATTTTATGAGAAATATTATCTTTAATTTCTTTGATGTCTTCTATTGTACACTACACCAATATTATCTTGTACTATACGCAACACTGTATTAGCTTTCTGTATACACAACACTATTCTTGGCTCGTGTTACACACAATTTCAAGTTTGTTTTGAGGAAATTATTATATGAAACATTAAGTATAGAATTTGTTTAATGTATAAATGAAATAAGTTTTGATTATGTTATACGCAGCAGCAAAGGGAGCTTGCACTACACGCAGCTCTGACTTGGCTTTCCTTACACGCAATCAAGACCTTCCTCAATAGTGTGTGTAGTACACAATACCGTATTTCCCTAAACAACGATATGTTATTAAAATATTATATAAATTAGCCGTTATGAATAGTAATACCCAATTTTTGAAATTTTTGAAATTTTTGAAATTTTATCATTCAAAATGGTCTTCATTTTTGGATTTGGAATATCAAAATTATCCTAGGGTGAATTTTTGGTATTTTTCTGAAAGCTTTCAATTTTTAATGAATAGTGAAAATACTGAGTTATTGGTTAAAACTGATTTTTTATTTAAATAATTATTTATTTTATTTAAATTTATTTTCGGTCAAAATAGATACAAAATAACTATATACATTCAATGTAATTAATTGGAGTCATTTTATAATAATTTTATATATATATAAAATTTATTGAACTTTTTACCGTCTTTTACCGACCTCTTAGGACAATTTGCAAATTTACATAAAACATAATTTTGCAGCATTTGTGAGTGGAATCTAAAAAATATGAGAGACACAATAAATATGAAGGAGTAAAATGTGGTTCAATAAGATAAAAATAATTATTTTTTAATAGTAACTTTTTACTTTTATTTACTAGGGTTAAAAGTAAATAGGGTAATTAAGGGTAAAAATGATATTATTATTTCCCTAACACATGTCTTAATTCTATTGGATTACTGTAATTAGACCAAAAACAACCTTAGAAATAAAATATTACTCTTTAGGTCCACTTGAATTAGATTAGGACACTTATTATTATTTTATTTAAAGAAGAGTTAAAAGAGTTAAAATCAAAGTTTAAATAGTAAAACATATTTAATATATGGTTATCCATAAGATAAATTTGAATATAAATATTCATTATAGTGATAAAAAAATTTTCCTACATAATTATATTTTCTTTATAATTTTTAGACAATAAATAAGATAATTTATTTATGACACAATTATGATGTAGTAATTACCTTATCAATGAAATATTAACATAATTGATATTATAAATACCCAAATAAAATTAATTTGAGACTTTTTATGATTTAAAATAATTTTATAGGTTAATATGACATGTTAGTATTGATGTAATTAACTTTTTTTAAACTAATCATGCTATTATAATTTTCACAAAAAATCAATTACCAAATAGTGTCAAAATTGACATAAAATAGTTTTTAAAACAAATATTATATTATTAATTATTATTATATTCCTAAAAATATAAGATTCAGAAAAATGACATAGATAAGGATATATATATTAATAATGAACCACTTGGGGTTCTTTTGTCTAGTTATGGTACGTTTATTAACCATATAGTGTAAACAAACAAGAAGACACGGTAAAAGTTAAATTATATAACTTAGAGTTAAATCTAACTTATAAGGTTAAAATAGTAACCTAAACTTGTAGAAAACCTATTTATTCAAAGGATTTAGACCCATAGCCACCTTAACTTAGAAATAAGTCACTTTGAAGCCATTATAAACCAAATATGTCTTTATTATAAAATAATAGTTTATGTTTTTTCCAAAAGTGCCCCTCTCCTCCCTTAAAAAAGGGAACCTCCTCCCACTTCACTTTACATAATTTTGAGCCTTCAATATCGGCCAAAACCTGCCATTTTCCCTTCTCAACTTCCCAAGAAACATTATAGAGGTTCTGTTCTCTTCAAAATACCAACTCTAGTGCCATAAGATGCATCTTAAAAGAGGTGCGTCGAAGAAGAGGTAATCTCTTCTACCGATTCTTTCAAGTTTTCTATCTTCTTCAAATTATTCTTCTTTAGTTGTTTAATTATAAAGTAATAACATCAGTATCAATAATATACCAATATGTTATTATAAATATGAAACAACCCCATTTTTACTTCTCTCCATCCTACGGAAAATGAAATCACTGCCAGTGCGTACGTACAGAATACCGTCTCCACGGCGTGGTGTAATCTGTTTTTCCACCACCACCTTACTTGGATGGGTATAATGGTGTAAAGAATAACTATATATGGTTTTTATAACATCATATTTATTATGAGATATTATGTCATCCACTCCAATTCCATTAAATAATTATGGGAATGATATCATTGCTCATGCGTATGTACGAATTACCGTCTCCAAGACGCGATACGATTCATTCTCCAGGTTAACCATTCAAGAATGATTATAAAGTATATATAATGAATGATAATGAAATATATGACATAATTAAGCTACTGGATATATGTATATATATATATATGTCACCTACTTACTTCTATTCAAGTCAATAAGGAAAGGAAAACAACATTCATGCGTACGTACGACCTACCGTCTCCATGAACAGTGTATTTCATTTCATTAATCTATATATTATATATATATACTAAATATATATGACATATAAATCATGATTTAAATTATGTATTTATGTAAATAATTATATAAGTAATAATAATATCAAGAACAATAAGTCCAAACACGTATGATAAATAAGACGATTTTACCCAAAACGCTACTTTAACATGGAATTTATAAAAGAACGGGTAATATAAAGTTATAAGTGGACCATATATGATATCATAACAATTAATATGATTCTGTAATAAATAAATGACATTATTTAAATCAGTATACAGGATGTTAAAATATGTACAAAGCATATCGGACTTAAGGTATGGGATAATTTTTCAATCTCATTTTTATTTGAGATTTCTTATACGTAAGTATTTACTAGGGTTATATTTTTCATCCATATCCATAAAAATGTTTTTCATAAAGTGATTAATATTATTCCATGTATTTTTAAATTCATGTTTACCCTTATTTTACTTTTACTTTGTGTTATGGAAGGAATCTTTCTTTTGTTTACCATACGTGGTACATTTTGGCTTTTCCGACAAAGTACGAGGATTATGTTTTTTAACTTATACAGAATGAATGTATTTTTATGGTTTCATAATGCATAATTTTTATGAAGCTTATTATAAAAGATTTCATAATTATTTTCAACAAAATAATTTTTTTTACATTGAATGTCATTTTGTGAAAATAAAATGATTTTGAATAAGAAAGGATATTTTCATCAAGAATTCCTTTCAAGTGTTTTAACAAAATTATTTTCCATCTAAGATGAAATTATTAATTATGTTTATGTTTCAAGTATAATGTATCTATTATTTAAATGGTTTGATTTTTCTTGTGATGAAATGATATCCATTTCTTTCATATGGATTATGATATTATTGGATGATGTTTATGAAACCCATTTAAATCGTTGGGTTATTATGAATGATGCATGTTTATTTTGTGGCACATGAAATAATGATTTAAATATGAGATGGGTGGTAGCAATATCTCCATCCAATGTATTGTGAAATGATTTATATCTCATGAGATAGACATGGAAGGAATGGTAATTTAATCTGATTCAGTGATACAGGACTGGAACGAGGAGTGAACTCGATTCAGAAAGGGACTTTGTCCACTAAGATGGTATTTGTAGAAATGCCTTGGCTACTATGGAAATCATATCATGTTCTTAATGGTTTTATGCAATTACATGTTTTATTCTCAAGCTATTTATCATTATTGATGTTCCTTTATGTTATATTCCTTGCGTACTTCCATGATTTATGTCTTTTCACGATATTTTGATGTTTAGATTTTAAATTCATGTTTTTGCATTCGAATGTTTATGGATTGTTTTATGTTCTCTATGTTGACCATTACTGAGCACTTGAGATAACATTTTTTATGTTTTTTCCCCAGGATATAAAGAAAGGTTTAAGGTAAGAAAACAAAATCGGAAGATCTTTATGGGAGATGTTGAAGAGCATTCACCATGATTAGAAAATTATTTTTCCGAGTTTCCAAAGAGACTAAACTATTACAGTCCTTGTGTGTTTGTTTTTGTTTTGTATTAAGTATTCAAAAAAAGTAATATAATGTCCATGTGCGTCAATATTGGGTCTCTACGTATAGAGGTTCAGGGAATAGAAGTCTCCTAGTCCAGTCCACCAATGCTTTACTCCATGAGCGTGGTGATTTTCACTATCTGGTCCTCTTATCAACAGACTGTCCACAACTGAGTACAGTAACTTGGCACCATTACTAGTTTAGGAAAAATTAGATCCTTTTGGTTCATACAAAAAACCTAATACCCATCTTCGTTTGAGATCCATTTACTCAAAATTAAATGAGTATTTATCTTGAAATGCATTCCAGTTAATATTCATAGTTTCTATAACACGCAACCCTCAGTTAATGGATAGTCCTATTTAGAAAGAATGATATTCACGTAGAAGTAGTTCTGAGCTGATCTGGTTGTAGTAGATCTTGAAATTAATTTTGAAACTTCAAAAAAAGTAGATTCAGAATAGATAATTAATTTAGAACTAATTAATCTTCAACATTTTTCTTCATCTTCTTCATAAAAACAGAGTTTATGATTCCTTGTAATAACATATCTATAAATCTCAAATTTCTCCATAAATGGTATTAGTGAAAAACGCAAGAGCTTGTTATATTTTTTATTGATGATTCGGTTTAGTCAGTAATAAAAAATATCAGATATATATATATAAAGTTTCCTTTTCAAATTCAGATCCAAAAAATGTCACCTTTTGGATCGTGATATTCAAATGTTTGAATAACGGAGAAGTCATAACTCCCCTGAATATTCACCATGAAAGGATCCTCTTAAATCAATCCTTTATATCACAAATAAAATTCTTGGAATATTTCAAAAATGAACTTTAAAATCAAGCTTGTAATTTAGCTTGAAATTTGGAAAATAATCTACATAAAGACCATTGCACAATAATGTCGTAATTTAAATCTCTGACTCCAAACATAAGCTTGAACTACATAGTCTTTCTCAAAATGTTTGGTTCACAACATAAGGTTGATCATTCATTCATCAAAAGTAAGGTTGATTATCTACACATTTCTCTTCAACTCTCAAACATACGATATATTTTCCATGCATTGTTTTTTAGAAAAACATAAGATACATTTTCCATAATTTTAGATAAAACGTAAAGTTCATTATAAAGTTAAGGTTGTGGATCCATACTTTAATCAGCTACTAATCATAAGGTACATGATCCAGACTTTTTTATAAAATCTATGGTTATTTTCAAAACTAAGGTTGATGAACCATACTTTTGAGAAAAAACATAACATTCTATATTATCTTAGGGTTCTTCTTTCATACTTTTCTGATACCATGAACGTAAGGTTCCTTCCAAACATAGGGTTATTATTCCACACTTTTGTATATCATGTTTGGTTTCTTAACCATAATTTTTAGATATTACGTAAATTAAATGACGGATTCCATCCTTACACTATGCTCCACAATGTATGGTATGAACAATGTTTCCAGAACATGCTAAAGTGATTTACGAACATGTAGTGCATGAAAAGTGTTTCTAGAATATACTAATATGCAAAAATGATTTCGGAACACTATGTCAAATATTCCATGTAGATTAAATGATTTAATATTATTAAAAAATAGTGAAATAAATAATATTAAGTTCCTGAAATATACTCAATGTAAAATTATTAGAAAAACAAATAAGGGTATTTGTTAACATCAATATCATAATAAAGACATAGAGTAATTTTCTCAACAATATCCCCTTAATAAAATAGAGTGTTGTTGAAAACAACACTTTCTCAACAGAACATATCCAACAAAAACATACTAAAGATGAATAAAGGAATATATTTTTTAAAAAATCTATCTCTAATGTTGGTGAAAGATATTGAAAGGGTAAATCTATGACAGATAAAATTTTATCTTCAAGAGTTAAAAAAGAAGATGTTTTTCTTGAGAATAAGATATCTTCGTAGGTGATGTATATGTCCAACAATAATAATGTTTAGATGTTATAAGTTTATACAAATTATATGCCCAATAAATTATTTTAAATCTTTTTTTATAAGGATAAAAATAAAACAAATCTGATAAAGAATATTCCACTTGATTCCAGAAAGGCTTGTGGTCAAAAAAGTTCTAATAAGAATGATAAGATGGTTGGTGAGAAAATGATGAAAACTCCAGTCAGTGTGAAAGATACATAGAAGAAAATTCATTCTATAGGTACTACTGGTGTTGGGGTGGATTCATAGAAAAAACAAATATTTTTTGGTTTAAATAACAATATCAAAACTATTCCACAAGTTATAGAAATATAATATTGATTGGGATTCAATCCCGCCAAAGGAAGAAGTATTAGAAGGATGTTCGGAAGAAACCATAGAATGTAGGGGTAAAAGATGAAAACAGGTTCCAACCTTTGGAAAATATTTTTCATACATATGGACAACCTATACACCTTCAAAAATAATTCATTGTTTTATTTCCAGAACAAAAATGTATGTTAATAATTCTCATATTCCGAGATGAAGAAAGATAAGGGGATGTAAAAAGATCATGTTGTTGAAGTTAATCTATAAGCCACTAAGGGAGAATAACATCTGAATCTTGATAGTGGGAGTTATTCCCACATTATGGGTGAATGAAAATTGTTTAATAATTTTAAATACCTAAAATAAGGAATGGTGACATTAAGAAATGATGAATCACTCAGAATCAATGGTTCTGGATCAACCATCATTGGTAAATAAACGTTTATGTCCAAGAAATATATTTATGTTGATGGGATGAAACAAAATATAATATGTCTTTAAAAACTTTGTGTCGAAGGAAAAAAAGTTATTTTCATAAAATATGTATTTTTTAATTGTAAGTACGAATTTAATGATAGATACAAGTGGCTAATGTACTAAACAAATCATATCTCTAGTGGGTGAAATAAAAATCTCTTTCTATATGGGTATGGTGGAATAGAATTTGCTATGGAATAAAAGTATAGGACACATGTGGAAGAGAATCATGAGTAACTTATCAAAGATATATAGTTTCCACAATATTAATGATATTTTAAGAAGAAGATATTGGTGTTTAAATATTTTTCAAAAAGTTAAATTTTCTAACTAAGTGCATAAGAAAGCTAATATTTATTCAAAACAACCCCCCAGAACTTATTCATTATGATATTTTTGGGAAAATGAGAAATAAATAAATCAATGGATATAATTATTTCATCACTTTCATTGATGACCCTACTCACATTACCCAGGTTATATATATGAAACATAAGTTATATGCCCTGAAAATTTTTAAATGTTATAGGAGGAAAGATGAGAAAGAATGTGATTATTCACAGAAGAAATTGAGAAATAACAATAACGGTGAGAATAGAAATGAAAAATTTGAAAGTAATCATTAGAATCATTTAATTTATATTGAGTTCATACACTCTTAAAATTAGTGTTTTTTAAAGGAATAACATAAGTTTGTTGGAAATAGGTAGAACTATGCTATTTGAACATGGTATTTCTCATTACTTTTGGAGGAAATCTGTGACCACTATTGTGTATATTCAAAATTTATGTTTCTAGAGACCATGTTCAAAAATTACTACATATGTAATTTTTTATGGAAAAAATCCATGTTTTAAACAGTTACTTTTTGTAGATTCTATCCATCATAACGAGCAAAGGCAGAAACCTTGGAATGTTTCAGTAGAGAGGTGAAAATAGATTTTTTTTGGATATTCTCTTGAATGAAGAGGTTACAATATCTCAATAAAGAGTTAGGAATATTTCTTGATTATTTTAATGTGAATGGTTTCAAAACATCTAAAGAAGATAAATAGACCCATTCTAATAAAGCAGTAGAATATAATAAAAGAATTTTTATAGGAAATTCTGAAAAGGATAATAACAATAGTAATCATACTCAAGAAAATTAATTAGGCTGAGATGTGTGATGTGATGCGGAGTAATATCAAAAGATATCATCCTATATTAAGGAAGAAAGCGGAGTCTTAGTATATTTTTGTTTATCAACATTATATGGTTAAAACAAGATGAATATCAAAATTTGGTACACGTACTTATTTGTATTCCGAAGTTGAGCTGGAAGATGTAAATAAAAATTTGGAGAATCTATATTGGGTATATTATATGAATGAAGAACTAGATCCAATAGAAAGGAATGATAAATGGGGACTTATACAAAATCCAGTTAAAAAAATATTATTGGTGCAAAATGGGTTTTTTGAAACAACATGAATGAAGAAAGTGAAGTGATAAGTAACAATGCAAGATTACCATGTAATGTTATTCATAAATTAAAGGTACTTTTTATGAAACTTTTTCTCTGGTGGAAATGTTATGAACAATCAAAATATTTCTTTCTATTGTCACACAATGAATTTAAAAAAAACATCAAATGGATGTGAAGTGCACAGTTCTAAATAAGGATAATGATGAAGAATTTTACAATGAACAACCCTTTCACATTGTTGCTGGGAAAGCTAAAAGTTAGTGTAAGATGAAGAATGCCTTGTATGGGCTAAAATAAGCTATGAGAGAATTATATTAAAAATTGGATACATTTTTTAGGAAGATGAATTTTAAGAAAGGAATAGATGACTAAAATCTCTACATCATGGAAAGTCAGGAGTTTCCACTTATCATAATTTTTTATGATGATGAAATTATCTTTGTTGGGAATGATGAATGATATTGTTGAATATTTTATGATGAGATGAAAATGTTTTTTAAGATTTCATGTTTGGTAAATTAAATAATTTATTTTATTACAAATTTTAAAAAAGAATAAACATATTTTCCTTTCTTAGGAAAAGTATTCTAAGGAACTTATTAAGAAGTTTGGCATGGAAAATTGAAAACCTATTTCTATACCCATTTCTATGAAAACCAATTTTTTAAATATGGAGGAGGAAATGTATTTTATCAAAAATAGTTTCAAAAGATAATAGAGTTTTTTTATTTGAATGCCTCATCAGCTGACATTGTTTAGGCTCTTACATTATGTAAAATATTTTAGAGTTATCTTAAAGAATCACATTTAGTTTTTGGAAAATAATTTATAGATATATCGAAGGCACAAAAAAATCATAATCATCTTTTATGGATCAAAATTTATTGATTTTTGTGGGTATTCTAATGAAGATTGGATAGGTAATGTTGTTTATAGAAGATCCACATTTTGTGGAGTGTTCTTTCAATGGGAAAAGTTTTGTTAGTTGCAATATGAAAAAAAATAATTCAGTAACTCTGTGTAGATGAAGTTGAGTATATTTCTTCTAATCAATCTTCTACTCATCATATATTGATGAAGACTTAGTTGGAAGATTTACTTATAATAATGAAATTACCCTTACTCATGGGTTTTGATAATCAAAGTGAAATAGACCTTTCCAGCAATACAATACAACATTCTTATTCAAAATATATTGATATCAAATATCATTTAATCAAAGAGAATGTGGATAATAATGAAATTATGTTGGTGTATATACCTATATCAGAAACATTTCCTGACATTTTCCCAAAACTATTACCAAATAAAATTTTTTATAAGATGAGGCTGAACATGTGTTTCCCACATCCTTCTCATCAAGGTTAAGGTATGTGTTTTTCCTATATCTCATATATTCTTTAGATAGTGTTGTCAAGAGGGAGAATTTCTTCATAAATATATCCCTTGAATATGTGATAAACCGTTTAAGTAAGAATGTATAAATGGGGAGTTGTGGGTTAGCTATGATCTCATAACGTAAGTGTTTGAACTATTTGAACAGTTTCTTAGTGTGGTTATCGAGAATATTTTTTAGGAAGGATGAAGAAGAAATATAGATGAAGAAGAAAGTTGTGAAGAAAATCTGGGGAGTTTTGATTACTCACTACTTTTGGATAGCATGGATCTGCTGTCAATAAATAATTTTTCCTACAATTAGTTATCTCACATAGGCTTATAATTATAGATAAGTAATCCATAGGTTGGGGATTCAAATTTCAGTTATTTTTGAATCTTGGTTCAAAACAAAGACTAAAGGGGATATTTTTAAGACTATGTTAACAGAAGAAGGTTTTTGGAAGTAATAAAAAGGTTTTTTTACAATTGTGTTTTCTTTTGATGTGAAAATAGTTAAATCAAATCTCTAAAATAGTTAACAATCAAACTGACCATCATATTTAGGAAATAAGACTCACAATGAGTAAGAAAGTCGATCGTATTGAGAATCTGTTTCTATAAGAAAAGCTTAATTAAACTCACCGTGAGTTCAGAGTGAAATGATAATCATAATATGGTGCTACTCTAGTGTATTACTAGCACTGATAGAAATATTATGATGATTTTTTGGTTTTTATTTCTCCAAAATAATAAGTACATTATAAATAATGTGATGATAGATTTACGAAAGAAAGGGGGAGTTATGCCAATTATATTAAATCTTGGTAGGAATGTAAGATGTAGTTAGAGGAATTTTAATTTATAATACATTTCATTATACATAAAATGACGATGTATATGTTTTTCAATGTATTCAAAGTCATGATGAGGTCATGATACAAGATGGAGTTTTTGAAAGATGAAAAGTTGTTGCATTGGAGGATCAACGATCTTAGTATATCGCTGTGAGAACATCAATTGAATTTTTTTTGAAGGATTAGAAATTTGATAATTATGTGAGAATCCAAAGGTTCATAATTTAAATCAGTCCAAAATAAAAATGATTTACATCTTCAGTTAAATAATTTGATATCCTATATAGAAATTAAATAAGTTGTAGAAGTCAATGCTACTCACACCGGTCCATCAGACTCAGAGTTCCACCAATAAATCTAAGGCTAGATTATTTATATTAGTAATTTTTAAGACCAAGGAAAAGGAAAGAATAGAATTGAAGTTTTCAATACAGAATGAAAATTAGATCAATGGTCAATCAAAACTTTAGTCAACCCTTTTCTTTAAAGATGAATTGTTGGTTGAATTTTGTGTGGGATAATAGAAAGAAAATTTTTCTTAACAAGTTGTTCATGAATAATAAAAAGAAGTTTAACTTTTTTTCATGATTTTTATTCCATGTGGGTCAATAGAAATAAAAACCTTGTAAAATGGGTATTCAAGGTGATCTTAATGTCTAATGAAGTCTTGAATTTGATGACAAATTACGGCCATCATAATGAGAATACATTATCTTCTGAATAATTTTTTCGTATAGAGATATGTAATAAATAATTTATTTTCTTCATCATAATGTGGAAATAAGAATAGACATATTGGTTTTTAAATTCGTTTAGATCAACGTAATGATCTGTCTTTAGTTCTGATTTTTTTCTATTTGACATGATCATCATACTGAGAGGTTGTTTATTTATTCATATATGCATGTGGTAGGGATCGTGATAATTAAGAAATTTGACTTAGGAATAATAAAAAGACTGAAGTTTGTTTAGATTTTATAAATGATCTAAAATTATGAGAGGATTTTATAAGGTTCTAGAAGAGTTTAGAATCATTGAAGAAGGCATAAATGTATCTGTAATTCAGTAGAAATAGAGATTTAGTGGAATTTCAAGAATTAGGGAAGGTCCTTCAGAATCCCATGCAAATCTTTTTGTGTTTCCTATAAATGGAGGAAGAAAATTGTACTTTACTCACACTAAATTAATGTATATGTAGAATCTCTAATTTTACAGGGAGAATAAAATTCCGAATTATGTTTTCATAAATAATTTTTCTAGTCAGGAGATGAAAGGTGAAGAGACAAGATTATATTTTGTTGATCATCGTATTGGAAAAGATCATCAATATTGAAATTAGAATGGGATTTTCTAACTCCTTTTTGTAGTGGTTCGGAATTGATTCAGTAGTATTCTGAAACAATTATATCTCTATTTTGAGAAATCAGACTGAGTATCATTATAAATTCCATAGGAAGTTATTTCCTACTTCAAGGTAAGAAAGTGTATATTTTTCTTTGCATAAAATATTTTTAAATTTTGGTCAAGAGGCACTCTATCATGTATTTTAAAAAAACATTCCATCATATCTTCATGCTACATAAGGTACATCCACTGGTTTTTTGAACATAGTGCAGCAAAAGTGTAAGGGTATATCCAACTCATTTTATTCTACACAAAAGGACTTTTTTCAAGTGGATTGTGTCGAATTTTATTGTTTCCAAACCATAAAAAATATGTATCTACTCTTTTATATTGGTTACCCATATATATTTTAGTGTTCTTTTAGATGTGTGTTTATTTTGTTTAGTAGAAAATAAAATATTTAATAGGAGGCAAAGGCTATTTCAAGAATAAATCTTAAAAGAAAAAGATATGACTAATTCACCCCTCCCCCTTTCATTGATATAACTATATTGACTGGGAAATTACGTAGATCATATCCCAACATTAGAAATTTATGTTAAGAGGCATAATATAAACATGATAATTGAATAAAGGGGGGAATAAGAGGATATCTTACATTGAGAGGGTGATTCCAAACAATTGAGAGGAGCTTCTTGAGATCTTGGGGGAACATTGGGAGGACTATAGAGAGCATAGGTTTGGATAAGGATGTTTTCTATGACTTTTGAGTGATGTTTAATGGGATATTGGGAGGGTTTATATAGGGAATAAATGGAACGTTCATTATAATTTCCCAAGCATTGGTTTTTGATTATATACAATAAAATACCCAAAACCACAAACCTTCACGTAGGTTTTGAAAATGGTTTAAACTAAAATTGTTCAATTTCATTATTATATATGTCTTAGGGAAAAAATAATTAATATATTTTCCTTGGTGATGTGGAAGCCTCTCATGTTGTTAAATAAATTATTATAAAACACAAAAATATATTATATGTTTTTGGGGATTAAAAAAGGATTTATAAAATTAATCAAATAAAATTAAAATCACATTATTTAAATGGGAAAACATATATTTGGTCATGGATACCATTTAATGTATTTATTACATCATATTTGGGTCATTATGATTTCATATTACACACCGTATATTTATACCATATTTAATTTTACCCCAAATATTTAACTGTCTAAGAAAATTTAAAAAAACTCACCATTGGATAATTTAAAAATTTTAATTCCAAAAATAATATTTATTTTATCAACATGTTTTTATAAATATGTCAATTTTCAATTTTAAAATAATAATCAATATTAATGGAGAAATTATGGGTTTTTGACAATTAAAATTTTTGATCAATTATAAAAAGTATATTTAAATTCATAAAAACTATATGATCATTTATATTTAATAAAAATTATTTAGTAATAATGTTTTATTAACATATTATTTATTCCAAAAATATGTTAGTTCACAATAATAAATTCCTTAATTTAATTTTAACATTACCCAAAAACTAAAATTCTTTGTTTTAATCTATGAAAATCAAAATCATTTATAAAGTAAAAATAATAAGATTTAAATATATTAACTATTCTAAAAAATATACCTAATTATATTATCAAGATCATTACATATTTCCCTTTATTACAGAAGAAAATTCTAGTATGGTAAGGTGTGTGACAATGATACTTTTATGGGGTGGTTCATCGTATATGGTTTGGGTCGTTATCTAAATGAGCTTGAACATATCCTTTAAATGATTTCTCTTGTACTTTAGTTGTTAGATATCATCTTAGGATTCATCAAGGGGGAAACTCAAGGATGCTATCTCCCTTGTAATCTCTGATAAATGGGGTTCATAGCGTATTATCGTGCTGGTTAAGGCTATCACATCCTATGTTAGCGTCAATTAGAATTTTATGAACCCTATATTTATACTAATAAAATGGCCATTGTTCAAAGACTATATTATTAATAGTTAATATTATTAATGGTCTTTTAAACATGATAGGATATAATAAAATCATGAAACTACATGTGTTTTATATGACTATAATAAATAATAGGGAATTTAATTCAACCATAAATAGAATTTTATTAATAAAATTTATGATTATTAAAATATTACCCCCTTATAAAATTTCACTATAGAAATTTTCATTTTACATAGTAAAATCGATAAGGGTAAATCTATTTCATCACCTCCTCTAATTTCCGTGTTGATTATTTAATCTTTTAGATTCCCGAAAGCACTTTGACCAGGTGAATTATCTTATTTCATAGAACATTGTCTCTGTCATCTAATATCATCACTAATTACTCCTCATATGAAATATCATTATCCTGTGGCACAACATAATGATTCAGCATATACTTTAGGTTTGATGCGTACTTCCTCAAGTGTGATACAATGAACACATCATGTAATTAAGATAGGTTATCTGTGGACTTCTAGTTGATAGGACACAACTCCGATGCAATCAAGGATATGAATGGGACCAATGTATCTTAGACTATGATTTACCTTATTCACAAATATAATGAGTTTATTTCTTAGATATATGTAGAGGAATACCTTCTATCCAATATCAAAATCTAAGTCTCATGGATGATTGTCAACATATCTATTTTATCAGCTGAGTGTCCTTGATGTGATTTTTCATGGTCTTCACCTTTTATAACATTTCATCAAGAATTTATGGACCTAGAAACATGTCTTCCCAAACATCATGCCAACATGCAGGTGTTCTACACCTCTTCCCATAAAGGGCTTCATAGGGATCCATTTGAATCCTCATGTGGAAAATGTTATTTTATTATAAATTGACTAGAAGAAGATGTTTATCCCATAATCCTTGGAAGTATATTCAAAATGCTATAAATATGTACTCAATTTTTTTTGGGAAAATCCATTCAGGTTGGCTATCATTTTGAGGGTGGTAATATGTACTAAAGGTCAACTCAATATTTAGATATTGCTGAGGACTCTTATATAACTAGTAGTTAAATCTTGGATCTTAATCAGATGCAATTGATAGTGGTGTTCCAGGATGCATCACCACTTATCTATTTTATATCCTTGCAAGTTTATCAAGTAATAAGTCTTATCTAATTTCAATGATGTGAGAAATAATTGTAAGATGATCCACCACAACCCATACGTTATTATATCCACATGATGTATTTATAGGGATTTTGTCAAAGTCTATGATTATCATTTCCCATTTATTTGTATGTATGGTTAATTACTGCATAATTCCATTGGATTTTAGCCTTTATTCCTTAGCTTACTAACATACAAGTCATCAAGATGTATCCTGATATCCCTATTCATACTGTCTCACCAATAGTTCTCATCAAGATATCGATACATATTTGTTCTCCCTAGATGGATGAGAAGGTTGAGATTTATACATCATCGAACAACTCATTCTTTGACAAATGGTTTTAGGGTACACATAGTCCGAACTGAAATCATACAACATCATCTTAATTATTTTTGATCCCTATGGATTTACATTTTCTTATAGCTTCTACATTATTTTTAATTCCCACATCATTTCAATGAACATCATTTTTCCTTCCCAGAAGGGATGATTGAGAAATCATTTGTGAAAGGATGTGTGATCTTCCTTCCATTATGATTCCAATGTTCATATATTTGATGTCTAAGATGATCATATCCTTCTCAATTATCAATAATGATAAAGTTACTTGACCTTTTCTAAAAAGAGCATCTAGAACATTATTTGATTTCCCTATATGGGTGTGGATTGAGAATTCATTGTCCTTAATCATCTTTATAAATATTCAAAGTTCATATTCATCTCCTTCTATGTAAATATATACTTTACGCTCTTAGGATCTATATATATTTCACACTTCTCCCCAAAGAGATAATGTCACTATATTTTCAATGTGAATATCACTACAACAAGATCTAGATCATGCATTGGGTACTTATGGTCATGAACCATCAATTTACATGAGGCATAGGTTATCACATTTTCAGTATGAATTAACACCCAACCCAATCGCTTCTTTGAAGAATCACCGTATCCCAGAAAGATTTACCCACATGTGGGTAGTGTAAATATAGGACTATTGATAAGTCTTTTTTTTCAAATCCATGATGCTCTATTCCAATTCATCATTCCAAAAAATGTTGACTCCCATCTGAGTTAGTTTGGGTAGAGCGTTGGAAAATCAAGATACTTTTCTCACAAAATGACTATAGTTCCAAAATAATCCAAGGAAACTATGGATTTCTCTAAAAAATATTGTCCTTAACTATCTTTCAATTTCTTATATATTTTAAGGTTCCATAGATAACACATTACTTGTGATAATATTCCCTATGAATGGGAATTCATTTAATAATAACTCACATTTGATGTAATTTTATTAATGTTTATATTTTTATATGGTCTTTAGCACAGTACTAAGATTCTCCTCCTGCTCCTTATTATTTTTGGAGAATATTATAATTTATTCTATAAATACTTCCACAAATATTTTAAGGTAATCTGTAAATACAGTATTCATTATGACCATAATAATTTCTAGACAATTAGTGTGTTAGAATTTCATTAATATGATCTTAGAGTGCCCATAACTATTTTTAAAGTAGTCTAGGAAATATTATCATTCATCAGCTTACTTGATAATATCCTGATCAAAGATCCACCTTGGAGAAGTATTGGGATCCACGTTGGTGATGAAAGAAGTCATCAATCCATGGAATGGGATACATGTTCTTTATCGTGATCTTTTTGAGCTCATTATTGTCAATGAAAAGAAATATTGACTTACCCTTCTTCTAGATAAAGAGGACTAGTGAACCCCAAGGGGAAACACTTTGGCGTATGGACCCTTTATCTAGATTCTCATGTAGTTTTTTCTTTAGCTCTATATATTCCACAATATAGATTCTATATAGAATCATGGATAATGGTAATTCCCTAGGTATAATCCTGATTGAAAATTCAACCTCTTTCATATAAGGATGACTAGAAAATTATTTAGTAAACACTTCAGTGTATTCCCACACAATGGGAATGGATTCGAGAATGATATCTTACTTAGAATCAATAATAAGATTTAGATACACTTGATTATTGGGAAATAAAATCGATTCTTGATATGTTGGTTCTAAAGAAGATTCACCCTCCCCCTTTCATCTGAATAGAATCATGGGTTGATTCAGGATATGGAAAGTGATTTACTTGTCACATATATTTATTGCAATGACCCGAACTTTCGAATAATATGTTTTTCCTATATTTGTGAGTTATTTTATTTTATACTCTACAAAACTATATCCTTTAATTAATGAAGTGATACCATTGGTTTTCGACTATTATATGACCATTGATCAATATGAATATCGGAAACTAAACTCTTAATATTATGATTATTGTTTATAAATACAATTAAAAATGATTAATTAATATATAAATAAGAGTCGATGGCCTCATCCAGTTGACTCGATCCATATGAAGCCCATTTTTCGGGGCATGGGAAAGACGTTGCATCGTTAGGCTTTGCTCTTGCCCAAGCCAAAGCTAAGCTTCAACAAGTGAATCTTGAACAGAATCACCTAAGGGAGAATTTCAATCTGACAGAAATCACCCCTCTAGCAATATTGTCCAAGACTCCCCAAGATTATATCACTATATCACACCTTACACTTAGGTCCTATGCAGGTGTTATAAGGGGCTATGTAATGTGACCTTAGTTACTTTATGCAATCCTTTTGTATAATTAAAATTTTTATTTCATCATTCTAATTTTTGGAATATCTTTTCTAAATAAATTATCTGTTTAATTAAGATAGATTTGATAAATTTATTTTAGAAGTAAAAAAAATTGTATTTTTCAAAGATTTCTCATATATAGAGAATTATTTTGGGAAAATAAACATCTTTTTTGAATTTCAAATGTCAAAAATTATCCTTGACTGAATTTTTAGAAATTTTCTGAGAAGATTCAATTTGATGATTAGTGTTTTATGAAAAGAGTTTATTTGATGAATAGTCTTTGATGAATAGTGTTTTTGGTGAATAGTATAAAAAATTTTATTTTTAAATAACTTTTTCTGTGAAAGTATTTTAAAAAATCCATCATACATTGTAGCAGTGAGAGTGAAAAATGTGTTTAAATAGGATCAAAATAATTTTTTTGGTGGATAGTCACATACCCTTATGAAATGTAATGAATAAAAAGTCAGCCAAAAAAATAAAAACATCACCCATGAATGTATAAATACAATTTAGACCTATTAAAAGTGAAAAAATGATTATAGTAAAAGTTTTGGTATTTATGTATGTCATAATTGTTTTTAAAAATTTTATAATTAATTTTATAATATAGAATAGAAATGTATTTTCATAAATTTTTATTTTGTTGTCTTATAGTTATACGATAATTTTATGGGGCCTTGATTACTTTTTGAAGGTTATACAAAACAATTTATAGTTTTAGAGTCATTTTTTAATAAATAATGATTCTACATAAAAAAAGTTGGGGTAGAAGCCTTATTTGTTATTAAAGAAAAGGAAATACATCTTTTAACTAGGTAGAGGGAGAACCATTATATATCCCGAAGACCCAGTGGGTATTTAGACCATTACATGGCCTATAGGCCAAATTTATTGGCCCAATGCCATTTCTGGGAATAACACAGTACCCGCCGCTGCTACAGTGCCCTACCGCCACTACAGTGCTCGCTGTTGCAATTGTGTCGATGCTACTACAATATGTTAAAAATCTGATACCATAACCTACGCCCAATGGAGTTAATTTTTGAATTCATAGCATCGATATTATGTTAGGGTGGATTTATAAAATTTTTATAAAATGTTTTTTTCAGTGAATAGTGAAAATACATTTTTGAGTTTCTGTATGTTTAATGAAATCATTAATGATGTAATCATTTTGGTCGACTAGTTAATTATACTATATTCTATGAGGTGTCCCAAGTGGACAATAACATGGGAAAATACCAATGGAAATCCCATGGTTTTTCAAATATCACCGATGAGGTGTCCTTTGGAAATTAATAAAATATTCCTTCACTATTGCTATAAATACCACGCCATTCCCTCACTCATTTCATTCCAAAATCCTCCCCAATGAATATATGGTATTTTTTACTTTCCATGGAGTCCTATCAAGGTGCCCTCAAGACCCCCAAGGTCCCAACATTCACGCTTTTGATGTTACTCTACAAGGTAAGGGAACCTTTCACCTTCCTCTTTTAAGTCATGACTTCCATCATGATATGTCTTCTAGTTTCCATCTAATTTTGTTGGGGTATGTTCTAATATATTTTTATTACTATCGATTTTATATCCAAATTATGAAACACCCTATCCACTCTCATTAATTTATTTTCTGAATTTTTAAGTGATGTTGTTAGGATGCCAAATTTTCTTAAAAGAAATCGCATTTTCTCTTTCCTTTCAAGTTTCTTTTTCATGTGTTATGTCTTTAAAATATCCACACCATGATATTATTTCTATTTCATTATGTCCCTCTACTATAAAATGACACATTTATGGATGGGAGAACCTTTTCCCATCTCTTTTTATTGTTTTCTAAAACCATGTTACACAGTCGTTATGGTGTAGAAATTTCATCTAAAAATTTCTCCCTCTTTCTCTCAGGAAATTATATTATCTTATTTTTGTTAATAGCCAAAACTATTTCATTTGTTTGGGGTTTTATGAAACATTAAAATGATATTATAGATTTTGGAATTAACACACATAAAACCCTTATTCCCTTTCCATGGGTTATAAATGACATAATGGTCTTGTTATTGAACACTTTTTAAAACATCATGATTTTGATATGAAACCCATTACTTTTATTCTCTTTGGGTTAATTATAAATTGAATGATTATGATATATGTCGATCACATAAAAAGAATGAAATTTTAAAGGTTCACCCTGATAGTTCTCTAATGCATTGGGTAAAGAATTTAAACTCAAGAGATGAAAAGTTTTACGATACATTGGTGAATAACCTTGGAAATATTTATGAAACCTTAGGGATATACCTTGGTGATATGTACATGAATGTATAAATTAAATTTTTTAGAAAAATATTCAAGTTATGATTATGTTTTTTTATGAAATTCATCTTTTTCCATTGCTATGTCTTTATAAAAATCATAGAGTTCTTATGGATATCACAAGTAAACTGTTACCCATGTTTACCCTTACAGGGCCTTATGCACACCCTTTCCTTTGATGTATGTCTCCAAGGTATGAGATGCAATAATTGTACTTACTAAAAACTTATGATGAATCCATACAAGTATATTATAATAATATTTTATTATTTCATGATTTATTTCCTTGATTTCCAAGACACTAAACTTTAAAGATCCAATGTTTTTAAAATGTAATGAAAAGTTATGTAAATAGAAGGAAGGATTCCACAGTTGTTATCAAAGGATAGTTTAGTTTTTATTGGATGTGAGGATATGAAACCATTAGGAATAACCCTATATAAAAGATAAAATATAGGAATACTTCTTTGTATTTTGGTGAAATATTATGTAACTGGTTTCCGAACAAATAAATCCTTACCTGGTTACGAACAAGTGGATGTGGATCTAGCACATATATACCTAGGAGTGAAAACTATAACAAGGAGTTTTGGGAATTACCTAGAGTATCCTTGTAAATGATAATGGGTGGTGCTGCACTCCTTGATTGACACTCCCGGGGGTTATGTTTGGTTAATCATAATATTTTTATGAATCATTATGAACGATTTATAGAGAAATGTAAGTGTTTAAGCATAATGTTTTAAGGCATAAAATCCATTATAGATAATAGATTCATAAATGAAATAATCATCTCATTAAGGTTTTATTATTTTAGAAAATGGTGGGATATAAGAGGAACCATGCAAATGGTGACTGTAATGGACCATGCGCTGACGACCCTCTAATGGAATCTTGAATTGAAACTTTCTTGAGAATGATGAACCAACTGACTAAAGTTATTGGAAATAACATGAATCAAGTTGAGAGATCGATCTCACAATGAAGAGAACAACATTATATTGAATCTGTTATGCGTCAATAACCACCAAACTTCAGTGGGTCTACCGACCCATTCATTACTGAACAGTGGGTGAGATCTATCGTGAAGAACTTTTCTATTCTATACTATTCAGAAAAAGAGAAGGTTACCTTGGATATTTACTTCTTAAGGGGAGAAGATGATCAGTGGTCGTAACTGATTAAAAACACAATTCCAAGAGTGGAAGTTGATGATATGGAGTCAGAAGAGTTCAGAGGGATGTTCTTCAACAAGTATTTCCCTCAATCTATGAGAACATGAATGGATAAGGGGTTTCTAGAGATGAAGAAGAAGGAGAATGAATCTGTGGGAAGTTACAAGATGGACAACACATGGATTTCATGTAAAAACTCTAGATTTTTCAGGGATCCAAATAGTAAGGTTGATAGATTATTTAGTGGACTGATATCTCATCTGCGGATGAATCTTTCCCACCGAGACTATGATATCTACGAGGAGATCGTGCGTAGTGTGATGAAAGTCAAACTAGAGATCGGTGAGACACAATGGCCTCAAAAATCCAATAAAAATAAATGTTTGAGGGTATACAGACTAGGGATGAGATTCAATCACGGAAGAGGAGGAAAGAATGTGAAACCTCTAACATGTAATAAATATGGGAAGAAATATTTGGGGTACTTATTGCTCGGGGGCGTGAAATGCTATAAGTTTGGCAGAGATGGACATATTACGCAGAATTTTTAAAGTGAGGCGAATCCACAACTTCCCAAAACTAAAGAAAAAGGGAATATAGTTCAGGACTTACATAATTTCCAATGCCATAAGTGTAGAAAACTTGGGCACTTTTCCAGTTACTATCCAAATCTGAGGGTAGTTGAGGGGAACCATCATCAGCCTTAGCAAAGGCCCATGAAGCAATGCCATGATTTTTATATCTTGACTGCTGATGTTGAAGATCCAAATTATGTGGTGGAAATTAATATTGTTGTTCTCTAAAAATTAGTAAGTACATTGTTTGATTCTCGTTCTATGAATTGCTTTATTTCTTCCATGTCTGCAAAAAATTAGAATCAACCCCTGAATTTCTAAAATTAGAGTTATTAATCAAGACTCTTGGTGGGATTATCCAAGCATCATCAGTGTTTATAAAGTCTAGTATTTACTTTACTGAGCAAAATCTTATCACAATTCTAGTAGTCATTCCCATGCTAGAATTTGACATTATAATAGGGATGGATTGGCTCTCAATGTATATTGCTAAGATCAAATGCAGAAGAAAGGAAATCTCAGTAGTCTTGAATTGGAAAACCTACCATTATCTTCTAAGGAGAAATATTTCAACTTGATCTTTTCCTAGAAGAATATCCTATATCTATATTTATGGAGTTGATCAGTGAAGAATAAGAAGCAAATGCGAGTTCAAGATAAAAAATGTCCCCATAATCCAAGAATATTTTGAAATATTTCTTGAGGAGTTACCCGGATCTACCCCAAAAAGAGAGGTAGAGTTCTCCATTGAACCCATACCTAGATATCATCCATTACCAAAGACCCTGTATAGAATGGAAAATGTGGAGTTGGAGGAATTAAATAAACAAATTCAAGATATTTTGGAGATGGGTTTTATCTGACCGAGTGTGTCTCTGTGGGGATCACCTATTCTCTTTGTAAAGAATAAGGATTGATCAAAGCGGCTATGCATTTCATATAGAGAACTGAATGGGATCACAATAAAGAAAAAAACCTCTTCCATGAATTGATGACTTATTTGACCAACTTCGTGGGGCTCAATTCTTTTCTAAGATTGTTCTTAATTATGGTTATCAATAATTGAGGGTGATGAAAGAATATATTCGAAAAACCACCTTCTGATCAATATATGGGCATTATGAATCTGTTGTTATGCCCGTCGGACTGATTAATTAACCTTCTATTTTTATGTATTTGATTAATATATTCTTTAAGGACTACCTTGATAACTTTGTGGTAATTTTTATTAATGATATTCCAATATATTCCAATAGTCGTGAGGGGAATGAGGATCATCTAAGGGTTATTTTGAAAACTCTACGGAAGGAGAGTATTTTTGGAAAGTTTAGAAAATGTTAATTCTTGTTACAATATGTTTTTTTCATGGGGAACACTGTTACAAATAAAGGAATCATATTATCTCATGCAAAGAAAAAATTTGAAGAGGAGTGGCCTCAGCCTACAATAATAACTGATATTCGTAGTATCCTTGGATTAACAGGATATTATAGGTGGTTTGTGAAAAACTTTTCACGACATTCTAATCCATTAACCAAGTTAACTCGAAAAGGGGTCAAGTTAAGATAGACAAATGAGTTTGAAGAATGTATCCAAGGGATGAAAAAAATATTGGTTACCGCACCCGTGCTAACTCTTACCCCACGTGGAGAAGGATTCATTATTTTTAGTGATGCATATCTGAAAGGGCTTGGAAGAGTCCTCATATAAAATGAAAAATTCATTGCTTATGCATCGCGACAATTGAAGAATCATGAGCAGAACCATCCTACGCATGATCTATAGATGGTTGTAGTTGTTTTTTATCTAACTATATGGAGGCAATATCTTTATGGGAAATTTTGATATATACACAGACCATCAAAATTTGAAGAATATATCCACAAAAAAAGGAATTGAACATCTGACATAGGAGATGGTTAGAACATATCAAAGATTGTTATTTTCAATTCATTATCATCCTAGATGATCAAACAATGCCACTGATGCATTAAGCAGGAAAGACCATGTTGTTATTTCAATGATGAGGATTCCAATAGATCCTTCGATCAATGAACTATTAATGTTGGACATGCTAATTATAAATGAAGGGACATCATCAACCCTAACCGAAATTATTTTTCAACCATCATTACTAGAGAATATCAATAAATCTTAGAAATATGATCCGTTGTTATTGAAGAAGTTTGAGGCTGTGAATGATGGGATGTTTCTCGAGTTCAATATTGATCAAGAAGGTGTAATGAAATTTTGTACAAGACTATGTGTTCCATCTATTATAGAAATAAATAAGGAGTTGATGGATAGAGCTCATAGCTCAATGTTATTTATACATCCTAGGAGTAAAAAACATGTATGGAGACCTTCGTGATCATTATTGGTGTGATAATATGAAAAGAGAGATTGTTGAATACACTAAAAGTTGATTGGTATGTCAGCATGTGATGGTTGAGTGAAAACTTCCAAAAGGGGTGTTTTTACCACTACCCATACCAGAATGAATGTGGGACAATGTCACAATGGACTTTGTCACTGGTCTCCCAAGAACTTCTAAAGGAAGCAATGCAATATGGGTTATTGTAGACCATCTCACAAAGACAGCCCATTTTATCTCTATTCGGGAAGATTTCTCTCTTGATCAACTTGCTAGGATTTACATGAAGGAAGTGGTAATGCTGCATGGATTTCCACTTTATATTGTATCTGATCATGATCCAAGGTTCACATCAAAATTCTGGAGAAGTCTTCAACATGCTCTGAGCACTGAATTGAATTTCAATACACCATATCACCCCCAAACTGTTGGCCAATCATAAAATACTATTCAAACCCTTAAGAACTTCTTGAGAACATTCTCAATGGAATTTAAAGGTGGATGGGATCAACATATCCATTTAGTTGAGTTCTCTTACAACAACAGCTTCCACTCAATCATTCAAATGGCACCCTGTAAAGATATATATGGGAGGTGATGTAGAACTCTGACTTTTTTGGATGAAGATGGTAACAGAAAGATTTTTGGGACTGATCTTGTGAAAGAGATGATAGAAATATTCCATGTCTCCCAGCAACTCGTTAAGGCTACTCAGAGTCATCAAAAGAGCTATGATGAAAACCGTTGAAGGGACTTGGAGTCTGATATTGGTGACAAGGTCTTTCTTCAAATTTCACCTTGGAAATGAGTCATGAGGTTTGGGAAGAAAGGGAAGCTCATCCCTAGGTACATTATCCCCTATTAAATCCTTGATCGCATGGAAGAATTGGCCAATTGTCTTGCACATAATCTAAATCTAGCACAAATTAATGATGTCTTCTACACATTCCTCTTAAGGGAGTACATACTTGACCCTTCACATGTACTAAATCTGGAGGTGGTATGACAGGAACATGACCATTATTATAAGATACAGGTGCTGCAGATCATGGATCATAGAGATGAGGTTCTATGAAACAAGACTGCCCACCTTATTAAGGTGTTATGGAGGAACCACAAATGTAATGAAGCCACATGGGAACCAGAGGATTCTATGAGGCAGAAGTGCCCACACCTTTTCTCTTCTGAGGGTATGAGTTAAAATTTCTAGGAAGTAATTTCTTATGGAGGGAAAAATGTAATGACCCAATCTTTTGAATAATATTTGTTTCCAAAAGTTGTGTGTTATTTTATTTTATACTCCAAAAAACTATATCCTTTAATTAATGAAGTGATACCATTGGGTTTCAACTGTTATATGACCATTGAACTATATGAACATTGGAATCTAAACTCTTAAAATTATGATTATTGTTTATAAATACAAGTGATCTTGGTTAATTAATATAGAAAGGAGAGTCAATGGCCTCATCCAGTAGACTCGGGCTATATGAAGCCCATCTGTCGGAGCATGGGAAAGAAGTTGCGTCACTAGGCTTTTCTCTAGACCAAGACCAAGATGAGCTTCAAATTGTGAAGCCTAAATGGAATCTCCTAAGGGATAAGTTCAATTGATAGAAATCACCACTCGGGCAATGTTTTCCGAGACGCCTCGCTATTCTATCATCATAGCATAGCTTACACTTAGGTCCTATACAGTTGTTATAATGGGATATGTAATGAGAAAATAGATACATTATGTAATACTTTTGTATAAATAAAATTGTTATTTCATCATTTCTATTTTTGGAATAGCTTTTCTTAATAAAGTATTTGTTTAATTCAGATAAATTTGAAAAATTTATTTTGGAAGTAAAAATTGTAATTTTCAAAGATTTCTCATATATAGAGAATTATTATGGTAAAATATTCATCATTTTTGAATTTCAAATGTCATAATTAACCTAGGACGGTTTTTTATAAATTTTCTAAGAAGTTTCAATTTAATGAATAGTGTTTTATGAATAGTGTTTTTTATGAATAATATTGGAAGAATAGTGTTTTTTATGAATAGTATAAAAATATTTTATTATTAAATAACTTTTTCTATGAAATGATTTTCAAAAATCCATCATACATGGGTGTAATCAAGGTGAAAAATATGGTTAAATAAGACCAAAATAATTTTTTTTGTGAATAGTAACATACCCTTAAGAATAGTAATGAATTGTAATGAATAGTAAATCGGCCAAAAAAATAGAAAATTCACCAAAGAATGTATAAATACAATTTAGAAATATTAATAGTAAAAAATTCATCATAATTTAAGTTTTGATATTTTTGTATGTTATAAATACTTCATTTATAATTTTATAATTAATTTTATAATTTAAAAAGGGAATTTATTTTCCTAAAATGTAATCTTAAATTGTTTCTTTATTGTCTTATGGTTATATAATAATTTTATGGGACCTTGATTACTTTTTCAAGGTGTTATAAAACAAGATATTATTTTAGAGTTGTTTTTTTGAATAAATAATGATTTTATTTAAAAGATAAATTAAAAATATCTATGAAGTTATTTTTTAAAAATGAATTTCATTTTTAAAGTCACATAATTGATATTAGGTTATGGTGAATTTATGAAATTTTTATAAAATGATTTGTTTTTTGGTGAATAGTGATAATACAATTTTGAGCTTTGGTGTGTCTAATAACATCATTAATGATGTAATAATGATGTAATCATTCTGGTATACTTTTTAATTGTAATATATGCTATGATGTGTCCTAAGTGGCCAATTTCATGGAAAAATACCACAGGCAAGCCCATGGTTTTTTCGAAAACAGCGATGAGATGTCCCTTGGATATTAGTAAAATATTCCCTCACTTTTTCTATAAATGCCATTCCATTCCTTCCTTCCTTTCATTCCAAAAACGTCCACAATGAATATATAGTCTATTACCTCTCAAAGAGTCCTCCCATGGTGCCCTCAATCCCCCAAGGTCCCAACCTTTTTGCTTTCAATGTTACTCTTCAATGTAAGGGAACATTTTACCTTCCATTTTTAAGTCATGACTTCCTTTATGTTACGTCTTCTAGTTTCCATCTATTTTTGGGTTATGTTCTTATACATCCTTATTACTTTCTATTTCATGTCCAAATTATGATATACCCCTTCCACTCTCATTAATTTATTTTCTTAATTTTTAAGTGATGTTGTTAGGATACTGAATTTTCATAAAAGAAATCACATTTTCTCTTTCTTTTGAATGTGTCATTTTCATTTGGTATGTCATTCAAATTTACACAGCATGATCTTATTTTATTTTTATTCTATACCTATACATTAAAATGATTCATTTATTGATGGGTGAACCTTTTCCCTTCTCTTTTTATTGTTTTCTAAAACCATGTTATATAGTCGTTATGTTGTAGAATGTTTTTCTCCAAATTTCTCTATCTTTCTCTCAAGAAATTATATTATATTATTTATGTGAATAGCTAGACCAATTTAGTTTCTAGGGGTGTTCATAAATACATAAAAATTATATTCTTGATTCTGTAATTGAAATACATAAAACCCTTATTCCCATTCCATGGGATAGAAATTACATAATGATCTGTCTTTTAAAAACTTTTTAAAACATCATGATTTTGATATGAAACCCATTTATTTTATTATATTTGGTTTATTTTTGAAATTTATGATTATGATCTATGTGTATCACATGAAAATAAATACATATTAAGGGTGTGACCTAATGGAGCTACAATGCATTGAGTAATGAATTTAATCTATATATATGAAATTTTTTACTATACTTAGGTGAATAACCTAGGTAATTTTTAAAACACCTTGTAGATATACCTTGGTGACATGTTCATGACTGTACAAAGTAAATGTTGTAGCCACATATTCATGTAATGATTCATGTTTATTATTATTGTGATTTTTCTCTTTTTCAATTTCTCATGACTTTATGTAAATCATCATTTTATTGTGGATATCACAAGTAAATTGTTACCCTTGTTTACCCTTACTGGGCCTTCTACTCACCTTTTCCTTTGATGTGTGTCTCCAGGTTATGAGATTCAAAAATTTTACATAATAATAACTTATGATTAATCCCTATAAGTGGGTCAGAATAATGTTTTATTTTTTCATGTTTTATGCGCCTAATTTCTAAGACACTAGACTTTAAAGTTCCTATGTTTGTAAAATGTAATGAAAAGTTATGTAAATAAAATGAGGGATTCCTTATTTATGTTGTCTCTATATATGTAAATCAAACCTATACCCCTAATATTACCCAATTAGACTAAAAGGAGTTTTAAAAAGATCAATGTGACGTTAAAACCAAACATATTGATATGGGAGGAGTTATATACTTGGGACGAAATAATTTCTCCATTCACCATTTTCACTGACAACTCAATATACATGATTTGCGGTTGTGTTTGAATACTTATAATAAACATAAAATATATAAAGGAAATCATAGAACCAAAATAAAAAATTATGTTTTCTATTATTTAATGAATAACTTGTGTACCTATCACCACTTCATTTTCAGGATCCACCTCAGGGGTTGTGATGAAAAAATCCATACCATTATACCATGGAGGTTGTTGGCGTGGATTGTCTCCAAACACCCTTTACATAGTGTATTGGATCTAAAAGTTCCATTGTTCCTTGAAATTGAAACAATTAATGATATTATGAGGTGTAATATGATAATTTATCTCTTCTATTAAATTTTTGGTTTTATCTCATCAGAAATCGTAAGCCATGTTCCCTTCCATCCCACACATAAAAAGTTTCCTCACCACCTTAGGAAAGATTATGTGTTATTGTTTCCACATTTTTGAGAATTGGGATGTTGAAATTTCTTACCACCATTATATTTTACCATCACACATCTATAATTAAACTCCACTTTTAACTTCCAATCATCGTGCGACCCTTGAGATTCTATGATATCGATTTTTTTCTTTTAGGGTGATCCTTAAAATTTCCGTAGAACTATCTATGTCTTAGATCACCAAGGATTTATATTTTATCCCACCAAAGAATCTATCAACTTTTTATTTAGGGGTAGGGAAAAATACAGAAGTATATCATGAAGGTCTTGTAAATTTTTCCTCATATTCTCTAATGTTTTCCTCATCTTTTCTCTTAATGAAAAGGAAATCAATTTCCATTTTTATTTTAGGGAGTGTGAGGAAAATTTTAATCATGTTTTTTATGGAATTCCTTCCACACAATCACTTTGATCTCTTACTCATGATTGGTATTCTTGATCAAATTACACCACTGATCAAATACTTCCTCCATATGATATACAACCATTATAACCTTCTCTTGCTAAGAACATTAAAGGATTTAGAATATCATCTCAATGGAGTTGATCCATTGTTCCATGATTAAGGGAACAGATGATCCATTAAATGTCAGAGGCCATTTTCAAATAATTGTATAGATATCAAATTTTATTTATTAGGTAGATCTTGGTGTTCCTCTTGATTTAGGTTTCTATTTTGATCATGATTCAACTGAGAGTGTATCGTCACAATGTTTTTGAATCATTATCCCATCGAGTAGGGAATCTCCTTTGGCCAGTCAACACATTTCCCTTCATATTGGTTGTTTAATCGGTTCCTCTTATTCCTATCCATTATATAGAATAAATAGAACACATCAGGGATAATTATTTTTAAACTAAAAAATTCATAAATAGGAATCCAATGACATTAAAGGGATAACATATAAATGACATTTATTTCTTAACTTATGAATTTTTAGGCTTCATCCAATGTTATCCAGGACTAATTTTTTAACATAGACACTTATAGGCAATTTTGTTCCATTAATAATGGTTCTTAATGAACTTTTGGATTTAACAATGCATATCCCATTGGAGTGTCAATCCTAATAGGGAGAAAAACCCATTTTTGTTCACCATTTCTCGAAGGATTCTATATTAATGCAGTGATTTTAGATTTTACATGTAGGTATATTTTTTCTAAATCCACATATATTTGTAGTATTCATATAGTGAAGTTCTTACTTAAAAACCAATTGATCAATAAATTAAAAAAATTATTGATTTATTTTTATTTTTGTCTAATCCTTAACTATATCTCTATAATTTTATAATCATAATACCAAAATAACTAAAAATTAATTTGATTTCAAATATGATAACTATTGTCTTTATTATACCTTAAATCATGATTTATTACCTAAGAGTAAACAAAATTCAACCTATAAGATCAAAAATTCTGGTGTATTTCTATAATTAGATACATTATATATTAATTTAAAATAGGTATGCATCATCATTGTTGAAAACACCCTTAACATGCTCAAAATATTCCATCATAATTAAAACTATATGGGATAACCGGGGGACATTCATAAGAAATGGGTGAGCATAAATTCCCAGTAAGGGAATAAAAATAAAATGACATGAAAAGTTATAACATTTTATATAACAAGCATGTAAATGGAACCTAAAATTGGTGAGAGACATGTGCATTAACAATGAGTAATGATAAAGCATGACACCATTAAGGAAACATGGAAATGTGGAAACAACTTTAAGCATGAAATCATAATCATAGGTTAATGATTGCCAGAAAGTCATCATAATATGGTGTAAAAAGTTCCACTATGGATTAGGTTCACTATTTAATCCCTTGAATGGTGTTCATGATACTAAAATATTACCCAATTCATTCGAATGCTATATAATTGTGGGTGCACCTGTCACATTCAAATCATGTACATGCATAAGTGTACCACATAAATCATTAAACATAGGGTCATATTTCATCATATTTAATTACATTATAAATAATGGTGGAATACATACAGATAATTTTCTTATAAAATATGTATAAGTTCAAAGAGGTGAAAACCCTTGATAGGAAATGCGAATGAGATTCACTACACATTTCTTTGGCGTGGAAGTTCACGGTGGAATTTTGGCACCATAATGGGGGAACATAAATGTTTGTGGTAGGGATTAGCGAGACTAAAAGTGATATCTAATCTATTTTAAATCCAATTGATAGTAAGGGGTATATAGAATAACATATACCATCTTTAGGAATTGGAGATAAAAGGCATAATATTAGGATGTCACATGAATAAAGAGGAGAAGAAAAGTTTACCTCACCTTAAGAGAGATATTAGAATTTATTTTTATGAGCTTCTTGAGATTTTAGGGGACATTGGGAGGACTCTAGAGAGGGTGAAGAATAGTAAGGACACAATACAAAGTTTTTGAGTGAATATGAATTGTTGCATGAGTGGGTTTATATAGGAAATGGTTGGTGGTAATTTATAATTTTCTAAACCGTTGTTTTGGTGTTTATATAATAAAATAACCAAAACCACATAACATCCCATGTTTTTAATCATGGTTTCAGATAAAGGGATTTTTTTTCATTATTTAATAAGGCCAAGGGCTGAAGTTATTAAAATAATATTCTTGGGGATGTGTAAGTGAGTCATGTTATTAACGAAATGATTTTAAAACATGAAAATATATTATAAGTTTTGGAGGATTTATAAAAGATTTATAAAATTAATGAAATAGAAATAAAATCAAATTATTTTTAAATGGATAATATATTTGGTGGAGGATACCATTTATAATTTTTATTATATCAATATTGGGGTCATTATGCTGTGATAATACACTTAATATATTTATACCATATTTAACTTTTATCCAACAATTCGGTTATCTTAAAAAATTATGAAAAATTAACCATTGGTTAAATTTGAAATTACGATTACAAAAAAATATTTATTTTATACAAATAATTTACTAAGTATTTGAACACTAACATTTAATAGAAGAAACGATGTTTATTGAGTAATTTTGGGATTTTTGATAATAACATTTTTCGAACACTTATGAAACTTATATTTCACTTCATAAAAAATATATGATAATTTATATTCAAAAAAATATTTAAGAATAATATTTTATCAAATAATTATTTATTAAATATATATAGTTATTCGTGAAAATAAATTCCCTATTTGAATTTGAATATTACTAAAAAATACAATATGTGTTTTATTGTATCAAAATCAAAATCATTTATAATGTAACAAAAATTAAAAAACTATAGTCATTATTCTATACAATATAAAAAATCATATTGTTATGGTCTTGATGAATATCCCCTTATTCCACCAGTAAACTGCATAAGGGTAAGGTGTGCGATGATGAGAATTTCATGGGGGGGGGGTTGGCATACATGGTTTGGGACATGATCTAGATGAGATTTAACTTACCCCATAAATGATTTACCCATGCTCTTTTTTTTGGATCTTGGCCTGGGCTAGGTCAAGGGAAAATCTCAATGACGTTATATCCCATTGAAGCTCTGCTAAATGGTCTTTATAGGGTAAGATACTACTAGTTGAGGACATGACATCCTTTTACATTCTCAGTAGGATTTTTCAAAACCCTATATTTATACTAATTATATGATCACTATTCAATTACTATATTATCAATAGTTAACATGATTTATGATATTTTAAATTAGATAATATATAATTAAACTAAGAAGTTCATTTGTTTTTTATAACCATAATTCAAAATAGGGAACTTAGTTCTACCACAAATGGAATTTTATTTATAAATGATTGGTTCATTACAAATGAGATTAAATTTTCATTCCTTTATCAACATGATAATTAAACTACCATGAGACTTCATCCTCTTCTTTGGTGTTTGGGGAAACTCAACTAATTTCATCATTTAAATCATAATTTTTTATACCTGGTTGGTTATGATCCAAATATTCTACACTCCATATCTTATCCCATTTGGTTTCACATTGAGAAAATATGATCATTTTCTATGACATCCAATGTTATGTATGTTTTTTAGGCTTCAACCATTAAAAAACCAAAATGGGTTAATGTGAGTAATTTATAATTAATATCATAAGATAATTATCATAAATAATATTTAGAAAAACTCAACCCCAAAATGTATTAATCTTTGAATCCACTATATTAGCTTTTATTTCAACATAAAACTCTATCAGATCAATCTAGTTTTATTTTAGTTGACTTCTCTCACACTCTATAACCTAAATCCTTAATATAGTAAATTACTTGTGATGGATCATCATTATTTGTTATTTGTAAAATAATATCCACTAATATTTTCAAATTGGGTTAGCATTTAGGACTATTTTTCATGTACGAGGTGGTGATTGAGTTAATACCCATTATTTCCATTTCAGGGTTACATATCCATGTTTAATATATACCAGATCTTGTGTCCACTTGTATTTTACAGATGAGGAATTTATTTCAAAGAAAACCACTCAGTCTCATCCTTACCAAAACTGAACCCACTCTTTTAAAAACTATGATAACCCATTATAAAAATATTTTTGTTTTACATTATTTGAAAAAGGTAAACATTACATATCAAAAGAATAGTTCATGGCTTGTAGAACCTTTATGGTTTAGTGTCTTTCAAGACTAGTTATATAAGAAACCTATTTTACATACTTGTCAACCTTTCTCCAAAATTAGACTCTTTGAGACCCCCCTTTAGACCCTATTAGAAGTTATAATTATATTAATAACATTAGGAAGAGAAACATAACATAGGGTTGATATTAAACACACACTATTGAATAACTTGCCACCATGCTCTCAAGGGTTAGATCATATGTATATATGAAAACATGATCAGGGGATAATTTTCTTATTTAAAAAATTAAGATAATAAGAGTTGTTCAAAAATCCTGAAGGAAAGACATATATTATCAAAAGAACAAACTTGTACCAGGAAATAAGAGTCTGAAATAATCATGGAAATGTAGGATAAAAAATGGTATTAGAAAATCATAGAATCATAAATATACGGAAACCACATAAAATATAACACCATAAGTATAATTCAATGCCTACTATCGAGGAAATCATAGTTAATAATGTCTCATAGTGGATTGTGCTCCCCCCTCATTCCCATGATCATAGTGGGTAGATTTTTATAGTGGATTAATAGAACTCTTAAATACCTAACATAATCCATCATGAGATATTATGATCTGTTAAATGCATTGGAGGGTTATATAATTCCTGGCCCATCCATCCCATATCATAGTGTGCATGGGGTAACTGCCCGTACACTATACATGGTATCTCATTAGATGTAATGATTAAACAATTCATTTGTGGGATATATAATTTTGGTCCAAGTCATCATATAATGAAATTAATAATATTTACATATACATATATATATATGTTCGACATGAGTAAAAGAAACAATACATAAACAATAATCATGATTAAAAAAATATATATGTTTGTCTCATATCCATGCCTGAGACCCCCTTCTCACTCAAGGTTTTTTTTCCAAAACCTTCTCACTTAAGGTGAGGCTAAAATTTATATCTCAGGCACTAATTTATCACTAAAGGTAGGTCTTAATATCCAAATCCTGACCACTAACTTATCACTAATGTTTTATTTTATATCACATAAAAACATTGAACAGCGTTATCACAAAATTTGGTCCATGCCAACACCTTCTCACTCAAGATGTATCCATTATACTAAACACAACCTGATCACTCATGGTAGGGATGATTTGACATCACAAACCAAGTGAACCTTCTCACTAAAGGATTTCTATAATAATACCATGTCCCACATGGTGAAAACATTTTCTTGAACACTACACTATCACTCAAGGTATGATCCAATATGGTATCCCATCCTTTCCACTACCTCAACACTAAAGGTAGGGTCTTTCCAATACCTTCTCACTCAAGGTAAATCTAGGCCATATGACCTTCCATCACCCATTACATGGTTCATTTACCATTATATTCACATAGTTGATCACCAAAATACACCAATATATATGGAATGCATCCCATCTCATAATCTCACAAACTTATCACCAGGTTGATAGTCACTTTAGATGTATCATTTCACCTTAAATAACATCTTGTCATCCACCTATAATCCATTGATAATCTCTCTAAGACCATATTTGTCTCTACTCATTGGCCCCATGAATTAACACACACCTCATAGTATTCTCATGTACCACATTATCTATCTAAACCTAGCCTCACAAGGTAGATTCTATCCTCTTTTGATTCCAAATCACAACTTAGTCCAACTAACTAGGGACCATTACATATTTAATCCCCCTGATCCCCTTAGAATACATAAGATAAGTAATCAAAAAAAATTTCCAAGGACCCCACTATGTTTCATCACACATCTCCATTAGGAGATCTCTCAAACCTATCACTCAGAGGAAACCCCTATCAACCATTCCATATTTACTCCCATATGAATCATATCACTCATAGTCCACACTAATTCCCAATACACACTCAACAGTGTGTTTCGTACCTAGTATAATATTTATGACCATATCACATTTCACCCCATGGCCTTATCCCCTCATGCATGCCTTACTATGGTTAGGAAAACCAGCCTATGATTCTCCAGTTTCATCATACATCAAGAGAGCTACCTGAGGTCTATTTTCAACTGAAATGATACCATCATACACCAGAGGCCAAATATTTAGGCAATCAAAAAATACCAAAGGTTCTAAGGATCATTTATCCCACATATAAGAGACTTGTTTCCATCCCATATCTTTATATAGGGTACTCTTGCATTATATATTTCTACCTAATCCCATGAATATGATAAAACATACAGACTCAGGTATAAACTCACATATTGTTTTGTTTTATTTTGACTACTTATCTCTACCTAGGAGTTACCATCCATGAAACACTTCAAACATACCCACACAATCATGTTCATGCATCATCTATGCTAAAACCATCACCTAATCTCATATATCACATCAATAAATCTATATTAATTATTATAAAATATTATAATTAATTATTAAATTTAATAAAAAGAGGCATACTTTTTAGAAAATCATCGTTCATCTTCATGTAAATGAAACTGGAAGAAACCTCATGAGTTCAATATTTTAATATATCCACTATTGATGATAAAAATCCCCACTACTATCACCCAATTCTATATTTTATATCTAAATCAATACCAAAACATAGCCCATATATATCCAAATCAGTTTCCAAAAATGGAGGAGGAGCATAGAGGAAAAAGGGAACGATTATTCATTGTATCACCATGGAAAACTCCCAAGAAACACCCTTGCTGAAGGTAAATTTAATAGGAGAAATATATTGGGAGTTGTCATCAGAAATGAACCTCCAAATGAAAATATTTATCTAAAACCAAAAGGGTGTATACAAAAAAAATATGACTCTACCCCTTTTAAAAAACATCTTAGGTGATTAACCATAGTTTCACCCTAAGGTAATTGAGTGAATCCTCCACTTTGGGACCCATCTTGATCAATCCCTCATGGTTAATGAAATGAATTCCCCTAGGTAGAGTGACTAACCCTTGTCCAAAGCCCATCACAATATAACTCTTCAAGGTTGCAAAGTGATGTAAACTTTTTAGGTGAGACTCAAGCCCAAATTGTATAGACTCCCATTTCATTAAATGGAATTTGTGATCCCAACTGTAAAACACCTCACAATAGTCAATCATTGCATAACCTAAGGGTCAAAAATGTAATTGGTCCTTTCTATATAAATATATCTAATGAAAATTTATATCGACCCTTAATCCTTCTCATGGGGACCATCCTCATTGTGTTTCCCTATTAGGTCATGACCTGAAACCCTTTCCTAAAGGTATTTACCTTATCCAAAACCCACCAGAACTCTACCCCACTATGAATCCCTCATATGTGGAATAACCATTACCCACATAGTGCTTGTTGCAGAATGACCGTCACCCATCGTGGTGTGATGGGCTATATGAAGTGAAAATTAGTGAAGGGGTGACCAGACCCCGATGCGACATTCACCTGAGCACCATAAAAACTTTTTGAGCCCTGATTCGTATGAAAAATATTATATAAAATTTTTGAACTACTAAATTTTTTTATGTGTCCCAATACTCAAAATATCCCCACATTAAGACCAAAAATTAAATTTCCTTTCAATTTCTCAACCCATAACCACGTGTTCCATTACAAACTCCCAACTATGATTATTCTTACCAATAATAATCCTTATAAAAACAAGGCCCTACATACTCCCAGATTTCCTCACAAACACATTGTGTCCCCTCCTCTAGGTCCACCCACATGCCTAAACGGTTCATTAGACTAATGATTATCCCCACAGGCCAACACATGCCCTCTGAAGAGGTCAACAGAACAATAACCAACCCTAAAAGAAAAAATGAGTTCTTTTAGTTCCATTTTCCACTCTTACACACACAATAGGAAAACATCCTAGGATACCACACATCATAACAACTACTTCATTCCAATTATGCTTAACTATGGATTTATAATCAATTAGGCTACTAAAAAGAAAGGTTCACCCTCTTCACACCGGTAATAATATTCAGCCTTTTAAAAATTAATATTTATAGGGTGTTACATGCCAATAAAATAAAATACCATGGTCCAATTGGGTATAATTCTATAAACATGTTATATTGGAAAATATTTATATATTGTTTTAAATAGTTCAAATAATCAAACCCCTTTCATCAGAAAAATCAATTAGAAGTAGGAGAAATTATGTCATCTGAATCTTATATTCCTAATATGATTCAAATACATAGGATTTATTCTAGCTATATAATATTAAAATAATAAATTAAAACTACTAACAAACAAATCCTATATCAATAAAAATATCAACAATGATAGCGAAAACTAAGAATAGAAACCCTATAGCCCAAGTAACTCTGACATCCCAGGAAAAAGGTGTTAATGAAATAGTCTGAGTACCATAAAAACCTATGACATGTTCATATTACCTATATACACTACCCCAAATAATAAGACATGAAAAATAAAAAATTTATTTAATTTTTTCATTCTTTTTCATGACACCACTCATTTGTGTCCCGACAGAAGGAATCACATAACCTCAAGCACTAATCTTAATATACCTATGGATTATGACTAGTGGATTAATTTTTTATCATAAATTGGGGAGAATAATCCTTAAAATAAAATAAAAAAATTGTGGAAATAACATAAACATCCACAAAAAAGGTCAGTTTCTAAAAAAGAAACTAAAAATAACCACGCTATATCAAATGAATGCATAAGCATAAATTCAATCTAGAATTGATCTTCCATTGAACCAATCACATATAAAGAAGAGAATAAAATAAAATTATACTACACAAATTCTTGAATACTCACTTTGAGCCCAAACTAAACCCTATTATATATTCCCCAATGAGTTAACCCAACATAATCCACTGTAAAACACACCTTCAGATCTATAAAGATGACATATGGTTTACATGTACATTGGAGTTCTTGAATATTATGTTAGAAATAAATCTTAGTAGGATCTCACTATATTCCGTAATATACACAATGATATACTTGTATTCATGTGGAATATAAAAAATAAAAATTAAACATACATATGGGGTCATCATGTAGTAACAAAGACACCATGAAACCTTACCATACCATATTTAGACTATGAGGGAATTAATAATTACTTTACATAAGTTGTAACGAACCCAGTGGGCCTAAACCCCAATGAACTCAGCCACATCCAAGTCTAGCCCTCTGGTAGATAGGAAACCCCCACCCTGAGGTAAATAACATGCCCCCACCTCAGACTGTCCTAGATAACAAGTGGTTGGAACTGTCCCCTGCATGAAGAGGATTTAAATCGCCTCCCTCGCAACTTGGACAAGAGACGAAAGGCCTATCAGCCAACCAAGAGACAGGGGACAGTTCCAACCATGTGTTACCTAGGACAGTATGAGGTGGGGGCCTGTTATATGCCTGGGGGTGGGGGTCTGCTATCTACCAGAGGGCTGGGATCGGGTGTGGCCAAGTTCCTTGGGATTTAGGCCCACCAAGTTTTTTATAGTTATCAGGGATCATATCACTATAAATAACTAAGTATCACAAAAGGTTTTCATCATAGATGTAATATAATTTGGAAATATTGTTTAAAAATATTTTTAGATCACAATATCTTTTCTTATTTGAAAATTGTTCTTCATAATATAAAATTTTTTAAAAAATATTTTATTGTAAATAAACTTGAAAAAATATAAAATATGATTTGAATATATTTAGAAAACCATTATATAGATAATACATTTGAAAATTTAAAAATATAGTGTGAAATAAATGAATTCATTTTGTTTGAAAATATGCTTTTGAAAATAGATAAAGGAGGCTTTGAAACTCACCTAAAACACATTATTTACATAAAACATTTTTTGAAAACATTTTCTTTGGAAGCAATTTAAAATTCATAAAAATTCATGAATATAAGGAAAACGTTTTATTAAAAAATAACACTTTAAATTTATAAAGTAATCTTAAAAGAAAGGATGGTCATGATAATAGGAAAGTCTGTACATGTTGAACATTCCTTTGGTAGCTTAAATTTTAAAAAAAATTCCTTGAATGGAAAACAACAGGAAGATTCCATTTTAATTTTTTTTTAAAAGTTAAAATATGGGTTAAATACCCTTTAAACATCATAGGATAGTAGTAAAAAAATTTGGAAAACATTTTAAGAAATAGAATTTTGAAAGAACATGGATTTCCAACTGAAAGGAAAGATATAGCCATATTTTAAAAAAAATTCTTAATTATCCTGAGTAAAAAATAGTGGAAAATGGGAAAATTAAAAAGAAATGAAATGAATTTAAAGAGTTTAGTAAAAATAATTATATTTCATGAAAGATGGATCATAATATTTCGTCGATGGAATCATAATCGTAAACAATCTCGATAAACAATGAGGTTATAACAATAAACTGTCTCCATTTTGGTAGCTTTATTTCAAGATGGAAAGAATAACATTACTTGAAGCATAAAATACCCGTATTTTTTTTATTAATTACATTAAAATTAAAAATTAAGTATATGCGCCTCATAAGAATATAAGTGCATTACATGGCTTGTGTCTCTCAGAGAAGAAAAATTGAGACAAAGTTGCTTTACCAATTTGGTTACTTTAGAAACATTAAACCAATGAAATAATGATTATCCAATGGATAATTATATAACAATAATATTAGTTATAATAAAAATATAATACATTCATGGGACGTATATAACCACAAAAATTAATTGAGTGGTGATTAAGGCATGTATCTCAAGGAAATAAAGAGAGAGATGTAATCCCATTACCATATGTATTGACTATCCTCGTACTCATAAAAGATTAATTTATAATAAATGTAAGTTTGTTATAAAGATTTTATGGAAAATCATTCTTATATCTAATACCATATGTTATTGTATTATGACTCAATATTACCTTCATATTAATAATCCCACATTAATGTTGCGCTTTGGGTAATACCCACTTTGTTTTTCACATGTGTAATAATTTTCTATATAATTGGTCCTTATGCTTATATCCTGATTCAAAGAATGTAAAACATGATACAAATATAATTTATATTCTTTATATGTGTATTATAATAATCTAGATAATAAAGGAGTATGAAGTGGAATTCATCGTTCATAGAGACGGTAGACCATATGTTTGCATGAATGTTGTTTCCATTTTATTATTGTATTGAAAGAATGTAAGTAATTAAAATATCTTAATATATATATATATATATATATTATAGTATCATTATTATATCATATATATCATACATGTTCTCTAAAACCATCCTTAATACATTTCATGTTGTGTGTGAATGAATCACAATGCTTCGAGGCGACAGTAGTCCAAAAATCCATAAACATGGTTATTGTATTTGTAGAAGATAGAAATTAAAAAGGTGTGTTTTATAAAAGAATTATATAAGCATAAATACGTTATAAAAATCATATATAGTACATATAAATATATTTTGAAACACAGTTATCAGCATGATAGGAGGTAAGGGAACAACTAAGAGTCATCATTTCGTAAGGTGATAGTTCACCGTACACATAAAGGGTAATTTCACTGCCCATTAGAGTAAGTGTGTGTAAGTGTAGGTCACACCCTTAGTATAAAACTATCTATGTATATTTATGATACTTTTTTTATATAATCAGTGAATAAGGATAATTTAAATAGTGGATAAATAAATAAAACTAAAATGTTTGAGAAAGAATGTTACCTATTATTAAGGTAACTCCACTTGGTTTGTATAAAAGGGATTCCCTAGATGGATTTATGAGCAATTTAAGGATTATAGAACTAGAGGAGGGATTTTTAGAAGCAATTTAGGAATTTTTTGGTCGATACAAAATGGCATGAAATTTTTGAGGAAGTGGGAAGAGAGAAGGCCTTTCTATAGTGGAGGAGTAGTGGCACTCTTATAAATTTTGGGAAAGGGAATTCAACCCATGTTTTTTCCCATGGAATGTGGATTCCATAATAGACCCAATTTGATCTAAGGTTATAAGGTTGAAAAATAGCCAACCAATGTCTCTTTGACAAGTTTCTATTTCACATGGTCCCGTAATATTATTTTTTAGTCCTTTATTCATCTTAATTTTACCTCAATCATTGTAGATAATTTTAATTACATTCACTTATATTTTTGGTCTAAAATAAGTTAAACATATTAGAAATTATAAATTATATTGAATCCATATATAGATTTCATTTTTATAAATTCCAATAACATAACTGGTAGAATTTAGTTTGAATTTTATCCACTATTAGGGATGACAATAGAGGATGTTTTAGTAAAAATGTCCAAAAGGTTGCTATGTATTTATACCCAATTTGGAAGTGAATGTCATGACCCATCCCCCATGGATCATACCATGTATACCTGAAGCCTTCCTTCTATAGATCAGGGGTTGGGGACTAGCAACGAAAAGGCATATCCCAAAAATGGGAAGGCATTGCCTTTAAACCTACAAACATACCGACTAGGTACACAAAAAGAGAAAACCACATAGTATAACTGCTAAAAATAAATGCGTGAAATGAAGTATAATGGGACAATAGAAAAACCCAACTATTAGAAAGTCCAAAAAAGGGAAATATCTATTGAGGTCGTCCGTCATGGATATAACCTGAAGGGTAGGTACAACTCGTCACTACGGCCCTCTATGTCAACCAGTCACCTCAATACATCATCTAGTCATAGATCCCAAATCTCGATCATAGCTATTTGTCATCTGCAAAAGACACAACAAGGTGTGGGAAAATCCTGTGCATGTGTGAGTATAAAAATACCCAGTAGGGACCCTGAGACACCCTATGGTCTCCCATAATTCCACAAAGTTAAAACACAAATAATAATCTCAATCACAATGAACAAATTATAATACAAATCACACCAAATATATAACTTAAAGAAAAAAATAATGATGATTATTTTTAAATCTAAATCAACTTATTTTTTTGAGACTTCCCACTTTTGATCCACAAAGAAGTCATTCTATTTTCAATCTACACAGGGTTGTAAGTACCCAATCCATACAAGGTCGCAAGTCGTCAATCCACCCAGGGTAGTGAGTCATCGATCCACAAAGGGTCATAAGTCTTCAAGCCACATAGGGTCATAATTCCTCGATCCACATAGGTTCACAAGTCACTATTCTACCACTGGACACTCTAAGGATTGTCCTTATTGGGTCACGCTACTGCTAATCCACACATGGTTGCTCTAATACTGATCCACAATGGGTCTCTCTTCACTTGACATCCAGTCATAGGATTCCCACACTTGGTGTGCATGAGTTCTATAGATTCTTCTCCTCAATCCACCAGTCATACCTAAACATCAATGAAGCACCAAAAATTATTAACCCAATGATTCGACAAGTCATAAGGGTTTTAGCGCAACAGACGGCACGTCAATTAGAAGCCCGGTATGTAAGTTATAGGCATTCTAGAACCGAGGGTCTGGTTAGGTTCAAGATTGATCCAAACTGAATGTACCCCAACATTCCAAAAAAACCCAAGTGGATTATCTCAAAAGGAATTCCTCATCCTAAGGGTTTCAGTGCCACAAACGGTGCGTCCATCAGTCACCCATTTTGCGAGGTACGGTCAAAAAAGAGAAACAGGACCGGTTGGGTCTGGGTTTGGTAGGGGTCTGGCCCGCCCAGAAAACTCATCCCACGCTGATGCGGGCAGGATACTAGAAGCACCGACTAGACACAGTGTGTCCAGATCGACTAGATGGCGGCGCCACCCCACCGTCCCAAATAGTCAGCTGGAGTTGACTGTTTGTCCTGACGAACGATGTGAGTGGGCCGCTCACCTCTGCCTTGCGGCGCGTCGATGCTACACCATTCCACCTGTCACAACATGGAAGGCCCTGAATATCTCTTCCACAACACCTATGAGCATCAACATCCCCACACGAATGGATCAGCCGACCTCCTTGTTGGTGGGTGCTCCCACGGGTCACCAGAGATGCTCTGGTGGTCCATTATTCTCCTTGTCTGTTCCTACAGTCTTCCCAGGTTTTCACCTTTATTGCAAAGCCACATGAATCACCTTTCCACTATGTTGCTCAGTTTCCCAGAAAGAAAAATCAAAACCCAAGAGTGGCAGTGGGTCTGGGCCTTGTTCGGATTAACCTGCGCCCTCCAAGTTAGAATTTTAACAAGGGGTGATAACAATCATCATTTAAAAAGAAAATACCTTAAATTTAAACCCCCACAACAACCACCCTCATGAACAAATAAGACACGGATCAACCCGTTAGTCAGTTGGTTTGCGTTCATTGTATTTTCCATGATTAGGAAAAGAGGAATATAAAACTCATAAACCCATATACCTAGAAACGATGTTTCCGATGAAGGAGAAGATTCACTTTCGTTGTCTTTTGGCATTCTTCACCTTTTGTCGATCCCCTGATTTATTCCCCACAATGAACATCGCTCATCCACCATTCATCATTGGATAGGGATTTCATCGACGTTACGTTAGGGGTTCCTCCTATGGGTTTTCAAATCCTATGAAAAAGGATTAATTAAATAATGAAAGTACTCCTCCATGTTGTGACAATTATTTTGGTTCATTAATAATCCTTAATTAATGAAAAAATTAATTTGATGAGCTTTGTCCTTACACAGGCAAGTAACAGTCCATTAAATGATTCTCATTTAACGACTGTCATTACACACAGTCCCACCAACTGATGCTCAATGGTTGGAGAAAGAATAAAATATCTCATTAAGTTATTTTATTATTTATTCCGAAAAGTGAAAAGGTTAACTTTTTTCGTCCAAACCTTTCTAGCCGAAGTTAAGATTCACCCAAGAAAATCCCAACACTATGAATTCAACAGTACTCTCAGATTTCCAATCCGAGCACTGGTTCAAAATATAGAATATCCTACCCACACGTTTACTGAACGTAAAATAAAAAATATCAAAATTCCTTCATGGGCTCTATGGGCATCAGAATCATGTTCCGTCAATTTTCAATGTCTCTTGATAATTATATATATTTAAAAAAAATTAAAAACATTCTGGGTCTTTAAATTCTCCCCACATTTGGTCTTTTCATTCCCAAAAGCCACAAAAAATTCTAAGAAAAACAAAGCGGGTTACTAAGCACGAATCTGAGTCTCCCACTCCCATGTACTCTCCTGGAGGTTCTCGCGCTGCCACCAAATGCACCCAGAGAAATCGACCATCCCTAAAAAATGTGTTCTTGTCGATCCTCTATCTCCACTAGGAACTCTACAAATGTCACTCCATCAACAATGTCCAACTCACCCTAATCGATGACATGCGATGGATCATGCACATATCTCCTCAATTACAACACAAGGAAAATGTCATGCACCCTGTGCATCTGTAGGGGAAGAGCTAGGCAGTACACCACCTCACCAACTTTCTTGAGAATCAGGAAGGATCTGATGAACCTCAGAGACATCTTGTTGCCCCAACCAAATCTCTGAAAACCTCGTTGGGGTGAAACTCATAGGAATACATGGTCCCCCTCCTCATTCTCGAAGGGTTTATGTCTTTGTTCAGTAGAAGATTTTGTCCTACTCTGTGCATTCTTCATCCTCTCATGGATGATCTGCACCTTCTCAATGGTATCCCATAACAAATATGTCCCCATAACTATTGACTCCCTTGGGTTTATTCATCATATAGGTGATTTTCATGGTCGCATGTACAAGGCCACAAACTGTACATTTCTGATGGTGGAGTGATATCTGTTGTAGTATGTGAACTCCACCATGGGAAAGTGATCCTCCCATCTGTGATCAAAATGAAGGATGAAAGCACGGAGCTTGTCCTCAAGAGTCTATACGGTCCACTCCATCTGACCATCTGTCTGAGGATAAAAGGTGGTGCTCAAACATAGTTGAGTCCCTAATGCCTCCTACAATCCCTTCCACAACCGGGATGTAAAATGAGTGTCACAATCTAAGGTGATTTTTGATGGTACATTGTGAAGTCATACTATCTCCTATATATAGAGGCATCCCAAGCCCTCTACTAATCCTCGTTCTTGGATGGGTAGGAAGTGGGATGACTTGGTGAGTCAGTCAATGAATAACCATATGGGATTGTTCCCCTGGACATATGTGGTATACCTGTCATGATATCCTTGGAGATTCCATCACACTTCCATTCTGACATCTCAAGTAGATGTGCTATGCCTATTGGAACCTAATGTTCGGCCTTCAAATACTGTCAAGTGAAGCATCGTGAAATAGAATCTTCCTCTGCTTTCTTCATCCCTAGCCACCAGTACTAATGCCGAAGGTATTGGTACATATTCTCCACACTAGGATGTTCCACCAAATGGGTTGTGTAGAAATCCCTCAACACCTCATATTTTAGCATCAATAGTACCATAGTGCATCCTCTGATAATGATGATGTGCTCCCCACCTTCAGAAAATCCTTTAAGAGCCTATCCTGAGGATATCTGAGCACATCGGGGTTCATAGTCAATGTCCCCAATCTTTACCTCTCTAACTCACTGAAAGAGTGGGGATGTGACTATCATATAATGAAGGTATGTTGATCCATCACTATACATGAAGGATAACTACCACAAGGCTAGCTGCTCTGTCACCTCACCCCACATCTATAAACAAGACCTCCTACTGAGTTCATCTGCCACCACGTTCCCCTTCCTAAGAGTGTAGACTTTCTCAAAGTCATAGTCCCATAGGAACTCGAGACATCCCCGTTATCTCAGGTTCTGGTCCTTTTATGAGAATATATACTTGAGACTCTTGGGATCAGAGTATACAATAAACCATTCAACCATCTAGTAGTGTCTCCACATATTGAAAGAAAAAGACTACAGTCACTAACTCCAGGTCATGGGCAGCGTAGTTTGACACATGTTGTCTCAACTATCCTGAGCCATAGGAAATAACCACTTGGTCTGGCATAAGGAAACATCCTATTCTAGTCCTTGATGTGTCACAATAGACTGCAAACCCAACTCCCTCTTCAGGTAGCCTCAAGATGGGAGAAATCTCCAGTATCTACCTCATCTTCTAGAAACACTCCTGAAATCTCTTTATCAAAATGAAAGGCTTTACTTTCCTTGTAAAATATGACAAGGGTGCCACTACATTGGAATAGTCAGGTATGAATCTCCCGTAGTACCCCACCAATCCTAGGACACTCCGCACCTCGGTCACAATCTGGGGTGGCTCCCAAGAAAGAACATCCCCTATCTTCACTAGATCCACTGCAACTCCAGCCTCTGAGATAACATTTCTTAGAAAGTGGACCTCCCACATCCTGAACTGGAACTTTGAGAACTTACCATTAATTTAGTGCTCTCAGAGTGTATCCAGAACTATCTACAGATGAATGGCTTACTCCTACTCCGATACTGAGTGCACCAAGATGTCATCAATGCAGACCACCATGAAGCGATCAAGGTAAGGCTGTAAGATACTGTTCATGAGTCCAATGAACACTGTTGGGGTGTTGGTTATGCTGAAAGTCATCACCAAAAACTAATAGTGTCCATACTAGCATCTAAATATCGTATTCGATACACCCTTATCTTATGCCTCGAGTTGATGATAGTGTGATCTGAGGTCTATCTTTAAAAACAACCGATCTCCCTTTAGCTGATAGAAGAGATAATCAATTTTCAGGAGTGGATACTTATTATTGACAATCTCCTGGTTCAGGCACTGATATTCCACATAAATCCTCAAACTACCATATGAATTCTTAACGAACAAAATCAGGCCTTCCCTTAGAGAAACACAAGGCCTTATTAACCCATTCCCATGGAAGTCCTCTAGTTATACCCTCAACTCACGATGCTCCATGGGAACTATCCAATATGCTGGTGTATATATCGGTGTCATCCCGATGTACATGTCGATATAAAAGTCTACCTCTCTGCAAGGAGGTAGTCCAAAAACATCCTCACGAAATACATCAGCATACTGGTCCACCACTATAGGATAGATCAGACTCCACTCTTCAACTTCTTTAGGGGTAAGGCTAGGCAACTGATGAGTGATCAGCTACACCTTCCTCTGAGAAAATCCATTGTGATATAAAAAGTTTCCCTTCTCTCTATTGAAGGAAAATCTTCTCCTATCCTCATAAACACACCACACATTGCGCCTAAAACCATCAATTTTTGCATGGACTGTGGATAACTAGTACATACCCAAGGTGACATCCTAAGGCCTCAACACTACTACTAAGAGATCCCAGTTGATGTTATCACCTCCTAGAGAAAGTTCACACTACCATAACTAGTGCATAATCATAAAATCATATGATGTAGAAGTCTCTAATAATAAAGTTTGATCCAAAGACTCCATCAAAATATCTGAGCTCTGAATGAGAGCCTTGACAATAAAAGAGCGACAAAAACCATTGTCAATAAGAACTGCATCTAGGGTGGATTAGGCACAGATAGTATCTTAAATCATCTCTGGAGTTCCGTGGTCATATTCCTCAGCAGCCTGAATCTAAGCTCATCCCTGTCCATATTCTCCGTGAGGTCAGGGTGGACCACCTAGAGGTGGTGGCCTTTGAACCTCAAATCTCCATCCACCACCTACTTCATGGCCATATCCTCTGCCACATTCTCTACCCTATGGACCTCCCTGATCGCATCGCTGCCTCTTCCTTGGCAGTCCCTCGACTGTCTGCTGATAGTTGGTATGTCGGGTCGTGTAGTCTCAAGCCATGTGACCCTACATGCAAAAATGTCGTAATGTCTACTCTTCTGCTGATCTCCCCAATCCTGCTAGCTCTGAACCTCCAACCCAACATTCTGTGGTCATCCACCAGACGGTCTAGACTGATTGGGCCTCTATTTCATCCACTTTCTTCTTGTTGTATATGACTCAACTACTTGTCGTCCGGTGGTGGAACTCGCTGTTGGTTCATGCTCATCTAGGAAACTCTCCACCAGAAGTGCCCTCTCTAGCACTACAGCCCACGTCAGTATGTTGAGTGATATCATCGATGATTTAATATCCCATCAGAGACCCTATGAAAAGATCTGATTCCTAAATAAATGGTCTCGTACCATGTCGGTGGAGTAGCGAGAAAAGTTAGTGAATCTCACTGAGTGTTGGGATACTGTTAGTCTGCCATACTTTATGTGCAAGAGCTCATGAATATAAACAAATAATAGAGTCACTACAACAATCACTTCCCTGAAGAGGCCCTCATAGTCCGACCAGGTGAGGGTTGCCTCATTGTACAAATAGAGGGCCAGGCTCCACCATCTCCCTTTTGTGCCCTGGAAGAGACTAGCAGTTAGGATCAACATATGGTCTCCCGGTGTCCCAACTAGGCGGAAAACTCTAGCCATAGCCTTGAGCCAGTTTTAATCTACATATGGATCTGTCTCACCTCGAATCCTCAGAAGCATCTCTCTCTGGAACTCATAAAACACACTCAGTCGGCGTGTATGCTCTGTTGGTGGTGCTGGTGGCAAATACTGCCCTATGGGTGGTGGTGGTGCTGGTACATGACCCGAAGGTGCTATTTCCATATGAGGGCCCAACACCAACACATCATCACTCAATGGGACATTATCATGGTCTCTTACTAGAATCAGGGCAGGCTGTCTATGTGGTGGAATTCAGAAATATAGGAGATGTGCCATAGTCAATAAGTTATACCTGGTGAGCTGACTTAAAAGAGATCAAAATAAGAACAACATTTTAAAGACATTCGCAAACAGTGTTTTCATTTACCGAGTTGGAAATCATAATTCAGGGTCTTGGTGTATGGATACATCGGTCGCCACACCAACATTGGACTCCCCGAACTGTAATTCCAACTCACGACACTTAACACTATTAATCCTTTGAAAAGATCAGTGTCTTAGTACTTCAGTAGAACCGACTACAACTGGTACCAATTCGTCATGATCCATTTGTCGGGGCCCATGTTGTGACTAATCCAAGCCCACCTTCCATAGGAAATTGTTAGGTAACTAGCACCAGAAAGTTATATATCTAAAATGGGAAGGTGTTGACATTAAACCTTCAAACACATATACTAAGAAAACTAAAAATTGAAAACCACGTTGTCTAACTGCTGAAAGTAAATGTGTGAAATGAAGTAGAATGGTCCAGTATACAAACACAACTAAAAGAATGTAAAAATAACGAAAAATAGCTCATGAGGTCATCCATCAAGGGTATTCCATAAAGGGTAGGTAGAACATGTCACAACAGCTCTCCACATCAAGTGGTCACCTCCATACACCATCTAGTCCTTGATCCCAAATCTCAGTCAAAGCTGTACGTCCTCTGCACAAGACATAAAAAGGTGTGGGTGAATCCCCTCTAGGGGTGAGTACAACAATACCCAATAGGGACCCAAGACCCCTAAAGGTCTCCCAGAAATACACAATGGAAAAACACAACGAATGATGTCAATCACAAAGTGCAAAGTAAAAGACATATCACAATAGGTATATAACATAATGATCATGAATAATGATTATTAGTCATAAGGCTTAATCATATAATAACATTGAGAAGTTCCATGGCTGAGCCAAGAATAATTTGTTCAATTTTTGACCCACACATGGTCATAAGTCACCGATTTACACAGGGTCGTAATTCTTCGATCCACATAGGGTTGTAAGTTGTTGATCCACACAGGGTCGTAAGTATTCGATCCACATAGGGTTATAAGTCTTCAATCCACATAGGGTCATAAGTCAATGATACATGGTTGTACACTCCAAGGATGGTCCTCACCAGGTCATGATACTATTGATTCACAAAGGGTCACTCTGATGTCGACCCACAAAAGGTCAGTCTTCACTTGAAATCCAGTCATAGGATTCCCGCACATGGTGAACTTGAGTTCTGTAGATTATTCTACTAAAGCCATCGATTATAAATCAACTACAAGGAAGTTTCATGAATAAGTAACTTGACGATCATCCATGTCATAAGGGTTCAAACGCAATTGACGGCGCGTCAATTAGACACCCGGTCTGTAAGTTATAGGCACTTTAGTACCTAGGTCCTAGTTGGATTCGAGTTTGATCCAACACAGACAAACTCCAAATTTCATCAAAACAATATTGGATTGTCTCAAAAGGACTGCCTCATCCTATGGGTTCTAGTTCCACAAACAATGCGCCAATTGAAATCCCAGATTGCAAGGTACACTCAAAATAGAGAAATGGGGACCGGTCGGGTCCGGGTCCGGTAGGGGTCCGACCCGGTCAGTGGGTCTGGCCCATCCAACGGTCCGGCCTGACCAACAGGTCTGGCATGCCTAGAAAACTCAAACCACACAGATGCTGGCTGATTGCCGGATGCACCGACCGGATGTGGTACATCAATTTCGTCCAGCTGGTGGCCCCATTGGGGATCCACCCCTCCTTTATAAATGGCCAGCTGGAGCCTATTTTTGGTCCAGCCAAGTGGCCCGAGCAGACGGCTCTCCTCCCCCGCACGAAATGCCGGTGCCGTGCCATTCCACCTGTCACACCCTGGGTGGTCATGGCTCTCGCCGCCATGCCAATGGGTGATTTCATGGGCCACCTTAGATCCTTATGTGGTCCATTATTCTCTCTTTTGTTCCTATATCCTTCCCGGGTTGCCTCTTTCTCTACAAAGCACACATAATTTCCTTGCCGTTACATTTCTCAGTTTCCCATGAAGAACACTCAAAATGCAAGAGCAGTGGAGGGTCCGGGCCTGGTATGGATTGGCCTGCACCCTCTGCATTTGAGTTTTAATAGGGGTGATAAAAATCATCATTTAGAAAGAACAAACCCCAAATCTAAACCCCCACAACAACCACCCACATGAACAAACGAGACGCGGATCAAATGGTTAGTCGGTTGGCCTGCATTCATTGTATTTTCCAAGAATAGTAAAGGAGGAATAGTAAAATCATAAAGCCCCTACCTAGAAATGGTGTTGCATACATATGAGAAGATTCACGTTCATTTTGCTTTCAATTTTCTTCACCGCCTCTCGATCCCCGGATTGATTCACCCCAACGGTCGTTGTTCGTCCACCATTCTTCGTTGGAGAGGGAAGTCATCGGCGTTTCGTCCGAGTTTCCCTCTGTGGGTTCTGAAATCACCTTCCAAAGGATTAACTAAATAATGAATGTAATCCTCCACTTTATGACCATTATTTTAGTTCTTTAATAATCCTTAATTAATGAACAAATTAATTATATGGTCTTTGTCATTAAATAGGCATGTAATAGGTCATTAAATAATTCTCATTTAATGAATGTTGTTACACAATGGTCTCTCCAAATGATTCTCCATGGTTGCAGAAAGAATAAAATAACTTATTTATTTATTTTATTTTTTATTCGAAAAAGTACAAAAATTAACCTTTTCATCTAACCCTTTCTGGCCGAAGTTTAGTTTCATCAAAGCGAATCCGAGCGCTGCAAATTCAGCAATACCCTTCGATTTTTAATCCAAGAACCAATTTAAAATCTAGAAAATACCACCTACATATTTACTGAATGTACCATAAATTATGTTCATAATTTCATTCTTGGCATTCCGGGACTCGAATGCAGGTGCTATTAATTTCCCAGTCTCATAATAATTACATATAATTTGAAAAATGATACGTAAATTCTGGGTCTTTATAGTGAAATTGAGTTTAATGACTTAAATTAAATTAATTGACAAAAATATTATCTAATTATACTTCTAAACTAATTTAACATATAATTTAATCTTATAAATAAATTATTTGAAAATGTTGTTTTGAAATAAAATTCAATAATTTTCACTATTCATCAAAAAATGATGTCTCTCAAAAAAATCCCTATGATTCAGCCTATGATAATTTTGATATAACAATTTCAAAAACGAATATTATTTTATCAAATTAAATTTCAAAGTTTCTAAAATTAATTTTATTATTTTACGTAGAAGGACATGATAAGTCATTCATTTGAGAAAATAGTATTTTTAAACATATAATGAATTTACTAAAAATTATATTTTTCATAATAAATTTGCTTCATTTATTTAAAACCAATATAAAAATTATTTGAAATATTTTTATTACTATTAATTTTACTAAGTTTAACATCTTGGTTTAAACTATCTCGTTTAAATAAATCAAATTAAAAAAATGAAGTTTTGTAGAAACTTGGTGTTGCGTGTAACGTTCACCAAGTTGGTGTTGTGTCTAGCTAAAGCCAAGTTAGTTCTGTCTAAAAGGAATCTAATATTTATTTCAATTAATCAAATAAATGAAAATTAATTCCTTCTAGAAAAAAGATCTATACAAACTCGGGGTGTTACATTCCATCTCACATGCCCCCTTAAAAGAGATCTCAACACAATCACTCTCAGGAAATCTCTCCCTACCACACCATGTTTAGTCTCAGGGGACTCATCCCACACATAATGTAGAAAAATGACTAATATTACCGAAAAATAAAGTTTTTACCAGGCTTAAGATGCATTAACACATCATCTTTCACCATAAGGCATAATCCCCTCATTCCATAACAACTGGCTTGAGGAAACCCTATCTAGTATATCCAAGTCTCATATCACATCCTAAAACCAACCCATGGTTTTATCAAACTCAACCAATATTATTTTACTTATAATCATAGTTTTTCTACTGATCACAAAATACTAAAGGTTTTATGTAGTACTTATTCTATATATAGGAGCTTCAATGCAGTCTTTTCTCTTCCCTTGGGGAACTATTAGTCCCTAGCCATAATCCATATCTGCTAAAAATATATTGGAATTAACACACATTCATAAATATGAATATGTTTTAGTATTATAGGGACTACTTACCTCCATATGGGAGTTACCATCGTCACACGTAACAATCCATGAGTTTGCTATGTTTTTTTCTCTAAATAAATATTATATTGAATAACTTGTTTCACAATCAACACCAAACTGAAATGAACCACAATATATATTATTGAGATGAAATATTAAAATTCAAGATAAATATTAATACATTATGAAAATATAATAATAAATTTCTCTATGAAAGGTATATGTGGAATGAATCCACATGTAAATAAAAAAATGTTGAACATGAATTATTTATCATCATGGCTTCCATAAATATCATAACCTTATCAAAACTATAAGGTATATAATTAAAAATATTATAAATGTGTTTATAGAGAAGTAAATGAATATGATGAATGATTATAAGAATATTTTTAATACTATATATAGTAATAAAATATGATGGTAATATATATGGTCATTGGATATATTTTTATTTAGTATATATGAATCCAATCGGTTTATTTATAGAGAATAATTTTATGTAAAAAATTGAAATTAATATAAATCCTAATTCTTTAATAAAATAAATATATAAAATTTTATTAAAATAAATTATTAAAAAAATATTTTTTATGCGTTAAATATTACTATTATTATTCTCCTAATTATTAAAGAATGATTTTTATATTTTAAAAATTAAAATACATTTTTTAATAAAAAGTGATTGTTAAAATTAAATGGTTATGTGATAAATAATTAATTTTTATAGGTTTTGGTTAAATTTATTTAATGTTAGAAAATGATATTTTTCAATGAACTATTTTTATGTTTTTTTTGTATTTATATCATAATAAATTAAATTGATCACTTTTAAAGGATGTAGATAATGTAATATTTCAATACATAAAAAATATTTTAATTCATATTCTATTAGTAATTGATTTGAAATAATATTAATAATATTAATGTTTAAAAATTAATTTTTCTATATAAATTGTTTTTTCTATATATATTATACTTTCAATTAATAAATAAATGTATCATATTTATAAATTTAAATAGATAAATTGAATTCAATAATTTTAATCATAATGTTTGAAATTAATTATGTATCCCAATTTCATTTTAGGACATAAAAAAGAAGTTACCTATGTAGAAACAGAGATACCATAGTCAGGGTAAAATAATGTAAACAAGTTTTAACTAAGTGGTAAATAATTAAAATATCAAGAAATATTAAATATGAATTGTGTCAATGGGAGGATATCTCTCACTAAAACCTTCAAGTGATTATGGATTCCTCACCCACTTCCATTATTCTCATAAATCATGGAGGATTTTCTCAAGCCTGGGAGATTTTATTCCCATCACTTCGCAACTCCTCAGAAGAAGCAGTTGACCCATGTTCTAGATCATGTCATGGAAAACCACAAGGCGGATGCACCTGGTGAAAATATCTGTGTCCATTATTTCTCCAGTAGATCCCAAGGTATCACATTTCTAGATTCTTACAGACCTTAGTAAATACATCACGATGAACACTCCCCTTGTCAAGAGACATGAAGAAGGTGGTTTCTTGATAGAAGGGGTTCCATATTCTCTTCAACAACTCACACAAATACTAAAATTCTCTATCATGGTCCACATCTCATACCTTAATGGTGACAGTCCTTAGCCATTATATGAATTACATAAGCATATTTCAATCTGTTGGAATGCTTCAAAATGGAAACTGATTCTAATAGGAAAATACTTTTTTCACATTCTTCTAAAATCACAATATGACTTGGAGAGGGTTTAGAAGACTAGAAACATTAATCTAAAATAGATACTACTAAAAATATCTAACTATGATTCTTCTTTCAACCCACACACATATAGGAATGAAATGGACCATGTATGGGAAAAACATCATGGCCTTAATTAATTTTTTTGGAACCCAATAATTTTAAAAGATATTGTTTCCTACATATGATCTCCTTTAAAAATTGATTACGAAACCTAAAATGTAGACCTTGTACTCTTTTCTAGAGTAATGGTAAAATTAGCATAGATTCAATGTTTTCCAATATAATTAATTTCAATGACAATGATTACAAAACTAAAATTAGAATTGAATATGGGAGGAAACATACCTTCTGTGACCTTTGTAAGATCATTGGTCATAGAATCTATAATTGTAGGTTGATTAGATAACATGTAATACAACCAATTGAAAATTATTGGATGTAAATAAGAAAAAATAGAAAAGATAAAGATTCCATGATGGATATACCTGATCATCCCAAACAGAAATATGAAATCTGTGTAAAAAAATCACACAGCTTGACACACATAGGGGATACCTTGGGTATAAACTTGAAAGATGTTGTTGAAGAAGAAGACAACTCCATTAAAGATCAAGGTCTCATAGAAGAAATATAAAATATTGTTTTAGATACTGTACGACTATCCAATGAGAACGAAGAACCAAATACATGTCAATCTAGTCAGGCTCTCATCATAGATGATGATCATATCCTGGGTAAGAGTGATAATACACCTGAAAAAGCGAAATGCAATGCATGAAACAAATGCACCACAACCCTTCATAATTATTATTTCCCTAGGGGAAATCCCTTTTCAAACTATGTATGAACACTCCTGAGATTTGGTTACTGGATAGATCCGGTACACCTGCATTTTAATTGATAATAATAATTTATAGATAAAGAATAAATCCAACAACAAAACAAATGACTAACCCTCTATTCCCCATGCTCAAATTACACCTGTTATTTTCACAAAAACTCACGATTCCCCTGCCCACACTATAAAATATAATAATCTTATGACTAGCCCAAAGACTATGCAATAAAAAAAACATTGCCCATCACAACTAAGATGATTGAAGAGATTTTGAAGGAATTGGAATCTGTTAAAACGTTGAATGTAATTACTGACATGGTATCGATTCCAATGAAAATCCAAAAAATGAATGGCTCCACTATGAAGATACCTAAAGATAATACAGGTTAGAGAAGAAAAAATATCCAGGTAAAACAATTTCCACTACTGCATCTTTTTTTGATGGGTCTCAACATGTTGATAGTAGTGATGGTACTATTACTATGAGGTAGTATAATATGAAATCTACAGACCCAACCCTCAAATCTTCTATAATACATCCCGATACCAATGACACTACTCTAGAGATAAAAAATGAAATGAAAATGAATGAAAATGAATTAGCTTCTCTTCCCCCTACTCACATTAACCCTTCGAGCATTCCTGCTGATTCTGGGAAGTTAACCTTTATACCTAAGGCATCTTAGGCCGAAAGAAAAACCATAACTTCTAAGTCTAGTAAAACTATTGTCATGAAACCAGAATCTATTAAACATTGTATAATTCCCTCTATATAAGACTCCAAGCTTATATAGGTTATGAATGAGTCCGTGGATCAGATGCATTGTAGTCCATCTGATCAGGACAAGGTCAAACAGTATTACACAACCACTTCAAAGGCTCTTGGTACAACTACTTCTCTATCTAATGATAGTGATGACCTCTATATAATGTCTAGAAATTTTATTTAAAAACATTATACCAATTCGTTGTTTCTATGTTCTATGAGATCTATATACTCAACTATGAGTGTTCCAATAAATGAACCTACAACGAAGAACAATATCACATCTAGTAATAAATATGTACAAACCTCTAATAACACACAATAGGTTATAAGTTATTCCAGAAATAAAGGATATAGAAAAAAAGAAAAAGGTAATTTCTAACTCCAAACTTAACTTTCAACAAAGATACTTTTTTTGGAATTGTTAGGATATTTCTAACACTGACACATTCATTATTTTAAAGATAATGGTTAACACTCATTATCCTTTTTTATATTTCATTTTGGATCCAAAAATTACTTATTCCTATAAAAGATATCATTGATGACAATATAATTAGGTTTTAACTAGTGTAATCAATAATATCCTCAATGTTGAATATTTATGTGTTTTTCTCCCCCTTGTTTATAGAATAATAGTGTTTTCAATATCTCTGACGATATATTTACTTGAAAATTTTATATAGATGGAATAAATATTTTCTACTCATATTTTCTGCTATGAATATTTACCAAGAAAGGATAACTCTTTGGAATGATCTCTCATATCTAGAAACTAACATTATTGTACCCTGGTTTATTATTGGGGACATTAATTTCATTCTCAACTCATGGGAGAAAATTGGTCCTTCTAATGCATCTATTTCAATGAGATAATATAAATCCTTGATTGATGACAACAACCTCATTGAAATTAATCTCACTGGTGAAAAATACAATTGGCAAAGAAAACACTACAACAAATTATCTTCCTCCAAGTTTGATAGAGCCTTCACCAATGTATCTGCTTTAGATAAATGGGACACTATATCCAGCACAAATCATCATAGGATAAAATCTGATCATCACCCTATCCTAGTTAATGTATCCACTAAAGACATGAAACCCATATTTCCTTTCAGATTTAATAATTTATAGTTCTCTGATGAAGTGTGAAGTCATATCATCCAAAACTACTGGTCCCCGATGACTTATAACAATGATGCTTTTATATTTAATATCAAATTAAAACATATATAACGCACTCTAAGGACTTTTGGCATCTCTAAAGCCAAGAAAATTAATAAGGGCATAATTATCCCTAAGAAATATTTCATTGATCTTAAAAACACTAACACCATATCTGACCTCAACACTGATTCTACTAAAAAACTAAACAGTGTTGTCAAACTCAACTCCTTGCCCACATTTAAAAAAATATGAGAAAGAAAGAATTTATGGATATATGGTAAACTGACAGTGACACAAATAGTAAATTCTATAACCCCCTTTAAAGAATCAGGAAGGCCTACAGGCTGTTAAACATTTTAATGGATAGAGACAAGCCCCCTGACAAAGAATATAACATCACCCATCATATAGTATCCTACTATGAATCCATATTCAATGGCCCTGATATAAACAAAGACCTCCCACAAGAGGTCATTCATCTTGAGATAACTGAAGAGAACAACTCCTTCCTTCTCAACACTCCGTAGCACTCCAGGTCTCGATGGCTTCACTAATGGCTTCTTCCAACATTATTGGAATGCGATTCAAATTGATATTTGTAAACTTGTAAAATCCTTCTTCTCAAATGAGGTGTTTCCTCGGGCTCCTAATGCCCAGTTTCTCACCTTGATCCCAAAATTAGATAACATATCTTAGATTCAACCTTTTAGTCCCATTTATCTTATCAAAAATATCTATAAAATCATTTCCAACAGACATTCCACTCTCATGGGAAAAAATTTCTCCTAGAACCAATTTGGTTTTATAAAGGGTAGATGCATTCAAGGCTGTATTTTTCCTCCTAAAAGTTTGTCACTAATTTGAATAAAACTAACCGAGGAGGAAACATAGCTATTTAACCTGACATCAGAAAAACTTTTGACACCATGGACAAGAGATTTATCTTATAAGTCCTTCAAGGTTTCAACTTTAACATCCCTTTTATCACTGTAATCCGAACACTCTTCAACTCGGCGTCTACCTCCATTTTGATCAATGGCTCTCCCAAGGGATATTTTAAATGAACCAATGTTGTCACACAAGGTGATTAGCAATCATTCATTCCCTTCTTGATTAAAGAAGACTACCTCAGTTGTCTGATCAACCATCTAGTGGACCAAAATAAACTTATTATTATACATGTATCTAGGAATGTGAGTTCTCTTAGTTATCTTTTTTATGCCAATAAAATCAACCTCTTCCTTCGTGGTGATAAAAGAAACATTCTTAAAGTCAAAAATGTGCTCTCTCACTATGAAGAGGATTCCGGTGAAACCAGTAGTTTGAAAAAATCATGCATCTTCAATGGGATGAACTTTCCTCCAGGAAGAAAAAATAACATTATCAGTGACCTTAGTATCAAAGAAGGTTTTCTCCATTTCACTTATCTTGGTGTTCCCATATTTTGAGTTAGACCCAAATCTTGTCACTTTGCGACAATTTTTGACTATGTTCAAAATTATATTTCTTCTAGAAAAGGTAATAATCTCTCTATGGAAGGTAGGGCCTGTCTTGTTAAATCCACTATTGTCTCCAAGATGGTTTACTCCATGATGGTCTACAAATGGCATGTTGGTCTCAATAAAAAAAATGAACATCGCCATATTGAGTATCACCTGGACTGGTAGTACCCTGGAAAGAAAACATTTGACTATTCCCTAGTCAACCTCTTGTAAGCCCATTGAAAATTGTTGTATTGGTATAAAAAATATTAAATATTTTAATTAATCTCTTTAAGAAAGACTCAGTTGGATCCTATTTTACAATACTTATAAAGTTGTTACCTTTCTCAAAAATATGTTTCTTGACAAACAAATGATGGGAAATTTGAATTTCATAAATTATTCCATCTGGCCTTCCATCAAACACCCTTTAACCAATATTATTAATAAATCTAAATGGATGGTCTCTAGAGAATCCTCTATCAAATTTTAGCGGGATGACAGGACTGGAATGCCTTAAATTTCTATGATTTCTCCTGATAAAACTCTTGATAATACCAAAAACACTTTTAGAGATATTCTAAACTCTCAACATGATCACCTCCATGATACTATTCTGAACATCATTGAAAAATACTCTTGTGATTACACTAATGATTTATTAACTTGGAAACATTCTCACAATGGTATGCTTAACTCAAAAAATCTCTATAATAAACATTTATGTAACTCTGAGAGACATTACATAAAGTTAAAAAACTTCAAAAAACCAGGTATAAAACCATTTAAATTTAACCTCATTTGGTTTCTTGCTCAAAAAATAGTTCCCACATTAATTTGCCTCCATTCATTAGGAATCCAGCTCTGCTCTAGGTGAAAAATATGTATTCAACACGGAGAAGATACTAACCACCTTTTCCTCTCTTGTTCTACTAATATTGATATTTGGTTCTATATTATTGACATTTTTCACTATAGATGGTTGATTTTTGATTCTGTCAAAGATCAACTAAAAATATGTGTAGAAATGGAAGGCTCCTAGCAAATCCAGAACCTCTTCCTTGATGCGGTTGATGAGCTCCACCATGTGATCTGGTATGATCAGAATGCTATTATTCATAACAATTACTCACTCAATCAAAATGCAGGTCAGATAAAGATCCTCATTTCCATACATAAATCTTCATTGATATAAAAGGGTCATAGCCACAACACTGTGTATGAATTTGGAATCCTGAAGCATCTAAGGATTACTGTCAATTTTTATCCACCACATCGCACTTTGGAGGTGTTATGGAGAGCTCCCCTCCCTGGATGGAACAAAATCAATATTGATGGAGCCTCCAATGAAAATCTGGGACCTTCAGGGTGTTGTGTTGTCTTCAAGAATCACCTCGGCCAGATTCTTGGATGCTTCCTTGGTAAATGGGCCATTGCCACCTCTCTTGAAGCTAGGATGATGAGTTTGACGCATAGTATTGCATTTGTTTTAACATTTGGGGTCAAAGCCTCATTTATTTTTTAATGCAAAGCAAATACCTCTTTTAACTGGGTAGAGGGAGACCCATTACATATCCCAATGGCCCATTGGGAATTTAGCCCATTACATGGCCCGTAGGCCCAAATTTTTGGCCCAAGGACCATTTTGTGAATAGTACTACTACAGTACTCTTCCTTCTATAGTACTGTGAAGTATTCACTACCGCTACATTATTTCCTTTACCATGCTCTTTGGTTGAAAAAACTTCTGGATTAAAAGTGACTCGACGACCATCATACAAGCGATTTTGAATGTAATTACTCACCAAATTTTTCTAATTAGTACCTATTGGATGGATTTGACCCATTCTCTTATCGATCTTAACAACATCATCACATATGTTTATCAGGAAGAAAACATGGTTGGAGATGGTCTGGCCAATAAGGGAGTAAATCAAGACATTACCAAGTTTGAAGACCTCCCTACTACTCTTATTTCCTTTTACTAAATAAGATTGTAATATTATCCCTTATTTTATACTCTTGTAATATTTCTTTCAATAAAATTTGTTATTTGGTCGTTTTAGGCCAATTAATCATCTTTAAAAAATAAGGAATGAATTTTTGAGAAAATAAAACGATAAACTCATCTAAAAAAGTACCTGTTTTCCAACCCTCCTAAACCAATAAAACCATGTAGTTATCTCATGAATATATTTCCACTATTCATATCCTATATCATTATAAAATTTTCGGTGGATTCTAGCTCCAAGAATAAATCGTAAATGCCTCATTCTGAAGGTACTCGTAACTAGAAGGGGAGAATTCATCAATGTAAGTACTTGGAACTTCACCATCTTATTTAATTAACATATTATCTCTAATATTTATAAATATAATTCGCTACTATAATTTTTGTATATTAATATCATTATAATTATGATAAAATGATATTACAATTATATAACTATATACTCATACTCATTCTATAGTTTAACATGCTTTTGTTTGGGTTGGTCCAACCACATACATGAATGATGTTATATTATCTTCACAATTTAAAATTAAAATTAGTATCATGAAATTAATATTTTAAATATATTATATTTATGATTAATTTATTTTATGATTATATTTTGGGAAGTATCTAAAACAAATTATCAGTATTAAGTAACTCATTGTTATCAGTATATTACCAAGCAAATGTTTGTTATAGATTCCATTTTCATAAAACATACACATACATTCCATAAAATTAACACAATAATAGATAAATTTTTAGGACAAAATATTCTAATATATTTAATTATCTATGAATTATAAACTTGGTATCAATGAATGATGATCAATGTTGCTAATAAAAAACATGTATAAAATAATCAATATTACTAACACCTAATGATAAAAATAAAATACAACTAACGAACATATGTTTAATGAATGAATATAATTTATGTGTATAAAAGGAAATATAAATGAATTATTTAATAAAATAAGTTATTATTACGATTATGTTTACTATATATGAGGCCAAATTTCATTCATGGTATTAGAGAGTAAATGTAAGTGTTTCTTCTTCAATCTCATTTTGAAATCAAGATAGTTTAACTTTGATCTTACATCTTTGGAAATTATCTCTTTAATATATATAAAATAAACATATTTTTTATAATATGTTTATTCATGGGTATTAAATGTATTCATATCATCTAACCTGTATTTTTTCATAATTTGATCGAAGGGATGTTTTTAAGCAGAGTTGACCTTATCACTTCTTTTAGTCAAGAATCCTTCTCAACCATGTTTATATTTTACACATTTTTTGTGGATGTATTTATGTTTTATAATATAATTGATTATGGTATTTTTTAATGGTTGTTAATTTCTATATATATCATGAGATAACATTTATTTTACTAGCGAGTGAACCCAATTTGATATTAGAATTTGTCCACAATGATTATGGGAATGAGGATTGAACCGAATCCACTATGGAACCCTGTACGCAATACAATGATGGTATTTTTAGAGAGACTTGAATAGATAAAATTAAATTTTAGGCTTATGTATCTACCAAATTCTTAAACATGTGTTATGTTTTCATTGGTCATGATTATTGAAACATTTTTCTACGTTAAAACATCTCATTTATAATGTTATGACAAAATACCTATTCTAGGACTCTTGATTTATGATCTATTTTTTATTAGTGAATATTATATTTTCTTATAACCATGTAACGTTATTATGATCACATACCCACATGGATATATTATTCTTACATATGATATTTGATTTAAATCTATTTTTTTACCCTTAATTCTCATTTGAGCTAACCCTTTATTATGTTTCCATTCCTGGAGTTATGAATAATTATATTATATATATTATATCAGAAAGGGTATCTTGTATTATGTATATTTTTTGGAGATGTTAAAAATTTGTTAAAATAAGTTGATTATGTATATAATTTCCAAATACAATAAACCATTAGGTTTTTTGGTGTGATTTATTATTATTTTTAATGAGTATTCATATAAAATGATTTAAAATGTATATATGTTGTGCTCGGGTAAGGTCAGTTGGTATTAGAGGGTGGTTTAATTATTTTTATGGATTAATATATTATAAATAAGAAGATGGGGCCAAAAATATCCTATTGCGAATAAAAATTTATGTAATATGAACCTAAAATTTTATAAAATAAAATTAATTTTCATATTTTTGGAAATATTTGGATTTATTTTCATTATCATACAATTGAATAATTTGATTATTATTCATTAATACCCACATTAAAGATATTATTAGTATGGGATGAATAAAAAATAAATAAATTGGTGTGGTGAAATGTATATGTTAAATTAAGAAAAAATTATTTGATCCTAGTTAAATAAATTCAATTATATCATAAAAGTGTTCAATGCCATCTAATCTGTATACCTAATGACTATATTTATTATTATTATTCAAAACACTTAGTGGTGTGATGATGACAACCCATATCTATAATTCTTATCTAATAAAATTTTGTAGGAATTTTCTTCCTATGAATATTATTATTCCCCCATCAGTGGAATTTGATATCATTTTGGCCTCTCTCTATATAGATCTAATATTTATTACTATAAATGAGAAGTAACATTTCATATCCTTAATCACCCAATTATCCTATATTATTGAAAATATGATAACGAACATCCAATGGAAATTAATTCCATTATATGGGTCTTCATACCCAATCTTGAGGGGTATATAGAAGAAATGGTGAGTAAAAAAACACGATATTACAGATATTCCCACTTTTTGGGAATATGTCGATGTATCTTATAAGAGTTTCCTGGTCCCCCTATATCATGAGGTTGATTTTTCAATAGATATGACACATATTCTGTTTACTATATCAAATAATCCTTCTAGATTAGACTCAAGTGATTTGGAATAGTTGAATAAGTAACATTAAAATAGTCTGGAAGAATGTTTTATAGGATCATGTGATTCACTATAGGGTGAACCAATCCACTTTGTGAAGAAGAAATATGGATAAAAGACACTCTGTACTAATTATAAGAAACTAAAAAATCACAATCAATAACATATATCCCCTACCCTGTATTGATGACTTTATGGATTAGTTTGAAGGGGATCAATACATTTCAAATATTAGCCTTTGATTTGGATATCGGTAATTAAGCATAAAAAATAAGGATATGTCAAATATATCCGATCTTATAAGATATGGGAACTGTGAAATCATAGTGATGCAATTTATATTAAAAAATATTCTCATTTACTTCATGGATTTAATGGATAGAGTCCGTAGATATTACCTCAAAAAATTTGTTGTATTATTTATAGATGGAATTATCATATATTACAATAATAATGAAAAAATGAAGCTAATTAGATAATTGGGCTATAGACATGGAGAAAGAATATTCTATATGAAAATTTTTGAATGTGTGAATTATAGACACATAAATTATGAGCCATGGTTCATGTAATAACAAACGATTGTGGATCTATGGATCCTTCAAAGATAGAGGTGATTAAAGAATGACCAAGATCAACCACTCTAACATTTATCTATTGTTTTCTTTTATTACATGGACACTATACATTATTTATGTGGAATTTCTCTAGATCATAAAATTAACAAACAATGTTAAATAATATGTGAGTTGATTTCCTATGGATATAAAAATGTTGAAAAAATATCAAGGAGCTGAAGAGAAGGTTGGTCACCACACCTGTACTTACACAACCCTCAAGTATTGAAGGGTTTTAAATATGTAATGATGCATCAAAAAATATATTCGGAAGTTTCCTTATATAGAATGACATAGTGGTGATTTATGGCTCCAATTAATTAATGACTCATGAGTAAAATTACCCAACATATGATTTGAATCTAGTAATATTAAGATTAAAATTGAAGATATATTGGATTTATATTCATGCAGAAAACTGTGAAATTTATAATGTTCTTAAGATATTAATTTATATATTAATACTAAATGATTTTAGAATGCACCAAAGGATATGGTTGAATTTTATCAAGGACTATGACTACTCGATACATTACTTCCAAGGGAAAGAGAACAAGGTAGATGATACTATGAATAATAAGGATCATGCTGCATTATCTATGAAAATGATTAAAAGAGACCCAATACTCAAGAATTTTCAAATTATCAACCTTGAAACCAGGAAATGAGAGGCTGAATCCTATATTTTCAAAATGACTACTCAACCATCCAACCATTCAATGATCGAGGAGGTATATAAGGAAGTTCTGGAGATGTAGAAGTAGGTATGTAATATTTTGAAATTAGAAATTGAAAATGAAGTAATTATATGATTTATGAAATTAATATTTGTTCCATTAATACATAAATTAATTAAATTAATATTGGATAATGCACACGTCTCCTATTTATCTATCCATCCACGAATAAAAAATATGTATTGAGATCTCAAAAATAATTTATGGTGGGATAAAATGAATAGGGATATTCTAGAGTATATATATTAATTCTTACTATTACATTAATATTACTTTAAATGGAATAAATCTAAGTGGATGATGAAAATGTTACCCATAATGGTATTGAAATTACATAATATCACCATGAATTTCATTATAGTTCGTCCATATACTTATCAAGGATACAATGTCATTTGGTTCTTGTTGATCATCTTAAGAATTTATCACATTTCATTGCCATTAAAAACTATTTCCTGATCAATTACCATTCTAGAATATATAAAAATAAGGTGGTAAGCATTCATGGAGTAACAATATTAATTTTATTTGATTAAGATATAATGTTTTCCTTGATGTTTTGGAGAATTATTCCATAAGCATTAGATACAGAGCTGGTCGTTAACAGTACGTATCATCATAAAACTAATGGTAAATATAAAATTACCAATAAAAAACAAAATATATGTTGAGAACATGTTAATTATATATCATAGGTTTCTTGGATAAATAATTTCCCCTAGTATAGTTATCATATAACAATGGTTTCTATTATACCATTAAAATGAAACCATATGATAGTTTTTATGGGATGAGGTGTAGAAATCCATCATGTTCAAATGAATATGGAAAAATAAAAATCATGGACTAGATAATTATCATAAAAAGGAAGTGAAGATGCAATCAATTCATAAGAATATGAAAAATACATAGAGTTGATATAAGATCTATGCTAATAATCATTAGTGAGATTCAGTGTTTGATGTTGGAGAAAAATTATTCATTCGAATATAACTATGGAAGAGGGTTAAGAGATTTATGAAAAAGGTAAACATGATCCCAAGATACATTAGCCACTTCAAAATCATCAATCATGTGGGGATGGGATTTTATCATATTATTTATGCTCCACAATTCTCCCAAGTTCATCATGTGTTCCATGTATCACTTTTTATAAAGTATGTATGTAGCATCCTATAATTTTAAATAATTTATAATAGACGTTATGTTTGACAAATTGTGTCACACAGAAAACTCAGTTTAAAAATAACCACAACATATTAAGAAGAAATTATTAATAAACCTTAATAAACACTAATATTATAGGCCAATAATAGTTGTTACCTTTAACAAATAATTAATTAATATGAACTTTTTGACACTGAAAGGTGCTCCAGGGCTAAGGAAGGTTCGAATGAGACAAATCGAAGCCATATTTGGAACCGGTGATCAGTTCCGAGGGTCCTGGAGGGGTGGCGTGAAAAAATATTGAGTTGTGTGAAAACAATATGCCCCACGCGAAGAACATCGGGATTCACGAGAGTTTTCTGTGCGGGCGCGGAACTCTTTCGCGCAACCGCTCTGCACAGTTGATCTTCACATTGCCGACATCGGGGCGCGTGATATTTTGCACCGAAGCATTTTCCATGTGGAACCATGATCCCGAGCGCCTATAAATATAAGGCCACCCCCTTGGACTTTATCCTGGAGAATCTGAACAGTCTCCCATGCGCGAAATTCACCTCCCGTGCATGAAAAAGATATATTTTCGGTACTAAATTTTTCACACCAGGTTTCCCGAGGGTCCACCTTTATGCGAGAACCCATGGTTTTGATCTTATTTGAAGTCTCATTAAGCCCCTTCCCCTGTGTGAAATTCCTTCCAATTGAGCACAATCCGTTCTTCGGCGGACAATTCCTATTGCGCGTCGGTCAGTCTTTTTACACACCCACTGACCCTTAGTGCCCCACAGCAGACCTTTTTTCGCGCCCAATGCTCGATTGCGTGCCGGCTCGGACTTTTTTGAACATGCAATCCCTTTTTCATGCCGAACCGACCCCTTTTTTGTGAAATGATCCATTTTTCACGCAAGCCTCCCTCCTTGTGTGGCTGTGATGTCCCTATTTCCGGCGTCATTTTCGGGTGCCTCCCGCGCCCACGACATCTTCACCATATACTCATTTTAGGTGCAACCTCTTAGGTTCACATGAAGTTTCTTCAAATTCCCTTGGACGATATCGCCCGTTGTGTTGCTTCGCTTCATGCTTCTTCGCATAGGCACACTAATGGATATTGCTTCTTCCCATATCCACGCTAACGTGGGCCCCTCGACGGTTCGTTCCATTACACCCCCCTCACCAAGGCTTTTCCTATCCCCTCTCTGCACCAAGGAATAGAGGGTACTGGTTATGTTAGTCTTAGGGGTGCAGAGCAAACCCACCTTGTCCGAGCTGAAGGATGTTAAACTGCCAAGAACCTTCATCCTCAACACATGACTTTAAACTGTGACCACACTCCGTGCCTCCCACGTTGAGTACCCCCACCTTGGACATTCTCTACACCCACTGGTCTCCACGGAGGATGATATCCTCCATATGGGAGTAACGTTTGTCCATGGGGAAAGGGAAACCATCTCAGTGTAAACCCCTAGCTTTCTTATAGGATGCAGTATCCCCACTCCTCCTTCCATCTTCAGTCCCCAGGGCCAGCAAAGGGTGTGATGGGGAAAGGTGCTTCTCCTTTCATCATCCCCAAATCCCTCACCCACTAAACTTTTTCACCATCAGGTCTCCATCCTGGAGTAATTCCCAACCTCTTCGGGCTGCTAACCATGCATAATCCCTTGTTTTCTCATTGGGATGCGATCACGTGTAAGCCTCACTCCACTTCCCACAGACGCACCATTCGTGATGTGATCGTTAGGTCTCTACTACCTCTTGTTTCTCAAACCGAGCATGAAACACATGGGTTTAGAGTATGCACTGACCTTGACATCCTCATCTTGGGAAACCTAGAGTGTAAGCCCCACACCCTGCTATTTGAATTGCATGGTGTTTGATCCTTTCCAAGGCATGGTATGTAGGAATCCTCCACGAAGTTCAAGCCCACCAACACCCATCAGTCACTCCGACCCCCTTCATGTCAGTTCAAAAACACCCTGGGCAGCCTAGAGTGTATGCCCCACACCCCCTCATTAACTATGATGTCTTTGATCCTTTCCAAGGCAAGGTATGTAGGAAGCCTCCATGAGGTTCTATCCCAACAACCATTGGACCCCAGGTCCACCTTCACATCCCCTCAAGAACTACGAGGTCTTTGATCATTTACAAAGAAAGGTACATAGGAAGCCTCCCCGAGGTTCATTCCCATCAGCCATTGGACCCCAAGTCCACCTTCACATCAATTCCCAGCATGAACTACATGGTCTTTGATCCTTGCCATGACAGGGTATGTAGGAAGCCTCGATTAGGTTCAATCCCACCGCTTGGTTGTCCCGACACCCGTTCATGTCGGTTCACCAACACCTTGGGCCGCCTCAGAGCGTAAGCACAAAATGACCCATTACCATCAATAACTACAAGAACTTTGATCCTTGACAAGGCATGGTTCGTAGGAAGCCTCCATGAGGATCAAGGTCACCACCCATCAGACCCCAGGTCCACCTTCACATCGGTTCTCAAACACCTACATGAACTGCATGATCTTTGATCCTTGCCAAGGCATGGTACGTAGGAAGCCTCCTTGAGGTTCAAGCCCGTAACCCCATAGTACTGAACCACTTCACGTCAGTCCTCCCCTATCCCATATGACGTTAAACTACGTGCCTCAGCCAGTGGTAAGCCATTGAGACCTCATCCAGCGGTATGCTATTGCGACCCCATCCATCAGCAAGCCATTGCGACCACATCCAGCGGCAAGCCGTTCAACACCAGTCGGCGATAATCCATCGTCAGATATATGACATGGACATTGATTCCCCAACACGGGGATTCATAGGAATCCTCTTCGAGGCTCAAGCCCAAAACCATCATCACCCTCATGAAGGTTCCATCCCATTCATCTCCCCCCTCATGAAACCTTCCATTATCTATCCTAATTCTTACCCGGGCCGCCACGTCCCGGTGGGATCATGCCACACCATTCCCCATTCCAAATAACAGCATTCATGAGGCCACCCACAAGATAGCCCCAGTATCGGTGTTTCCTCCAGGGGGTTCCCTCATCTGATCCACTTTAGTCTGTGTTCTGATCAGACCGATCTGTCTTCGCTGGATATTAAACATGCGGCATACCTTGTGTTAAACATGGGAAGCTGAGGAAATCCTCATATACATGCCCATGTAATTCGATTCACCACATTCGATGTGGGATGCCTCGGGCTTCCGCGCACTCGAGAATCCCTATAATAAGGGACAAAAGACAGACACACCAATCCCCATCATCCAGACAAGCCAGTGATGCCCAACGGGACTAATCCCCTAACCGATGGTTGCTGTCCTGACCGAACCCCTTGGAATGTCCTGACAGAAGTAGTGTAATTAACTGGTGTCCCTTAAGATATGTCACCAGAAAGAGTTTCACAAACAACATCTTAAGTCTATGAGGGATACCCGGACTAGGTGACTAGTTTCAAGGAGGAATTCATGGAAGGAAGAACCGACATCCCATCATCCCTTTCTGATCAAGGAGCAGACGTCCCTGAATAAGGAGTAGGTTCCACTCGCCTTTAGAAAGAGGAAATGCAGGGTAACAAAAGACTGCGCCTCTCATCCCCGAATGATATAGACACGCGCACCCCAACAAAAGCATTAGAAATATAAATGGTGAACTCGACGAGACATTAGTCTCCTCAATATGGAGATTTGTATCTCTCGAGGCATCGATGGATTGACCTGTCACCGGATCCAGCTATCCAGCACTAAGTCCGACATAAAAAATAGTGGTCTTGGCATGAGACTCAGCAGAATTTGGGGTAGTAGAATGTTGGACATCTCGTTTTGTGTCGTTCTCAGCATGGATCCCTCTTAACGATCACGGAAGACGGGATGTCGCTAGGGCATTGGTCGTTGATTCCTTTTTCTTTCAACACTGATGAGTTCATGTACATGCTTATTAGGAATTAGGTTGTTGCCTTAGGAATGTGATCATCACCTACCCGTCTACGCAGGGGTTGGGGAAACTCCAACACAACAGCTCAACGGGGTTTCACTGCTTTCTCGACAGCCTCTACATCCTCGATCGTGGGGCGCCCACACCCCTTCTCCCCATCAGAAGTTATCCAACGAAGGTTAATTAACGACCTCGTGCGTAATTACGAGAAAGAGGGAATAATCCCAACCCATTATATAGCCAACCTAGATTTGGTGGCGTCTACGCCTCTCCATCAACGCCTCCCCCGAGGGCCTCATAGGGATCCATTGCTCCCCACCCCGACATACAAATGCATCGGGAGCCTATCCTCGGAGAGCTTTGATGAATCCCTGCCTTACGCTAATGAGGTAGGTGATGTCTGGCCCTGCCCAATCAGAGTCCCATTCTAGGGGCTCCCAGCAAGGGCTCCCACCAGGCCAAGTCAGTGGTGCCACCTGGTCTTGCAGGAAGAGGATCATGTAAGCTATGGACATTAACCACCAACTTCGATTAGTCCTACCCGAGGCTACAGTTAGGTGCAAGATGAGGAGGACGCCCGCCAAGGGGTGTCATAGTCGATGGATATTGTGGCCCAAGCCACTGTCGACACATACCATCAGGTTCTTGTATACACTGAGTAGGGTCACCTATACGTCCGGCCAGGATCGAGGCCCCAACCACCCCATGGGAGGCTGGGTCGACTCTCGTGGCTGCTGGCACAAATAGTGGTCATCATGAACCAACCCACAACAATGGAACCACGCATAGAGGTCCTCCCCATACCAATACCATAGAGAGCGTGGGCTTCCCCACATCGAGGCTCAGCAGGGAGGTCTGCCTCGTGCCACCCCCAATCTGAATGAAGGTCTACCCCACGATAGTGATACTCGGAACGGAAGCCTCTCTCGTTCCCATTACACTGGGTATGGAGTCATTCCTCCCGCTCCCAAATGCCGGCGTAGGTACAATGCACATCAGGCCTCTCTCCAATGTTGGTATCCTCCCTACATCCTCTCAGCAGTCGGTGAAGGTCCTCCTCACCCCGACAAGCAGAGGGGTGAAGGCTAGCCTCGCTCCACCCGCACCATGAATGGAGGTCCTCCCCATTCTCCTGCCGGTCCCAACGGAGGTTTTTCCTGCTATAGTGTTATCCATGGAGGTCCTCCCCGTGTAACCTTCGATATTTTTCCTGGTTCTCCTTGCACCCCAGCTTTCTCGAGTGGAAACTCTCTCCGCCCCAACACATGTGTGGCCGAAGGACCCCGTGTCAGGAATCAGCCCTGTCCTGAGGAGCCACCCAAGGGCAGAAAGGTGGGAAGTATCTATCATAAGAAGAATTCTGAGAAGGTTCACATGGAGATCAAACCATTCCACTTTTCAGACTCTAAGGCATAGTATGACTCATCTCAGGAAACCTCCCCTCGCTCGTCCGAGTCAAGGGTTGGGGTAGAGATAAGGAGCATCAGCCTGGTGCTCCAAGAATGCGAGGTTCATATGATTACCACCTCCTTCCATAGGTATATATAAGAGGATGAAAATATAGTGACCCCACAGGTTGCGGTCGTGAAATCACCACCATCGTCGCCAGAAGCACTCTCTACCTCCACATGAGATCACATAGAGCTATTCGGAGGACCAATTGAAGGCGACCAGCATTGCAGCCTATCACCAGTAGCCCTAGCCCCTGAGCTGGGAACTGTGGCCATCATCCCATCCTATGATGACATAGTGGCCAATTTGCTACCCTCTTCGGAGGACATCCCGAGAATCGGCGGTCAGTCCGCCCGCTCTCCGTGCTCTCCACCGGCCAGACTACCGTCTCAATGGTCTGCCTCAGTACTGCTATAATTTTTCAGCCACCCTCAGTTGATGAGTGGGGAAACCAAGGGCCAGACCCTGAATCCGAGCCTAGTATATTATGGAACTTTCTCATAGCTAACTACTTCCCTGAGAATTTTCGGCATGTGGCAGCGCAGAACTTCTGCATACCGGAATCCCTCTCCCCAGAAGAGTTTGAATGTTTCCACCGAACCCTCTAGGTGACTCACTTATGTCTACGCCTCTAGAGATCATCTTATCCTAGGAGCCAAATTCACCTTGAAGACAGTGGCGAACAATGTCGTCTGGTTGATCTGGCTGCGCTCCCTGTGGCCCAGCGCCCCGAGTCACCAGGCCGCTGTGAGGCCCTCTAAGAGAAATGCATTCAGAGATTTATGGTACATCATAGGATCATCAAGGAGGTCTCCCCCCATGCACAAGTTCATGGTTGGGGACAGTATTCTTCTCTCTTCTCCAGTTCTATTCAGCGGAAGCTCGACTTGCTATTCGATATTGAGGACATGCCCCTAGGAAGGGTCATGGTCAACATGGCTGTTGTAGTGGACGATGAGGATGATCTAGAGATTCTTGATCGATACTTGACTATTGAAGGTTTTCTATAACTGTTGGACCCATTGGGGAGGATTACTAATCTGAAAAATATCCTCCTAGGTCTCCCTAGGCCCACCAAGGCATTGGTACTCAGTAGGACTTTCTGTAAGGGAAAAGATCACGTCGGAGATGTCAAGCACTCCGACCCGTCCATTTAGTGCAGAAGAAGGAGGAGGACCATGAGAAGGCCACGTTGCGTCAGAAACATGCTGAGAAAAAGATGTTGGTCAAAAAAATCCTGGATGAACATGCTACAGAGTGACGACCAGACAACGGTGATCCTGGGCAGGGGTAGTAGGGGCAGGATCAACTACCCCTCGGCAAGCCGCCCACAGGAAACCTTGATCATACCGCTACTGCGGATAGGGATAAAGCTGGAGGTCATGGAATGAGGGCACGGTATGTCTTTCCAAACTCTCCTAAACTACGCGACAATCCAAGGAACCCCACTCAGGCTCCCCCGACAGCCCCAAGGGTCGCTCCACGAGCTGCTCCACGAGCCGTTGATCCTGTATACCATTTTGAAGAACCCGAAAATGTTCTTGTGGTTAGGGATCCCCATCAAGATAGGTACCCCACCCATATGATCCTATGGTAGCGCACATAGCCTGCCTTGAGGCATTAGAAATGCGGTAGGTGGCAATTCCACCTGATGGTAAGCCATACCCAGCATGGGTTGATGATATGTCGATGCCTCCATGTTTCCGGAATCCCACCTTCTCCCCCTTTAACGGCATGAGGGATGCACAGCAGCACCTAGCCCACTTCAAGTAAAGGTGTGGGCCCATGTTAGGGACTCTAGTATAGCAGGAGTCTGCCAAGATCCGGTATATTCTTTAGTCATTGTAGGGGCCGACATTCCTATGGTATAACAGGCTCCCCATCGGATCCGTAACCAGCTGGGAGGACCTACAAAAGCAATTCCTCTACCAGTTTAGTTCCACCACCTAAAAAACGAGCATTTCAGACCTCTTTAGGTGAAAGCAAAGGCTTGATGGGTGAGTCGCAGACTTTATCAGCCTGTGGAAAGGGATTATATACTCCCTTGACATGCCACTGACTGAGGAGAATTTATTGGCGATGTGCATAGGAAATGTGATGACGGGACTGGTTCCTTCTCTAATAACCCAGAACTACCCTAGAGGGTTCTGAGATTCTATGATAAGGCCCAACACCTAGAGGAAGCCCTACAATAGGCCAGCCAGCATGTCCGTTGCACCTTGTAATTCTAGTAAGGAGAGATACCAGAGTCGAGCCCATCATGGTGGACCAAATAGAAGACCCTAGGAAACTATAATTTCTACCAGTAGAACTGGCCCCATAGTCTCAAAGAGGCCCTCCACCTCAGGCGTAGCCTCCGGCTCAGCAGCATCCTCAGAATCGGCAAGCGCCCCCGCGGAATGCGCCGCCATCACCTAGGAGGGACAATTAAGGTCCACCTCCTCGAAAGGCCCCTCCGGCCCCTCGTCAGGGTCAGGCTCCAAGGGCCACCTTCCTAGAAAGAAGAAACTGGACCTTCTCATTCAATGAGAATTAGGTCCCTAGTTACTTCTATAGCTCCTTAGAACAAGGGATAGTTTGCTTGCATGAGTGCAGAAGGTCGGAAGAGGTGAATCTCACTGATCGCCCAACTACTGCCCCTATCATCGAATTATGGGGAACACCCTCAAGCAGTGCTATGTGTTTAAAGACTGGCTGCAAGTCTAGGTCTATCAAAACATAGTCAAGCTAGGCTCAGCCTTGGAACAAGTGGTGGTTGTCTTTGTAAGGTTCGACAGTAGTAGAGATAGCAAAGGCGAGTGGAAGTAGGTTTCCAACCGCGGGTCCCAAAAGTATGAGGACTGGATGGCTCGTAAAACGGTTTCATGCACCCATGATATCATCTGGGCATGCCTGAATCAGATGGAGGCCTCGGAAGCTATGGCCACCACTTCTGCATCATCATCTCAGTCGTTCTCTTCTCAGTTGAGCAAACATTAGCGGCGCAAGAAAAAACAATGTACTCTGCCAATGCCATTGTCATCCCACACTCTCTCCAACATTATGCCCCCATAGATGGGGCTCCCTCCAAAAATATTCCCAATAGTGGATGACACTTCAATTGATAGAAAAGGGTATGCTTAGGTTAATACCGTTGAACTGGTAAACCCCTATTTGAATCCTGATGACTGGGAGTTCTAGGAAAACCTCCCCAACGTCCCCAGCCGACGAAAACTTCGGCGGAGCCAGGGCCATATGGGTCTTCGGGGCACATCAGTCAAAATCTCGAGCCAGACTATGCACACCACTAAGACCAGGCAGTAGGCACAGCTCAGAGCTCAGTACTCACAGCCTATTCATCCGGTGTTGTCGGGCCCGCATCCACCACCGTTTGTGCTATTGGATCTAGTAGTGCTACCTCATCAAGACCACGACCAAACTCTCTCGGTTGCAGGCCAATCTCAATCATTTGGTCCTCATCCGGAAACTACGTTTCAGGCTTTGACTAGCGAGCAATGGGACAGACCCAGCACCAGTCAGCTGTCAGTCCAGTAGGCAGGGCCCACCATTCATTCTATCATAGAGCGACTTCCTACAAGCAGAAGTTTGCGCCTGTCACAGAAGTATGATATCCTCAAACACCTTGTTGGAATACCTACACATATTTCCATCCTTGAAGACCTTTACTTGTCGTCAGATATGCGTGAGGCTCTTGTTGTGGCTTTAAGAATCCCCCTCCAGTTTGAGACATAGGTAGTAGCTATAGAAGCCTTTCATGTTGAAGCAGTTGAGAATGCCGAATTCTAGTCCATCGTTTCATTCTTAGAATATGAGTAAGGTTCTCTCAGACAGGGGCACATCCTCCCACTATACATCAACTTCCAATTTAACAGCATCGAGGTTCACCACTATCTCATTGACATCGGCTCCAGGATTAACCTTATCCCGACATGGACACTGCAGAAGTTAGGGTTATCAAAATATGACCTAAATCCATCTGATTTAAGGATCCATGGATACAAAAGGACCGAGCAGACCCCAGTCGGCAAGATCCATTTGAAGACCCAGTTTTCTGTCCTAGTTTCCAGTACCGAGTTTATGGTTTTCTCCCTGGACAATGTGTACAAGGCATTGATGGGTAGACCATGGCTCCAAATGCATGAAGCGGGCCCCTCGTCGTATCACCAATGCCTTAAGTACTCCCTCAACGGTTGAGTAAGCATACTCCAAGGAGATGAATCTCCTTCTTCCTCTTGTGAAACTTGCTACCTGGACACTGACTATTACAAGTCCATGGATAAGCAGATTATGGTAAGTGAGGTTGAGCCTGCCACGGTCACAACTTACCCCTGGGCAGGTCTGGATGATGCATACGTCTTCTTGATCCATCGATTGGAGTCCATGACCCTTGTCATGGGGAATGTTTTTTTTTGTTTCTGGTACAAGAGGAAAGCATATGTCCAAGTCTAACCGACGGAGGAAAATCACCTCGTACTCCTACACAAACCAGACTCAGGTGATCCTGAAGCCTCCTACACCCGTATGGTATTGGGATGTCCACCCCATGGAAATGGCAGTACAACATACATGATTGTTCCACTGGGCTGGGATTAACTGTCTCAAGATGACGCGCCACTATTTCATTGATATTATCAAGCGTGGCCCCTTGTCCTGAAGACCCAATGAGATTAGATCAACTGCCTTCATCGCTATGGTCTTAGTAGCTAGTGAATCCCCTGATATGTTGTCCACTGCTGTCTAGGCTGATACCCACCTCCCGTCAGAATCTTCCGACCCGGAATAATCTTCTCCCACAGGGAATCCCTCCTCTACAAGAGAAGAAGAGGATCTGGAGGATTCTCCCCCCCCCCCCTCCTTTGAAGAAGGCGTTTCTGCCATGGTCGATGAACTATTACAGGTAAACCTTGGTAGCGAGGCAGATCTAAGACCCACATTGATCAGTGACTCCATGCCCCTTGAGGAGCAGCAATGGTATGTAGATTTCCTAAAACAGAACCATGACGTGTTTTCCTAGAGTTATGATGAGATTCCAGGACTAGATCCTCAGGTAGCTTTCCATCACCTCGGTCTCCCGAAAAATCATTGTGGGTTCAAGTAGGCTCCCAAAAAGATGCACCCTTCTCACGGTGCCATGGTTGAGGCCAATGTTGATAAGCTCATCAGAGCCAAATTTGTCATCGAGTTCCATCACCGCAACTGGCTAGCCAACACTATGCTACTCAGGAAGTAGAACGGCCAGATCAGAGTCTGCATCGACTTCTGAGATCTCAACCCTCACTATCCGAAGGATGATTTTCCCCTTCGAATTAAAGAATTGTAGATTGAAGCTACGGCTGGGTTGCAAGCCCTCTCCTTCATGGATGGTTACCCTGTATATAATTAGAGCCATATGGCCCTCGAGTATGAAGATAGCACTACTATCAAGGAGCCCCAAGGCATTTTCTATTACAAGGTTTTGCCTTTAGGCCTGAATAACGCAGGTTCCTCCTATCAGCGGGCCATGCAGCACATATTCAATTCAATCCTCATGACATTGGTGGAATTCTATGTGGATGATATGGTGTTCAAATCTCACTAGTGCCAGGACCATCTCAAGGACATGGAGAAAGCATTCGGATTCCTCTGTTCCCGCCATCTAAAGATGAATCCCCTGAAATATGCCTTCAGGGTTACCTTTGGGAAGTTTCTTGTCATTTTTGTCAGGTATCGAGGCATCAAGATCGACCCATAGATGATCAAAGACATCAGCCAGAGTCCTCCCTCGAGCAATATTCAGGAGCTTCGAGATTTTCAAGGCCACTTAGCATACATACGCCGATTCATTGCGAATCTGGCTGGCAAGTGTAAGCCCTTTTCTCAACTTATGAAGAAAAACTCCGCCTATGAGCGGAATGAAGAGAGCCAAACTGCATTTGAGGAAATCAAGAATTATATGCTCTAGCCTCCGGTACTGATGCCACCCGTCTCTAGAAAACCACTAATCTTGTACGTGACTGCCCTGGAACAATCTATTAGTTCCCTTCTCGCCTAGAAGAACTATGAGGGGAGGGAAAACATCCTATACTACTTTAGCTGAATTCTTCTTGATACAGAGACCAGATTCTCCCCCATCGAGAAGATTTTTCTTGCGCTGGTATTCATAGTACAGAAGTTACGACACTACATGTAGCACCATGAGGTACAGATGGTGTCTCAGGTAGACCCGCTGAAGTACATTCTAAGCCGCCCCATGTTGACTGGCCGACTGGTATGGTGGGCGGTAATCCTCCAGCAATTCGACATCAGGTTTTTCCCTCAGAAAGCTATAAAGGGACAAGAATTGAACGATTTTATAGATTTCCATCTAACTCCCATGGACCAGTCCCTGGACCTAGATGTTCTCGATGGGGTAATACTCTCTGTAGATCATGCCATCCTATGTTGGAAGATGCACATTGATGGTGCCTCTTGGAGCCCCACTAGCAGGAAACTCAATGATCCTAGACTCAACAGAGTAGGCCTGTGTGTTGTCTTTATAACCCTGGAGAAATTCATTCTGCCATATTCATTTCTGTTGTTGGAAGGATGCACCAACAATGAAGCAGAGTACCGGGCCCTCATCACTGGCCTCGATATGGCCCTTGAGATCGATGTACCATATCTACATGTGAATGGGGATTCTGAATGAGTCATCAAGTATGTCAATGGTGACTATGTCATCAAAAATCCAGATCTCATACCATTGTTGGAGCGCACACTCCAGCTAATGGCCCAGTTTCTATCCCGGTCAGAAGTTACTCATATCCCTCAATCTCAGAACAATCGAGCTGATGCCCTAGCCAGACTAGCTGCATCACTTTTAGAACCCCCACAGGATGATCTGAGTATACACATGGCACACTGGAGATTCATTGCTACCGTCAACTCAAATGATGATAACGGGTTGTGAGTATGCCATTTTATCACCGAATCCTCCACGAAAGGACCCCCATGTTCTTCAAATGCAGTGGTTTTAGTGAATCTTGACTGGACAACCCCTTTTGACTAGTATTTTTAAAATGGTTGCCTCCCAGCTGATCGGGCCGAGCATGAGGGAATCCGACACCATGCGCTACAGTTTACCCTTCAGAGTGGTCCTAGTCTCGAACAGATCCTCTACAAGAGCGAGTTTGATAGTGTTATCCTCTTTTGCATCCAAGGAGTCTAGATTTCTCAGGTCATGCACGAGGTTCATGCTAGTTCCTTCGGTGCCCACCAGGTTGGGCTGAAGCATTCCCATCAGATATAGAGACTGGGGTACTTATGGCCCTCGATGATCCATGATTGTATTGAGTTCTCCAAGAGATTTCATGCATTCCAGATTCATGCTAACTTCATGCATCGGCCGCCTTAACCTCTCCAATCCACCAAGTACTATTGGTCATTAGCAATATGGGGACTCGATGTCATGGGACCATATCCACCGATGATAGATCACCACTGTAGGTTTATCCTGACCGCTACAGATTTCTTTTCTAAGTGGGAAGAAGAAGATCTGCTCAAGGAGGTCAGGTCCTGTTCTATCGTTGACTTCATGAGCACCAACATCATTCATTGGTTTGGAGTCCCTCATGCTATCCTCGCCAATAATGGCACCAATTTCCGGGAAGTTGAGCTGAAGAAATTTTACGCCAAGTACAACATCCGTTCAAACCATACCTCCTGCTACCACGCGCAGGCGAATGGACAGATCAAGGCATTGAACAAAACCCTCTCTAACATTTTTCAGAAAATGGTTGTTCAGAACAAGAAGAGTTGGCCGGACAAGCTCTCCAATTCCCTCTGGATCTATCAGACGATGACTCACAATTCCACCCAGGTGACCCCCTATTCCCTGGTGTATAAAGTTGAGGTCATCCTGCACATCAAGATCCAGTTTCCCTTGTTACGCACAATTTTATATGACTAGAAGGTTCCAGATAAGTTAGCCGAAACTTGTCTTGCTAAATTGGAATCACTTGATGAGAATAGGCTTCGTGTCCTGCACAATCTAGAAAGGTATCAGAATAAGATAGCTAGAGCCTTCAACAAGAAGGTTTGACTCTTCTCTTTCCTACAAAATGACTTTGTATTGGCCCTTCGGGCGCCAATGATCCCTGGCAGGAAACCACCATAGTTGGAGCCCAAATGGGAAGGACCTTACATTATTTACAGGGTTTAACACAATGGAGAATACTTCCTGGTGACCATGGATGGTGAGCGTATAACTCCTCCCACCAATGCCAAGTTCCTCAAGAAATACATTTCCTGAGCCTAATGGTCTGCACGACCTTAAACCGGATGGTACCGCATCACCCTAAACTGAACGCCGGTCCCACATGACCTTATACTATCTTTTCATGCACGACCTTAAGTTGGATGGTCCCGCATGACCCTAAAATGTATGCTAGTCCTGCATGACCTTAAACTGACTGGTCATGCACGAACATAAACTGGATGGTCCCACATGACCCTAAATTGTATGCTGGTCCCACATGGCCTTAAACAGTCTGGTCCTACATGACATTAAACTGTGCATAATCTTGCATGATGTTAAACTGCATTTTGAGAACCACGTACGAGTTCATTATCATCCTCATGGGATATGTTAGAACTCTCAGATGCCTCATCTTGAGCCCATCCCTCGAAATCTCCTCTTTCACTACCCCTGGGTACAGTTCTCTCAGAGGATCCTTGCATGATATAGTGTAGGCTTCCTTAGCCCCCCTCATACAAGGATTAAAATGGTCAAACCATGTGTCCACTCCCATTCTTCCATCCTCCAATGTCCTAACCGCATGATGTTAAACTGTATGGCCTTCCAGAACTACGTATGGATTGACTCCAATCCTTATGGGATACATAGGAACACCCATACATTTCATCTGTTGGCCCATCCCAAACGTCGGATCTTCCCATCGGTTCAAGACATATGGTAGGGGTGTAGAATTTTTCTCCAATTCACGTCGAGCTAACCTCGATCCAGCCATACGTCCCACTCCCTGGAGGAGTTCTCCTCTTTTATAGATGGGTATAGCTATGATTCATCAACTCCTTTGATTGGGACTCCATCATCCTTCTCATCCAGAAGGGCTCTCGAATGGCATGGATGCTAGGACTAAGGGATCCCCTACCGCTTATGGCTTACACCCTTGAGGATGTAGAGCAACAAGACGATACAAGTCCCACGTTGAGAATATGGTTAGCAGTTGATGCTCTTTTTTCCCATTTCAGTTCACTATGGGGACGATGTGTTTTAAACATGGTCAACGGCTATCCTCCATCATTAGAACCACCTCAAAATGTCCCAAACATTGAGTATATTAGTTAATTCTTCCCTATTATGTATCCAAGCAACGAACACCCTTCGGGCAATGCCAGATCTTAGACCCCATATGGTGGGGAGAGCTAGGACCGACTCCTTGTTTCCCACACTGAGCACTGATCATGTGGGATTATAAGCTGTGATGAGGCAGAAACTGTAAATGAAGACGTATGGGCTTCCCATCCGAGGCCCAACCTCAGGCCCCTTAGCCTTTCCGGGCCCCTGGCCCAGGTTCTATCTTATGGGATTTTGCGGTGTTGAATGGGATTATGTCCTCATTCATTTTGGGTTACTCACCGTTCCGTACACATCCCTGGATGAGATACCTTACTCTTCTCTTCTTCCTCACTGTAAGACATTAAACTACAAACTGGTCTTGCCTTTCTAACCGAGGCCCAACCTCAGGCCCCTTGGCCTTGTCGGACCCCGCCCCAAGTTCATATTTAGGGTTATCCAGTGTGGTAATGGATTTTGGCTTCATTCACGTCAGATTACTCGACGTGCCGTACACATCCCCGGATGAGATACCTTACTCTTCTCTTCATCCTCAATACAAGACATTAAACTGCAAACTGGTCGGGCCTTTTCGACCAAGGCCCAACCTTAGACCCCTTGGCCTTTTCGGGGCCCCAGACCATGTTTCTATTTAGGGTTGTATGGCTTGGTATGTGATTTTGTCTTCATTCACTTCGGATTACTCGCCGGACTATACACCCCCCCCCTCATTAGGGTATCATACCCCTGTGTGCCATGAAGAACTACGTGTGGCTTGATTCCCATCCTCAAGGGATATATAGGACTAGATGGATGTCTAGACTTCGGGTCCAGCCCCATCTCCCAGAAATCTCCCTTTCACCTTGGCCCCTTGGCCTACCCTTTCCTAGGGAGGGGAGTATATGGTGTGGCATGGGATTATGTCTTCATCCACGTCTGGTTTGTAACAACCACACTGTGTGCCTCTCCCTCTTGAGAGTTCGCTGTCCCCGCATTCTATACTCATCCCTTCAAATCAGTTACTCTCATGTTGAGAACTCTCTTCGACCCTCTTCGGCGATTCACCAATGTGCCTAAGGGTACTCTGGTTTAGTACCTGGAATATTGGGCTCTACTCGGACATGATTTCACGCATTTCTCAGGCTTCGTGTCTCCTTCATTAGGGCTTCCATCGCCTTTCGCACCCGAAGGGACCCCCAAGTGGTATGGATGGTAGGCATGAGGGCTCTCCAACCATTATGGGATGACATCCTCAAGGGTCTCAGACAACAAATATATAAATGTCCCATGTTGCGAATATGGTTAGCATTTGACGCTCATTCATTTGTCCCCATTTTAGGATAACATGATATGGATGCTATGTTTCAAACATGGTCAATAGTCATCCTCCATCATCACGGCAACCCCATTAAGCCCAAAATTTCGGTTACATGATTCACATCCTTCTCCACCTCATGATGTCCAGTTAGAAGGTCAAAACTCCTGGTACTATTCCCCAGTGCGCATCCACATGTTAGGAGGAAAAAATCCACAATAAGGAAATCGCTCGGGTCTTCATTGGTTCCCCATTTTCTTGTATCTCACATGTTGTGAATACTTTATCCGCCCTTATTTCCTACACCGAGTATAACTCTTGTAGGCATAGGGATTGGGTTATGTTATGCCTTCACTTTGGATAGTCCTGCTTCTCTTTGGTCTGAGTCCTAAGACCTTAAACTATGATCTTTTTGTATTACCCCTTTGTGAGAACAACGTATAGCTTGATTACCATGCTCATGGGATATGTAGGAATACCCAGATGTATCATTTTCGGGTCTAGATCAATTTGGAGCTATTTTCTCCTGCCCCTTACCCTCTTACATCTATTTAGGCCCCCTGTCCCGAGGCTCCTTTCTCATAATTTCATACGGTGTGGTATGGGATTATGTCCTCATTCACATCGGGTATGTTTTATTTCACCATACACATTCCCCATTTAGCATCATCTCTACTACGTCTGTGCCACACGACATTAAAATGCACTACTGGTGCTATCACATGACCCTAAACTATGACAATATTTTCTTGGCTGCATGACAAAAAGTGGCACCACATTATGATGTCCTCACTCAAGGGGCACCATGTTTGGTATCGGCCACATGCCATACCATTTTTGAATGCCTGTACATGGCTTGATTCTTATGGCGATGCAAGTATTTTCTTCCATAGGCGTGTTTCTTCACAAAAAAAACATTCACCTTAAAGGAAAAAAACATGATTTATCAAATACCACTTCTTTCGGTGCGAGATCCACACCCGCTCACCCATTTTTATCCCTAGCATCGGTACCTTACCATGTCACCATATAGAACTACATGCAGCTTCATCCCCATCCTAATGGGGTACGTAGGAATGTTTGTGCACCTTGCCTCGGTCCCAACATAACTCTCATTTCTGGTCCCATGACCTAGAACCTTCCCAGGGAACACCTGGTGGTTGGAGCCCCGAGTTCCCATTCACGTTGGGTTTTATAATTACCCCACCATGTGTCTCCGGCATTTCCTACCTTCCATGGTCTGAGCTCTAAGACCATAAACTATGATCTCTTTTAGAACTACGTATGGCTTGATTCCCATCCTTATGGGATATGTAGAGAAACCCAGGCATTTCACCTTGGGTCTTGCCCCATGAATCATAAATCTTATTCCTCCCCATTTCTGTCCCCCTGGCCTGACCCCTCGTGGGGAACCATGTAATTGAAGCTTTTCACTGAATAAGTTCGGGATGCCCCATGATGACATTGGGAAGCTACAAATCCCTCTCTAGAGAGGTCCTATCTAAAAGAAGGATTGATCCATGGTCATAATTATGGGCCCCCTTAATGTGCTTCCACCATGGTGGCGTAATTTCAAGAGTATTAGATTCCGTTAAAACAAACCATCACTCTACATTCCACACTTTGTGAGACCCTTATTCGGACCCCATCCTCTTTCTTGTCGAAGGGAACCCACTAAAAGTATGGATGCTCAGCCTATGGCTGACCTATTTTCCAAGGCCAACGTAACATAAGGCTATTGGATGAAATTTTGAGTTGCGCCCCGTGTTTCGAACATGGTCAGCAGTCGTCCCTCATTTTCTATTCACATTCCAGGCTAACACAATAAGGATACTATGTTTCGAATGAGGTCAACAATTATTCTTCATTGTCACGCCACCCCCACAGTGTTCTAAATCCTGGTTATCATGATTCACACCTTCCATTCCCCTGTTCAAATTTATTCCAACACCCTTGGTGTTATCTCGTTCGTACACAAGAGCACATTGGGAAACGGTAATTCAGCTGTTTTGAGAGCTTCATCCTCCAGTCAGGTCTCTCCTATTTCCTCCTAGAAATCTGGGTCGGTTACTCAAACCCCGGATGCCTGAAGCTAGGTTGACACTCCCACGATCCGGCGATGTAATAGTACGAACATTCCTTGTATCTCACATTCGGGGAAACCCGCATGAGCTTGTGAATTGATTGCTATTTATTCGAGGATTGTGGTTGGATGTGTTAAACCAAACGAACAAGTAAATGAATTCATCCATACATGCAGTTCAGAATAAGAAGCAATAAAGAGAAATGAGTTTATGAGTTCAGCCAAAACAGGGCCATTAGGGGTCAGCTTCTTGGATGGATCATTCCAGCACTTCTACCCTTTTGCTGGTGGCCTCCATGACTGCCTTGCGCCACTTGAGGGCTCTCTCTTAATTAGCAGCTGTAGAGCATAGTCCACCGATCCTAGCATGTGTTTGTTCCTGTTTAGTTTAATGTGTGGATATCTGGTTCCCGCCTCCACTAGTTGCACTTGGGCATCTGCGAGTTGGGCCCTCAACTGCTCCACAAGCTCAGAATAGTTTTCGTTGAATATCTATTTTTCTATAACCTATTCATCAAGGAGTTGGGCCTCTTGTTCGCCCCTATGAACACTTTGATAGTCCTTGACTCCTCCCGACACTAGGAAACTTCAGAGTGGTGGCTTCTCTCAAGCTTCTTTTCAACCATGTAGTCACGAACCACTGAATGATGGCGCTGAGCATCCACCCCTCCATCACAAAGAAAGTGTTGCTTTGTTTGGATTGATCACATCTGTTTCATACATTCTGTATGGGGCTGACCGAGAAAGTGTTTGCTGTATTTACACCCTTAGCGCCATGTCATTCAACTCTCCTTGGCCTCCTCAGAGTGCAAATCTTAAATATCCTCGGGGTTTGTCAGCCGAGAGCCGGGGAAACCAGCCAACAGACGAGCAACATGGTCTCCATCGGGCACCCCTCCCAAGGGGTCGGGCTCTTCAATGTCTGGGTGACCATTCACCCTCGCCTCTGTCTCGGTGGCTCCCTCACTGACCTCCATCCCTACCCCAACATGAGTACCGCTGATGTCCACCAATCCATGCTCACCGAGTTCCAGGGTCTACTCAGCTTGAGAAGTGTGCCCAAAATGGGACAACACGTTTGTAGTTGAATCAGTTGCAGATGACCAGGGTTCAGTAGCCTGACGAGCCTCCAAGGCTATGATTACTACAGAAACAAGGAACACCCTGATCAATTGATCTCCCCAATGGTGATTAACCGGCATTGGAGTAATGAACTTATAGGAGTCCAAAGCATCATCCTCTGGTGTTCTAGATGCTACAGGAGCAGCCATTGTGGGGGATCCCTCAACACTTGTCAGTTCAATAATGGGCATCGGTTCCCCACCTTGATCTACCGACACCTCCTCCCCTTCACATGGAGACCCTTGGTTGGGGGCCCATATTCTCCTAAACTGTATAAAGAGATATAATTGATGGAAAAAATAGATGATGAGGGGGAAAGGATAGATAAATGTTGAGATGTACCTGAAGAAGCTCAGTTATATCTACATCAGAGCCAATGATCTCGTCGCTCTCCTGGAGACTCCCTTGGTGGGATGCCCCCTGAGACCCTCCACATTTAGGATCCTCTTCCTCTTATCCCCCTCCTTCACCTTATCATTATACCTCCACATCCATCTCATCACCTTCCATCTCATCGTCATTTTCATCATCCTTTCACGTCATCTTTTCTGGATCACGCTCTTGGTCGAGCATTTCATTCACCAAGAATGGTGGTTCTGCATGCCAACCCTGTTGACATTCATATGCATCCATGGCGATCAGGTACACATACCGATGATGAGAGATCACCCGATCAACACCCCAAGTGAGTCCGACCTCTGAAAGCTGGATTCATTCTTGCATTATATTTTTCCATGGAGTTTCGGTACCCATCGACTGTTGCACGGTCATCTAGGATGACCACAAATTTGGGAAGTTCGTGTCACTAGAAGGTTGAAGAAAATATCTTATCTTCTTCCCTAGGAGTTCCCTAGTTGCTACATTATCCTCTCTCCCCATAGATGATGAGGGCCTGGCCACACCGTGCGACATCCTCGCTACTGATGTACCGGCCAATGTGGGCCCAGTTTCCCAATGCGCTTTCGACCGTTCCCCCCCCCCCCAATAGCACCCTGCCTAATCTCCCACCGCTCATGTTCTACACTAGCTACCTTGAGTTGTCGAACTCACTTCCGCAAAATACCCTTAGGTTATTCTATAGACCAGTGATCAGTATATTCCTTTGAGAGGCCAACATCAACATCGGTGGGGGGAAATGTGATAACGTCACTAGAGCCCTAGGATGTGAACATCAGCCAGATTTGGAAAAGAACACAAAGGTGCCTCTCTTCTCGAACATCTCTTTAAACCTTTTTCGGCATCCACTGAAGGCATCTGAACTTCCTAAAAAGCCTAGATAGCACATAGGACTCGCAAAAGATCTAACCGTCAATCTGGGCCACGAGCACCCCATCTCTGATTTTCTAGAAGTACTCCCTATTCTTCAGTGAGACCTACGCATTACCTATCATCCGGCCATTCGGGGGTGGGGAATGGGCTGAAACTGATGTTGGAAAGATTTATGATCCTGATATTTACTCCCTCCTAATTAAGCGTCAACAACATGACCCAATAGATGGTCAACAAGGAAGGTCGCAGGCCATTACCTGGAGGACGAATGGTGTTCGGGAAGGTATACCCGCCATAATTGGCCGCGACCCAACCATAAAAGATCTGAAAGGGGACAAAAATCCTCCTTGGTGACCCTACTCTTGAGATGAATCCCAAAATGGAATATAGACGATCCAGAATGGGGACTCCCAGATTAATTCGTGGATTGGCAGCCATGATGTCGACCATCACCGGGGTCGTTGGACGAACCCCCATCCTTACATCACTCATCGGTCGGATCCATCCACTCAAGAATGTGGAAAGGAATCCAAAATATCGGACGTTCCGGTCCTGGCTCTCATTTATGATAAAGCCCCTTGACTGATAGTCCCTCACCTCTAGGATCCTCCAGTACGATCTGCTTTTTCTCCTCTGTGCCGCGGTCAGACACCATCTCCCAAACCCTGACATCTTGACTTCCAGATCTTTTTCCAGGAACAGGCTGAACCATTTCCTATAAGTAATATCTTTTATGAAATCCTTGACCCCTAGCCTCTCCTTGTCCAACTACAACAGGTGCCATGTCAGCATAGGGGTTCGTTATCTGTCACTCCAGTTGTTACTCGTTGGGAGGAATTAATAGTAATAATTCCAATCCGGATGGATACCCCCGATGTAATGAATGTCCCACATGCTGATGCCAACTTACCCATGGTGAAGGTGGAAGATATTGGTGTCAGGAGACCATCGAGTAAACTGCTCTGGCCATAGTTTAGGATGGAGATAGTAATGAACCTACGACGTCCACACCGCCTCGAACAAACCGACGTACCGCAGTTCGGACCCAAACTGGTTTCATGTCTGGCGAACCCAATACGCCCAGGCCCATTCACTGGTGAAGTTGCCTCCAGACTGCAGATCCCAATCTTGCAGCCAGCCTTTGGCCTCATCAGTAAAACTTTGACGGAAGGTGCTTTCATAAAGGGCTGGAGAACTCTCCGCGACAGGGTCACTCCTTGAAATGGTCCTTGTCCTGGGATTCAGGACATAAACATCAAGGTTCCTGGTTTCTCTTGTAGGATAGCCATTGTAGGTGATGTTATACCAGGTTAGGTCATTATCGTAGTTCACCCATGACCATGGTGTGTCAACCACAAACCTTGGCATGGGTATCTCCTCCAGGATTTCGAAGTCCCAGATTGGCAGATTAGAAGATAGTGCATAATCCTTCTACGTTGGGGTCAGCATGTTGAAGGGAGTATGGTTGTTGGATAAGACCCTTTGGGTGACATAAACCTCAGGGTTGGAGACCATCTCATCCCTTCAAGTAGCAGGTGTGGCTTTCCTCTCACCGTCATCTCGATTGGCAGCCATCTTCTGTCGATACGATTATATGGAGATGGCGTGAAAAAGTAGGAGCTGGTGTAGAAAATCAGTGGCCTGCGCGAAAAATCAGCGGCCTGCATGAAAAATCAAGACTGGTGCGGAAAATCCCAAGTTGGCACAAAAATAGACGACTGATTATGGTGAATTGCATGAAACCATGACGTTTTTCGTGCAGGGGGAGGAATTTTACGTGCACAAGAGCTTTGAAATTATGACGTGAAAAAATCAGTACGGAGTAGAGGGACCCACATGGCCTTTTATAGGCACAAGGGCGGGTTTCTATGCACGCACGAAAAGTGGTATGCACTCTCCATGCTGGTTTTTCACGCCACTCCAGTTTTAAGCATGCGACTGCCCCAAGGAGTCATGTACCTCGGCGTTTCCCTCCGAATATGACCTTTATGGCCCCTCACCAATCCAATTCTGAGGGGGTTATTTGTAGATGCCAAAATGCACTCCAGGGCTAAGGATGTTTCAAATGTGACAAATCGAAGCAATATTTAGAACCGAAAATCCGTTTCGGGGGTCTCAGAGGTGCAGCGCGAAAAAAATTTTGAGTTGCGTGAAAAAAATATGCCCCGTGTGAAAAACTCCAGGATTCGGAAGAGTTTTTCGCACGTGCATGGAACACTTTCGTGCCACCACTCTGCATAGTTGATCATCGAGCTGCTAACATTAGGGCGTGTGATCTTTCACTCCAAATAATTTTTTGTGCGGACCCATGATCCCGAGTTCCTATAAATATAAGGCCACCCCCTTCGACATCATCCTGAAGAATCTGAACCGTCTCCCCTGTTCAAAATTCACCTCATGTGCATGCAAAAGATGCCTTTCATGTACTAAATATTTCACGCCAGGTTTCCCGGGGGTCCTCCATCGCATGAGACCCCTCAGGATTGATCTTCTTCGAAGTCTCATTAATCCCCTTCCCCCATGTGCAATTAATTCCAATTGTGCACAATCCGTTCTGCGGCGATCAATTCCTATTGTACATTCATCTGTCTTTCTGCATGCCCGCTGAACCTCAGCTCTGCACACCCGGCCTTTTTTCATGCCCAGTGATTGATTGCGTGTCGACCCTTACTTTTTTTCCCAAGCAATTACTTTTTCACATCGACCCGACCCCTTTTTTCATGCAACGATCCTTTTTTTGATCAAGCCTCCCACCTTGTGTGGCCATGATTTCCCTCCTCCGGGCATCATTTTCGGGATCCTCCCGTGCCCTCGATGCCTTTTCCATATACTCATTTATCCTACAACATCTTAGGTTCACACGAAGTAACTTCCAAGCCCCTTGGATGATATCTCCTATTGCGTTACATCCCCTCATGCTTCTTTGCATAGGCACGGTAATGGATATTGCTTCTTCGTAAAACCATGCTAATGTGGGACCCTCAATGGTCTGCACCATGAAACCCACCTCACCATGGCTTTGCATGTCCCCTCTCTACAACTAGGAGAAGAGTGTACCAGTTATGTAAGTCCTAGGTGTGCAGAGCAAACCCACCTCATTCGAGCTGCAGGATGTTAAACTGCCAAGCACCTTCGTCCTCATCACATGACATTATACTGTGACCTCACTCCTTACCTCGCACGCGGGGTACTCCCACCTTGGACATTCTCCACACCCACTGGTCCCCACAAGGGATGATATCCTTCTAATGGGAGTGGTGTTTGTCTGCGGGGAAAGAGAAACCATCTCACTGTAAGCCTCCTATCTTTCTTATAGGAGGCAGCATCACTGCTCCTTTTTTCTTTGGTCCCCAGGTCCAGCAAAGGGTATGATGGGGAACATTGATTCTCCTTACATTGGCCCCAAATACCTCTCCTACTGCACCTTATCGCCATCGTGCCTCCATCCTGGAGTATGTACCAAACTCTTTGGGCTGCTAACCAGGAATAAGCCCATGTTTCCTCTTTGGGTTTCGATCATGTGTAAGCCCCAATCCACTTCCCAAAGACGCACCTTACACGATGTGATGATCAAGTATCTATTGCCTCTTGTTTCTCACACCGAGCATGACTCATGTGGGCTTAGAGTAAGCACTAACCCTGACATCTTTATCATGGGTAGCCTATAGTGTAATCCCCACACCCTGCCATCTGAACTACGTGGTCTTTGATCCTTTCCAAGGCAAGGTACGTTGGAAGCCTCCACGAGGTTCAAGCCCACCAACAACCATCAGTCCCTATGACCCCCTTCACGTCAGTTCACAAACACCCTGGGAAACCTAGAGTGTATGCCACATTCCCCTTCATGAACTATGAGGTCCTTGATCCATGCCAAGGCAAGGTACGTAGGAAGCCTTTTAGAGGTTCAAGCCCAACAACCATTGGACCCTAGGTCCACCTTCGCGCACCTCATGAACTATGAGGTAGTTTATTCTTTCCAAGTCAAGGTATGTAGGTAGCATCCCTGAGGTTCAAGCCCAATAACCATTGGACCCAAGGTCCACCTTCACATCGCTTCCAACCCTGATATTCATAGTCCATGATCCTTGCCAATGCATGGTTTGTAGGAATCCTCCATGAGGTTAAATCCCACCACTCGGTCGTCCCGAAACCCCTTTATGTCAGTTCACCGACACCTTGGGCCACCTCAGAGCGTAACCACAAATGCCCCTTTACCATCATAAACTATGTGGTCTTGGATCCTTGCCAAGGCAAGGTTCGTAGGAAGCCTCCACAAAGTTCGAGCCAACCACCCATTGGACCCTAGGTCCACCTTCACGTCGGTTCGCCGATGCCCACCTGAACTACGTGATCTTTGATCCTTACCAAGGTAAGGTATGTAGGAAGACTCCCTGAGGTTCATGCCTGACACCCAGCTGTTCTGAACCCCTTCACGTTAGTCTGCCCCAATCTCGTATGACATTAAACCACGTGCCTCAGCAAGTTGTAAGTCGTTGCGACCTCATCCAGAGGTAAGCCATTGCGACCCCATCTAGTGGAAAGTCGTTTCGAAAAAATCCAGTAGCAAGACATTGAACCCCAATCCGCAGTAATCTATTGTCAGATGAACTACGTGGACTTCGATTCCCCGCCATAGGGATACGTAGGAAACCTCTTTGAGGATCAATCCCAAAACCATCATCATCCTCATGATGGTTTCATCCCATTCACCAACCCATCATGTAACCTTCCACCATCCATTCTGATTCTTACCCGGGCCGCCACATCCCGGTGGGATCATGCCACCCCATTTCCCATTACAACTAATACCATTTGGGAGGACACCCACACGATGGCCCCAATATCGGTGTTCCCCCCAGGGGGTTCCTCCATCTGATCCACTATAGTCAGTGTTTTTATTAGCTCGATTCGTCTCTACTAGATGTTAGACTTGTGGCATACCCTGTGGTAAACATGGGAAGCTGAGGAAAACCTCAGATACTTGCCCATGGCATACGATTCCCTGCATTCGATGTGGGATGAATAGGGCTTCTGCGCCCTTGAGAAGCCCTATAACAAGGGACAGAAGACAGACACACTAATCCCCAGCGTCCTGGAATGACAGTGATCCCTAACGTGAGTACTCCTCTAACTGAAGGTTGTTGACTTGACTGGACCCCTTGTAATGTCCTGATAGAAGCAGTGTAATTAACTGGTGTCCATTAAGATATGGTGCTAGGAAGAGTTTCATAAACAACATCTTAAATCTATGAGGGAGACCCATACTAGGTGATCAGTTTTGAGGAGGAATCTATAGAAGGAAGAACTGATATCCCATCATCCAATTTCGATCAAGGAGCAGACGTCCCGGAATAAGGAGCGGATGTCACCGGCCTTTGGAAAGCTGGAATGTGGGGTAACGAAAGATAGCGCCTCCTGTCCCCAAATGAGACGGACATGCGCGCCCCAGCAAAAGCATCATAAATAGATATAAAATTAAAAAAAAAATATAATAAAAACCATTTCCATTATATTATACCATAATTCAAAAATTTAATTAAAAATACAAAAAACTAAAAATTATAAAATTAAATATAAATTTGAACACCTCTAATGGTAATTTACTTATTACGAAATATTTTTTTAAAAGATTTATTTTATGTAGAAAGGTATTTTTTATAGAAATTACATTTTAATGATTCTATCATTATATAAGTATATTATAGAAACTTAAAAAAAATTATGCATTAAAATAAAAATTTATGGACTAAAATAATATAATTAAATATATTCTTTGTGGTTATAAATCTCATGTACAACATTTTTAGAACTAAATATCTACTTTAGATTAATAAAAATTATTTTCAATCTTCTCTTTTAATGATTTATTAGGAAGGTGAGATTCAGTTGTGGATTTAATTTCAAGCCTCATGAATTTAATTCAATTTAAAAATATTAAATTTAATTCATTAAACTTATGAATAATGATAATCTTATCTTATATATAATTTTAAAGATAAAAAACATTATTTTTATAAAACCCATTTTTATGCGAATAAGTGTATTTATTTTAAAATTAACTTTTAAAAAAATTATAAGTTTGTTATGATGGAATTATATCCAAATTTAAAATTATATGTTTCAAATTAGGCAATAAGGTTGATTTTAATTTTATTTATCCCAATGAATTATTAACGTTAAAAAATAGTTACCCCAATAAAAGTAAAAATGGTAAAAAGAGTTTCACTAAGGGGAAATGGTCAAAAAAACGTTAAAAACAGTACTGTAAATTTCACCTATTCCAATGGTTTAAAACCATTGGAATAACCGCTAGAAATATTGGGATAGTCTATCCCAATAATTTTTGGAACCGTTGGTATGTGGTGCATTGTAGTAGTTCTATACGAATGGTTTATGGTGAACCGTTGGTACAGGTGGTCAGAAATTATTATGTCCCAACGGTTTTAGTAAAACTGTTGGTATATATGTGTACCAACATTTCAAGAACCATTGGTATACATACCATACATCATATATACCAATGGTTTTTGAATTGTTCATATATATTCCATCCCAACGGTTTCATTGAAACTATTGGAATTTGTGTTGTCCATACTGAATACCAACAGTTATGTGAACTCTTGTTATATGTTGGCCAACATCTGAATACCATAAATTCTTTTAATCATTGGGAAATTTTGTACAGGATATTGAATAACAACGGTTCATTGAAATGTTGGTATATCCTCTACTCCCCAACTAACATCAAAGCTGGGTAGAGGACATAAACCAAACCTGTAAACCCACTTCGATCACTAAACCTGCACATTTACACCTGTAAAAACTGCACCTATAAACCTGTAAAAACTTCCCCCTTAAACTTGTAAAACCTTCACCTATAAACATGCAACTCTAACAGTCTTCCAAAGCATACATTACACCTATAAACTTGCACCTTTAACTATAAACCTGCACCTCTAACAGTCTTCCAATGCACTTGTAAACCTGCACCATCATGCACGTCATATGGAAGTAGAATCACATGATGAGTGAGAAAATTCACTAGGGTTTTCTCATATTGGTTTAGACTATTCATAGTCTATAAATGATTAAGAAGATGCTGGAGAGAAAAGATATGCTCAGGGTGGTTTTACCTTGGTTGAGGATGTGGTGTCGAGTAAGGGGGATCCCTCCTATGGTTCCAAATTTCCTGGACTATCATATCCAGACTCATATGGAGATATTGATGGTGATGACCATAGTATTCCACTAGTGCATGGTGGACCTACTATCTCATTTGGAGTTGGGACGTACCCTAAGGTTTCTTTAGTTAAGCATATTGACCAACCAGGTGAGCTTTATGATTTTCCCTTAGATGTACATACCAAATCATAACATGTAGAGGCTGTATTACCTAGTGTTGAGAGAGTTGTTTCCCCAGTGCATTCATATTTTGTATCCATAGTAGTTTTATAATATTTCATAGAAAGGATTCTTTTAGATTTATGTGGAACTTTGAGCTACCAGGAACCTCTTATTTTTGGATATACATATAGTAATCCACCTCTATAAGATTAAGTTGAGGATGATTGGATCATTTCAATTGTAAAATAGTATCTCCATGTTGTTATAGGTGATGTGAATCCATCTCATCAGGATTAATTGAGGCAGATTCTATAGAATGGGTTTTCAAGGAATAGTTTGACCAATTGAAAGTGATGACAACTCTACTAAAGCAATTCATGGAGGAGAAGATTTATTTAGTAGTATAGAGAGATAAGGAAATATTATTATAGACTTTTTACATCTTATGAAGCCTTTCATATATGTATCTAATGCTCTAGTGGCTACCGGATGGAAGTAAAAAGTGCAATAGTGAAGTGGACTGCAATGTCTGCCCCAATCCAATTATCTGCCTTATTGCATCCCTTGATGAGAAGGAGGTTATGTGTGCCCATTTTCCTCTATATCTTGAGAGTGTGGCTGGTCCTGATGGGTTCAAAAATAAATTATTTATTTTCTACTGGGAAATAGTTCATGATGAGCTCCTTAACGCTATGAGGGAGTTCTTTAACCATACCTCAATGCCCTATGGAATCAACTCCAATTTTGTTGCCTTGATCCCAATGAAGGAAAATGTTGTTGATATAAAAGATTTTAGACCTATTTCTATTAGGAATACCTTTCCAAAAATCAATAGAAAAATAATTACAATGAGGTTAGATCACATTTCTCCCGGGTTTGTCTCTTCAAATCACCCCCCTCGGATAGCCCATGGACACCCCCATGGACAGCCTCCTAGACACCCCACTGACACCCTACACCCTACCCTACAGACCCCTCGACCCCCCCCCCCCCCCGGACAGCCCTTGGACACCACTAGGATAGCCCCTCCTAGACACCACACTTGCACCCTCCCCCTGCCCTACAGACCCCCTAACACCCCCTGGATATCCCTTGGACACCCCACCTATACCCTACCTTGTAGCCCCCCCCCCCCGGACATCACTTAGACACTCCCTTGGACAACCTCTCCTAGACACCCCACCTGCACCCTCCCACTACCCTGCAGACCCCCCCCAACACCCCCAGACATCCCTTAGACACCCCACCTAGACAACCCCTCCTAGATAATTCTATAGACATCAATACCTTCACTTCCTTATGAGGGAATTATAAATGAAAGATGTGTTGAAACTTTTCCAATAATAGTCTTTGTCTGTATATGTCTGAATAATATACTTCCGCCACATATAACATGTACCCTATAGTAGGATGGTTACAAAAATAACCTTAAGAGACTCATAAATCAAAATTTGGATAAAAATATCTTCAACCTTCAGTACCACAACCAATTTAACCTAGGAATATTTGACCCGTGATGTATTGTGGGCCTACCATCATGGTTCTGGGGTTCCAAGGTGTGCCTTCAAGATCAACTTATTCAAGGATTTTGATTTGGTTAGGTGGGAAATCTTATGGTATTCTTTGGATCTTCTCAACTTTCCAACTAGGTTCTCATCTTGGGTTAAAAGATACTTCTCTACCCCAATGTTCTAAGTGAACATTAATGTTAGTTTACAAGGATACATTTCAAGGAAAAGAGGGCTCATGAAAGGGTATCCTCTTTTTCCTGTCCTTTTTGTGATTTGCATATAGTTTTTCTCACGCATCCTGGACTCCATTATATCATCTTCAGATGCCTACAAGTTTCATTGGAGATGTGTTAAAACCTTTATTTCTCACCTTTGTTTTGTAGATGACCTTATCTTCTTTTCTTATGGTGATTTGGATTCAGTTTTAGTCTTGAATCATGCTTTGGATCTTTTTTCTTCCCTGTCTAGATTGAATGTCATTCTTTCGATGTCCCTAATGTTTGCGCCTGGAATCTCTCCTGATGTTATTGATTCTATTGAGGCTATTATGGGGGTTAGGAATGGGTCTCTTCCTATTTGTTATCTGGGAGTTCCCCTAATCACTTTAAAGCTTAGATATTTTGATTGTGTTGTGTTGGAAGAGAAAATTAATCGAAGAGTTAATTTTTTGACTAATAATTCTCTCTCATATGTTGGGCGGTTACAACTTGTTCAATCGGTTCTTTTTAGTATGAATGCTTATTGTTGTTATCACTGCATTTTACCCAAGAGAGTGGTCAAATCCATTGAAGCCACCCTTAGTAATTTTCATTGGAATGTTCCTTCACCAGCTTCCTCTAGGGATGGCCTGCTATTTTTTCTGTTCTGGAGGTTTGGTTCGGATGGGGGCAGGAGTACTGGTTTTGCAGGCTGGTTGTTTTGGAAGAATTTAGTTGTAGTGGTTTTCTAGGGGATGGGGTGCAGGTTTGTTGTGGAGTTAGGTGTAGGCAGGTGGTGCGTAGAGGCTGGGGTTTTTGGCTGCTGTGTTTGGTGTTTGTGGTTGGTTTGGGCTAGAGTGGCTAGTGCGGGTCAGAATGAAGGTGGAAGGGGGCTAATAGGGGGTGGTGTGGGTTGGAACAGGTGATAGAGGGTTGTTTTGTAGGTGTAAGGGGGTTCGTGCAGGCTGGAATACAGGAGCTTGGGGGCTGGTAGGGTCTGGAGTGGATGGTGTGGGTGGGAAGGCAGGTGGTTGAGGGATGGAAGGGGGCTAGTGCGGCCTAGAATAGGTGGCAGGGGATTGTGTGGGCTGAATTGCAGGTGGCTGGGGGCTGTTGGGAATGTGGCAGGGACTGGTGTGAGCTGGGATGTAGGAGGTTGGGGAATAGTGAGGGATGGAACTGGTGGCTGGGGTTGTTTTGGAGGTTCCATAGGGCTGGCATGAGTATTTTGTAGGAGGATAGGGGTGGGGGCTGGTGTGGTGGATGGTGTGGGCTGGATTGATGGTGGTTGGGGTGTGACCATGGCATGACCGCGGTGTGACAGCGATGTGACCGTGGCATGACTGCTGTGTGGCCGCGGCGTGTTGGCCCGGTCCGGCAACATCCGTAGGGCAGCATCTTCTGGCCAGGAGTGAAGGGAGCGGGAGGAGCCAGGGCCACATTCTGACCATCGCCCCACTGACATAAATTTTGATTAGTCAGTCTCAACATTGATCACATGACTCATGGAATACTATCATAGAGATGATCATCCATCAGATTCCCCATTGTTGTAGAAAACTCCAACTACACTATTTTTGGTATGTGTTGTTTATAATTCTCACCAAAAAAAGATAATGTAGAAGCATTTTCTCTACAAGGGTCAAAACACCCCCTCCACCCCCATGCCCTTGTACCCCCATGCCCCCCTGGACAGCCTCCTTGCACCTCCCTTAGACACCCCCATTCCCCCTGGAGAACCCCTTGCACCCCCTAGACAACCCCCTTGCACCCCCACGGGACACCCCCCCCCCCCTCCAAGACACCCCTCATGGACATCCCCCCAGGACCCCCCCCCCGGACCCCCCTGACAGACCCTAGATACCCCCTCATAGACACCCCTCCTGCACCTTCCCCCTACCTCGTAGACCACCCGGACTACCCTTGGACACCCCCAGATATCCCTTAGACACCCCTAGCCTACCCCCCCAAACACCCCACCTCCACCATAAACCCTTCCCTACAGACCCTTGGAACCCCCCGAACAACCCTTGGACACCCCCTGGACAACCCCTCTTAAACACCCCACCTATACCCTACCCTTGCCCTGCAAACCCCCCAGCACCCCCACCCCCTGGACTGCCCTTGGACACCCCCCCCCCCCCGGGATAGACCCTCCTATACACCCCACCTACACCCTACCCTGCAGACCCCCCCAAACAGCCCTTGGAAACCCCCATGGACAACCCCTCCTAATCACCCCACCTGCACCCTGCCCTACATACCCCCCAGACAGCCCTTGGACACCCCTGGACATTCCCTCATAGATACCCACCTACACCCTCCCCCTATCCTGCATACCCCCCAACACCCCCCCCCCCCAGACCGCCCATGGACACTCCCCCTGGACATCCCCTTCTAGACACGCCACCTACACCGTTCCCCCTACCCTGCAGACCCCCCCCAGACATCCCTTGGACACCCCCCTGGACAACCCCTCCTAGACACCGCACCTACACCCTACCCCCTTCCCTGCAGACCCCCTGCACCCTAGGCTTCTAGCCACTACACAGAAGGCTTACTGTTTTCACATTAGATCTAAAAATTCTTTCTAGATTGTTAATATATTAACCAAAATATAAAAACAAATATGAATCACATCAACGGATTTAGTATTCCAAATACTCCATCTGGTAGTCCAAATTGATTCATGTAACCCAATATATTCACATTGTTTAGACATCATCTATTAGTCTAACAAAAAATACATATAATGATCCTAAAAACAAAGTTTCTTAAGTCCCACTTTTTGGAACTGATATAAAACCATGTATTTTATCCTTTAAGAAACCGGTGAGAAAAAAATATTGTTTTTAAACCACCACTTATATGGTCTGACATAGAACTTTTTTCCCCTTATTGTAGATTCCTCCACCACAACTAGGAATAGAATAAAAGAGAATAAAAGAAACATGAAATACTTGTTTCGGAATCATTGAGAGTCTCAATGACAGAAATGAGAAATGAAAGAAAATGAAAAAGTAAAGAAAGCACACTGAACAGAAAAATTTATGTGGTTCGGGAATATTCCCTATGTCCCTGGAGTGGCATAATTCTCACTAAAAATCAGGAGCAGAAATTAAAGAGTTTTTCATGATAGAAACCTTATCCTGAAGATGGTCCACATATGGAGAAGATGATCCAATGTTCCGAATCAAAGGTCCGCGTTGCTACTGCGAACGGAAGCCACTTTTGTCAAATGTGCTATAGTGGCTGCCAGTTGGAAGTCAAAAGTGAAAGAGTATAGTTGAACCAACTAATATTGCATCAACATTGATATATTATCTCACAATCACTCGATAGAAGTGGTTTCTAAATGAAGAAAAAACTATTGAAAAGTCATCAAAGACTTTACTCAAACCTCCAAGACATTATGCAATCGTCCATGTATAGATTAGGAATGTATGGATCCAACTGAATAAAATGATTTCTATACTCCAACACTATTTCATTTCCATACTAGATCCTAGAAAATTATATAGCCATTATTACATAATTTTCATTATGATGGAATGCTAAATGAACCATGCCTTGAAATGCAGGTGGAAGGGGGGATAGAGTGGTTGGTGTGGGAAGGAATGCAGGTGGTAAGGGGTTGGAAGGGGGCATGTGCGGGTTAGAATAGGTGGTATGGGGTTGTTTTGTAGGCGGCAGTGGGGTTGGTGCATGCCAGAATGTAAGAGGATTGGGGCTGGTGTGGTGTCTGGTGCGGGCTAGAGTGGCTGGTGAGGGCGGGAAGGCTGGCGGTAGGGGGATGGGAGGGTGCTGGTGCAGGCTAGAATAGGTGGTAGGGGCTTGTGCGGGCTGGGATGTAGGAGTTTGGGGGCTGGTGAGGGCTAGAATTGGTGGTTGGAGCTGTTTTGTAGGTGGAAGAGGGATGGCATCAGTGTTTTGCAGGAGGCTGGTGGTGGGGGCTGGTGTGATGGCTTGTGCGGGCTGGATTTCACGTGGCTGGGGCTGGTGCGGGCTCGAATGCAGCTGAAAGGGGGATGGAATGCTGGTGGAACGGGGATGGTTGTAGGTGGTGTGGGGGGATGATGTAGGTTTGGTCGAAGGTGGCAGGGAGGGCTGTTGCGGGTTGGAATGCTGGTGGCATCATGCTGAAATGAAGGTGGAATGGAGCTGGTGTGGGTTGGATGTGGATGGAGTAGGGCCGAATCATGGCATTACCGTAGCGTGATCGCAGCGTGTTGTCCCCATCCAGCGACATCTGTGGTCATGTTGTGGTCAAGATGCGGTCCCACCATTTTAATGTTGTTATTTCTCCCTGCTCTAGGATGACACCCCACCTATCGGCTGACAGACCCCGTGGGGTGTCATCCTAGAGCAGGGGTGTCATCCTGGAGCAGGGAGAAATCACAACATTAACATGGTGTGACCGTATCTTGACCAAAACATGAATGCGAATGTCACTGGACATGGCCAACACACTGCGGTCACGCAACGGTAATGCCATGATTTGGCCCTGCTCCATCCACATCTAACCCACACCAGCTCCCTTCCACCTTCATTTCAGTCTACTGCCACTAGAATTCCAACCTGCAACAGCCCCCCCTGCCACCTTCGAACCAACCTACATCTCCCCCACCACCTACAACTAGCTCCCTTCCACCAGCATTACACCCCCCTTTCAACTGCATTCGAGCCCGCACCCTGCCCCAGCCAACTGATATCTAGCCTGCACCAGCCATCACACCAGCCCCCACCCCCTAGCCTCCTGCAAAACACTCATACTAGCCCTCTACCACCTGCAAAATAGCTCCAACCACCAGTTCCAGCCCTCACCAGCCCCCGATATCCAACATCCCAACCTGCACCGGCCCCTACCACATTCCCAATAGCTCCCAGCCCCCTGAAATCAAGCCCACACCAGCCCCTACCACCTATTCCAGCCCCCTCACATCACCCTGCCACCTGCCTTCCTGGCCGCACCAGCCACTATAGCCCGCACTAGCCACCACACCAGCCCCCATCCTCTAACATTCTGGCCTGCACCAACCCCCCTGCCACCTACAAAACAACCCCATACCACCTGTTCCAACCCACACATGCCCCCTGCCAGCCCCTACAACCTGCATTCCTTCCCACACCAGCAACTCCATCCCCCTTGCCACCTGCATTTCAAGGCATGGTTCATTTAGCATTATTTCATAATGAAGTGAAATTACTGATGGATATATAATTTTCTAGGCTCTAGTAAGGAAATGAAATAGTTTTGGAGTACATAAATCATTTTATTCAGTTGGTTCCATACATTCCTAATCTAGACATGGACGATTACTTAATGGCTTGGAGGTTTGAGTAAAGTCTTTGATGACTTTTCAGTAGTTGTTTCTTCATTTAAAATCCACTTCTATCGAGTGATTTTGAGATAAGATATCAATTTTGATGCAAGATTAGTTGGGTCAACTATACTATTTCACATTTGACTTCCAACCAGCAGCCACTGTAGCACTTTTGACAAAGGTGGATTCCGTTCACGGTAGTGATGCAGACTTCCTATTCCGAACATTGGATCATATTCTCCATATGTAGACCATTTTCAGGCTAAGGTTTCTAACATGAAAAACTCTATAATTTGATCCCAAAACTCATGGAATACTATCACTATGAACCATCGTGGGGTGTCGTCCTAGAGCCGGGCCAAATCCTGACATTACTATGGCGTGACCACAGCTTGACCATGACATGACCACAGCGTGATCGCAGCATGACCGCGGCATGACTGCGGCATGAATGTTGTGTGACTGCAGTGTGTTGGCCCTATCCAGCAACATCCGCAGGGCTGCATCATCTGGCTAGGAGCGAATAGAGAAGGAGGATGTGGGGAAACATTCCGGAAGTCACCCCACCCGTAGAAATTGTGATTAATCAGTCTCAAAATTGATCACCAGACTCAGGGAATATTATCACTGTGAACTACCGCGGGGTGTCATCCTGGAGCAGTGCTAAATCACAACATTAACATGGAGTGACCTCATCTTGACCATAGTATGACCGGGCATGACCGCGACATGACCACAGCGTGTTGGGCTGGTCCATCGACATCTGCGGGTAGTATCTTCCGACACGGAGTGAAGGGAGCAGGAGGAGGCAGGGCAACATTATGGTCGACGCCTCGCCTATAGAAATTGTGATTAGTTATCTCATCATTGATCACAAGACTAATGGAATACTATCACTATGAACCACCGTGGGGTTTCATCCTAGAGTAGGGCCAAATCACGGCATTACCGCGTCATGACTGCGGTGTGACTGCGGCGTAACCACGGTGTGACCACATCGTGAATGAGGAGTGATTGTGGCATGACCGCGGTGTGACCGCAACATGACCGTGTCATGTTGAACCAGCCAAGAAACATCCATGGGGCATCATCTTCCATCCAGGAGTGAAGGGAGTGGGAGGAAGCGGGGAAACATTCTGGTCATTGCCCCGTCGGAAGATGATAAAACAAATCAACTATTTAATATGCTATATCATGGGATCCCCAAAAGGATGTAGTGAGTGGCACAATGACACAACATCTAAAGGGAAACAACACTACGGAAAATAATCATACACCCTACACAAACCATTTACTAATTCATTCACTTTGCCTAAACAAGGAAATTTTATTTATAATATTCAATCCGTGAAAAGGAAATTGTCATGGTCAAGGCATATGACTACTAAAGCAATGTATTTTGAGTTAAACGAGTGTGATAAGCCAATTTATATTATTCAAAGAAAAAAAAACAAACTATCCACGAAACAAACACCAACAAGAGGCATATGAAAGAATCAAACTAAATCTAAACATGATACAAATAACTATCATGACTCTTTGGTTTAGAAGACATCGCACCTCCATTCGATGGGTTTTATTATAAAATCATTCCATTGCTTTATCACACAATTAATTTAATTATATTCAACATTTATTCTAAAACTTATTCAGAAAAAATCAAATGCAATAATTTGAGCAACTATATCAACATAACTGTCACTTAGAGTTTTCGCATACAGCGCACCACTGTTAGAGGGGTTTTATTATAAAAACATGACATTATTTATGAAATGAAAAAATTATATTAAATAAAACTTATTCAAGATAATAAATTCAGTATAATTAAGAATAATTAAGAAAGAAGCTAAATACAATTTAAAGAATTCTTGAATTAAAGAGTCTAGAAGAGGGATCCTACCTCAAGGTCGAACCAAACCGTCCACTTCCTCTATTGGAGCTTTCTAACTAAAAGTTCCTGCTCCGCCACTGGGTATATGCACCATCACACACATTCAAAGACACCTATACCCTATTCACACACCCACATGGCCATGAGCATGTGTAAGGAGATCCTTGCACATATGCTTATATTCATATACCAGTCTCCACTCACCTGCGTATGCATATATATATATATATATATATATATATGGGCACACATAGCCCAATACATGAATAATCACTGCCATGGTTGAAAATACACGTAACGGGGGAACCCACATACATATACTTTCTTACCTATGCACACCCATGCGAGTCTCCCTTAACATAGCTACATGAAACCAACGAGGAGGGATCAACATAATACACAAAGGATATTAGGAACATTAAAACACATAAAGGATGCTACATAACCAGTGAGAAACCAACCAAAGGCATTAAAGCCTTACCTCGATTAGGAGAACCAAATCCCCTCTAACGAACACAAAATTATCCAACACCCTACAGAAAACATAATATGGAGTCAAAAACACTAAAATCCCCAAATACATGAGGTGCAAGATAGGTAGTAACCATATAATATTACCTCGGATCAAAGCCGACAGACTAAATCAATCTGAACCCCATTTCCCCCCTTCGCAGAATATAAATACCCTCTGTCAACAAAAAAAAGTAAAAGACCTAAGTGGCCAATGTGATAAAGAAAATAGAATAAAATCTAAACTAAAACATACCTGTCTTATGTGACTATACATGTCACTGCCCAACATATAAGAACCACAATGCCCCATGGGTCAAATAATGTTCCTGCAAGCAAGGGTTAACTAGATCCATGTTTCAAAATGATATTATCAAATAGTAAATTCTTATTAATTAACAATTATTCCTCCTATTAATGGTATATAATAATTTTGGCTTGAGTTTCAACTTAATTTGGTTTTGTTTGATACATGTTTTTATCCCACCAAAAAATAAAAGTTTACTATAGGACAAAATTTCTAATCAAATAGAATATATCATAACAAAAAATGGTTCTTCACCTATGAAGAAAGTTGATCATGATAAGAAAGAATGTTTGATCATATATTCTGATGAGTTATAAAAGGATAAACAAAAAAACTGAAAAACACTGAGGGTCTCTAATTGCTCAAGTGAATTTTCAATTTTCAAAAAATAATAAACATGTGAAAGAAGAGAAAACCATGTTTCATCAATAGAAATGTTTAGAATGTCAGAAATAAGGAAGCGTAAAGAAAATCAAATTCTTTTTAGCTTCAAAGTAAAGTGCTCTAATGTTGATAAGAAAGCCTAATAACTTAGAAGTTGATAAACCTGGCTTATTATCATACTTGTGGATATAAAACAACACTCGAATGGAAATTTCACATTACATGCACTTCACAGATATTTTTTAATGGAAAATAATTTTGGAAAATGAATCCATCATATAGTGTTGTTATTCCATTGAAAATCAACATGGATAAAATATAAAAATACATTCTTGTTAATCCCATCTATAAAAAAGTTTCAACACCTTTACCATGAGTTAATGCCATATTTATAGGGAACTTTTCATCTAGATAACGCTTTATAATTTAAAAAAATATGGTTACCCATTCAACTGTATGTGAATCCAAAAAGAACAACACATTTCTCCATAAAACAATTTCCCTTCACATGCATAATGAACATACTAAAATAGTTTTCATTAGATAACATTTTCATTTGAAAATTATAACACCCAATTCACATGAAAACTGCATCCACAAATCATCAATGGTAGGAGTAATTCTACACTTAAAATATTCATAACATTATTATGAGCTCCAAATGATTTCACAGAGAATATGATATTCTATATAAAACTAAAAACACATCATATATTGTTCACCTAAATCGTAAAGAAACAATGTTCTCATGGAATCTTCTATGTGAACTTCCAATGATTTATATCTAGAAACACTATAATGATTACTATTTTTATGTTTTGAGGAAACCAAAATCAATCATATATCACAGTATGATATTGATTTTCATGAATTCATTACTTTGATGTTGAAATTCAAATTATCCTGGCAACAGTCGAGCTCTAGGTTGACACCCGAGATATGCCAAACATGATTCAATAGAGTTCCCTATATGTCTGTCCATGTCTACCATTATCCAAGATGATTTCATTGACAAGGAACCATGACAAGGTACATTACTCATTCCATGGACCACTGACCTAACACACATTACCAAATCCAGGGATATCTCTCATCTTCCATGGGTTAATGGGATTTCTGTGAATTCTCATTATAGATATGATTTAATTCCCAAGGATAATAAATAATTATAAGTGTGGAGTAACCATTCCAAGTATTATATAACCATACATCAAGAACAACCAAGAGAAAAACCCCTAACAAAACACCAAAACATGACAAATATTTTGACATATGAATTTTTTTAATTCATTAAAATTAACAATTCTCATTCCTCATATTCCCTTATGTCAAATATCAGTTATTTTCAATATAACATTGTGTCTTTTCTAATTTCATACCAATTATACATTTACAAGCAACATTATCAATTCACATTTCAATTCTGTCAATTCCAATTCAAATACTATTAATTAAGAATTCTAATTCACATGTCCTGAGAAGAACAAATTCAATTCACAATTCTATTAATTCCTTAATCAATTACTCATTAAAACTATAAGGCACTAGATTCATTCAATCCATTCTCTATCCCAAGGTTATAGATAAGAACACCTCTCTGGTGGCCAAAGGATCAGGTTCTTCGTCACCAATGGACCCAACAAGATATGTGATAGGTTTAATAGTGAGAATTTGAGAAATTTCCTTGGATTATAAATAGAAGAGGTCACACACACCACATGATGACACTATAATACATTATGCAGATACAATAAAACCAATGAATACATTAGGAAGATTTTTCAAATCACTCACCTCAATACAAATAATATTAATCTGAAAACCTAAAATTTTGGTGATTTAATCCACCATAATCATATATGGAATATGATAAACACACCACATCAAGTCCATTAGAAGAATATCAAAGTGGAAGATAAAAGGACTTCGCCAATTTCGAGTAGAATGTAATGAATATAGATGTTTGAATCGAAGAATAGATTGAGATATCTATGATTCAAGGTATCTTAAAAATGAGGTAGACATGAATTAGGGTTGAAAGCCTGGACATATCCGTTATAGAGAAAGTGAGATCGTGGAAAAGGAAGTGAGCTCTCCAAGTAGGGTTCATGCTCGAGATGTAGGGATGGAGGGAGATCTCATTGGAGGAGGAGATCTCATTTACTGGAGAGATCTGTTTGAGGAGAGATTCTGTTCAACAATGGAAGTGATCTTTCAGGTTCATTCTTGGGTAGTAGGGTTCAATGGAGGAGATTTTTGTTCAACTATGTATGGAGAGATCAATTCAAGAGTTAGCTACGATTATTTTGGGGGTTTTCACAATTGTATCTAAAACCATAGAAAAATATTATTTGGGGGGGGGGGGGGTTTCCCTATGGTTTCTAAAAACCATAGGAAAATATTTTCTAATGTAATCCATTCCCAACGGTATAATGAAACTGTTGGGAAAATACATCAAATTATTACATACACCAACAGTTTTTTCAAACCGTTGGTATGCAGGTGTTGGTATTAGTTTGATTTCCACTAGTGAAAAATGTTTCCAAGTTAGTTTATGAGGTGATTTTCCAATTTATGTTGTCCCAAACTATTGTAATTAACAATTTATTACATCTTATTTCATCAGTTATAATATAATGATTCATGTAATACAACCATAGATGATCAGGAGGCCTAGTGACTTTGGTAGATTAGGTACATAAAACCTTAACAAGAAACATAAATAAAAAATAATTATTCAAAATATTTGAAGCATGCCCTTATATTACTTGGATATTCTAAATCAAAATAGTATAAAAAGTGGATGTGAAAAAGAAAGGGGGTGAGATATATAGTTCTTTAAAAAAAATAAACAAACCATAGAATATGGTAAAGTATTACATATGAGCCACTAGGAATATCAAGGTAGAATAAGAGGTTTGAGAATCATACTATTCAAAAATTAGGAATTATATAACAAGATAACATAAATGATACTTGGGAATGTGGAAACAACAAAAAACATGACATCATAAATAAAAGTCAAGGATAACCACATAGACATCATAGCACAGTATTCTTGGTAGGACCTTCTGAAGAGGTCGGGGAACCATATGAGGGATATATAGAAGAAATATAAAAGTAAATTAATATTTTAATAGTATTTAGAGAAGAATAATGGTATGTTGTGTGGGTTTTTATAGAAAAAGAGAAGATGATTCTTTATTAAATTCAAAACATAGTTTTTGCACTTTATATGATAAAGTAAACAAATGAAAAACATTTTTGTGTGTTTCCCCAATGGTTTATTCTAATGAGGAGATTTTTTCATTATTTTATAATTATAGGAATAAAAACATTAAAATAATACCCCCGATTATCTTTAATTAAGTCTTTTTTATAAATAAATGGTTTCAAAACCTTTAAATATAATATATATTTTGGAAGAATCCTTAAGTCATTACAAGATTAATAAAATAACATAAAAAATTAATTATTATAAATTAGAAGTATAATTTTGTTAGTGGATACTTATTATTGTATATATTTTATCACTTTTTTCTTTTTATGATGCCATAATACATACTATATAATTGAATAGTATTTAATATTTATCAAAAAATACGATTGTCTCAGAAAATTTTGAAAAATTTATCATTGGATAATTTAGAGGAGATAATTTCAAAAAATTATATTTATTTTATCAAAATAATTATCTAAATAAGACAATATATACTTTTATATCATAAATCCCCATTTATTGAAAAATATATATTTTTTGAAATAATAGTTTTCAATCCATTATAAAAATAACATTAAACATATAAATTTTTTATTATCATTTGTATTTAATAAATATTATTTATTAATTATATTTTACAAAAATATCATTTGATTAAAAACTATTGAGTTTATCTTGATTTGTGTCTTTATTGAACGTGTATATTTCTAAAAAAACACATTTTGGTTTTTATCGTATCAGAATAATTTTATTTTATCAAAATTATTATTTAATCATTATAAAAATTTATATTAAAAATGGAAGAATATAAACATAGTTTTTTTAATAATTAAATATTTAAATTTGTACTATTAATTTATAGATACACAACCCTTTATTTCACAGCCTAATTTCTTAAGGGTTAGGTTTGTGGTGGGGATATTTTTATGTGTTGGTCTGATGAACCTGTGTTGGATCATGATATTGATGATCTTTCACTTCTTGTAATATCCCAGACATATTTCACTCATAAGTAACCAAACACATCCAATCCCATGTCCTTAAATGTTCCTCCCAATAATCCAAATATAATGGCCCATACATTACATACATATATATTACTTCAAAATAAATGGATATTCATTACACAACATTACATAACCACGCAAGAACCATATAATTTTAGTGTATTCGAAAACTGGGAAACATAAAAAATAGATTCATAAATCATATACATCATCTACGTCTTATTAATTGATAACTTGATCCCATTTTTGACACAACTTACTTAATACCCTTCATCATATTCTGGGGATAATAAACATAAAAAGTGGTGATATCAGATTTTATATAGGGGAACAAAAGGGATAATTCAAACATATCATAATCATAATACATAATATCATAAGAAAAACATTTGAAAATTATATCATACATATCAAATATCCTAATATCAAGTCATGGAAAAAAGAATAGAAGTTCTTAAAGAATATACTTCCACCAAATCTTTTTTATTCATTTCATAAAAACACTTTCAGGGGAAAATTGGGAACCCACACATAGTCCATACATCACATGATTTTATGGTCATGAAATTCAAATTTCAAAATGAAAAGCATATGAAAACATTATGGGCTACACATTCTGCAAATCATGCAATCAACATACCACGGTCATCGCTACCATCAACAAATCACCATCGTAAACATCACATTGTCACTATAAAATCATCATTGCCATCGCCTATCTTGAAAGCTAAAACATCCTCCCACCCTTCATCATCCGTCATCATCTCACGAGTCTCTGTGATGCCTCCTTTCTACTAAATTGAAAAAAAAATTAAAATTAAAATTAAATTGTTTTGTTTTGTTTTGTTTATATATATATAAAAACAAAACAAAACAAAAATAAAAATAAAAATAACATTTTCAACAGAATTCATCCGCTATTTAAAATCTTGCAGTACTACCATTACAACAATCTGTATTCTGACTGTAGCTCTTACCCATGGCTCCCTTTTATACGAAATCTGACCCTAAAATCATTTTTCATTTCCGATGTGGGATTCTGGTTCTCCATTCCCTATGCAGAACATTCTGCATTTCCAATGTGGGATTCTGTTTCAAGTACATGACTATGAAATACTATACAATATTAACTATAAGACCAATATAAATGAAACTTAAAACATGAATTATAAATATAAAAAATAGAAGAAAAAAATAATTTCATAAAAAATGATGGGAAAAAAAATTTATAATCTTTTCAAACCACATACTTGAAACATAAAATGTTACAAGTACGTGACTTTAAATGTCTATAAATTATAAACTACAAGACCAATATAAATGAAACCTAATACATGGATTAAATATATAACAAATAGATTAAAATGAAAATAATTTCTAAAAATATTGATGGAAAATAATTTATATGTTTTCAAAGACACCTACATGAAACTTAAAAATGTTTCAAGCAAGTGACTTTGAAAGCCTATAAAATATAAATGATAAGAGGGATATAAATGAAACATAAAACATGGATTAAAAATATAATAAATAGTTGAAAATAAAAAGAATTTAATAAAAAAATTCATGAAAAACAATTTCTATGCTTTCAAAACCACCTACTTGAAACATCAAAATGATTCAAGTATGTGGCTATGAAATACTATAAAATATAAACTATACGACCGATATAATTTAAAGTTAAAAAATAGATTAAAACTATAATAAATTATTAAATTATTAAATTAATATTATCAATAATTAATTATATAATAATTAATTAGTTAATTAGTAATTATTAATAATTAATAATATAACAATTGAATAATTAATTAGTAATATAATGACTTTTAATAATTAAAATTTATTAATTATAATGAAAAATTATAAATTATAACTATATTACAAATTAACTAATTAACTATTATATAATTAATATTTTTATTAATAATTTACTAATTAATTATGATATAATGATTTTTAATAAATACTAATAAATAATTTTAATGAATAATTAAAATTGAAAAATATTTTACTAATTAACTAATTATAAAAAGGGCCTTGGATCTATCTTTCTCAAAAAATTAAGTAATTAACTATTATATATTTAATAATTATATGACTAATCAACTAATTAATTATTATATAATTAATGATTAATAATTACTGATTAACTAACTACAAATTATATAATTAATAATTATATAACAAATTAACTAAATAATTTTTATAAAATTAATAATTATATTACTAAGAAACTAATTAATTATTAAATAATTAATAATTATATTACTAATTAACTAATTATATTGATAATTAATTAATTAATTATAATATAAATAATTATTAATAATTACTTATTAACTACCAAATTATTATACAATTAATAGTTATATAATTGATAATTTTATTATTAATTAACTAATTAATAAATAATAATTATTAGTTAATAGTTATAATGAATAGTTATAATGAATAATTATAATGAATAAATATAATGAATAAATATAATGAATAATTACAAAGAATAATTATATTACTAATTAACTAATTAATTATTATATAATAATTTTTAATAATTACTAATTAATAATTATAATGAATAATTATATTACTTATTCCTTTATTAACTATTATATAATTAATAATTATATTACCAACAAACTGATTAATTATTACATAATAATTTTTAATAAATACTAATTAAGAATAATAAGGAATAATTATAATTTATAATTATATTACTAATTAACTAATTACAAAAAGGCCCCCAACTCTATCTTTCTCAAAAAATTAACTAATTACCTATTGTATTTTTAATAATTATATTACTAATTATCAAATTAGTTATTATATAATTAATGATTAATAATTACTAATTAACTAATTACAAATTATATAATTAATAATTATATTACTAATTAACTAATTAATTATTATATAATTAATAATTATATTACGAAGCAACTAATTAATTATTAAATAATTAATAATTAAATTTAAAATTAACTAATTATATTACTTATTAACTAATTAATAATTATATAATTAATTATTAATAATTACTAATTAACTAACTATTTATTATATAATTAATAATTATATAACTAATAATTATATTAGTAATTAGTAATTAATAATTAATAATTATAATGAAAATTATAATGAAAATTATAAATAATAATTATATTACTAATTAACTAATTGATTATTATATGATAATTTTTAATAATTACTAATTAATAATTATACTGAATAATTATATTACTAATTAACTAATTAACTATTATATAATTAAAACTTTTATTACCATTTAATTGGTTAATTATTATATAATAATTTTTAATAAATACTAACTCATAATTATAACAAATAATTCAAATTTATAATTATATTACTAATTAACAAATTTTAAAAGGGGTCTCGACTCTATCTCTCTCAAGAAATTTACTAATTAACTATTATATAATTTATAATTATACTACTAATTAACTAATTAGTTACTATATAATTAATGGTTAATAATTACTAATTACTTAATTACAAATTATATAATTATTAATTCTATTACTAATTAACTAATTAATTATTATATAATTCATAATTATATTACTAAGTAACTAATTAATTATTAAATAATTTATAATTACATTACTAAATAACCAATTATATTACTATTTAAATAAATAATTATTATATAATTAATTATTAATAATTACAAATTAAGTAACTAATTATTATACAAATAATAGTTATATAATAAATAATTATATTATTAATTAATAATAAATAATAAATAATAAATAATTATAATTAGTAATGATAATAAATAATTATAATTTGTAATTATAAAGAATAATTTGAATTAATAATTATAATGAATAATGATAATTTATAAATATATTACTAATTAACTAATTAACTGATTAACTATTATATAATTTATAATTATATTACCAATTAACCAATTAATTATCATATAATAATTTTTAATAATTACTAATTATTAATTAAAATGAATAAATATAATTTATAATTATATTTCTAATTCACTAATTAACTAATTAACTATTATATACTGAATAATTATATTACTAATTAATTGGTTAATTATTAATAATTACTAATTAACTAATTAATTATTATATAATTAATTATTAATAATATTAATTTAATAATTTAATAATTTAATAATTTATTATATGTTTAATCCATGTTTTGACATTAAATTATATCTGTCTTATAGTTTGTATTTTATAGTATTTCAAAGCCACATACTTGAATCATTTTTATGTTTCAAGTAGGTGGTTTTGAAAGCTTATAAATTATTTTTCATTAATTTTTTTATTAAATTATTTTTATTTTCAACTATTTGTTATATATTTAATCCATGTCTTATGTTTCATTTATATCGGTCTTATATTTTATATTTATAGGCTTTTAAAGTCACATGCTTGAAACATTTTTAAGTTTCATGTAGGTGTCTTTGAAAACTTATAAATTATTTTCCATCAACATTTTTACAAAATTATTTTTATTTTAATCTATTTGTTTTTTGTTTAATCCATGTGTTTAGTTTCATTTATTTTGGTCTTGTAGTTTATATTTTATAGGCTTCTAAAATCACATACTTGACATATTTTATGTTTCAAGTATGTGGTTTTGAAATCATATAAATTATATTTTAACATCATTTTTAAGGAATTCATTTTATTTTCAACTATTTTTTATATGTTTAATTCATGTTTTATGTTTCATTTATATTGGCCTTATATTTTATATATTATAGTTTTTCGATGTCACATACTTGGAACAGAATCCCACATCGGAAATGCAGAATGTTCTGCACAGAAAATGGAGGACCAGAATCCCACATTTGAAATGCAGAATGATTTCAGGGTAAGCTCTCTTATAAAAGGTGATCATGGGTGAGAGCTTCTGTCAGAATCCAGACTACTGTAATGGAAGTACTTTTGGATTTTAAATAGAGGATAAATTATACTGAAAATTTTATTTTAATTTTAATTTTGTTTTGTTTTGATATATATATATATATATATATAAACAAAACAAAAAATAATAAATAATAAATTTTAAAACAAAAAAAATTATTAATTTTATTTTATAGAAAGGCGGTAACAGGGTTTTCGCCTTTCTACATAACCCAAAAGGAAACATCACCGATGCCGCCTTTCACTTGAGGCATAAAGGCGACAACTACCTTGCAGCCTTTGGGGTTTATTTTTAAGAAAATCTATAACCAAAACATTTTTTATAAAATAATTTTTTAAAAAAGTATTTAAAAAGAGTCCTGGAGGAAGAGTGCACTCGAGCGAGTGCTCTAGGAGAGAACGGGGCCATCTAGACAAATGGATCATATAATTCGTGAGATCATAACATAAGACATAAAATTGTAGAATAAACTTACGAATATAAAATTATTTCTATATTAGTCAATGCTCAATTCCAATACTATGATAAATTAAAATTTTTTTTTTGAAAAGAGGTCACACCTCTTTCAAGACCTATATTAATGAACTGAGTTTAAATATTGTTCTAGCATTGTATTACTAAACCAAGATCATTTCCTCTTTAATTCCTATCTATCTAATGATATTTAAATCTTTAACCAATGAATTTTGGGGATGTTTAGGTCACACCATTCATATGATGAGAATTATAAAAATGTTTTCCACAAGAGCATGAATCATTGATCATATCAAAACCCATGGAATGAAATGGGTTTCATAAACATCATTCAATGATAACATAACCCTTAAAAGGAAATATGTTTTATTAATATAATTTCATCATATACACAAACAAACAATTGGAATAATAGTGTTATCATCCTTGAAAAACATACCCTTTAAAACATATGTAACATTTGAAATATCACTTGAATGTAATTCTGGAGGAAGATATCCTTTTTTTCTTTGAAAGTATTTTCATTTCTTAAAATTCTACATAATTTTAATAGAAAATGTTTAATTTGTAAAAAATTGTAATATTTTAATGCATTATTCGGTGAATTAAGGGATCATGAAATCAAAGAAATATGTTCATGTCACACTACATGAAAACCACCATTTAGCGGAGGTTATTTTTGGGTATAGCGGCGGTTTGAACCGCCGCTACAAGGTTTGGTGGAAGTTTACAGAAACCGCCGCTAAATTTGCCGTTGACAATTTATTATAGGTAGTTATTTCCATTTAGCAGTGGTTTAACGGAAGCGTCGTAGATTCCTCATTTTGTGGTAGTTTTTCTGAGTTTAGCGGTGGTTATAACCACCGCTAATAAAAGAAATTACAGCGGCTGAAAACCAACTGTAAAGGCACGAGAACCACCATGGAATACACGCCGGTGATGCGAATCTGTAGCGGCAGTTAAAACCGCTGATAAACATAAAAAATACTTAAGTTTAGTGGCGGTTAACACCGCTGCTAATGTCTTACATGTATACTTTTTTCAGCGGTTAAAACCGCCACGAAAAGTTGACCAGAAAAAAAAATAAATTTTCTGCTTCCACTACACCACAACCCTAGAAAACAAATCAAACCAGAAATACCAATAGCCTAACAGATTAATGCACACATAATTTAAAAATTAATGGAGAAAACTCGTAAAAAAATTCTGGTCGTGATTGTTGGAAAATATAGTGGAACATCATAAATGTTTATGTGTAGTGAGGAGTAAAAAACATGATCAGAATTGATAGAGAATGGGTACAACACCACACAACACATTTTAAGGTTGATTAAAAATTAGCTTAGATTAGTGATTCATGGACATGGAATACTCATTTAAGGTTATAGAATTAGGACCATGTGGTGATCAAGCAACTCAACCATGCTTGATGTTGACTTCCTCCCAACCCCTAAGCCCTGCTGAGCCCTGATTGATTCAAGAATCAATGATATTTATATAGTTATAATTGATAATAGGGGTGAACCCAAGGAGGGGAATAAGTGACCTGAACAATATGACGATGACAAATAAACTTTTGAGAACTGGGAAGTGAAATGGGAGTAATCGACAAAAATAGAATTATAATTGACAATGTTTGAAACATAGGATACCTGAGATGGTTGAGGATAGGATGAAAAATATCAAGATCTACTATTTATGGATATCAATGCATGAGATCCTCTTTTTATCAGTAAATTTTCTTCATTTAATTAGCCTGAGATGGTATGTAAGACACTATGTCCATGAATCATTTCATTAGATATCTTTTTTAGCTTGGTAGGGTTAGTATTATCCTAATAGTTGAATGTATGAACCACACAAGTGTATGTGGGGATGTAACATATTGAATATTAGGTTCCATCGGAGATATTTCTTCATGTGCTCAAATGTTCTATTTAAATATGTGGGTTGACAAGATTCAAGATTGGCCCAGAGGGAAACATCTTCATGATGAGTTGCTCGTAGGGATGGGACTAAGATGAAATATACATGCATCAATATGTGTCTCCTCATAATGGGCATCGAGACAAACACATTTTTGATGCATGAAATGGTAAGAGAATATTCTAGGTGGAGTGATTTCATATCTGGAAAGGATATCATATCATCTCATATTTGGAGAAATTCATGTTTTATACGGGTAATGTGTGGTTCATTTCAGACTTATCATATGAGGAATATCAGTTTTGTATGTGGTAGTTATTTTTATAATCATCCTACACTTAATGGATGATGCATCCTTATTTCATTTAATAGGTTATGGTTATTAATTAACATTGTTTTCTGAGGACATTGGGATTTGATGTATAAAATCATTCAACATCGATTATGACTACAGCTAGTTTAAATTCCTAGAGCTCAAAAAATAGTAATAGGTTTGAGTTAATGGTTTCCAAGCTTTTACCAAAATAGATAGGAAAGGGTGAAACCTATAATGAGTTGGTGATAGGTTTGTGCCCTGGATTAAATATTTATATATAACTACTTATATTGTGATTATTTGAATCAATGTACGTGTTTTTATGATTCACTATCTACACATTATCGCTCACCAAAGTGTCCAAAACACTATCCCCTTGTTCACTATGAAATGAACCAATTTGTTCAACGCATTAACAATGGGATAAACACCTAGTCATCCAAAATCCTGACTACCAGTTTAAACATAGGCCTAAATGTAATGATGTATACCACACATGAGAAATCAATACAAAAAAGGAAATATAAAAAATTAATAAAATGCATAAAAGGAAACATGAGGAATCAAGGAAATGTTAGGACATGAAAATGTTTGGTGGAAACTATTTTCCACACATGTTACATATACAAACTAACTATTCCCATATGTCATCAACACATCAACAATACAACTACTCACGGTCTGTTGATGCATCGTCACCCTCTCCAACTATATATCTACTTTCTGCTGTCACTTGTAAGAACATTATATTGAAAATTAAATACTGTTGCATATTTATATTAAAACATAAAATCAATGGATGTTTTAAAAATAAATGATTTTGATTTTTTTGTAATTTTCCTTCATACCAACCAGTCGATTCACTACCACCGGGGGCATGTCTGATCATCTGCGGATGTATATCAATCATTGATTTCTACAAAGCTGATATATGAACCCCCTGGTCTTAAACCATGGTTCGTAGAGAAGCATTATCTCTCTGAGAATATTCGGGTATGGACTGACTATAACCAGGAGTAGATGCAACTGGAATCCCTGGTGACATGCCAAAGATGTCAAATGGTACGGGTCCAAAACCCACCCCGCGCACTCTACCAGGATGCTCCTTCCCAAAGACTTTAGCAACTCAGTCATCCTGGTAGACTAAGTAGGATTGTGTAGGATTGGAATACCATAGTTTGTTAATTATTACCTATAAATAAAATATCAATATATATTAACACGGTAAAAACTAATAATAAGATATTATAATATAAAATTTAAATCACACCCCAACATCTTTTGCATGCTCATTAACAAAACTTCCATCTGATTTTTTGTGAACATCCAACCACAGTTCAGTTCGGGATGCTTGGTGCCCTAAACTCTGTGACTGCATTAAGTAAAGATAAATAAACAATTAAATATATTAAACAAATAATATTGTCTTGTAAATATTTAAACTAATTAAAAGATTACCAATGTCATCTGGCTTCTAGAAAATTTTTTTGAGCCCGCAGTGTGAGGGAAGACTTGTATAGCCAGGTTTGAGGCATTCTGTCTTGAGAGATCATAAAATAATTAAAATTATATTTAATAGTAATTTATTCAATTTCATCTCCTCTTCATATACATTTATAAATGTAAAATGAGGATAATATAATAATATATATTTCAATACCATCCGCTTCTCATCAGGATGTCTATCAACAAAAACATTACACTATTCTTTAGGTACCCCTATGGGTAGCTTCTCATACATTTGTTGCAAGGTCAACGAAGTATCATTGACATCACACCACAATCTCTATTTTAAATCATTCCATTTTTTACAAATATTTTTCAACGTCAACTTCCGTGCTATCACATCAACAATTGTAAAGTGGAAGAACATCTATGTACATCAATTCATTTTGAACATATTAGTAACATGACATTCAATTAAAACATAATGTAATAAAATTAAATTTTTTTGGGAATCAAATGCTTCATTTTTTCAGCTTAGAGGCATATTTCTCTAATAATCATAAGAACTATGAAGGGAAATGGGCTCTGATGCCAGTTGGACTAGAATCTAGCCATGTAACCCCGCGACATCATCCATAGGGACCCTATAAGAATAAAATGGAATGACTATCTTCTCGCCATTCATATTCCAAACATCTGAAATGTTTATGTTTTTCTTCATAGTTGCATTTTTTCATCTTCAATGTGAAAACAATTAGTCTAAACAAAATGCAATAAATTTATTTATTTAAAATTTGTACCTATTATAGTGACACTCTTGTATATCAGTGTTAGACTAGAAGGGGCATGTCGCTGCCCCACTACTGAGGCTCCTGAAGGGGGAGTCGAAGAATAAACATTTAATGGGACATCCACAGATAGTGTGAGAGATGGTGCAGGGGGCGATGGTGTAGGGGTGTAGGCAGCTGGTGCCTCAGATGTTGTGGGGAGGGATCAAGATGGATTGTCATCTCTTGCAGAACTAGATGAAATAGTGTGCCGCTTCCTCCTTGGCATTCCTATCATTTAATCAAATAAAATAATGTTAAGAATAAATATTTCAAAAAAGTTATGGAGAAGAAAAATTAAAAATGATAATAGATGCCTAGTACTAATAGACCAAATATATATAACAGTGATAATGAATGACTGCAGAAATGAAAAAAGTGGTTTCGGAATGAATAAATAATTATACATACAATCATTTACCCCTTCAATCATGTCGGTTTACTACTCCATTGCTTTTTCAACTTCATTCATCCTTGCTATAATAATATTTTCTATATCATTATGGACAAATAATTCTGCTTCCTTTTGTTGATTTAATTCAATTTCCGAGGTCAAATATTCCACTTCATCACCCATATAATACAAATCTCGTTGTATTGAGTGAGAAACTACACTCCACCCTTCATCCAAAATATCATTCACATAATATAACAGTTTTTTCTTGCGATTCTATGATATATAGATCATGCAGTTCACGATCACCAACATCCATCAAGCGAGATAAGTATACAGAAGTAAATTGCAAGGAATGTTTTTTAACACCTATGATATTATCAACCCATTTTCATTTGAATAAAACAATAGAAAAATGTCCGTGGTGGTTTAATTCAATAATATCATGCAGCTTTCCATAGTATACCACTTCATCAAATGTCAATATACCACTATTCTGTGTTTTCAAAATCACTTCATGATCGACTGAACAAAATCTAATTCCATTTACATTATAAGCGTCAAACTTTCTAACTTGTTTTATAGGACCTCTAGCATGAAAATTTAAATATTCTGACAAGTCTACTCCAGTATCAGTATTCATGATCTGAAAAAAAGAAATATAATTTAATATATTTACAAAAGGTATGTTTCAAACTAATATTTGTATTTATTTCAATATTTATGAACATACACGTCGTGAAAACCATTCTAGAAGCTCTTTATTCATAGCTTTTGTTATATCTTTCTCATTTCATGTTTGGCCTCTCATTCGTCTATTTGTTTGTATCCTCAACTCTTCAATAAATGGAACTGCAATTTAACTATTCATCAGTATATATCTATTTGACAGTAATAATTCGAATTATATCAGTGTCATATTTGAGGTCCTCCCAATTGATCGGCCAATGGCAGGAAATATTTTTGATTTCTGAAGCATTTGAGATTGAGTTTCTGTGTCATCAACATGTCCAACTCGATTAAATCTTGTCTCAATATCATCCAAATATTTGGAGCCAATGGTAAGCCACTCCTCAGCCAAATAACCTTCAGCAATAGAGACTTCTGGACGATCTTTATTTCACACGTATGCTTTCAAATGCCCAAAATATCTGTGAAATAAAATAATGATATTATACATCTATTTAAACAACAATTTTTTTTTACTAAACTGGAAAACCAATAAATATAATTCCTCTTAATCAGATACATCCATCAATAATGAACGGGGCCTCCAAATTTAGCTTCCTCAACCAAATACACAGTTAAATGAATCATGATAGTAAAAAACGATGGAGGAAAGATCATCTCCATTGCATAAAGGTTCAATACAAACCTCTCCTGGAGGTTTTCAAGCTGAAATGGTTGTATAGATTTCTCACATAATTTCCTGAAAAATGTGCAGAATTGGTGTAAAACAATATTAACTTTTTCAGGTAATAATGTATGCAATGTCAATGGTAGTAAATTTTGTTACAAAATATGTGAATTGTGACTTTTGAATCCACGTAAATTATGATTCTTCAAGTCAACACATCTCAATATGTTACTTGAATACCCATTAGATACCATCACATTCCTTAAAATTTGTAGAAATGTCTCTTTATCGCTATTTTTCATTGCAAAAATGGTCGAAGCATACTTTTCATTCTCATCTAGCCAGAGATCACGTTTGATGTTCATTACTTGTAAGTCATTGCGAGCATTCAGATGATCCATTTATATTCCATGCTCTTTAAGTAACGTGAAAATCAAATTATCACAAACATTCTTCTCAATATGCATCACATCAAGATTTTTCCACAACAAATTAAATACCCAATACAGAATTTTGAATAATATAATTTTTTTCTTCCATTGTTGCTTTCTGATTTAACTTAACGATGCACTTTAGACCTATTTTCCACTATCATTAAAATGATGATCCTTCCCAAATTATGTTTCAACATTTTTAGGCTGTGTCAATATTTCAGAACTAGTTAACCACTTTGGAGGTGGTCTACGATCAATGTAACCATTAAATTTTGATCTGTTCAGCTAAAATCTATGAGATGCATCGAGAATTCTTCGATGGAACCAGAAGCTCCATTTTCTAGTGTGTGGTAGCCATTTGGTCTCAAAATAAATGTTACAAACAAGACAATCCAAAACCATGTAAGTGTTCCAACCAGCTCAAAAAAGTCAGTAATGGTACACATTAAAGCAGTATGCATTTTGAATGTTGTTTTAGAAGAAGCATCAAATGTCTCAACACCGGTTCTCCATAACTCGTGCAATTTGTCAATCAAAGGATGAAAGTATACATCAATATCATTTCCAGGCATTTGTTTCCAAGAATAATCATCGAAAGGATAAGAGATTCTTGTTGCATACACATCCACGAAGGCAGGTTATAAGGGATCAAAACAACTGGCCAAATCCTATAACTAGTACTCAAAGTCCCAAATGGGTTGAATCCATTGGCAACAAATCCCAATCAAACATTCCTAGGATCAGGTGAGAAATCTAGATGTTAGGAATCAAATGTATTCCAAGATTGGGAATCTTGTGGATGTCTCACTAACCCATCATTGTTATTATCTAAAGAATTCCACTTCATGTGTTCAGCGGTTTGGATGACATGAATAATCTTTTCAATTGAGGCTTCAAAGGAATGTAACGCAAACCCTTTACATGTGTGTTCCTTTTGTTCTTCTCCATGAAATTATGTTCATTCATACTTCCAACATCACCCTTTGACAACCATCTAGAAGAAGAACATTTATTGAAATTCTATATACTTGAATCCTTTCCCCAATAAAGCATACAATCATTAGGACATGCATGTATTTTTGTATAATTCAGACCAAGCTTGTTAGCAACTTTTTTCATATCATAAAAAGATTCTGGGATTTTTGATTCATGAAATGCATCACGAATCAATTCCAATATCCTAGACATTGCCTTATTTGTAATTACACATAGACATTTGATATGGTACATCTTTAGCAGAAATGAAAGCTTTGAATATTTCAAACACCCACTATAAAACTCTTAATTACCATCGTCAACTATATCATGAAACTCAATTTCCACAGTGAATTTTTCTCTTACATTCGGCTCCACATAATAAAGAGGAGGATCTAATGATATGTTACAATTTTGATCATCTTGTGTTATAGTCTCAAAAAAATCACTTGTCACGTTGTAATTTGTGACACCCACTTCTGTTTTTTTTTTGATTTGTTTTGATGCTGATAGTGGTGTCTTGAAGTACCGAATGCATCATTTGTGAGGTTTTACATTTCATTTTCCATTGTCGATGAACATGGGACCTCATTCAGTGGATTAAAATCAGTGCTCAATATTTCTTTAAAGTTTGATTATCCATGGTAAATCCAACACAAATATTGAACATGGAATTTCATCAGTATTAAATGTTCATAAACTTCATCCCTCTTCAACCATGTTCGAAATTTACATTTAGGACATGTGAATCTTATTCTCCCTTCAAAAGATCGATTAGAAATTTTAAAATCTAAAAACTCATTCAAACCCTTAACATACTGAGGTGTGTTCCTCGGTAAAATGATCCAGCTTTTATCCATGTATATCACAAAGTTCCTACACAATAATAAAAAAAATTAAAACACATAGTTAATACTAAATAGAGAAAGAGATTCATATATACGATAGAGTAAGATTACAAAAACATAATATAATAAAGATGATCTCCTGAGTTAGATATGAACCCTCTAGTGTTTTAGATAGAGGAAGTTTCTAAGGTAAAGAGAAACAGTGTTCTAACAATGTTGTAGCTACGTTACCATGAAAACCAAAACACATTGTTAATTTTGAATAACCCTAACCTATTTTCTCTATAGAGTCTTCATATAATACTCCAATATCGAAGAAATATATTATAAATATTGTTTAGGGAAAACCTTATGATGCTTACAAAACTCAAAACATTCTTAAATATGGTCATGAAACCTTACCGAGGTCATATCCTCTAAAAACCTTCAATATATATGCATCCTCAATATGAAAAAATAACCAAAAATACATATAAGATATATAAAATTACCATTAAAATGTATACAATGCATAATGGGAAGTGGGGAGCTGGGTTCGTAGGGATGTGGGGAGCGATGGAAAGTGGGGTCGGTGGGGTCGCGGGGTCATCGGGGTCGTAGGGGGCTAGGGGAAGCGGGGTCGCCAGGGTCGCGGGCTCGCCGGGGTCATGGGGTTGTGGGGGGGGGGGTCGTGGCCTTAGATTTGGATGAATTCTATATTTTTTCATAAGAGTGGAAAGAACCACATGAGGGATGGTAGTCTTGAGGCATGATAAGTGGTGGTGTTCATGGAAATTCATGATGAAATAACTTGGGAGATTAGGTTTTGACGTTCTACAAACCTTGTGCGGATTGAATTCCTAGACCTCTATTTGGTGTATTCACATAGAAAAGAGTGGTGGTGTGACATGAGGGTGATTTGGATCATATATGAGATAGTGATCATGAGTGGAGAATTATGGTTAAATGGGACGATCAAGGATCTAACCATGGAGTTTAAATAAGAGTCAGATTCAAACATTGGTGTGGGAATTGAAATTTTTTGTTATTCCTTGAGCTTTAAGGCATTGTGGTTGGGATATGATAGTGCATTGGTGGGTGGGATTGAGAACCATTGGTATAATTCATATATAGAATGACTTACTAGTGTTGTTGAATAAACATTGATGTGGTAAGGTGGAGACCACATCAGAAATGTCATTCAAGATGCGACTGATGTGGTTTGGGGATCAAACTATGGTATTTGAAGAATATTTGATGTGTATGGGTTTGGTGTTTGGAGTATCATAGTAGAATCATGTTGGGAATTTGGAGATGAAATGTGGGGTGTTGGTACTATCTTCCAGGACAACATAATATGATAATCAGAATCACATTGGTGGAAGTAGATCCCAGAAGGAATTCTCTCTAAACATTATATTCAGGAACTTGGAAGAATTATATTCTTCCAAACCACTACAATAAGTTAGAATGAATTAAATACCATTCACTTCAACACAAAAAAAAATTCCATGTAATGGGATGCTATGCTTGAGTAACACATTTTTGAAGGACTCTGTGATCATGTATCAACAGTATAAGGAACTCCATACCTAAGTGTCATAATTCATTATAGTCAAGTAGGCCATATAAATAAATTGGTTATCAATTTCAAAAAATAATGAAAAAAACAAGGATACATATTCAATGAAAGTGATTACTTTCATCCAAGACTATACATAATAATGAAAAATCATCGAGTTTTGATAACATATAGAGAAATAAAATACTAATAAAATTTAAATACAAAATAAACCTAGTTGAACTATCTCACAATAAAATTTCCCAAAAAAGTCACAACCATATTCACAACTCAAAACATCTCCGTGTGATCCTCAAAAAGTCACAACATTAAAATGTCTATTAATAGAACAAGAGGAAAAAAATTACTAGAAATAACAATCTTGGAATTAGAATGAAAAGATACAAGTTATACACAAACATGAATGTGTATGAAAAGTGTGCTATAAATCATCCTAGAAATATTTCACCATAGATTCTTCATAATACATATTATAAAAACGATTCAAAAATACTAATTTTAAATATAGTTCTAGATTATATTATTCACATATAGAAGTTTTAAAATACAAAAATCACATGATTTATCTATTTTAATAAAAAATTTACAATTCCTATATAAAACATAGGTAAAATTAACACATTATATAGTAAACATTGAACCAAAAAATAACTAAAATAAGAAATGAAAATAAATAATCACCGAGATATTACTAAAAAACTATATAAACATCCACTAAGAAATGGTTCCGAATTAATAAACCAAGTTCTATGGGTTCAATCTAGGTAGGAAATGGTATACACTAAGTAATCATCAATGGTAACCAAGAATTATGTGTAACTCACTGGGTTATAACATGAAGGATAATGCAACAAAAATATGGACACCAAAAGTTTTATCGGCTAACCCTATTTGAACTAAACTCCAACCAACCCTGGCCGATCCTCTTAGTCTCATGGGGAGGTAACCCCAAATGGAAAGAAGTCATTCTAGGTGAATTATAAATTTCATAATCTCTAATATTTTAACAGTAATCATGATATTCTATTTTATTGCATTGGTTTCCAAATAATTCAATAATTGGGGGAGTGGAAAAAATCAAATTATATGAGGATAACATATATTATATTATTACAATTTAAATGAACCTTTTCTAACTTCCAAAAACCTCCCCAGAAAGAGTTCCCTTTTACATCATCTCAAGAATTAAATTTTTTATAAAATTATTCCTAAAAAGGGAATATGTCACTACACAACATAAATAACCAATGAGGTAACAATGAGGGTATAAAAATCACATGGAAAACGTTCATTATTAAGATTCCAACCAAGGTTTTAATTAATTATTTGGATGCCAATCCATTTTTATAACTATTGAAACTTTTAATCAAATCACATTTTAAAATACTTTTACCAATCAATACATTCCATTAAGAACAATTTAAAATCATTATACGACATATATGTCTTGTTTCCATTAAACATAGTCTAATTACACACCATTTTTATAGACCATACCTTAAAAACATTGAGCATATTTTTGTAATAAAAAAATGGGGGTCAATAATCTCCATAAAATTAAAAATCTCATAGAAGTATTCCCACTGAAATTTTCCCAAATAAATTAAATGAATCTCATTAATTTTATTATCAAAATGAGATATAAATTATAATACCCTTTTATAAAAAAAATAGGAAAAAAATAAAACACTCTTAATAATCAATTACATGAAATATAAAAATTTATATCATAATATGAAAAGAAATGTTAGACCATACAAGAATTTCGTGATGTTATGAATTAAGTAATTTCAAAAAAACAAATTCCATGTCCAAGAGGAAACAAATCTACTTCTATGATAGAAGAACCACACTGCAAGTAAATGAAATCCACTCACCCTAAACTACCAATCCACCTGATTAAACAATGCCAAAACCATAAATATACCCCTTAGGGGTATTCTTGTTTGTTGGAGAATTCAAAAACAAGAATTGATGTAAAATTACAAGAATTAAAACCTTAGGGTTTGTATAGGTTGCCGGGGTCACAGGGGGCCAGGGGAAGTGGGGTCATCAGGGTCGTGGGGTCACCAGGTTCATGGGGGGCCGTCGTCGCCGGGGTCGTGGGGTCGCCTGGGTCGCGGGGTTGCCAAGGTTTCGGGGGTTGGGGGGGGGGGGCAGGGTTTGGGGGGAAGCGGGAGGTCGGGGGAAGCGAGGTCACAGGGTGAGAAGCGGGGTCGGGGTGGGGGGGGGAACCGTTGACAGTGTAAAAAAAATTGTTTCATGACATTTTATTGTAAACCGCCTCAAAATCATTTTAAATTAGGGTTTAGAGGCGGTTCCCAAAACTGCCGCTAAAAAACCGCCTCTAAATTCAATTTCTGTTGTAGGGTCATATAAGTTAAAAAATCTTCCCTCATACTTTTGTTAAAAAGTCAAAAACTACCTCATTAGGAAAAAAATAGATTCCTTTCGAACCATTCAGTAAAAATTCACTCATGGGTGAAAATGAAATTAATAATTGTATAAGAATATTAAAAATATTTTGGAAAACATTTTTATGAATCTTGGAAATATAAGATAAATATTCCTCAATATATAATTAACTAAAATAAATCCCTAAAAAATGGCATTGTGAATTTAACCCCTACCTTAGATCTGATTTCCTTATACGTATTCAAAAATTCTTTATAATGGATTAAATAAAGTTATTAAATTATTCAATAACCATATTAACATTTACAATATCATATATTATCAAATTATAGTCCATTTAATAATATTCATTATTACTCTTCTTTTGGGTGTTAACTGTTTCATTTTCTTTTGCATGTTTTGTCATATAACTCCCAATTCGTATGCATAGGGTATAATTCCATCGTTTATAGAATTATATTATGGTAATATATATCATATTTATTCATTATATATATTTATATAAAGTTTTATTAATCTGGATAGGGAAAACGAATCGCATCACATCGTGGAGATGGTTGGCCGTACGTACACATGAGCGATGGTATCATTCCCCCAATAGAAAAATAATAAGAAAGTGTAAAATATGTATTTTTTATAGAATAAATATCATTTTATATTTATTATTATAAAAATATATTACTTAAACTATTATATACATCTTAATAAAGTGTCCATGAAAAATAGATTGCACCATGGCGTGGAGATGGTAAGGCGTACATACGCACGTGCAGTACCTTCATTTTTATTGGATAGATAAAAGACAGAATATGGTTATTAAATAATAATTATAAAATATAATCATATATTTTATACTATATTTAATAATTTATAATGGAATCAATTGAATAGTAGGAAATATAAGAAGAAATAATATTGGAAGAGTCAACAAAGACGATTACCTCTTCATTGGTGAACTTCCCCTAGATTTCTCTTAGGGAAAATTTGGATGATATTTTGAGATGAATAGAACCAAAATAATGTGATTACAAATGTGTAGAAGTGAAATTTTTAGGGGATATTTTAGCTTCATGGCTCAATGGGATTCGAATAAGTGAGGAAGGATGAGCCCTTCTATAATTAAGGTGAGGGGAAATTTTGGATGTTCAGAAAATATTAAGTTATAATAAATTCAATATGAATAAAAAACATGAAAAAGGCAATGTATTAAAACATAATATGATATAAGGTTTTAAAATCATCAAAACTATATTTTAGACTTGTCATGGTAATATGGTTAACCTAATCATTTCTATTAACCCATAGTTAACCTATTTTTATTTTAACTAATGTAACAACCATTTCAATATTAAAAGGTTGCAATATTTACTTATGTGATATCAATTAAATCATAAATGAAAAATCAATAAAATTTTATACCATAATATATACTTTTTTATATTTTTGAATATGTTTTATTATTTTTAAATAATCTTAGAGAATATTATTTTGTTAAAAAATCATTATTGTCAATTTTAAGAGTAATAATTACATGGAATTTTAAAAATATATAGGTAACAAGTTAACTCTATAAAAAATATTTTATTTAACCAAAAGAGGTCAATATCATCTATAAAATTAATTTATTACATTAATATTCTCAAATTATAATAATTTTAATATTTTTAGTAACATTTATTTAATATTTCATTTAATAAAATAATTAAAACATCAGTATTGTGTAATTTTTTAATATATATATTTGTTCAAAAAAAATAATAAATTTGATGCCATGATGAAGAAAAATATTATAGATTTTATAATAATATTTAATGTTTTATATATCCTTTTTATAACCCAATATAAAAATAATACAATATTTAAAACCTAAATGTTATATCGTTATTTTTTCATTAAAAAAAAATATTATCAATATGGTGTATTCACCTAAGTGGTGAAAAAATGTTTAAATAATGTTATATAATTAAAATAATTTGAAAATTTGAAAATTTTACATTGTTATTCATTTATTAGACATATGTTTCCCCATGTAGATGCATAAGGGATATTAAAGACAAATAAAGTGAAATTTTATGTCTTTCTTTGATTTAAATATTATGTAAGACATTTTCATGGAAAAGTGTCTATTAAATTAATTAATTTCAAAACATAGGTGTTAAAATTATAATTTTAGTCATCTAATAAATTTTTGGAATTTGTTAGGACCTTTCTGTATACATTATTATTTTATTTTTAATCAAAATAAACTGATTTACACTTTAACATTATAACAAAAGTATCTATAGTTACTATTTATATTGTCCAAAAAATAAAAGGGGATCATTTAAAAAATTTGGACCACTTGAATATAATTTTTTCCATCAATTTTTTAAAATTCAAAATACTAAATTTTCAAAATATAATTTAAAATAAAACTTGTAAAATGCCATGAAAATTATATATTTTTAAAAAAATTACCTTTCCTAACATAAAATGTCTTTTAAATTTTTTTTTCATAAAATCCATATAAAAAATAATAATAGGATTATTTTAAGAAAAAAACTAATTATAATTTAAAACTAATCAAAAAAATAATTTGACCATATAAAGGATTCATTGAAAATAATGTTTTCAATTTAAATCATTATTTTCACTATGATAAAAAATTAATATTAAGATTATTTTGATATAATGAATTGAAAATCTAAATTCATTTTCTAAAATATATTTTTTAGAACATCCAAAAATTAATAAAATATTAAAAACACAATTTTGAAGAAAAATTATTTTTTGAAGAATAATGTGATTTTCCTAAAATTGTATAATTATTTTATTAACTCTCACCCTTAATTTCATATTGTGTTGGAACATTATTTTTATTTCATAAATTTTTTATCCTTCTTTATTTTCACTAATTTTATTGTTGGTATATAATGGTCATTGTATAATAATATCGTCTCATTGTTCATTTAAACTCATGGTTTCATGTAACGAAAGATATTGAAGAATTAGAAATATATAAATTTACATATTTAATAAAAACATTTTGGTGTTACACCAGAAGAAACTGACTAGTAGCTGGGGTCCAAGGTGGTATAATGGAGAGACTGTAACCTCATGATTAGAGTATCTCAATGGTGCACTAAATGGATAAATGATGAAAGTTTAATGCCAACTGATAACAGAAGATAAATCTTCCAGACAAAATAAAAAATCATCAATAGAAATTTACAGTAACATATAGAAAATTATGTAATTTCATGAATCTAAAAAAAAGAGAACAAGAAAATATGACTGTAGGAACACATGAATAGATGTATATCGAAAGAACCAAAATGAAAAAAATTATTATATCTAGATAGAATCACGAGCCATAGCTCAGTCTTATGCCCCCCAACTACCATGAAATAATCAATCATGCATCGAAAACTGGCCTCTTTCCCCTCTCCATACCTATATCCATGATTTCTTTTTGGGTACCAATTGGCATCCCAAATTGGGTGTGAGATATATTCAGTAGGGCACCACTAAAAGATTCTACAAAAGTCAAACATATGAATATAAATGTAATAGTGTACAAGTATAATAATCACCAGTGATGTAAAATTCATAAAGAAAAACCCATATCGGAATGGGATCCTTATGGGATTCCAGGTCAGCAAAACTAATTTTTAACTAATTTATAAATTTCTCTATACCCCTTTAATCTTATATTTATATGAATATATGAGACAATCATATGTACATATATACATTCTCTAGAATGTACTCATGGATTAGTGCCTAGGTGTCCACACAGTGTATCAATATGTCATGAGTCTCAAATCTCTTATCAGAGAATCATAAATAAGAAAATATAAATAAATGGATATGATGTGAGAACAAGGAATACTTTATAATATATTTTATTACTAGAGCCAATACGCAGATGAAAGTGTAGAGGCACTACCTTGGTTTGAGTCTTGGGGTCCAAAATGAGGGAATTGTTCTTTAAGGGGTGGAGAGTGTAACACCCATAGAAAAGGGAGAATTAAATGGATAAATGTTACTACCCTTGTGAACTGGGAGAACCATTGTTTTTCAGATCCCACCTGATTAGAACTCCCAAGTGATGTGTTCTTTTCAAGGAGTATTGATCAGGATGGGTGACCTTTTGGAAAGTTTCCCAAGGATTGTGAGAGTGAGTAAGAAAACAATGAAATAACATGTGCTAGACTATGTGGATAATCATTATTATTGTAAGTAACCCCAAAGAGTAATATCATATGGTGTACTAATAAGGAAACCAAGGTATTACAGGGGACCCATGGGGTCGATGATGAGGTCTTTAGCCCTGGTAATGCCAGTTCATGGTATCCATGACCTTAGGTGTTAAGACAACTCATATTAATATCCCATGCTATCTGGATATAAGTTTTAGAGTGTAATCTATGGGATATGCAAATTTAATTCCAATATAATAGATTATAACTGATTCCATGGTGCTCACCTAGAGTAAATTCTAGGATAAGCATGATTTGGCCAAAAGTGGTGAATTCATGGGGCCATATGTCCATAGACATCATGCTAAAATCTAAGGAGTGTATCTAACGCATTCTAATTTTTTGATAAGAGTCAAGTGAATAATTATTAAAATGCCATAAATTTACATAATAATACATGTACCCATTTCCATGGTGGGTATCACCCATGGAAATCGACTCAATGAATCCGAGTGGAACCCAGATATTGTTCAAGGAATTCCTATAGTAATCCATGGTGATCTCAAGTCAGACCACTCCTATAATAGGTAAATGTCCATAAAAATCCACCCAATATATTTACATGAAGTGTAACATTTTTCATTTAACAATCATTCCATTTTAATAGTTCCAATGATTTCATATCATTACATTTAATTTATTGATGTCAAGGTGTAATGTCCATTGTAGAAGCCACCAAGTATATGTACATGATGATTAACTTTTTCCACGTAACAATCATACCAATTTACTACTTAAATTTATTTCATATAACTACCATTAATTTTTTATGATAAGTTTAAGGGTGGAAGGGTAAAATTGGCCATGTTCAATTCCTTCCAATTCATTGAGTCAATTCAATAATTTAATTACAAATTCAATAATCTACGAAAGCATATTATCTATGTTACAATGAAGTAACTATCCATTTCTATTTATGATATCTCATAGTATAGGTCAAACCAAACACACCAATGGGTGATTTAGTTATAAAACCATAGAGGTTAAACATGAATATAATGGGAACAACCAAAAGGGTGGATCACAATGAGTTTAGTTATATACAACGGAATTAGAAATTCAAAATGTGTCATTAGGTTTTAACTAGGGAAACAAAATTAGAACAAATTAATTTTTAGGTGCAATGATCGATGAAATAGACATATGACACAATGAAAGGAAATAAATATACTAATAATATGAGGGAAAATTCACAAATCACCTTCCTTATTCCTATGGAGGAACACTTATTCTGTATAGACCATTATTTTGGTCAAGAATGGATGAAAATTGAAAAATAGGGAAATGCCCTGAAAATAGAGTATAAAAGATCAGACCAAATTAACTATTTAGAAAGAAAGATAAATGAAAAAAGGGGCTAAATGAATGGGGATATTACTAGGGTCTATACAACACAATATATGAGGGATCAATCAAAGTCTAGATGGATATGTTTCTTTAAATCCTAGGTTAGGACAAGGGAGGAGCATGAAAAGAGGAGACGGGACATTTATGTGTTGGAGGAAAAATAAAAAGTAATTGGTTTTTTAAAAATAATCGTGGGATAGACCATCATATCACCCATTTTAAGAGGCACATACATTTTCCACATGGTTAGCCAAACGACATACAAAATATGTGCCAACTACTATCCATGGATAGAACCCCATATGGTTTGGGAGCATAATTTTTTAACCATTCTTTTCCCATGTTATCCTCTCTATGAAGACCTACATCACCCCACATGGTTTTTCCAAACTATGTGACCTCTATTTCATTATTAGGTAAAATTGTACAGTTTGGCTTTTCCTCCATAACATAGATATTTGAGATCCAAACAAGCCATAAATGCTCCTGAAACCAACCATAGGACACTAGGTTCATTTATAAGGATAAAATAAATGTTTAAACTAGAAATGAACGATTTCATATGAAAAACTATATTGTTGAATCTTCCATCGCTTATGAAATATCAACCCTATGTTTTCCTTCATAGGGTAATAAGGTATCATCTATGAAAACCTTAAGCAACCAGGTATGTACTTTATCCTCCATATTATAAGTCTCATCATGTAATCTACCATTCTCTTATAGCACCCATTACATAGGAACTGACCTACATCAGAGAGACTTAGTGCTCCGATCCACGATGCATATAGGTTGATCCTAATAGGATGCATCTACCTCTAGCTTAATATCCTCAGGATAAAAGTGACGAGATATGTCTTAAAATTATTAGTGAAGCTATGAAACATGGAAGACATTGTGCATTGCCCAACATATCTGAGGTAACTACAATGGATAGTCTATTAACATAACATTCTCTGTAACTAGAAAAGTTCCAACAAATGGATAAAAAATATTCCCTTTCTATCTAAACATTCAACTTCAAAATATAGTTGAGAAATTAATGAATACCTGATCGTTGATGTCAAATAATATAAGTTTTCTATATAATTTGACATAATATTTCATTCTAGACTGGGCTATATAAATTCACTTCCTGATTACCTGAACATGCTATGAAGTCTCTTGAATGAGACAAGTTCCTAGTAGTGATGCCTCCCCTTTGTCTAACCAATATAGAGATCATCGACATGGAATAACATATAAGGCCTCATAAGTAGATATCTATATGATTCTATGAATATTGTAATTATAAGAAAACTCGATGAGTAGAAGGTATTTCTCCAATGATCCCACAAAATAGAAGACACATTATCATGGAATTTCCTTTTACACAATTATTGTACACTCAGAATACCTGTTAGTCTAAGGGTTTTATGTCATGATCAGAATCACTTATGTTCCCAACTCCCTATACAATCCTTTCCAAAACCAAGATGTAAAATGAGAAACCCAATTTGATAAGATATTATGTTGGACTCCATAAATTCATATAATCTCCCAGTTGTAGATCCATATAATATTATCAAAATAAAATATATCCTTACTATTTGATGATTACGAGGCCTTTCTGATCTTATTAGCAATCACTTGGACTATGTCATTTTCATGAAGGGATCATAATAACATAGTCACAAAGTCCTTGTTGTCATCATCCCATTTCCAATCAAGAATGGGAAATTAATTTAAAATGCATTCTTTCCATTGTTCTTCCTCATTCACTTACTGACAGGTGTAACACCTAGTAAGATGCCCATTTATCACGCATTTTTCCCTTATCCACTAGTAATGGTGTCATGAGTCATGATACATATTGGTAATACCATGATGTTTCTACTAATTAGAATATTATTACTCTGGCATCAGTTCCTCTAAAATGTCTGTAGGAATCCAAAGGTTCCCATGGGTACACACGACCTCATCCTCATCAACGATCCTTTATGGAGATAGGTCCGCACTTGAAACACTCTCCCTCAGGACTATGCCTTTAAGATATCACAGTTTTATCTTCACCAATCTCTGTAAAAATGAATAGGTCACTGGTAAATCTATAAGTGTAGGATTCCCATGATTCATATGGATCTATTTGTTCATATAAGATAACATGTCCATGGTCCACCACTCATCACCAACCTATTGGACTACCTGATTTTGAGTTCTTCTACTTAGAACATCTAATACAACATTTCCCTTCCTAGGAATATAAGAAAAATCCAAGTCAATCAACTATATTAATTCATACCATATGTTTTTCCTAAGATTGAGATCACCTTTTTTTAAATATATACATGATGATTTTGTGATTCGTATACACTAAAAAATGATCTCTAAGAAAAAAAATTCCTAAAAAACATAAAGCATGAACTACAACTTCACGCATAAGATCATGTATTATGTGGTTATTGTCTTGTGGAATCAAATGGGGAGACTCATATTCCATGACTATATATTCTTATATAAAAATGTTTCAAGCCCTATGCTTGGTGAATCAAAATAAAATATATAGTTTTTAAAAAAAACTTGTAAAGATATGGATCAGTACTAATGTAAGCCTCCATTTCAGCTCCTGAAAGGCTATATCATAGGCTTTTTACTCCATCAATTTCCCACCATTTTTAGTAAATCCTTTAAGGTTATACTATGAATGAAACATTATGAATGAAGTTACTGTAATAAATAACAAGCCCCAAGATACTCTATGTGTTAAATAATTTATTTGTCCACTTCAATGAAACTACGATACTCACCTTATCTGGGTCAACATACACTTCCTAATTTGAAACAATATAACCCATGATTTTATCCTTGTCAATAAAAAAGTATAATTTTATGATATTAACATATATATAGTGTAAACTCATTGAATTTAGTATGGTCTCATGATGTTTTATAGGTATATGTCGAGTAAGATAATATACTAAGATATCCTCCTTGAATTCAAGAACAAATGATTCTAGATATGGGTGGATAACATTATTCATTCGTGATTTGGAAATAGATGGAATGTTCATGAGACAAAAAAGAATGAAAAAATATTCATATAGTTCATATGTAATATATAATTTTTTACATGGTATATTAGAATTTTTAACAGAAACTGGATGATAATATGATCTCAGATTAATCTTATAGAAAATACTTTCTCCCTAGATCAAGACTAAGAGATTATATACATGAGGTGATGGATACCAATTCTTAACCATAATCCGTTATAACAGATGGTAATCCACACAATGCCTGAGGGTACCATCTATTTGCTTTGAGAAAAGGGAAGGTGAGCACCACAATGAAGAATTCATTCATATAAAACCCTCACATTCCAAATCCTCTACAAACACCTTAAGAACATGAAAATCAGTATTGGATATCTAGTAATGAGGAATGGATACTTGTGTAGCTCCTAGCACTATGTTGATAGAAAAGTAAACCACTATCTCAGGAGGTAATTTGGAGAATTAATTTGGGAAAATATCTCTAAATCACTCTACCACTAGCGGTAAATCTACTTGAAACATTCCCAAATAATCCAAACAAAAGCTAGAAATTTGTGCTATCATCCCACACAACCCATGCTGCTTAGGTCCATCTTAGCTTTCCTAGACTTTCCAATCACCATTTTGAATAATGTTTCCAATATATGGTGATGTAGAAAATACCCTACAGTGATAAAATTCCAAATAATCATGAAAAGGGACCAATTTGTACTTCCCAAAAATAAAATAGAAGCCTTTAAACTCGAGGATAAAGAGTTACGAAAATAAATGATAATTTATTAACTCAATGGGGAATTACTTTCTTGGGTTAATACACTCTAATCAAATTCTAAAAGAAGTTTCAAATGTCATCATAGTAAAGAAATTTTGGATTCAAAGACAAAGGTCATCCATTATAGTCATAAAGATAGATGAATATGAATAACCTGCATAAAAAAAGAGAAGATATTAAAGTAGAGGTTACCATAATTATACCTATAAATATATATAGTACATTACCCTACTCCTTGAGTATACGATGAACTAAATAAATCTAGCATGATCCATGTCCATATATTCGACATGTACTACAAGTGGTAGTCCAATTTATGATATGAAACAATGATAATAATTTTACCTTGAAAGGTGGAAATTTTTCAGATCCTCTCCCACTATGAAATAATTGGAAGGTCTAAAAAAATCCAAATATGAACCATCCTAAAGAAATCCTTGAACTCGACTATGTCTTGGTGACACTAATGTTTTACATGAACACTAATTCCATAGTGATTCCATATTTCGTAGATACTAAATCTTGTAATTTGGACTTCACTACTACGTTGAGAATCATCCAGTTGATGTTTCATCCCATTATTCGAATTACATCCCAATCTCAGTATTTAACTACCATACCAAAAGCCATATTCTTTCATCAAATTATACTACATAAGTGGTTCATGTTTCTCAATTCCTGAATTCTAGTAATCAGTCAAAGGGAGGCCACACCAAATTGGACATCACCACCAATTTATGGTATAATATGTGGTTCCATGGGAGGAACTATTAGTGGTAAGAATGGTGGCTCTGCACCCACTACCTATGGAGCATGATCCTCAACACCCTTTTGAACATGAATCGATGATATTGTGGTTGTATAACTCTTAAAATTCCCATGCACATGCCTCATATAGGATTATAAATTGATTACATCATAGATACACGAATATGATATGTAAAAACATTCCTATAATAGAGTCACACCCCACTACATTCTAATAGAGCCAGGTCTGGGAATCAAATTAGAAAACAATAAAATCCAGAGATACTACTTACTACCCACTAATAAGTTCAGTTTTGGTTCAAGTTCACTATTTAATATTTGGGTTCTGATATAAAGTGCATCAATTCAAAAGTTTATATATAAAACCTTTATGTTTCAATTAACATCAATATTTAACAACAACCATATCCATTTAATTTTAGAACTCAACATTCTTTAAGTATGTTATTACATATATCCATATGTATATATGTATGTATACCATGTTCTAGTTAAAATCACATATCATTCACAATTTATAATATAATACATGTTATAAATTGAAATTGATACTATTCATAACCGTAATGAGGGTGTTAAGATATTTCAATTATAAGGATCACTATTCCAAATTTGTAGATGTAGACACACTCTTTAAATCGAAAGTCATAAAAATAATTTCAACTAATAAATATATTATCTTGTGAAACCAATGGTTCATAGATGAAAATGAATATGATTTGACAAATAAGGCAAAATTTTCACACTTTGTGGGAAAATTTTTTTAAGATGATAAACACACTTCAATTATTACAGTTATTTATTCCTACATGAAACATTAACAGAATCTCAAATATACTATCCAGGCACATAGAATACTTTGTAAAAAACATGCAATAATTAAATGTGACATGGAATAATGCCTGAAATGTAAATAATCATGTTCACATAAAGGTGCATGAAACACTAACTCCATGTTGTTCTAGGGCAATGTTAAAAATAAACTACATAATAATAATGAAAGACACAATCCATGTGTATCAACCAATAGTTAAATTATTATAACTATAACTAGTATAATTGAGAACATAATATCTAATCCTATGAAATTTGGATTTTCTCCAATACCTAGGTAAGCTTCTCCAAGGAACATTCTCATTATCAAATTATGACACATCCTAGTCTCATTTCTAATAACCCAAATAATAATACAAAAGGAAAATGAACCCTCTAATACCAATTTGTAATATCCTGAACCCATTTCACAAATAAGTAACTAGACTTATTTAGTCACATGGACTAGAGTGTGCCTCCCTATATACTAAGGGCCGATGAATAAAAGTGAGGGTCCATGGTATTATAGTGTGGAGGATATACCCTCATGATATGAGTAGACCAATAATGCAATAAAAGGATAAATGGAGGAAGCATAATACCTTCTCAAAGTGAAAGCAAAATCATCCAGAAAATAAACAACGACCAATATAAATATCCAATATGATATAAAAATGATGTAATGTCTTATATCTAAATAAAAGTGTATAGGAAAACAGGGCAACAAGAACACATACATATAATTTTTTCAATAGAACCAAAAACACCAAAGGAATATCGCTAAATAGCATCATGGTCCATAGCTTCATCATGTTCTTCCCCTCCTATGATATAATCAATCATGAATTAAATTATAGGAACTTACCCATAACCCTACCTAAATCCATGATGTTTATCCGAGTACCCATTGGTGACCCAAATAGTGAGAGAAAGATATTGATTATGCCACCACCAATGGTCTCAACAAAAATAAACCTTGGGAATATAAATTTTATGGTGTGTAGGTGTAATAATGATTAGTGTTATAAAATTCACAATGTGACAACCATGTCATACCAAACTCTTCATGGGATGCCAACACATCCATACCTAATTTGAACAAAGATATAAATGTATTTATCCCACTTCCATAATATATATATATATGGTTACATAAGTAAATCATTTTCACAGGTATACATGCTTCGATAGGGACCCATTTCTTAATGCCAAGGTGACCACAAGGTGTATCAATATTTAATGAGTCTTAGATATCTAATCAGAACATCATAAATTGAAAAATATAAATAAATTATTTAGAGGACAAACCATGGAATCAATGACCCTAGTGTTAAGACAACTCATAATAATAACTCATATATTCTGTCTATAAGTGTCTAAGTGTTATCCAAGGGGTACACCCAAGGCATCCAACTGTAAAAATAGTCTAACTAATTTAGTGGATTTCATCCATAGTAAATCTTGATCTTATCATTACTGTGTACAATTTGGTGAATCTGTGGTGTCGTGGGTCCATAAACATCAATCTAAATCCCTAGAGTGTATCCAAGGCAGTCTAATTTACAAATAATTTATAAGTGAATCAATAGTATAATGTAAAGGAATTGAAATAATAAGATAAGGACCATATTCCATTGTGGGTATATCCCAAGACAATTTGCTCAATGAATCTGAGTGGTATCCTTTGAGTTTTCATGGAACTCTCACATAAATCCTATAAAATCTCATGTTGGACAACTCCTATAATAGGAAAAAGGTTCAAAAAAAGGATCCCAATATATATATGTGAAGTTTTACGTTTTCCAAGTAATAATTAGTCTAATTTACTACTTCCGTTTAATTCATTTAATTACCTTTCATTTATTAATGATATGTTTTATAGTCAATAATAGCTGGCACCAACGATATATATATGAAGTGTAACATGGGTCATGTAAAAATCATGCCAATTTACTACTTCCATTTAATTCATAACATTTTCTTTCATTTATTGATGATATGGTTTAAGGGTGTAAGGGTATCATTTTCCAGGTGCAATTTCTAGAAAGTCATTGAGTCCATTCATAAATTTAATTATAAATTCTATAATCTAGGTAAGCATGTTATACATTCCACACAACTATAATTATACATTTATATTAATTATATCTCAATTTATATGTCTATAAAAAACACACTTATGGGTATTTTGATTATAAAACCATAGTGGTCAAATAGAATTATAATGGAAAAAACTAATTGGGTGGTTCACATTGAGGTTGGCGACCACCAATGTCATTATGGATTCTGAAAGAGTTATTAAGTTCAAACTAAGGAATCCGAATTAAGGATGATAAATTTTATAGGAAACACATGGTGAAATAGACATTTAGAATAGAAAAATGGACATGTTGATCAACATATTAACAAAAAATTCATTCACCACCCACCTTATGAATGTAAAGGAACATTCGTCCTATATCAACCTTCTGTTTGGTCAAGATCGAATGAAAATAGAGAAACAGACAAACCCCATGAAAATAAGGCATGTGATCTTACACCAAACTTTTTGCTACCCGACCCCAGATATCCCAGAGCTAGTGTCTACTATCAATTACATTAACATTATTGTAAGGAATCAATCCCTATAGGGATGATCAATTTTTTACTCATGGTGGAACAGATACATAAATGAGTGTTGTATTACAAATAAATACACCAATTGTAATATAAATTTTTGTCTTCTAAATAACTGTGAGGATAATTCTAATCCATATAGTAAATCTATGAATAGATTTTATTGAATTACTCTTGGATTCCTATGAAAATAAACATAATAATGGGGTGCTCAAATGATCAATAAGGAAAGAAATATAGTAGATGAAATAATGAATAGATGAGAGTAAAAGTTGTGACATGGTAAATAACTAAACTCACATGCCAGATAAACCATAAACTGAGAATGAAGTTCATAAAAAATATTTTAATATAATAACTAGAATCAAATTTCATTCAAATAACTATATATGAAAAAATCAATCAGACTTGGTATGAAACTAAGACACCTTCCATTTAATCAATGAACTAAAATGAACTATATATATATATATATGAAAAATAAAATGGACGAATAATAAAATAAACTAGTATGTGGGGAATTATTTCTAAATGGATGCCATTTATAAGGCATATTAAATTCAATTACTATCATGACCTTTTACAAGGCAGTTTAAAACGAAGGGTATAAACCCATTTGGGCAACTGTTTGTCTCATGAGTACCTGTCGATGAATTGAGGAGATATATAAAGGCTGGGCTCCTCCCATAATTTTCTATCCTAATATTTCCTAATATTGAATGATCAAAATAACTAACATGCCTTATTAAATAAACTTATTTAATGAGAAATATAGTTTTCATAATAATTCCCCAAATAATCAAATAACCATGAAAGTAGTCACCATAAGTAAAATGGAATACTATTTAGACAACAATAATATCCACTATATCCGAATATGGATATTCAAGTAAATTTATAATGAAAAATTATTACAATAAAGTCATTTTGTAAAGATAATTTTAACAATCACAAAAGTAAGTGATATTGAGAAGATAATCATTAAGAACATTCTTGGGTTGAATAATATTTAAATATTTTAAAGTGTCCCATACCACTTTGAAAAGATTTAATCATAATCCCTAAGAAATTTATGACATTAAATTAAACATTAAATATCATGATAATAAGGGGATTGGTTATATAACATTTAAAGGTATTATATAAATCAAATCAATGTGAATTATCCCACAATAACAAATAATTCTCAACCGAATGTAATTTGAGAAATAACTCCCTTACTGATGTAGTAACAAATGAATTAGAAAACCCAAAGGTAATAATCCTTAAATAAAATATTTAAATACCATGAATATAATATCATTGATGATATTATATTTCAATTTGGAAGTATGTTGACCATACATAAAAAATTGTGTTCACAACAATTAAGTATGCCTCACAGAATAAAAATGAAACAAGATTCCCTTACTAATGTTGTAATAAATGAACTGGAAAACACAAAAGTCGAAAATAATTAAATAAAACATTTAAATAAAAATAATATAATATTTCTTGGGAATTATATGTCCACATGGCATTATTTACACCATATATAATAAATTAGTTGCACTACAATTAAGTATGACTCATCGAATAAAAATGAGTCAAGAATCTTTTACTAATGTAGTAATAAATGAATTGAAAAAACCAATGGTAATAATCCTTAAATAAAAAATTTAAATAAAATTATGATAATATAATTCATGATATTATTGGTCAATGTGGCATTATGTACTCCATATATAATAAATTAGGTTCACAATAATTATGTATGCCTCACATAATGAAAAATGAGACAAGAATCCCACACTAATTTTGTAACAAATGAATTGGAAAACCCAAAGGTAATAATACATAAATAAAACTTTTTAATACCATAAAGATAATATAAATCATTATATTATATATCAATTTAGTAGTATGTAAAAGATATATAAGAAAGTTGGTTCACCACAATTTACTATTCCTCACATAATGAAAATGAGGCAAGAATACCTTACATTGAGTTTCCATTCGTGTGAACATTCTTTAACTCCCAATATAATAAAATTATTTTAATTTTATACTTTCTTAATAAATTTTTTCATATTTATAATTACTTTTATTTCATTTAATACCATTTTTTGTATAACAACTTAATCAATTACCTTTATATTGTGTGTTTTGTCCAAATTCAGTTTATGTGTCAAATATAACTTTCATAGGTCAACTATGGTCAAAGGGGTAATTATATAACATCTCTAGAATAATAATAATTATATAATTATCATATTTATACATAAATTATACTTTTTAAATCAATAATTATAAATGGTTTTTATAAATGAATCAGTATTACAATCATGGAGACAATAGGCACTGCGTAGGCATGAGTAACGTTCCCAATTTTCAATGATCATTTTGGAAAGAAGGTAAGTAAAAACATATACTTATATAATGATAATTATATAGTAAATAATATTTTATTTAATCATACATATTTATATATATATATTTCTTGTGATGAAAAAGTAATCACATCATGTCGAGGAGGTGGTAGTCTATACATCCACGAAAAACGATATCACTTTTTAAATATGTGAAAAAGTAATAAATAAAATGATATATATATATATATATACAAATAAATATAATTATAAATTTAGTATCATATATATGATGTTTATGTCTCATATGTTTAATTATAACCATAAATAAAACATAAAATGTATCACGCCAAAGAATCACATCACTTTTAGGGGGTGGTAGTCCATACTTCCTCAAACTATGTTATCATATTTATGTAAAACAAAAATTGTTAAATTTATGTGTTAAAAATGATTAAATAAGTATAAATACATAATAAATATCATATATAACATTAAAAAATAGATTTTACATCATAATTTCAACCATGATAGGTGGTTAGGGAAAAATGAACAATCATCATTTTTTGAGGTAGTAGTTCGCCATACACAGAAATAGTATGTATGTTTCCCATTAGATGGAGTTGTGTTTAAGTATAGGTAGAAATATTATCCCAAAAAATATAATTATATTTATTTTACTAAATTTTTTATTTATGAATATAATTTTATGAGCATATTGTGTGGATAATGTAAAGAAAACTAAAAAGATTGAGAGAAGACATTACCTCTTAATCGGGGAACTTCTAATGGTTTAAACCAAAAGGCTTCCTCGGAAGGATTTGGTCCAGAAGGTAGAATTCATGGTATAGTGGAGGATTTTTTGGAATTTGAGGGATAGATCGTGGATGAATATAACATGGTTTACTGGAGTGAGGAATGAGGAGATGTGGTGGCCTTTATAGGGAAGGAAAAGGACTCAAATGGAATTTTTGGAAACAAGGTAGGTGTACCAATGCTATTACCTAAAGAAAAGTCATAAAAAACCCACTTATATAATGGAATGTTTATGGCCGAGATATGGCCTGAAAATTGGTTTTTTGAACGTTTATAGGTTAATTGTTCCCTTAAGTTAAAGGTTCAGTACTTTATTATGCTTAATTTTTCATTATTAATGGTAATGTTTTAATCACATTCAATAATATTTTTGGTTAAAAAATAAGTTGTAATTATTATAAAATATAAATTATTCTTATAAAATTTTTTGAATACATTTTTCCAAATTCAAATCACATAATAGGAATAAATTAATTTAAAACTAATCATGCATATGGGACGACAATGCATGTTTTTAAAGCAAAAAGGTCCAAATATTTAATAAGTTTTTTACATTCGATTTCAAAGTGAAGATGATTGTAATCACATAAATTGTATTAATTTTTAAAAATATGATCTAATTAAACAAGAAAAACATTATAAAATATAATAAATCCTTAAATATAAAATATAACAATTAACACTTTTAAACCAAAAGTCATTATTTTTAATTATTCATTAAAAATGATATGTTTCTGAAAAACATCAAATATTTACCCTAACAAAAATTTTATGTTTCTATTTTGAATATGAAGTTTAATTTTACATATTAAATCAATTAATGTGTCAAAATTCATATTTAAAATGGTTTGTTAATTAAAAGGCAGTAAAATCGTCTTTATAAAACAAGAGGTATTTATGTGTAAAATTAGGTTTGTTATAATCTTATGCATATCTAAACTAATAGATAAATATAAATAACATTTTATTTTATATATAACACATATATTTCATTAAAATAAATAAATAATTGTAATGAAATATTTTCATTCAGACATAAATCATTTGGATGCCTAAAAATAATAATATTTCTTTTATTTTATCAAATTGTTTTTTTATTTTGGATTCTAATTAATTGGTAACCAATGTATTAATTTTTTGTTTATATAAAAAAAATCATCAAAAGATAATTAATAGTATTTATAAGCACATAAATTACCGCTAGATTATATCATAATATATTAAATAATATTATTTTCATAATACATTGTTATTTGCTGACACACAATCTTATAAGTAACACAAGCTATCAAGGAAGGTCACTCTAATGTATAACACAAGCAATACAGGATGGTCTCTCTTACATGTAATGTAAGATATCAATAAATGTATCTCTTTCATGTGATCCAAGATAACCTAGTGTTTCATGTATTGATATATATAGAAACTATTTTAAATTGTAAATATATTATAAAGTAACTCGATATTATATTAACTTACATGCTTGGTGTCGCATGCCATGCATGGTATCAAATAAAAAGTTATAAATTAGAATTTGGGGGTGTTACATTCTCCCCACCATAATTAAGTTGCATCCTCACATTTTAAACATTATCTTAGTGATATATATTTTTATGATTCCTATTTTGAAGTCCCATATCTTGAGAAGGGATTGTAATACATCTTTTATAAAAGAGAGGATGTGATGTAAAAAGGTCACATGAACATCCATGTAACAAGGTCTATAAGTATGAGAACATTAGTTGAGATTAGAGATACATACTTGGAGGAAAATAATAAAAATATTTAGGGAATTAATGTAATAATCAATCAAAAACAAGTGATTGTTCAATGGAAATTTTAGGGCCTCAAATCCATAAATTTGAAATGATTTATGAGACCATTTGTTCAACAGAAACTCATATGAACAATCCAAAACATTATTTGTGCTTTGATCAAATTATAATTAATCCCTTTTCTTCCAAAAATTAATTACCAACAATTAAATTTTTTATACCTAAAGTAATAAAGAAAATGTTAAATGATTTTAAGGCCAATAAAACAGTGAGAAGTCTTACTTTTGTTTCTTAAGAATCATCCAAAACCAATCTGGCTAATAGATTAATCTCTAATGCTCAAACGTGATACTAATGGGTCATAATTACCATTTATTTATCAAATTGTTTAACTAAAATCAATTAAAAATTAAACATAACATTTTTATGGTTAGTGGTTGGCATCAAACACTTATCGTCATTTAGTCACGTGTTTAAGACCCACGACCTTACCAGAATTGATTGGTTTCCACTTGAATTTCTGGTTTCACTTTTATAAAACCAAATTAATATAAATTATAAATATAAATATGTTTTAAATCATTTAAATTTGGTTAATCACTCAATATTATTTTAGCAATGGTTTTCAATACAACCTCAATAAATAAATACTTTATTCATTTTATTTTAACATTGGTCCTTCAGTGGTCAAATTTTTATTAATAATATCATCTCTAGGATATTTAAATCATGAAACCGTTTCTCCATTCTCAAATACCATAGGTTTAATCTAGGTTATTCATCTTAACTATCCTTTATAGTTGTTTGTAAAGAAAACCTGAATTATCCTAAGCGTGTCCCGTGGGAGGGAAAAATCAAGTGTATAGTAAATCCGGTTTTCATATACCAGGTTACACCGAGTCAGCCCAAATCACCTTGTTATTCCTAGGTACATATATAACAGAACAAAATCCACTTATATTATCCATACATGGATTTATTTCATGAAATACCCACATAATCCATTCATTACCAAAATTATATGGTTTTCATCTATACATATCTTCAAATTCGGCCTTAGTGTTAAGTTATCTAATCTATGTTTTTCTAAATCCAGTTCCCATAGTTTCTACCAAACCACCTTATGATACCAACTACAGTGAGCCAACCCCAGATGGCTCAGAGCTGGTGTCTGGTATCAATTACATTGGTATGATTACAAGGAATCAAGCCCCAAAGGACCGTTCAGTTTAGTAGTCTTGGTAAATCAGATACATAAATGAGTCTTGTATTAAAAATGACTACACTAATTAAAACATAATTTTTTTCTTTTATTTAAATTTAATAAAAAAATATAATACATCTAGTAAATAACTTCAAATATTATATAGTATGCTTCTTATATTATTCGAAAAAGTAACATAATAATGGTCATCTCAAATGATCTGTAAAGAAAAAATATAGCCTATGAAATAACGTATCAATGAGAATAAATAATATGAAATTATAAATAACTAAACTCACATAACTTATAAAAAATAAACTAATAAGGAAGTGAATAAAAAATATTAAAATGTCATAACTGGAAACAAATTCCAATCAAATAACTAGATAAGGAAAAATCAGTATGGCATGGTATGAAACTAAGACACATTCCATTTAATCAATGAATTGAAATTGAATATATCCATAGATATGTCGATGAAAAATCTCATGGTTGAATAATAAATATATCTAGTATGAGGGAATTTCATTCTTAGTGGACTTCATGTATGAGGCACATGAAAACCTATTATTGTCAAGACCATTCACAATACAATTTAAAACTACCTGTAAAAACCCATTTTTGCAACTACTTATCTCATAAGAAGCTCTCGATACATCGATAAGAAATATAAACTCTATGCTCCTCCTTTCATCACCTTCACAAATAATTCCCCATATTGAATAATAAAAAAACTAAATTTACTTATCAAATAACTATATTTAATGTGAAATAAGGCTTTGTCAATAATTACATAAACAATAAAATAACAGTCAATGTAGTCCCCATATATAAAATGGTATACGGTTTAGGAAACACTAATATCTATTATATGAGAATATTTATATTCATGAAAATTTATAATGAAAAATAATTACTTAAATTTAAATTTTTTATGAGAATTTTAACAATCACAAAAATAAGTGATATTTCAAAGAGAATCATTAAGAACATTCATAAGGGTAATAATCCTTAAATATTTGAAAGTGTCTGATATCAAATTCAGACATTAAAAGACAAATATATAGAAATATATCACATTAAATTAAACATAAAATATCATTAGAATAAGGGGATTAATGATATAACATTAATAAATAAGTATATACACAAAAAAAAGTGAATTGGTGCATAATAAAAAATAAGTCTCAACAGAATGTAAATTGAGAAGAAATTCACATTCTAAGGTAGTAAAAAATGAATTGGAAAACCCAAAGGTAATAATCCTTAAATAAAACATTTAAATACCATGAATATTATAGAATTCAAGATATTATATTTCAATATTCTTGTATGTACAACATATATAAGAAATTAGGTGCAAAACAACTAAGTATGCCAGACAAAATAAAATTTAGTCATGAATCCCTTAATGAATGTTGTAACAAATAAATTGGAAAAAGGTAAAAATAATTAAAAAAACATTTAAATACTATTAATTTTATATTATTAATGATACTATTTGTCAATATAAATTTATGAACACTATATATAAAAAATGAGTTCCACATCAGTTAAGTATGCCTCACAGAATGAAAATGAGACAAAAATACAAACATAATGTAGTAATAATTGATTTGGAAAACCCAGAAGGTAATAATCCTAAAATAAAAATTTTTAATGCCATGAATATAATATAATTAATGATATTATATTTCAATGTGGATATATGTTCAACATATATTATATATTTGGTGTACAAAAATTATGTATTCCTCATAGGATGAAAATGAGACAAGAATCCCTTAATAATGTAGTAACAAATGAATTTGATAAATTAAATGTAATAATATTTAGATAATAAATTAAAATAAAATGAATAAAATATAAATCCTGATATTATATTTCAATGTGGCTCTATATACACATATATAATAAATTAGGTGCTCAATAATTAAGTATGCCTGATAGAATGAAAATGAGAGAAGTGTCCCTTACCTTGAGTTTCCTTTCGAGTGAACATTCATTAACTCCATGTATAATAGACATATGTTAATTATATAATTTGATAAGAACTTTTTTTCATCTTTATAATTACATTTATAAAATTTACCATGTTTTTAATTACTACTTAATCAATTAATTTTATATCAGGTGGTTGGAACAAATTCAATTTATGTGTCAAAAACAACTTTGACAGGCCAAATATGGTTAAAGGATTCATTATATATCATCTAAAGAATAATAATAATAATGAAATAATTATTATATTTATAAATCAATAATACTTTTAAAATCAATCATTAAATATGGTTATGAAAAATGAATCAATGTTTCAATCATATAGATGCTAGGTTGTACGTACACATGAGTAACATTCCCATTTTTCAATTATCGTTATGGAAAGAAGTTCAGTAACACCATATAATCACATAATGATAATTATATGATAAATAAAATATTATTTAATAATATATACTTACATATAGAATTAGTTTGATGAAAAATTAATAACATAATGTCGAGGATGTGGTACTTCACACGTCAACGAATAACATTTTCACTATTTAAGTATGTGAACAGTTAATAAAGAGAATGAGAGATATATATTTCCATAAAGTTAATTATTTAATTAATATAATATATATTTTTTATTCCTCATATGTTTAATTATAACCATCATTTATACATTTCATGTATTGTGTGAATGAATCACAACGTTTGAGGGGGTGGTAGTCCACACTTCCCAAAACGACATTATCGTATTAACATAAAATGTAAAGTATTAAATGAATTCATTATAAAAGAACTAAAAAAATTAAAAATACATAATAAATATCACATATAAAATTGTCCAACATAGTTTCCATCATAAGTTCCCCGTTGATAGGTGGTAAGGAAAAAATGAACAATCATTTCTTCGTGAGGTAGTAGTTAACCGTACACAGAAACCGTGTGTTCAATACCCATAAGTTGGAGGTGTGTGTAATTTTATGTAAAAATATTAACAGAAAAACATCCAAGTATATTTAGGGTATTTTTTTATTTAATCATAGATTTATAATATCATCGGTTGTGGATAATTAAATAGAACTAAAAAGCATTAAGAAGACATTACCTCGTAATCGAGTAACTTCTTTTGGTTTATACCCAAAGGCTTACATGGAAGGATTTATTCAGAAATGGATGCTTAATGGTCAAAGTAATGGATGTTGGTAATCTATTTGGATACATATTCTGTAATCCTATGGGGTTTAGGATGTGCGAGGAATGGGGAGATGTGGTGGCCTTTTATAGGGAAGGAAAATGACACACTTGGAATATTTGAAAACAAGTTAGGTGTACACATTCTCTTACATAAAAAAATTATTAAAAAACCAAAAAAAAAAAGAAATAATGTAAGGTTAAGTGAAGATATATTTCCATAAAATGGGTTTTTTAAAAGGTTATAGGTGAATTGGGCACATATGTTAAACGTTTAATCCATTATTATTTTTAGGTTTTCTTTAATAATTGTAATTTTTTAATCACTTTCTCTAATATTTTCATAGAAAACTATGTTAAACTTATTAGAAATTATAAATTATTCTTAATATAAATATGGAATCCATTTTTCCAAATTCTAGTAACATAAGTAGTAGAAATTAATTTAAAATTCATCCTGTAGGGAGGACGACAATGAGGGGTTTTTATGTAAAAATGTCCAAACTTTTGATAAGTTTTTAAATTCAATTTCTAAGTGAAACTGTTCCCATAACCTAAATTTTATTAATTTATAAAAATATGTTCTAAATATATTTTAAAACCAATATAAACAATAATTTATCCTTATAAATAAAATAAAATAAATTGTAGTTTTGAACATTAATTAAGTAATTTAACTATTCATTATAAATGATACATTTCTGAAAAATACAAAAAATTTCCATAACATAATTTTTATGTTTCTATATTAAATATTATGTTTAGTTTGACAAATTAAATCAATTAATGAGTAAAAATTTAAATTTTAAATGAGTTCTCCATTAAAAGGTTGTAAAATTACCCTTATAAAAATATAGGTGTTTAGGTGTATAATAGGGTTTGTTATAATCTTATGCTTGTCTATCCTAATGGATAAATATAAAAAATATTTTTTTGAATATATAACATATACTTTTCGTTAAAATAATTAATTAACTGTAAATAAATATTTTTATTACGATAAAACCTATTTGGAATAATAAATATAATAATATTTTTTTATAATCCAATTGCTTCTTATTTTTGTTTCTAATTAATTGATTACTAGTGTATTAATTTTATAATTATATAAACCATAAATTTTCATAAGTTATTTAATAATATTTATAACCTCTATCATAACAAATATGTTATATCATATTATATTACGTAATTTTATTTTTACAATACATTGTTATTTGGTGAAACTCGTTCTTGAGTGTAATGCAAGATATCAAGGAAGATAGATCTTGAGTATAACATAAGATATCAAGGAAGTTCTATCTTGTCTATAATGAAAGATATATAGCAAGGTCTATCTTGTGTGTAATTCAAGATAACTTGGTGTTTTGTGCATTGAAATATATAGAATCTACTTTAAATACTAAATATATTATAAAGTATCTAGATATTATATTCACTTATGCGCTTGGTGTCACATGTGATGAATGATATTGTAAAAAAAGTTGAACAATAGAATTTTAGGGTGTCAAAAAAATAACTCTATTAATATAAATATGAAGGACGGAAGGGGCTAAATGAATAGAGTGATTACCAATGGCTATTTAATGTGATAAACGATGGCATGATGGGATTCCCGATAAAGAATTTGCATCATTTACAAGGTTAGGTAAAGGGAGGAGCTACAATCGAGGAGAAGGTCATATTGTGAATTGGAAGAAAATAAAAAAGGATTAAGGTTACTAAACATTAGAAGGGGGGAAATTCTAGTTCACTAAATTTATATGAGGTGCATAGTTTAGCCAAATGGTTGTCTAAACCATGCACCAACCATGTGCCACTTGTTATACATGGATAAAGCCCCACACTATTGGGGAGTAAGGTTATCATTACCATGATCTAACCACAAACTCCTATATTTAAATCCCTAAAACACCCTACATTTTTTTTCCAAACTGTGTGGCCTCTAGGGAAAAGTTCGATCAAACTGTGTCCATAGCCTTTTCTTAGATAACACGGAGATCCTGGATTTTAGCGTGATAAAAACACTATCTCAGCCTTTCATAGGCCATATGGAACATTGATAAGACATAAATAATGGTTCAAAATAAAAAATAGATGGGTCCAAACTTGTCATGACCCGCCTTCACATATATGAGGGAAGGGACATCAGAATTTACAGACCCCTCCTCCCTCAAGTTAAAGGAGAGGTAATGACCCAAAAAACCCACCTTCAATAGGTCCTAGAGTGGCGAATAGCACCAAGGGTGTAGAACCAAACACAATATGGAAGGAATTACCATTTTCCTTTAGTTGGATCAGGAGATAAGATGGTAAATCCCAACAACACCAAAAATGGAGGTAAAAGTAAAGACAAAAGAAAACCATTCCCATATGAATTTCTAAAAGGAAACTCTAAAAAAGTTCTATAAAACTTCAAAGGAGGGTACAAAAAAAGCAGCAACATCAACTATCCCAATCTCTGAAATAGTATGGTCCTACATGATCCTTGATGTCCTCTAAGAAACCCGGATGTAGTTTTATATACGTAGGGTGAGCATACAGGTATAAAAGTAGGGAAAACCAAAAGCTCTCATGCACAAGTGGGGAGACATTCTAATGCCCATGAGAAAAGGAGATAACCAGATCACCTAGAAAAGAAACTATCCACACCAACTTCACCAAGACACAGTCCCAAAATAATGCAAGTCAAGTAATGTAATTGTAATAGAATATTTATATTTGGGTGCACAACACCACTTTACCAATGGTTATTGAATAAATCTTATGCATCAGACCTCTCCCGCCATTCTCACTGCAATACCACTTCCATAACCCTCCTGCACACACCTGGGCTATCACAACCACACATCCATCCCGCAAAAACCAAGGCTATCACTACCACACATCCCGCCCACAAACACTTGGGCCACAATAACCAAATTTAACCTTTTACACACACACTAGGGTTAGAGCAACTACTTCCACACTCGAAAACACCTGGACCTCATCACAATGACACTTGGGGAACCACCTAGCCGCACACACCTCGGCCAACCACCACCACATACCCTGCTCAAATAATCTAGGGCTATAATAGACCTTAGTCCGTCACAACCTGCTTGAAGAATTTTGGGATACTTAGGAAAGGGAGCAGAAAAGGAGTTAATAACCAGCCACTTATAGGAGTGTTGGAAAAAACACCATCCCCTATAAAATTGGGGTGTTCGGAAGAAATAGCTCAACATGGGTTGGGAAAGAATATAAAACATAAGAAATAAATTATAAATATAGGAAACCAAGAACTCTTCCCCACCTAGGGTTCCAAAAACAGCCCAACGACAACACCCTCGTTACTATTCATTCATAAGAAGTAGCACACTCACAACCATGTCACAACTCATTCACGAAAAACAATTACCATTGAACCTGTTCTTGTTTTCATATTCATGAAATTCCATTTATGTAATTATTCACTGCGAGCCAACTGAAAGGCATAGCCACAATACAAGGAAGGAAAATAGCCAAACAACAATTCAAGCATTTACACCCGATTATTTTGTAAAGTCACAACCACAAAAGGGATACGTGAGATCCCATGAAGTATTGGAACCAAACCAAGCCCCAAAAAATGGGCACATGATCAGAATATAACAACTGAACCACAACAGGGGATCCCATCCCCATCCACGAAACCTCACAAGAATCAACCGTAAACATCACTAGAACAGAGCATGAGAGTTTTCAAATTTGAATATGATATTAATTTAGTTCCTTATTTCAGTTTGGTTATCCAGGGTGATGAGACAAGGATTCTTATTCATTAGGAATCCATTTAATCAACCTAATTTACGTGATTTACCGGTTTCCATGTTACCACAATTCAATCATACAATTAACCAAAAAAACAGAGCATCATTAGTGTGCAAGAAAAGACAACCAAAGATAATTATTTTCAGTGGACATAATCCCATACAATCCACAACATATAAAGAGTTGTAAAAGATTACACTAGAAACATTAGTCACACCAGTCCATCCCTTAAAATTGTGTTAATTATCTTCATTATGGTCTGGTTTCATCCATCCCCATATGAAACATTTTCATACCTACCCCGCAAGAGACATAGTAATGAGAGACTAAGGAAAAAAACCCTACTTAGATGATCAATGATTGAAGTTTCTCTCCATGCTCCAAGAACATTCATGAGAGACTTGAATGGGAGGAACTCAAGGGACTGCAAGAATGATCTGGAAAGGATACAACGTAGGCACATCCCTTGCCTTGGAAAGGGGACTCTAAACGCACCAATGGGAAGAAAGAACCCAATCAATAAGAAGAATAAAAGAATTACAGTGCGATATAAAGAGGCGAGATCCTAAAGTTACAAGATAAGAATCTTGAATGAATTTAAATGAGGGTCCTGGTTTCACCACGCGGTTGTGTGGTTACACATGATGGGATTAATTGTTATGTAATTTCTCATTGGGGATGTGGCTGTAACAACTTTGGTGTATAATATTTTTATTTAAATAGAGGTAATGGGTAACACTGACACAAAATATGTTTCCATTGTGGGTCTACCCACTCTTAGGGGAATTTAGATATCATTTATGGGCTTTAAAAATATCCTTGAACCACTTTAAAAGGTAAAAAATACTTAAAAGTGGAGTTACTGGGAAAACTTGGGAATAACAACCCGACAATCCCCCACGTGGCATTGATCGGTGTCACCGATGGTTGACACTACGAAGACATCCTACCGTCGAGATGCCGCAGTTAAGATCTGCACATGATAGGTCTAGGGTGTGCCAAACACCTAAAATATGGAAAAGGGATGGACTAGGAGGGTCTCAGCCATTACAATACCTTATAAAACAACTGGGTTGTTACACTCCCATAAATGGTTTCACTTGTTCTTTTGTTGTTGAATCTCAACTAGGGCTTGGTCAAGCACAAATCCCAGTGATGATATATCCCATTAAAGATCCAAAAAATCAACATCATATTGTATAATCCTACTATCCAAGGCCATCAAATCCCTTTTCTATTTCAAAATGACTTTATCAGACCCCTTAATATTCTACTCTTAATGGTAACTTTATAATATCTATATTATCAATTGTTATGATTCATTATGGTGATGTAAATTTGAAAAACCACATAATGGTCCAAAAGAACGAATGTAATACATGTGTTTTCTAAAACATAATTTATTAATAATTACTATACTAAAATAGAAAATTTCATTTAAAATTTTTGGGACATTATACACACTCTAAATTTGTCCATTTTGATCCACTGACCGCTTAATAGTCTCATGGATTTATTAACAAATGATGAATGTTTTTAAAAGTTCCATTTTATTCTATTATAAAAGGATACCACTTACACCCTTAATTATCACACCCCTATCTAGAATTCCTCTATTAAACTATACTCTTTCAATATCCTTAGAACCATCTCCCAAAAACATATTCCCCTGCCACTCATAGTTAGACTAAGCCTTTTAATTACAAGGAATATTCTATGGAAAGATCAAGTCACCAACGTAAGTATTATATCATTCAATGTTTTTGTTAAAGATATTACACTTAAAAATATTTTATATCCATACAAAATAATAAAATATATTATTATTAATAGACTTATATTTTATTATATCAATGGAATAAAAAATTATTTATTCATCCCCATCCGCTAATGAAAATAATAGCATCATTAGTGTGTTGCAAGGACTACAACATCCTCAAAGATAAATCTTCCATTTTTCATCATTTCCATTAATGGATGATAAAAAGGATATAGTGAATAAATAAATATGATATATAGACTATAATTATTATTCTTAAATGAAAATTTAATATCCACATTCACCCCCTCTCATGTGTTGAGAAATGGAAATGATAACCTTGTGTATGTGTAGACTACCACCTCTATGATGAAACATTTTGTTCAATATTTATTTTACCATATTATAAAAACTATATAATATATGGTTAAAAACCATAGAAAAATAAAAAAATATCAATATTATTATTTCATAATCATATTATGTCAAAAAAACACCACCTTAACCATAGTCACCAATCATGTTAAAGTATGTTACTGTTTTGGATGATTTAACCACCTACATTAATACTAATCTATTTATGGAAGACTATGGAAAAATAAAAACAAATATTATAACCTATTATGTGGTTATTCTATATTTAATTATGATTTTATTGTTAAGTCATGATCCAAACCTAAGATTATTTATTTTTGATTATATTGTATCATTTAAATATATTTATGTTAATAAAATTTACCATTTATTTTAAGGATGTTTATTAAATGTACATGTTATTTTTGAAACCAGTGGTCTCTTATCCATTGTGGAAACTCATTTTTTATCTATAATGATCCTTTTATTAAACTTATTTAATTTTAGGAAAAAAATTCACAATCATTTTTAACAATGCAGGGTTTAAATAAGGTTATTTAAAATGATTTAAAAGGGTTTTCCATGATTTAAAAATAATGATTTTATTATCCAATTCATATTTTATTTGATAACCATTATGTTTTTAGGGTTCCGGTGTTAATTATTCTTTATAATGATAAAATATTTCAATGTATTTTAACTTACCTTGATGAAATCATTGTGTCTTTCTTAAGTATCCATTATTTATGATTATTTTTAGAAATATGAGTTTTTAAAGTATTTTCGCCTCTCCTTTTGAAAAAATAATACCTTTAATGGATAATTTATTTAAAACAATTTATAATAACTCTTAAAAAGGTCTCATTGTTCACATTAAATTTTGTTTAATGTAATTTTCAATTCAATGTTTTAAAAGGTTTTTTAAAACTCTTATATTTTCACATATATTTTTTATCAAATATTTATCTTTCATTAAGTGATGTTTTAAAAATACTATATATATACTTTATTATAATATGATTATTTTTATAAAATGATATTTCCAATATCATCTTATTTCTTATGTTCATAATATGTGATGTTTTTGGATGGTTCAAAAAAAATTATTTTCCCATTGCTTCTTTATGTAATGATAAATGTTTGATTTTCAAGTGGAATAAAAATGTAGGTATTCTATGATGGGTGGGACCGATATCTCTACCAATGCATTGGGTAAAGGCTTATATCTCATGATATATAATTGTTATAGGAACTTGTTAGTAAGTTTCTAGGTTGACAAACATTAAGTGGTATAGAATTTATCTTTACATAAAATTTTATGTGTGAATGCTTTGGTGGGTAGCTCGGTACACAATTTTAAGAAATCCTATGATTATGATTCTGCAAAAGTTATATGTTTTTATAAAGATACTCCATGATTTCATGATTACACCATATTTTTAAATTATTCTAATCTTTTATAACACACTGACATGTTTTTGGTTATTTATATATTCTTTGAACCAGACCTATCTTATGCGAATCCTTAAAAATATTTTTATGATCTTATGTTACATTATCTTGTTTTATTATTATCATATATGTTATTATGAAATCATATTAATATATTTATTTCTTTATCAATTCTCTATTATGTGTGTGATTTTAAATATTATGATATGTTTTTTCCCTACTGAGTATCTAATCACACACCTATTTTATATTTCAATTCACTATTTTATAAAGATGTTTATGTCAGGTATGATATGTAGTAAAGGGTCTATATAAGAATTATAATACATAAATTATCTAAATTTTAGTAAATTAATGTATTGTTTTTGTCATTATTATCTTGGATAACATCAGTTTATATAAAATTAGGGTTTAGTTATATCAAATATTAGTTATGTTACCATTTGTATTATGATTAGATAAGATTAATAAAAACCCTTGAGTTGAGTCTAATTGTAGGATGATATCCTAAAATATTGGTTTAGACTTGAGTAAATGGTTTTACTAATAATAAATCCATTTCTACATAATATAATTTGACTTGTTCTTGACATAGATGAATTAATGGGTAATTACCTTGAAAAGAGTTTAAAATAATAAGGTTAAAATTAGGTCATAATTTTGATTTAAATATTTTCTATCAAATTTACTTACAATGGTTATAAAATAGTTACCCTGGTAAAAATTAAAAATGATAAAAAGAGTTTTATTAAGGGGAAATGGAAAAAACATGTTAAAAAGATCTTAAAATAAGTCTGTGAGATTATTTTAGAATTTATTCCATCTAAAACTCTTATTTATTCCTCTTTTTTACGATTGGACCCTGAATTGTGTCATGAAATTAATGAAAAATTTTGAGTGTTTCTGAAAGTTCCTTTTTCTTCTCTTATAAAAGTATACCAATTACATAGTCCAATGTTAAACATATACTTTAAACTATATCTTGAATCTCTCCCATTTTTTCTCCTTACATCTTTATCCCACAAACATAATCCCCTTTTCACTCATAGGTATACTATTCTCTTCAATTCCAAATAAATTTCCATGGAAAGATCAAGTCTCCAATGTAAGTATTTTCTCATTATTTATTTTTTCTTTATAATATTATGCATCCATATCTCTTATATACAAAAAAATAGTAATTAAACAAGTTTCATGACTATAATTATATGTTTTTATATTAAATTTTATAACCATTATTTATCCCCCATATTTTAAGAAAAATAAAAGTGATGTTAATGTTTTTCATGGACTATTTCCCCCACAAATAAAAATCTTAAATTTTTCATCTTTTACATTCAAGGATGATAAAAATGTTTCATGGATGAATAAATATTTGATCAAAAATTTTATTATGATTTTAAATTTCAATTTAATATCCACCTTCACCCTCTCTCATGCATTGATAAATGAAAATTCTAATCTTTCCTACATGCAGACAATCACCTCAATGATGAAATATTTTATGTTTTTCATCTTTATTTTTGTAAATTATCAAAAAAACATAAAATATTGTTAAAAATAATAAATATTAAAAATAATATTGCTGTTATTATAATATATTCTTATTATTTCAAATGAAACACCTCATTATCTATAATCTTTAATTGAGTTAAACCCTGTTTATATTTTGGTTGATTTAATGACTTACATTTAAAATTTTTTTAAATTAAAATATGGATTACTATGGGAACAAAGAAACTAATATTATTATAATATAATAATAAAAAATTTAATGGTATATAGTTCAGAAAATAATATATAAATTATTTATCTTTTTGTTAAAATATATTTTTTTCATTCTCTAAAATCACCAAAATAATCCAACACCAATTTCATTTTCACACAGTGTAACTAAAACACATATAAAATGATATATGAGATTTATAAAACATACCCACATATATATATATATATTCAAATACAATAAATATTATATTAATGATGAATTTTTTAAAAGGATGGGTAACAATATCAATATTATAAAATGTATGAAAATGAATCCATTTATTAACATCATATGGTTGAAAAAGTCTATAACTAACTAATATAGACATAATAAATAATTTTTAATTTTTAATTTAAGAGGAAAAATATATGAATAAGGTTATTAAATATATAATCATGGTATCTATTTTTTTACAAGATGTTAGTGTTTCATCAACAAATAAAAGAAAAACATTAATATGTTTTCATAACTCAATTTTATTTCATTGAGTTATAATGTTTATTCATAAACACCATTATTCTAACTTGAATTATATAATTATATTATTTTATAAAAATTTATTTTAACTTTAGTTTCACAGAATTTATAATTTTTTCTCATTAATTTTTTTCTAAATTGTCATTAATTAATTTATTATGATACATGTAATGGTTTGTTTTTATGAAATTTGAATCCCCTGGGGCATGTTTACGGTATACAAAATTTTTCTTAATAAAATGGGTAAATAATAAAATATGTTTATATTTAATAATTATTATATAATATATAATGTAATAAATGTTCTTTTAAGGATATAGCTCTCATGGTGTTTTCATTTAAATGTTACAAAGATTGTAAGGGGTTTTCATGACTTAATTTTTTCCTGGGATCATAATCACTATTATTTGACAATAATATTTCTAGATTGATCTATTATAGCCTATTTTGATTTTAAGTTTTATTTAAAACTTATTTTAAATGGATTTAATTATCTACACTAATGAATTCTCCATTGAAGATTATTTTTCATTAGAATGCATTATTAGTAATAATGATTCTTATTTACTTCTATGGATTTATCTTCCATGTCTGCATTTTTACTTCCCCAGAGTATTATCCATTACCTAGTGGAAACTCATATTGTTTTTTCCTCATATTATACTTTTATTCCCCTTATTTAATTTTATAATGAAGGTTTTTATCCCTTTTTAACGATGTGGTTTTTTATAAAAGATTTCTAATAAATGATCAAAATGGATTTACATCCTTTCTGAGTAAATGTTTTATTATACACTCCATGTTTTATTTTAAAAAACATGATGTTTTTAAAGGTGAAATTATTAAATATTATTTCTAAAATTGAAGTATTTAAATTTGTTTTACTCACATTTTTTAAAATATGATGTCTTTATTTTGTCTCCCTTAATAATTATATTTTTAAAGTACATGTTTTCAATATATTTTCACATCTCCTTTTGAAACGATTTGGTTTTTTCAAGGATATTATTTTGGGACACTATATAATAATGGTTTAGAATGTATTATATTCCTCTTTAAAAAATGATTTTGAAGGTGATTTTAACTTCAATGTCTAAGAATGTTTTTGGAAAACTTTTGAATTTAATATATATTTTTCCATTGGATGGATACATTGTTGACTTTCTTATTTTACATGATACACTAATATAAAATGAATAATTATACATTTTATTAAGTGAAAATAATATTATTCAAGATATAAATTAATAAATTTGGATAATACAATAAGAATCATAACTAAAAAAATTAAATATGGATTAAATTTGGAAGTCAATAAAAAGAACCAGGATATGAAATATTTATCCTCATGGTTTTATATAATGATCATAACCCTAATATAAACTATATGATTTAGATTTATAACTATTTTAGATGTGTTGAGATATAATTAAAACGATGGTATAAATTATTCTATGACTTTTTTTCATACATTATAATGGAATAATATTTGACCGTTATATATATAGTAATTGGGAATTTGGTCATTGGATATATGTTCATTAGGTATACATGTATATAATAGGTATATTAAAATTCTAAAAATTTTAGCAACAAATTTAATGTAATACAATAATTAATTCAGGAATTTAATAGAATGATAATATTCAGTGAATTTATTTTATTTAAAAGAATATTATTATATGATATATTATTATTATTATTATTATTATTATCAGTATTAAAGAATAATTTTATATATTAAAAAATATAAATAAATACATTAATTCCAATTTATTTATAAAATTAAATGTTTATAAGAAAAATAAATAACTTGACTAGATTGTTGTAAAAATTATTTAATGTTAATAAATAATACTCTTTAAAGGATTATTTTTTTGTATAATATTTTTTTTACATTTATCTGTTAAATTGATCAAATTTAAATTATTAAAATAATGTAATTTTTATATGTTTAAAAACAGTGTAACACACATTTTTTATTAATTCATATGAAATAATATTGAGTGAATTTAATGTTAAAAATGTCATTTAATTTGTAAAAATAAGTTTTACTATATTTATTATATTTGAAATTCAAAGTTTAATCAATCATATATAGATACTAAACTATATTAAAGTAACTCATAATTTTTAATTATCTCATTTAAATATTTTAAATATGTAAATTTCATTTTTGGGCATAAAAATAAGTTACCAAGGTAAGAATTATGTTAACACATTAATGATAAAAAATGGTAAAAAGGATACATTTAGTGGTAAAGAGTAAAACTATTATGAAAAAATATATAATTTTAATAATGATGGTATTCATGATCTATGTCCCTTTTTTCCACTTCTTATCTACAATCTTTATAAAATTACATCCTTATATATTAAATAATGAATATTTTTAAAAATGGTACTCAAAACTAACTAATATAAAACGCCTCTTAAACCCCTCCAAAACCACTCAAAATAATAATTTATACCTTGAATATATACTTATATATCCTATAAAAAAACCTTATTATATTTTTTTGGCTTATAGTCCCAATAAGAAATCCTAATTCATTTATTCTGACAGAACTCGTTTTGAGAATGGGAGAATTAAGTAATGTAACCATAATCTTCTTCACAATTTTTTTCAACTACCTTCCCATCTACAATATTTATAAATATAATTTTCCTTCATAATTAATTTATATTAACATTATCATTATTATAATAAAATGGAAATACATTTATTAACATTATAATTCTACAAATTTGTTAGCATAACATGTTATTGTTTGTGTTAGATCAACAACCACCACCAATAATGC